>OY992894.1:19627196-19804696 GCA_963921405.1 Cepaea hortensis
TTCGTTTCTTCTTCTTTACCTACTTCTTACTACTTTACTTGTTGGGTTGATTAATCACGTGTCCTATTTTTCCATCCAACAAAACAGCCACAACAATAACAACATTACCACCAACATCAACAACACACTGACCTTCAGCCTGCTGTTCAATCATGATGTGGGGCTGGAACTTGGAGGACGAGCACACGGTGCAGCACCCACAGTGATCCTTGATGGCCTGGCCCTCGCAGTAATGCAGCTCCGGACACCTGGCCTCGTCACACTCTCCACACTTGATGAAACTGTAGCTGGCCCTCACTGAAGAAGCCAGTTCGTTTACAAACAACACCACGACTAACACAGCCATGCGTGACGGGACGGCGGCACTGAATACACAGTCCTTCATGTTTTAATCGTTCCAAGAGGAATACGTATTGTTACTTGAGTGCCGTTAATTGTTTAATAAATGCGTGAAATTCATGATTTCTTTCAAATATTAACATTGTTTTTCCTTTAGGCGCAAAGGAGTGTTTCCTGAATGTAAATCATTCATAATTTGCACATAATGTAATTAATCATTATTGGCAATTTATTGTTTTTGGCTTTAATGACTACCGTAAAAAAGTACGGTTGAACATTTTTCCTATTATTATTATTTCAGCAATATCAGACTTGGAGTCTAAAAACACACGAGAAAAGGAAAATTATTTCATCAGAAATGAAATGTCTACGAAGAATTCTAAATGTAATGAAATGAGACACGAGCGGAACAGATGACATCTATGAAATTCCTACGAACAATTCTAAACACAATGACATGAGACGATCGGAAATGACGATATCTATGAAATGCCTGCGAACAATTCTAAATGTAATGATCGGAAACGATGTATGTGAACCGTAAAGATTATCTAACCTCTTCTATGTGAATAGCGGGCGAGTTGGTGTATAATTATTAATTACTTGTGGGCTACGCAGATAATGTCTTGAAAGTGATCAGACAAGAATCTTACATATGCGTTTGTCGTCGTCCGCTAAGAGAATGACAGACTGGCAACTTATTCCAAACTATGATGGTGCTAGCATATCACAGATCTATATCCGGTTGTGATTTCGTAACGTGTTTTTGTTTGTTTGTTTGTTTGTTTGTTTTCGCTACGTCAACGCTTGTCGCGATTTATTGCTTGTAGTTACTTCTTCCATTCATTCTTCCATTCTTCTTGTGTTCCTACCATCGCGAAATGTGTTCTCTTAATGTGTACATTTGGTCAGAGCATTCTAGAAAGATCTGGCTTCCCCGGTGGACAGGTGCCACTGTTTATTTAGTCTCTGTGAAAGTCATGCATTCTTGATTTTTCACAGAGGTTATTTCTTCTTCTGGACATCTGCTGCTGAGCCTTATGGGTCAGAAAGACTGAAATAATTCTTACTTACACGAACTTTATATACTACTCGACCTTTTAGAAACATGGACTAAAATCTATTTCTTAACTTAAATCATTTGAATTTACATGAAAATTATGTATTATGAAAATTATGTATTTGTGTTTACAGCGAAAATAAAAAGTTGTTTCGTGAATAAAAAAACAAAACTGACAAACAAAAATTCAAACAAACAAAAACGACCAAAAATAATGTCCTTAGGCAAAACTACATGCCAGTCAAACTTCACAACAGACAATAGGGGAAACAGAATATCTCACACTTTTAACATCGTGGCTCTGTAATCGACAACAGTGGTGATTGTTAAAATGAAGAGAGGTGTAGACTGGCCATTGCGATGTAGTATAAAGAACTTACGGCAAAGCACCACGCACATTAAAGTTCAATTTTCCAGTAGATACATCTTTCTTGTCACAACATGCGGAGGTAAATCATGGACCATCTTCCAATCACTAAAGACGAAAATCGGGGCGTTTGAATTTAAATATTACAGAAAAGTTCTTAGAAAGTATTGGGCCGAGAAGAAGACAAAATATTGACCTTCTGCAAGACCCGAACATTGAGGAAATTGACCTACAAGCAGCATCATGTCTTGGAAACTAAAATGCTTTGGCCATATTAAATACCACCGAGTCTGGAACAGAGCGTTGATGGTAGACAGGGTTCCTGGAAGAAGAGGCAGAGCTCAACTAGTACGAAAAAGGACACGGGACATCGCCGTCATCTCGGCGTGGCAATGCTTGAGGCAGGAGAGCTGACACAGATTCGAGAATATTTTAGGCCGGGCGTGGTGACTTAGACGCTCTGCAAAGACGGGTTACATGATGATGATGATGATGATGATGATTACTCTTCACACGAATCACTGCCCCAAATGTGAAGGCATAATCTTCACTCAATGTACAGATTGCTAACCCACTTTTATGTAAATGACGGCTGCTGGAAGAAAACGTCCCCAGTGTAAAGCTCACACGTCTTGAAAGCCATGCATATTTGCCCGTATGTAAATGATTCCGGGCGACTATGTCCCGCATGCAAATCCTCTATTATCTGGGCGTGTGTGAACGTAATTTGTATGTGTTTATTTGTCGTCGGGCTAACAACAAACAGCTTGTTGTGTGAATGCAGCGAAGATGCCGGTTCCCACACAGGTCAAACAATGCTGGCTGTATATCGCATGATCTTCTGTTTGTACCAGCTCGGAGCTGCATTCCGGAACGATGCAATTTCGTGTGATTTGTCTTGTCGAAGCCTGTCTATGGTCGTCTGGAAGGCAACGATAAAGAAAGGCTGGGTAGTTAATTTTATTCACAGAGAGAACGTGGCGGTGAATTAAAAGCATGTTATTCCGTGCATGCTTGGACAGATACATATCTGCTGAATGTATTGATCTGCCCGTCTGTCTGTTCACTTAGGGAGTTTTATGGGGAAACAAACATTGCCCTAAGTTTCTGGGTCGACCAGACTAAAATTGGTACAAGAACATGTTCTAGGAAGTAAAAGTGGAGGCATAGTATTCACAACGTTACCCAACGAGTGTCACGTGGTCTGGGGGCGGCGGTAGCCTAGTGACTAATGCTCGCTTGCCGGTCCAGTGGCCATGGGTCCGCTTCTTCTTTCGTTCGTTGGAAAAATGTCTATAACTGCAATGTTGTCTCTTGTATGAATTTAACAGTCTTTTTTTTTTTTTTTCACACTGCGGTCCGTAGAGTTTATCTTCCACTGTCGTCTCTCTAGGCCATAATGTTTGCCTAGATATGATGTATTTTGGGCAGTCTTGGAGTATGTGCTCTGCTGTCTGCGACGCCAATCCACATGTGCGCATGGCTGATTCACCAACCTTAAAGTTTGTATACATGTGGTTGCGTAATCTATTGTGTCCTGTTCTGAGGCGCAGAATAATGACGTCTTCTGGTCTGTCCATAATGTGGTAGTCATCTTGAGCAGGTGTTGATGGCTTTCTGACTGATTTGATCATTCTTTTCTTTTGGTGGTATGTAATGGGCATATCAGGCTTTTCTTCTTTTGCCCTTCCTTAGCCAATCGATCAGCTCTGCTGTTTCCGGGTACTCCACAGTTGGATGATATCCACTGTATGGTGACCTTATGCTGACTGCTAAGTTCAGAAAGTAGTGTCCTTACTACTGGCGATTTCCCAGACAGGAGAGCCTCGAGTACTGATTTTTCATCTGTCAATAGCACCACAGGTTGTGTACCATGGCTGGTATTTAGTAATTTCTCTGTTGCTATCTTGATTGCCTCAATTTCCGCATCATAGTTATGGCAGTACTTTCCTGTTGGTACTCTGGCTGTGTCCCTAGTATTATTTGGGTATTCTATGTAAACTCCCTCTCCTCCATTTCGAACAGCATTTGGTGCTCCCCCATCTGTGTAGACTCGGATCCAGAGATCCTGTGGGTATTCTTCATCATGGAAGCTGAGAGTGGCTGTTCTGCGCAGTACACTGGCCATGGGTTCGAATCTGCATTTAGGTGAATTTTATTAAAAATTGACCTATGATCTCAGGTTGGCCCAGCATGAAATTGGTACTGGCGTCTTAGGAAGTGACGGCGGCCGCCGTGCTACTGATACATCACCCTACGAGCGCCGATTAGACATGGGTCTAGCACCAAATGTCCACTGTATCTTCGGACGTATACAGGGACCCGTTACTTTTCTCTCTATCCACCGAGCACCGATTGGTCGATACAGTAATGGGGTTAGCACCATTTAGCCAATAGTCTCTGTGCGTGGAAGAGGGTCCTTTACTGTTACGTTTATGTCACATGCAGACACCACATGCCCCATATTTTACATTCATATATGTCACATTCATACACCATATGCTCTATATTTTACATTCATATATGTCACATGTGAAAATTATAGAGGAATATCACTACTGTCCACAAGCTATAAGATACTATCCGCAGTATTACTAAATAGGCTAAAACCATATTCAGAAGACATATTAGGTGACTACCAGGCGGGTTTCAGACAAAACAGATCAACAATAAATCAGATATTTATCTTACGACAAATAGCCGAGAAAAATTGGGAATATAAAAGAGATCTCCATAACATTTTTGTGGATTTTAAAAAGCTTATGATAGTGTCAATAGGAATAGTCTATGGAATGCTATGCAGGAATTTAAAATACCAAGGAAATTAACCAACATGACCAAACTATGCATGGAAGATACTTATAATATAGTAACATATAAAGGCAGGAAATCAGACCCTTTCCAAATAACATCTGGCTTGAAACAAGGTGATGCACTATTGCCGCTACTCTTCAATCTGTCTCTAGAGAAAGTTGTAAGGAAGATAAAGGAGAAATGTGATATTGGAGGAACATCCAAGCTGCTTGGTTATGCAGATGATATAGATATTATAGGGGAAAATGAACAAAAGACATTGGAAATATTGTCTCACTTATAGGGAAAAGCCCAACAGATGGGGCTGGTTATCAACCAAGATAAGACAGAATATATGGTAATTTCAAGAGAAGGAATGGCTAAAAACTCTGGCAACATAGAAGTAGATAATATGACCATTAAAAGAACGGAAACATACAAATACCTGGGTACAATCTTCAACTGCTCCAACATCATAAGGGAAAAAATATAAACTAGAATGAATTCTGGAAATAAGATATACTATGCACTACAACATCTACTAAATTCAAATGCGCTATCTCGTAACACCAAAATCACAATATACAAAACACTGATCAGACCAGTTGTGCTGTATGGCTCTGAAACCTGGAGTACAACGAAAGGAGACGAGCCTTGTTACAAACATTTGAGAACAGAGTTTTAAGACGCATCTTTGGACCCATTAGGGATACACAAAGTGAGGAGTGGAAAAGAAGAAGTAACAATGACATTTATGATCTGTTTAAGTCCCCGCTAATCACTGGAAATAAATGACCGTAGACCCCGAGGTAGACCAAGAAGACGGTGGAGAGATAATATATATATACAGACTTAAAAGCACTTGGAATCAACGACTGGCGAGAGAAGATCAACCAGAGAGACGAATGGAGGCGGATGTATCTGCAGCAAAGAACCTCAATGGCTCGGAACGCTGAAGAAGAAGAAGCAGATATGTCACATTCATACACCATACGCGCCATATTTTACATTCATATATGTCACATTCATACACATATACTCCACATTATGCATCCATATATGTCACATTCATACACCATATGCTCCATATTTTACATTCATATATGTCACATTCATACACCATATACTCCGAATTTTACATTCATATATGTCACATTAATACACCATATGTCCCATATTTTACATACATATATGTCACATTCATACACCATATGCTCCATATTTTACATTCATATATGTCACATTCATACACCATATGCCCCATATTTTACATTCATATATGTCACATTCATACACCATATACTCCATGTTTTACATTCATGTCACATTCATACACCATATGCTCCATATTTTATATTCATATATGTCACATTAATACACCATATGTCCCATAATTTACATTCATAAATGCCACATTCATACACCATATGTCCCATATTTTACATTCATACATGTCACATTAATACACCATATGCCCCATATTTTACATTCATATATGCCACATTAATACACCATATGCCCCATATTTTACATTCATATATGTCACATTAATACACCATATGCCCCATATTTTACATTCATATATGTCACATTCATACACCATATGCCCCATATTTTACATTCATGTCACATTCATACACCATATACTACATATTTTACATTCATGTCACATTCATACACCATATACTCCATATTTTACATTCATGTCACATTCATACACCATATACTCCATATTTTACATTCATGTCCACATTCATACACCATATGCCCCATATTTTACATTGATATATGTCACATTCATACACCATATGCCCCATAATTTACATTGATATATGTCACATTCATACACCATCCATCCATCCATCATGTGCCATGCCTGTAAGCGTGGGCGGTCATGTTTTGCCATCACTCGATCACCAGAGTCGTGGATCAGCTCCGTGTTTCTGTCTCGACCATGTCATGTGGCCAAGCCATCCAGGTATTTGCTTCTAGGTCTTCCTCTTGGTCTATTCCCTTCGATCTTGCCAGTTGTCACCAAGTTCTCCAATCCATTTCTTCTCATAACATGCCCAAACATTTTTGACTGTCTGCGTCTAATGTCTCTAATCAGTTTACGATCTTCGTTTGTTTCTTGTAGGACATGTTCATTGGTGTTTCTGGTTGTCCATGGTATTCTTTGCATTTTCCTCAGAAACCACATTTCTACAGCCATCAAATGTTTTTCAGCTTGACTGCTCATTGTCTAAGCTTCACATCCATATAAAAGTACAGGTTCTATGTAGCACCTCAACACTCTTTTTCTCGTTTCAATAGACATCTTTTTATTGGTCAGTATGTTTTTCATCTTGCTAAAGGTTACCTTAGACATGGCGATTCTTGTTCTAATCTCTTCAAGGCATCTCCCATCAGATGTTATTACTGTTCCGAGATAATTGTACCTATTCACTTGTTGAAGAATATTTCCATTTACTTGTATATTACATTGATATATGTCACATTCATACACCGTATGCCCCATATTTTACATTCATATATGTCACATTCATACACCATATGTCCCATATTTTACATTGATATATGTCACATTCATACACCATATGTCCCATATTTTACATTCATATATGTCACTCGCATACACCATATGGCGATGTATCAGTGTTATTCTTAATACAAATAACAGTTTTTTTTTTAAAATTGGTAAATAATGTTTCTACCTTGCACAAGACTTCGTTAGCCGCGGCAAATTTTCCCAACATGAACATAATATTACTGATATAAATTGAAAGAAATGATGATAGTAATGAAGACATCGGATTTATTGTTGTTGCAATTGTTTGCTTTGAACTCAAACATAGACCATACTCTTGCTAATACTTCTGGTCCATTGGACTAACTTTTGCGTGTGGATTAGCTTTCCCTATGACTAGTGTTCCTCGCCATCAGGCGGACCCACTCCTACTTCTGAGGTACTTGTAATTTGCATTCCCAAGTCGTGGACGAGAAGTCAACATTTTAATCCAACTGACCGGTGTAAGGATTGAACCCGCTACCTCGGCACCAGCATACTGGAAGTTTAGGTCATGCGGACATCCAAGACAACGATGATAATTGTGACGATGACATTGAAAGTTATATTTAAAGAAAGAAGTAGCACTGAAAAGATGTTGAATGGGAAAATATTGCGTCAGGGAGAAAATCCAAACTACCTGGGTCTTACCTTAGGTCGTCGCCTGATATGGAAGACACGGTTTGAGACAAATCGAACAAGACCACAGAAGATTATTATCATTATTATTGTTTGCGAATTTGTCCTTCTCCTTCTCCTGCTGCTGCTGCTGCTGCTGATTCTCTCTCTCTCTCTCTCTCTCTCTCTCTCTCTCTCTCTCTCTCTCTCTCTCTCTCTCTCTCCTTCTTCTTCTTCTTCTTCGTCTTCTTTTTCTTCTTCTTCTTAGCAGGTGTAAACAAAAATACTAATTATGTTTGGGGGTGGGGGTGGAGAGGGGGGGGGGATAACTACTTCCTACCATGATTAACTGATTACGCCGCTGAATTGATGGCGAATGTAACTTTAAAATAAAAAAAAAACGCATGCTTTTAAATGTCGCAACCTAGAAGATTATTATTATCTTCATCGTAGATTATTATTATTATTATTATTATTATTATTATTATTATTATTATTTTCGTCATCACCATCTTATCCTCCTCCTCCTCCTCCTCCTCCTCCTCCTCGTCCTTCTTCGCCTTATTCTCCTTCGCCTCCTTCTTAGCAGGTGTAAAAATCAATACAAACTACGTCTGGGTGGGGAGGGGGGAGAAGGGGGAAAACTATTCCCTACCCTGGCTATGCCACTGGTTTGGTGGTGAGTGTAGCTAAAAAACTAGCTTCTAAATGTGGCGACCATACAAACATTCTAATCTGTGCCTGGTTTGTTGCCATGCAGATCCGCCATTTGTATACATCTGGTTCTTTCGGTGATTTCAATATTTGACATGGTGTTATGTCAATTCCGAAGGTAATGTTTCCAGCAAAGTCGACTTTGTAAACAGGTTAGTTCTGTCCGTCTTCATTTTTCCGTTGCTTGAGACCGGTGGATGCGGCTAGCATGAAACAGTGCGTCGCCGCTGTCACTATCACCATCACCATCACCATTTCTCATCATCATCATCACTGCCATCACCATTATTATCATCATCATCCCTATAATCGTCACTTTTATCATCATTATCATCATCATCACTATCATCAGTATCATCATCATCGTATCATAATCATCGGCATCATCATTATTATTATACCATCATTATCATCGTTATATCACAAATATCATCATCATTATATCATCATCATCATCATCATTATCATCATCATCATCATCATCAAAATCAACATCACCATTATCATTGCTATCATCGGCATCACCATCATCATCATTATAATCAGAAACATCATAATTATATCACCATCATCACTATTATCGTCTTCATGACTATCATCATCATCCCATCGCCGTCACCATCACCAACATCATATAATAATAATAATAATAATAATAATAATAATAATAATAATAATGAGAACCGTGGCTGAGAAGTGATGGTGTCCGCCCCAGATTCACAAAGTACCGAGTTCAGTTCCAGCATAGAGATGGGAATATCCCGACGAACCATTTGCATCTAATGACATCACGCGTCTCCTCGCTCACTGATATCTTGGGCAGTGACATTGGACGCCTAGCCTGCTCGGATGAAGCCGAAAAACAGAAGGTCCCGTGTACCAGTTACGCATGTTACCAATTACATGGTAGTTGGAGTTCGCTAAGAATAGACCGTAAGGCCACTTCCCTGGCAAAATTGTTTGGAAAGAAAGCCTACCCACGAGCAGATGGAATCTGTCTGGAGGAAGATAACCTGGCACAAATGCACGGCGAAGTGGGACACATTTACCTTTGAGGTGCATAACTTGGTGTGACGTAAACTTCCCCCTTTTCTCCTCGAAAGAGAAACGAAGAAGATGAAAAAGTATTTTTTTTTGTTTTTTTTTGCGCTCGCTCGCTTTGAACTCAAGCGTAGTCCATAGATACTTCTTATAGTAGCACTGGACTGAATTTTTCGTGTGGCTTAGCTTTCCCTATTACCCGTGTAACACACGGACTTGGAACTTCATGGGGCAGCTATTGCCCCTGAGGAACCCTGAATCCTTTTAAAAATTAATATCTGTTGGGGAATCCTTGAGCTCATACAGAAATTCTCTAGTATTGATTGGCGCTCACAGAAGCAAAAGAAGGGAGAAGAGATTAGAGGACACATTAGACAACTCAATTCAACGCTCTATTTACTAGACCGGGATTCGAACTTGTGACCTCCAAACGACGACAGCGGGAACAGGTGTACCTTGACGCACGAGCAACTAGGATACACCTGTCTTGAGGAAACAGTGCACGTCATCACACAGCAGATACTACAATGGTTTGGACAGTTTTAGACCTTCACATATTCTAGGTTACGACAGATGAAGTGAGGAGACCAGTTCTTGTCCTCGTCGCCTTTTATTCGAAAACAATTTCCAATGAAATCTGAACAATTGTCTTATAGCCATATCCATGAGCTGGGTTCTATCCCAGACCGATGTGGTCGGGGGGGGGGGGGGGTGTAAAAAAAAAGGGGGGGGGGAATAATGCTGCCTCTACAGAGGCTTGGGAATTTAGAGGGTCGGTGTCCTATAAATTGTAGTCGTGAAATTACGTAACCGACAGGAAAAATGAACACCGGAAATATAAACATTCAGACGAGAAAATAATTCTATCTTCCGGAATAAAAGTACACCAAAGACAAGAAAAGGACAGGATGTCGCCGTTCAAATAAAATTATATGTGGTTTTGAGTAAATGAATATGGGAACTGGAAAATATCATCGGAAAGAAAATTAACAGCAGGATACACGTAAAAGACAGCCATGTGTATAAGAAAGAGTTAGGAAAAACAAACATAAAAAATGTAATTGGTGAGGAGTCTCCGAGACCCGTCCATTGTGTTTGCAGTGGAAATTGTGGTCTTTTAGATTAGCAATGAATAAGTTATGTTAACTACGTTTCCGGGGAATTCCAATTTTTTTTTCCACCGGGCTCACAATATAGGCATGAATTACAAATGGCGGTTGACCAAAAGAAACTTAACTGTCAAATATGGCATGCTTTCAGTTGGAAAATTGCCATTTGAGATTTAGTTCTGTTTTGTGAGCCTGGTGAAAGGGACAGGAATTTCCCGGAAATGTAGCTAACAATTAATGCATTTTTTGGGGGTGACTCTACGTCTTTTGTTTAACCACATGAGGGTGTTGGTTCATTTCGTAATCCACAATTCACATTTAGTATAGAGGAGCGGGCGCGTTTGTGTAATGGTTAGGATGTATTTTAATAATGAGTGCTGTTGGAAAAATGTTTGTTGATTGCTCTCGACGATCTCTACGATCGGGAAAGATTGGACAATTGTATCTCCGTGCACTCTGTCCTACAATATGTGATGGTCATAACATTTCACATACCCACAACAGACTTGGTAACGGTCAAGTGGGTGCGTTAGTGTAATGGTGAGAACGTGAAACTGACTTTTGTTACAGAGGGAACAAACTGGTCCTTTGTGCCTTCCTGCACTCAGACCTACAAAATGAAGTGGTCGTGATAATTCACATACCCACAAGAGGTTCCTCTTACGGAACATTTGTTCATGAAAGTCTGGGGAACTTAGCGTGTGTTCCCAGGAAATATACGCTGTGTTGATTACTTCTGCTTTTGTATACGTTTGAGGTTGTCTACCCATTGTTTTCTCGGTTGTCCCTTGTCTCTGTGGTCAGATCGTTTCTGGTTGTATGCTCGTTCGTAATCATCGGGCTTCATTCTCATAAGAGACCAAAAATAAAATTTTCTTCCTCTCTCTCTCTCTCTCTCTCTCTCTCTCTCTCTCTCTCTCTCTCTCTCTCTCTCTCTCTCTCTCTCTCTCTCTGAAATCAATGCCAGGTGTTACGCCAATTGACCTGTCACAAATGTGGGATTAGCACCATGTAGCCAATGCGCCACATGGTGAGCAACAGGGTCCTATTCTATGCCTTTGTTTTATTGTCTAACCACAACACACTAGTTTCTATATTCTGCAGTAAATCCCTTTTTTTTCTCTATATTCTGTAGAAAACCCCTCTTTTCAACATATTGAGTTGAGTTGTGCTAAGAACTGACATCACTGCACTCAGGACATTCCCATATGCGCCCCGGCCCCTCGTTCAACAGTCAGCAAAGAGTCACACTACTAATCGTTCCCACCGCTATCTGATTGAAAGTTATCCTGGTCTTCCCTCTCAGTCTTGAGATTCTACCAGAGCTCCTGCCAATCCCCCAAAACCTCATCCTTTCCAAATACGTGTTCAATCTGTTGCCCCAACTTCTCCACCTGGTCCCACAGGCGCACTGAACACCATAACCACCTCCTCCTTGTACACAAGTAATCCAACCACCAAGAGGTGCATTTCCTGACTGCCTATCAGCCTATTAATTCTCCCCTCACTCCCGCATGGCCAGTGCACAAAATCCATACAATTCTCACAATTTGTGACCTCCACGAGAAACATTCCTTTCTCCACCTTACTGAGCATACTCCTTGAGTCCGTTATGAAGACAATGTGTGTTGCAGTGGTCTCCTCTAACCAACGGAATGCCGCTGTGACTGCATTTACCTCCATTCTCATGCTGGAGGTCGTAGCCTCATATGCCATACTCTCCTTATTAAAGAATCGTCCATTAGCCTTCGCAATGAAACCCCAAACACTCCGTCTGTTTCTCACCACTGACCCATCAGTATACATCACTATATCACCTTGATATGTATTAGTCTGGATCAGTTGTTGCATCTCAAACTCTGTGCGGCCTGCTCCCATCTCTGTACTCACAACCGAGTGTTACTATTACATTGTGCCAGTCCGTCATGTCTTCCGGCACTTCAACCCATTCTTTTCCACGATTGATGGTGTCTAGATCACACACCTTACGTATAGATATTTCTTTGTCTACATCCTGTAGCAATCCCGTTGTTTCTATATTCTGCAATAAACTCACTTTTCTCCCGCTTTTTTCTATATTCTACATAAAACCCCCTTTATATATATATATATATACGCAGCAGAAAACCTCCCGTTTTCTATATTCTGCAGCAACCCCATGTTTTATATATTCTGCAGTAATCCCTTTCTTTTTCTATGCAGCAGTAAACCTCCCCCCCCCCCCTTTTTTTTTCTAGATTCTGTAGCAAACTCTTTTTTTCTATATTCTGCAGTAAACCTCCTTATTTCCTCCTTTCTGTAGCAAACCCCTTTTTTCTATATTCTGCAGTAAACCAACTTTTTTTCTATATGCAGCAGTAAACGCCTTTTTTTCAATATGCAGTAGTAAACCTGTTTACGATACCATACAGAGATGAACTACCTGTCTGATGTTTGAAGTGCCACATAAAGACATTCATAATGACACGTTCAGCTCGATACATGCAAGGCTTCCAACATGTTTTCCTTCGAGTTGTTCTTTCAATGCAGCCACCCCATCAAATCATCTGTTTCAAAAGCGCGCTTCTGTCTTCGAGCCAGGCAACTTTGTTGACATATGCGCGTGCTACAGGTTCACGTCGGTGCAGCCATATCTTTCAAAGCGCCTGTCGAGGCTTTAAATAACTGGTGTAACGCTAACCCATCTTTTTATGTTCGTACTTCAACTACGCCCTTACTTGTTATTTTCTGTAATGCTGCTAATTTTCATAGTTGCTGTTTGCCAAATGGAAAGAAACACGTCACCAAACGGCAGGAAGTAGGATGTAATGTTGAACGTATGTCTATACAACAATTGTTGCCTGTCCTTTTATAAAACATTGCGATCAACTTCAAGTTGATTTTCTAAGCCATTTTACATTCAGTAGTTTGCCACCGCTTTCTGAACGAGAAGTCAACGTTTAAAAGCCGAATAGTTATTAGAAAACAGTGAAATGACTTGGGTGGCGGGTTGCGGTATCAACTACCAAAGGAGACGTAAGCTACCCATTTCAACCCCGCTAGCCTACGAGACACCACTTGAGCAAGGTGGAGTAACTGTTTAGGTCTTTCCTCTCCCTAATAAGGTAACGTTCTTTTTTTTTCTTTATCGTTCGCTCGGGTTGAAATCAAGCTTAGCCGACACTATACTGATTTTTGAGTTTGGGCCGGCTTTCCCTGTTACGTGTCCCTCGCCATCTGACGAACCCACTCCGACTTCTGAGGTACTTGTAATTTACGTCCCCCAAGTCAATGCCGAACATGGTAGCGTGAGATCATGCAAGCAGGTGACAGATTACCAGAGAACTAGCTTTCAGTTTGTATACTACGCCCCTGTAATTCCTGCAGTGTTGTTTCCTGCTATACCGCATCACTACACGGGCATCGTTCAGCAATCGCACAAACTATTGAAGAATTGTCCAATTGACCCTTGCACAGTAAGGTGACCCAGACTCAGTCTGTGTGCCCCCACTTTGCCACAAGATAGTCGGCTGGGTGTTTAGCAGTCAAGAACAACGCCGAAAAAAAGGTAGGGCTCCTATGCACGTTGTGCAAATTATAAATACTTTACCTCGGAATTTAGATACTGTAAAGAGAAGGCCTTGTGTGTTACTGCTTTGCCAAACTTTCGAAATGAGAAAACCATCTCTAATACGAGGGTAAGTTAATAAGTAAGTTACAAATGGTTGTAGAAAAATAACTAAATATGATAACAACTTGAAACCAGTTTATTTGTATACATACATTGTCCCTTTATTTCTCAACATAATTTCCACCAACATTGATGCACTTATCCCATAGTTTTATCAGTCCTCCCAAACCGGCTGCATAAATTTGCGTGCCGTGTTTTCATTTACCTGTCATCCCACAGAACTATGTGACTTACTTATTGACTCGCCCTCGTAACTTTTTTCTACCCAGCACTGCACCGCTTTACTGGAAATCGCTAGGGGCTAAGTCCACTGAAAACCCACCTTTGCGGGTGACGGACGGACGGACGGACCGAAAGAAAGAAAGAAAGAAGAAAGAAAGAAAGAAAGAAAGAAAGAAAGAAAGAAAGAAAGAAAGAAAGAAAGAAAGAAAGAAAGAAAGAAAACAAGCAGGCAGGCAGATGAAGAAAGGGGAAAAGGAGGAGGAGCAAGAAGAAAAAATAGAAAGAAGGAGGAGGAGCTGGAAGAGTAGTAGTAGAAGGAGAAAAAAGATTAGGAGGTAGAGGAGGAAGAAAGAAGCAATAACGAAAGCAAGGAAGAAGGAGCGACTGATGCGCCATGAACCTCTCATCTGTAAGCTAGTCTTCCTGCCACGGGCCAATACCTCACATCAATGCTCGCCATCTGCTCTAGCCCTAGTTGTTGTGATTCGCCACTTCGCCACCAGTCCTCCGACTTTGTTATTTCTATCTCTTCATGTCTTCACGGGTGATTTTTATGTGGAAATATAGACAGATTATGGTGAACAGATGTCTTTGTTTACTGACGCGAGAATGTATAGTTTTGGGGTATTTTTTGTTTCAACTTGATGTCTTATCAAGGTTGACGTTTTCTCATTTTGTTTTTATCTTCTGCCATCCTGTCTGAACATTATTTATATACCTTTATATTACGTTTTACTCTTTCTGCTGTTTTTGTAGTTGTTTCTTCCAAGTTGATCTCATCTTGTTTTCACGATTGCTAGTTTCTGCTCTTCTTCACATTTGCTTGCCTTTCTCTAGCCATCTATTTCACCTAAGTATTTCAAGGTCTCGTCGAGTGGTTAGGACGCTAAGAGACCCGGGTTCGAACCCTCGGTAAGCTCAATTGATTTTTTTCTGTTGGGGGTTAAAAAGAAACCCTAACCTGCACAGTTCGCGGCGACAGCACTAACCAGGTGGCCTTAACTCCTCAGGCTCAAGAATCCCCTGTCCTGCACCTCAGTGTACTTTAGGCAGTAATGACCGTTTTGTTGTTGTGGACAGTTTTCATTCAAGCACTGTAATCAAATTATTTATCAATATGTACTTATTATTATCATTATTATCACCGTTCTCTTGTTTTCCTCTTAATTATTCTGTGTTTTCTTAAAATAGCTTCTGCGGTGACCAATGTTTAGAAAGTAAAAGGAAAGGGCGCCTGTTGCACACATTGAGGTGTACCGGATATATGGTGCGAGTCACATATTCTTACAGAGTAGTCGACACTCGATGACTGCTGTCATCAATATCATACCGGCATCCTTTACTTCCCCAGGCATTTAATCGTGTGCGAGACATCTATTTCATCGTGTGCGATACATCTATTTCACCGTGTGCGATACATCTATTTCACCGTGTGCGATACATCTATTTCACCATGTGCGATACATCTATTTCACCATGTGCGTTACATCTATTTCACAATGTGCGATACATCTATTTCACCGTATGCGATACATCTATTTCACCGTGAGCAATACATCTATTTCACCATGTGCGATACATCTATTTCACCGTATGCGATACATCTATTTCACCGTGTGCAATACATCTATTTCACCGTGTGCAATATATCTATTTCACCGTATGTGATACATCTATTTCACCGTGTGCGATACATCTATTTCACAATGTGCGATACATGTATTTCACCGTGTGCGATACATCTATTTCACCGTGTGCGATACACCTATTTCACAATGTGCGATACATCTATGTCACCGTATGCGATACATCTATTTCACCATGTGCGATACATCTATTTCACCGTGTGCGTTACATCTATTTCACAATGTGCATTACATCTATTTCACAATGTGCGATACATCTATTTCACCATGTACGTTACATCTATTTCACAATGTGCGATACATCTATTTCGGCATGAGGCACAAACAATCTGGTGCGTCCGAGGCCTTGACAGCTTTCCCCGCCCTCCTCTCCCACCCCTCCCCCATCATGTCAAGGGTATCTAGTTGTCACCTCAAAGTACACCTCTTCGGTCACAGGGTGGATGCCACCATTTGCAGGGTGCGGGTTCGGAAACACGGCCTGGTCTATACAGATTCACATGTGTATATTGTCTATACAATAGTGGTCACCTATTCGTCCTTGCATTCATCATCATTATGCAGTACCTTGCCGACTGGCGTGGGTAATCACACTTGCGATCTCCAACGGTGTGTACCACTTAGGCCTACACGATGTGCTGTTCCTATCACGTCACAATCCCACCCCAGCTTCTTGCTTTTTCAAAACAGACAGTAGACCCCATTGGATGTATTCCCAGGATCTGCATGTGATGGTTAACTCTTCCCTTGTTTCAAATTACGTATCAAATCCAAAGCTAATAAATATATATCCTGACTCATTTTTACCGCTATGTAAGTCGACGTATCTGCACTAAGAGAAAGGCCTAAAGTGGTTATTCTCTCAGTAGATGAAAAAAGTACATTTAGTTATTGTTAATTTTTTTTTAAACATTCGTTCAATTTGAATTCAAGCGTTGTCCACACACATTTGCTACCACTTCTTCTAGTGCATTGGACTGATTTTTGCGATCTTTTCTCTTTCCCTAGTACCTTATTCCATCCATCTCTCCGTCTCTCTCTCTCTCTCTCTCTCTCTCTCTCTCTCTCTCTCTCTCTCTCTCTCTCTCTCTAACTCTCTCTAACTCTCTCTCTCTCTCTCTCCCCCCCCCCTTTATTTTCCCTCTCTGTGTCTCCTGCTTCCTTTATCCATCCCCACCCTCTTTCCCTTTAACGTTCTGTCTCTTTCTCTATCTCTCCCTTTCTTTCCCCTTCCTCTCTACTCCTACGTATCTTCGCAATCCGACATCGTTAAAGAACCAATTATCTTAAATGTTGTTATTTCATTAGGATGTGTACATTATCGCAAATGGGATTTGAAAAAATTTTAACTAGGTCACAACGAATTATATGACCCTGTGTAACAAAATCGATGAAGAGACAATTATACACACCTAGCTAAAGAAATAACTTTACAAACAAAAAATAAAGAAGGGTTTGAAATGACATAATGATCGTCAGCGGGAGTTCTGCAAATGGATGCACGCTTAGAAACAATCAATATGAAGTCAGCATGGCCGAATGGACATTAGCGCTCACTTCCGGTGTGCTGAAGTCGAGGTAGCGGGTTCAATCCATATACGGGGTCCGGCCATTTCACTCCCCAGTAGTGGAGACTACTAGAAGTTGTTGCACGTGTATGCATTACGTTTGAGTTTAAAGAGGGAGAGCGAAGGCCAAAATAATAATAATAATAATAATAATAATAATGATAATAATAATAATAATTACCCCCTATGGACAAATCTTTCAAATTAGTGTCCGAAATTTGACTGATTCGGTCACACGATTGTTAATCTTAGGCTGGGATGGGCCCTAATTATAACTTCTTTTCTGATGTTGAACGGGTTAGGGGCAAAGAAACTACTCAACTGAAAATAAAGCAGTAAAATAAAATAAAATTCGTGTATTGGATCGTTCACCCTTCACTTAAAATATTTCTACATGTTCTTTACAGGACGTCGCAGTCAATCCCAGCATGTATGTTACTGTTTGTGATTTCTTGGCAAGTTTACTTTCAGTAGTTTGCCACTGCATTCTGAACGACCGGCACTCACACCATTGTATAAAAACCAGTGCAAAACGGTTTGCTTTAAAATCGTCCGCAGCTGTGTTGCGAACGCGGTATGCGAGATTGCGAATTGCGTTCTTGACTCCTTCGCCACAGACCGGCTCCTTAAACTAGAAAATTGACATGATCTGCCCAGGAAAATGGGATACATTCCTACAGGATTACCAGCATCTTTGATCCACATCTGCTTAAAATTCTGCGCGCATTCATCAGGTAAGAAAGCTCTGTGATACCTGGGTGATCACGATTTTATAGCATTTACCGCGGTGATATTCCAGGTCTTTCCATAGCCTGGCCTGCTAGAGGGGAACAGAAGACATTGCTTCTAAACAGTCATCCGTACAGTCGGCGTTGTTCTTAGGGGTAGTACGCGGTCTCACAATCCCGACTTAGCGGGTTCGATGTCAGCTGCATTCAATTTGGGAGGAGGCAGCTTTGCTTTGATTTTTACAATGGTATGAATGTTGGTCGTTCAGAAAGCAATAGCAAACTACTGAAGTCAAAAAAAAATGCCTAGAAAACTATAAACAGTTCATGAGTACTAGGGTGCTCATGGGTTCGAATCCTCATTGAAACGGGACATTTTTCTTTTAAATTGGGTATATGGTGCTCGCTCCACAATAGGCAATGGATGGGTGGTGTGGTTTATATCATATTACGTCCTTTATGTCCCAGAATATTTCCTTGTACCTGGTTTAGGTATTTCCCAGAACATTTCCTTGTCCCTGGTTTAGGTATTTCCCAGAACATTTCCTTGTCCCTAGTTTAGGTATTTCCCAGAACATTTCCTTATCCCTGGTTTAGGTATTTCCCAGAACATTTCCTTGTACCTGGTTTAGGTATTTCCCAGAGCATTTCCTTGTCCCTGGTTTAGGTATTTCCCAGAACATTTCCTTGTCCCTAGTTTAGGTATTTCCCAGAACATTTCCTTGTCCCTGGTTTAGGTATTTCCCAGAATATTTCCTTGTCCCTGGTTTAGGTATTTCCCAGAATATTTCCTTGTTCCTAGTTTAGGTATTTCCCAGAACATTTCCTTGTCCCTGGTTTAGGTATTTCCCAGAACATTTCCTTGTCCCTGGTTTAGGTATTTCCCAGAACATTTCCTTGTCCCTAGTTTAGGTATTTCCCAGAACATTTCCTTGTCCCTGGTTTAGGTATTTCCCAAAATATTTCCTTGTACCTGGTTTAGGTATTTCCCAGAATATTTCATTGTCCCTAGTTTAGGTATTTCCCAGAACATTTCCTTGCCCCTGGTTTAGGTATTTCCCAAAATATTTCCTTGTACTTGGTTTAGGTATTTCCCAGAATATTTCCTTGTACCTGGTTTAGGTATTTCCCAGAATATTTCCTTGTACCTGGTTGAGATATTTCCCAGAATATTTCCTTGTACCTGGTTTAGGTATTTCCCAGAATATTTCCTTGTACCTGGTTTAGGTATTTCCTAGAATATTTCCTTGTACCTGGTTGAGGTATTTCCCAGAATATTTCCTTGTACCTGGTTTAGGTATTTCCCAGAATATTTCCTTGTACCAGGTTTAGGTATTTCCCAGAATATTTCCTTGTACCTGGTTTAGGTATTTCCCAGAATATTTCCTTGTACCTAGTTTAGGTATTTCCCAGAACATTTCCTTGTCCCTGGTTTAGGTATTTCCCAAAATATTTCCTTGTACCTGGTTTAGGTATTTCCCAGAATATTTCCTTGTAACTGGTTTAGGTATTTCCCAGAATATTTCCTTGTACCTGGTTTAGGTATTTCCCAGAATATTTCCTTGTACCTGGTTTAGGTATTTCCCAGAATATTTCCTTGTACCTGGTTTAGGTATTTCCTAGAATATTTCCTTGTGCCTGGTTTAGGTATTTCCCAGAATATTTCCTTGTACCTGGTTGAGGTATTTCCCAGAATATTTCCTTGTACCTGGTTTAGGTATTTCCCAGAATATTTCCTTGTACCTGGTTTAGGTATTTCCCAGAATATTTCCTTGTACCTGGTTTAGGTATTTCCCAGAATATTTTCTTGTACCTGGTTTAGGCATTTCCCAGAATATTTCCTTGTACCAGGTTTAGGTATTTCCCAGAATATTTCCTTCTACCTAGTTTAGGCTGGTTCGGAAGTCGACGTGGCCGAAAGGTTCACCGCGCTCGGGCCTAAACTTTCTCTGGTGACGCGGTAGTAGCTTCGTTCCACATGCAAGACATTTAGACTGAAAGGTTGACCTCTCGACCTAGACTTGGGGACGTAAATTACAAATACCTCACAAGTCGGGGTGGGTTAGTCTTAAGGCGAGGGACACTGGTAATAGAGAAAAGCTAATCCACACGCAAAATTCAATTCAGCTCACTCTCTATTAGTAGCAACTTCTAGTAGTAACACTCTCTATTAGTAGCAACTTCTAGTAGTAACACTCTCTATTAGTAGCAACTTCTAGTTGTAACACTCTCTAGTAGTAGCAACTTCTAGTAGTAACACTCTCTATTAGTATCAACTTCTAGTAGTAACACTCTCTATTAGTAGCAACTTCTAGTAGTAACACTCTCTATTAGTAGCAACTTCTAGTAGTAACACTCTCTAGTAGTAGCAACTTCTAGTAGTAACACTCTCTATTAGTAGCAACTTCTAGTAGTAACACTCTCTAGTAGTAGCAACTTCTAGTAGTAACACTCTCTATTAGTATCAACTTCTAGTAGTAACACTCTCTATTAGTAGCAACTTCTAGTAGTAATACCACTTGTGTTGACTACGTTCAAGCTCAAAACGAATTTTAAAAAGGGGGCAGTGGGGTGGGGGATGGGGGAGGGGGCTCTTTCATTTTGAGAGCCAATATCAATTATTTTAAAGAAGTCCACCGTACACAAAGCCACCGTGTCGGTAGGCAAAAGTGCTAATTGCTGAGCTGCCGCAGACCTCTCATAGAGTATACAATATTCCTGAATGGTGTAAAGCGGTATTGTGTAGTTTGTGTGAAACCCATTACCCTACAGTGGCTGAACCAACAAGGGAGTGATATGTCGGTGCATTAAGTCAACAATTGCGGGCTGAACAATGTATATGTATATATGCGTTAACTGGTTTGACACCAACACATGACACGGATGTGTACAGCATATGTTATGGTTTACAGCATGTGTCAACGCCCGGCGCAGGCGATCATGTCTATTCATAGTAATCGGCTATCTGTGTTTTTTTTTTCTAATTCAATAGCTGGGGAGGGTTCTTCCATCAAACTAGAAATATAATGCTCATGTATCATGGAGGTTATAAGGTAATAAGAGGAAAGGCGCTAGTCACAGACGGTGGAACTTCATAACCCCTCTCCACAACGCATAAGGAGAATCCCGGAGATCGTAGCTGAAGGAGTTCGTGCTATGTGCGGCGCTTTCGGCTGGACTCCCTGCGGAAAGAAACAGAGCCGTTTGGGGTCAAACCCGATGCAATTAAGTCGATCCCTTTGTCGTTTTAACGCTATTCTATCACAGTCAACGAGGACACACAGGCTGGCTGTGAAAGTCAACAATAATAACAACAACAACAACAACACCCTCACCACAGGGTGACAACTCCATCGTTGCCTGTATCTTAGAGACAACAGAAAGCAGACAAACTTCCATTGAGTAACCCCGGTGTTTAAATCAATTAATACTTAAGCGGAGTACTGTAGCAAAAACTGCTTTCGGGTGTGATGTATCAGACTTCTATGCAGTGTCAAGGGGTTAGATGGCCAGCTGCGTTTCACGACGCGTTTCATTCAGACAATTTCCAGAAAATTGCGTGGTTCCAATTTTATAAGGCCGTGACAACCACAGGGCCATGAACAAGTAAAGAAAGAACCCTTGTCTGGATTTCGGGCGAATTGGGCACAAGGTCAATCAAATAAAGGAGCCTTTGTACCTACCTTAAGTTGCACTGAGCATGTTGTACTGCACCCATATTGTTGTAATGAGCTGGACGGATTAGCGGAAAGAGAGATAGAGGAAGACATCGAGAGAAAATTCTTGGCAGTCTTTGTCACGGCACAGAAGGGAGTCAACACATGAATTGATCCTTGCCGTCGGAAATCTCAATTTGTGGAGAAGCATGAACGCCATCGCCAGTCGACAATACACTTGATGATGATGATGATGATGATGATGATGATGATGATGATGATGATGATGATGATGATGATGATGATGATGATGATGAGGATGTCTGGGGCCCATTTTTATGAGTCTGTGTGGACCCCGGAGCTATAAAAGAGTAAAACAAGCTCTCCTTATCGTGTCTTCAGACGTACTTGATACATAATTGAAGTAAAGGAACCCTAGAACCCGACGGGTTCGTTCGCTTCACGAGTGTAATTTTCTCAGAGACTCCTGGGGGTCGTCTCTGGCGCTGCGGAGTTCGTGCTGTGTGCCACGCTTTCAACCGCCCTGAGGACAAGAGGCCGAGTCATATGGGAGTAAACCCAGTACAATAACGTGGTTTCCCCTAGCCTTTTAACTCCTATTCTATCACGGTCCACTAGGATACAGACTGGCTGTGATCAAGCATAGGTTTCCTCTGCGGGTTTGGGGTATGTCATTGTCAACGGGTTCCAACGCAATGCGCATTAGTATCCTCATTACATAAATATCACATACCTTGTCAATCACCTCACAAAATATCCATTGTTTGATTAATCGGGAAAAGGCACACAAAACACCAAAGAAAGTCCGGTGAGGCACAAATGAAAACATTTCGCATTTCATGTGGACAACACACCGTAACGAATTCAGGCACCACCTGTCGGGCAACAGATTGTGGCTCGACCAAATACTCCGGAAACGCAGGTTTATTTCAGTATAAATAAATGACCCTACACCGTACAGGTCACTGGGTCACCCGAGCCACTATGCAGACAAACACCGAGGACACAATCGAGGGATAAAAACTCCAGCCGTGTCGCTTTCATAAAACATCTTCTTCTTTGTCGTTTTCGTTCATCCGATATATTTTTTGTTTATTTTGGATGTAACTGTATTGTGTCAGTTTATAGCAGGGCTGCGATATTTGCACCTTTCGGCCAACACATCGGACTTCTGCGTGTGTTTGTTGACCAGGTTAGTCTTTCTTTTAAAACATTTTATCGCGTTAAACCGAAGTAAACACTTTTAAAACCTGTAACAATATAACGGGAACATCTATTTTAAAACCACGGACAATTTAAAACAAGAATTTACCAGGTCTTGTGAACGTAGAAAACACGTCCTGAATACATCTAAAACTCCTAGGTAAGTACGTTCTACAGTCAGTTCATTATCGTACTTTGTAGTTGCTAAGTGGGAGGCGCAGTGCAGCACAAAGTGGTTCCTCTCCAATGTCACCATGAACTAAACACAGCCACAAGTTTCCTTTCCACCCCCTAGCGTTATCACGCACACAGCCCGAGATCAGTAAATTGTTTTCATGCCAGTCGGGATATTTCTCCTCGCGGCACGTCGCGGGCAACAGAAGTACACCTGTCTCGCATTGTGCTCAGAAACTCACTGGTCTCCGCGCCTTCCAGTGCTATTTATGCGTCGGCCAACGAACTCTCTCGCGGCTTAGTCTTTTCAATGTCCGAGACACTATCAGAGTACTCGAGCCGCCGCGATCAGTGTGTCTGTTTTTGGAGGTTGGTGTTAATATCAGATTTTACTACCAGCCGGGCTGGACGCAGAGGTGTTTCCAAGGCACCAGGGCCAGGTTTTATACTGGCCAAGACCTACTAACACGTCCTAGTCGTGCGTCCTGGGCAACAGGTCCTTTCGGGGTCCTGAGTAACATAGTAGGATCGCTGATTCTTCTGAAGTCGGAGCGTACCTGCCTACAAGGCGAAGACCCACCAGTCTGCACACCAATAAGCCAGACATGGGACAACGGATACTCACGCAAACCTCAGTCTGGTATGCCATCACACTGATGTTGGACAACAGGATGTCTTCATCTCACATACAGGACTTCACGCTGGAATTCACAGCAAGCGAACGCAAGCAAGCAAGCACTACCAGCCGGGCAAAACGTCTAAAATATAAAATAACACGACGCTTTACAGAACACATTTACGGGAAAAATAGGTCGATGCGACGACTAGCCTTCATCAGCAGACACATACACAGAATACAACATGTAAATACGTGGATTACACTACAGTGACTACAATAAGGCATAATCACTAAATAAATAGAAAGGAAAGATGGGGAAAGAATGAGACAATTGACAAGAAAATGAACAAATAAACAAACTGTGCTACCAGAAAATGTGACTCTCTTCTGTCCCAACCAGTTGTTAATATCTAACCTATTCTGTTAATCATCATAATCAAGTGTCTTGCAATTACAATTCCCGAATACCTAGATCATCAACGAAATGTATCAATTCACATGCTGACATTTATCAAACCATGATGACAGTATGACATTAAATCTTCTTACACGTGGTGATATCAAGTATGATGACGACAATTCATTTCATCCAGAGGGCTTGACAATTTGGAGCCGTGAGTTTTAAGATGACTGGGAAGGCCTATTTTGACTCGAAATGTTTCTTTGACAATGTGGACAAAGAATGCTTGATGTTCCAGGAGGAGGATCTCCTGCGGTGTTTTTTTTTTAATCCATTCTTTTATTTTTCCACAGCTCTTGCAGTTCTGTTTGCTTCGCAAGTGACTATGCCCGTAATGATTTACGCCATGAATTTCGGCTTTTGGCAGCAGTCTTCCATGTGTCGTGATGAATTCCAAAAGCTTTCATCGATAACTTCAGTGTCTTAAAAGAGTTTCCTCTGGCCGCCTTGGGAGCGTTTACCACAACGCAGCTCGCCGTAAAAATTTCGTTTAGGGAGCCTGTGATCTGGCATGCTTTGTCAGGTGACCAGTCCAGTGAATCTGATTCTTCATTAGTAGAGTGTGGATACTGGGCATGGACGCTCTTTCTAGGACTTCAGTGTCTGGGGTCTTGTCTTGCTATTTAATCTTCAATATCTTCCTAAAGCAGATTGTATGGAAGTGGTTTAATTTCCTAGCGCGTCGCTGGTAAACAGTCCAAGTTTCAAAAGTATATAGCAGTTTGGATAATACGACTGCTTTATAGACTCAGCTTTGTTTGCAGGCGTATTCCATTTCTGTCCCACACATTTTTGTAGTCTGCTTTTGCGATTCTTGCATTCACTTCGTCATCAGTTGTGGCAATTTGTGACATAGTGCTGTCAAGATATGTAAATTTCTCCACATCACTTAGTCTATGACCATTCACTTTGATATTCGGCTCGGTGTGATTAATCCCTTGAGCTGGCTGGTACAGAACTACAGTCTTCTTATAGTTGATATTGAGCCCAAAGTTGGCACAGACATATGAGAAAGCTGAAACATTATGTTGTATGTCTGCCTCTGAGTTGGCATATAGAGCGCAATCGTCAGCAAAAAGAAGCTTTCTGACGGTGTCGCCAATGGTTTTGGTTTTAACTGTCAACCTTCTAGGATTGAACAACTTTCCATCCATGCGGTTGTTGAAGTTGGAGGAAGAATGACTTGCGCTATGAAGTGGATTAAAGTGAGGAAGAGTTGCGTAATTCGTTTCGTTGACCACACTTATCTCGCCTGAATCCATCTGAATCCAGTGGCAAGACAAGTCAAGACTTGCAGTGGATGACCAGGGCGCTCTACGTGCCGTGCTGCGCTCATTACGTTCCACAGCGCTTTGCAGGTAAACGCCGTCTTGCCCGTTGAACCATTAATGATTTCTTCCGCGCAGTCTGCCGAACCCGATCACATATTAACTAATTCTCCTACAGTCAGTCATTAGTTCCAAGGGGCACCTAGTTGATTTCGAACTGTGGACTCGGTATGTCGCGGAATTATGAAACTGTGCGTCTCACGATCCCGTAAGCAGCAGCATCGGGTCGTAGGGTTATTGCATAAACGTATTACGTTATGGTTGCTTTATCAATCTGTCCATGCATTGATGACACTGAAACACTCTTTCTCCCAATTAGGTGTTAAATGAACTGTTGTTACTTAACACATTCTGTCAGAGTTGTTATATTAACTTATTCTGTCACAGTTGTTATATTAACCTATTCATTAAAGATTGCTCTATTATTCTATTCTGTCACATATTTTATATTAACCTATTTGTCACAATTATCACATTAATCTATTCTGTCACTTACTGTATATTAACCTATTTGTCACAATTGTCACATTAATCTATTCCGTCACAGCTGTCAAATTAACTTATTCTGTTGCTTTTCAGTCACCGCTGTTACATTAACTTATTTTGCCACAGTTGTCACATTAATCTATTCTATCACAGTTGTCATATTAACTTATTCTGTCACATTTATCATTTTAAACTGTTCTGTCACAGTTGTTATATTAACTTATTACATCACAGATTTCATATTACTCTATTCTGTCCCAGATTTCATATTAACCTATTCGTTGCAGTTGTCACATAAACCTTTTCAATCAACGTTGTCACACAACATAAACTTATTCTGTCACAGTTGCAACATTAACCTATTCTACCACAGTTGTCACATTAATATATTCTGTCACAGCTGTCACGTTAACCAACCAACCCATAATTCAACATAACAGTATGCGCCCCCCCCCCTCCCCCTTTCCCCAGTGCCAGTATTAATACGTACATTAACCCACTGCCCTAATCATGTCTTTCAACCAAGTGCTGCCTCAACGAGGAGCCTCAGACCGAATAGCTAGAACTCCAATTCGGAAGACCCGGGTTCGGATCGTCTCTAAGGTATCGGATTTTCTTCTGTCGTGGGCGAAAAAAAAATCCAAACCCGCACAGTTCGCGGCGACTGCACTAGCCAGGCGGCCTTAATTCCTCAGGCTCAAGACACCCCCTGTCCTACACCTCAAGGTACTATTGGCTGTAATCACAGCTGACTCTACAAGCATGTTTAACTTAAATAGATGTCTAGAACAGTATGTCTGTCTTTAAGTCGCATCGTTCCCAGCCTACGAGCTATAGGTAGGGAACTATGAGGTTGGAGGGTACATTTTCAATGCTGATGAGCAAGAGGTTAGGAATGATTCTTGTGGTAAGATAACATTTTCTGGATGGAATTTTGCTACTTGCACCGTTTCTAAACTCTTTCTTGTCTGCATTTAACGTGGTCCCCATGCCACATCGCATCCCACCCCTTGCACTGAACTTTATTCTCCAGCCACATCGTTCCAAACCGCTTGCTTGTTTGCATTGAACTTTACCCTCTAACCTGATCGTCTTCCACATCTTGCATTGAACTTTACCCTCAAACCTGATCGTCTTCCACATCTTGCATTGAACTTTACCCTCTAACCTGATCGTCTCACACATCTTGCAAGGAAATTTACTATTTAACCCCATCGTCCTGCACATCTTGCATTGACCTTTACTCTCTAACCTCATCGTCTTCCATCACTTGCACTCTTGTGTTGCACTTTACTCTCTAACCACATCGTCCTCCACCTCTTGCATTGAACTCAACCCTCGAAACTCATCGTTAACCACGTCGTGTTCGTTTGCACTGAACTTTATCCTCCAACCATATCGTTCCAAACCGATTGCTCGTTTGCATTGACCTTTGCCCTTCAACATCATCCTCCTCCACCTTTTGCTCGCTTGCATTGAACTTGGCATCATTGCCATCCTCATGCTCATTTGCATGTAACTTTGACCTCCATCCTTATCGTTCTCAACCTCCTGCTCGTCTCTTTTAAACTTAGCTTCTTAAATCAAGTACAGCTTTTATAAGAATCTGTTTAACGTGGACACACATTTTGGTTGTCGCTTGGTTAATTTATGTAGTCATTTAGTTACTCCTGCAAATAATATAATTCCTGACATATATTATTGTAACCTCTTCTGAACTGTTTCTTTTTATTTCACTCTTAAAAATGCACTGAACTTTATCCTCCAACCATATCGTTCCAAACCGATTAAGAGAAAAATGCCGGGAACAAAATCGGCCACTGTTTATTGCCTTCATCGACCTCACAAAGGCATTCGATTTGGTCAGTCGTGAGAGTCTGTTCAAAGCACTAAAGAAGATTGGCTGCCCACCAACTCTTCTGTCCATTGTGGAATCGTTCCACACAGGCATGAAGGGTATAATCAAGTTTGATGGCTCAACTTCAGAAGAGTTTGAAATCAAGAGTGCAGTTAAGCAAGGTTGTGTACTAGCCCCCACCCTCTTTGGGATATACTTTTCACTTCTACTGAAATATGCCTTTCGTGATCAGGATGACGGTATATACATTCACTCACGCTCAGATGGTGGCCTCTATAATGCTCAGAGATTGAAGGCCAAGACCAAAATTAGCAGGGTACTAATCAGAGAGCTGCTTTTTGCGGATGATGCTGCGATTACGACCCACTCTGAGGAAGAATTACAACATCTACTATCTGCATTCTCCAATGCTTGTTCTGAATTTGGTTTAACAATTAACAAAAAGAAGACACAGATTATGTCACAAGGTGCACATGGTGTACCATCAATCTTTATTGACGACGCCGAACTGGAGATAGTAGACCATTTTACATATCTAGGATCAGAGGTAAATAGCAAATTATCTCTCGATCAGGAAATCAGCATCAGGATTGGCAAGGCAGCAACAACAATGAAAATGTTAGCAAAAAGAGTCTGGGAGAACAGGAACCTTACTGCCAAAACAAAAGTCCTCGTCTACCAAGCCTGTGTCCTTAGTACTCTTCTGTATGGCAGTGAAACCTGGACAACTTACTCACGCCAAGAGAAACGTTTAAACAGCTTTCATATGCGGTGTCTGCGAAGAATACTTGGTATTAAGTGGCAAGACAAAATCACAAATACTGAAGTATTGGAAAGATCAGGTGGTGTGTGACGGTGTATTCCATGCTCAGTCTTCGTAGACTTAGATGGATAGGACACGTTAGGAGGATGGATGATGGTAGAATACCAAAGGACATCTTTTTGGGGGAATTACAGACGGGTAGGAGATCTCTGGGTCGGCCTCTACTACGATACAAAGATGTGTGTAAGCGGGACATGATTGATACAGGCATTGATAATGCACATTGGGAGCACGTCGCCGCTGAACGTGTTGCATGGAGGGCAACTATCAGAAATGGAATAAAGACAAAGGAGAAAATGATTGCAGATAAAGCACACATAGAGCGTGAGAGACGTAAGATGGTGCAAAATGGTGGAAGTGACCATGTTTTCACATGCACCTACTGTGGGCAAACATTTGCAGCAAGAATTGGCCTTACCAGCCACACTCGCCACCGCCATGGATCGTAGTTATTAAGCCTTTTTTAAGCACAATGTACCAAACTATCGTCTGTCAAGACGGAAAGGTGCCAATGTAATAAAAATGCACTTATAAACCCGTGTTTGTTTTTTAAAGCTCGTTTATTTTTAGAGTAAATTTGTTGTCACGATTGACCATAATAATTTTAATCTGATTGCTTCAGATAGATCAGGGAAAACAGATCGATATATGACAGAACATCCCACGAGTGAACACACAGGCTTCCTGTAATAGACAAACACAAATTAAACCTAATTCCATAGAAGACACTGGCATTAGAGTGTGAAGTTTTAGACCCACACATATTCTAGACTCGACATTGGGGTGTGAAGTTTTAGACCCAAACATATTCTAGACCTCGACATTGGAGTGTGAAGTTTTAGACCCACACATATTCTAGACCTCGACATTGGAGTGTGAAGTTTAAGACCCCCACATATTCTATGCCTCGACATTGGAGTGTGAAGTGTTAGACCCACACATATTTTAGACCTCGACATATGCGACGGAATGACCAGTTCTTTTCCACGTCGCCATTTCATTCCAGACAATTCACGTAAATGAAGATTATATGCATCCATGTGATAGGCCGACTGACTGGGTCAAATGACTGGGTAACTTTACTGGGTCTACTGACTAGGTCAACTGACTGGGTCGACTAACTGGGTCGACTGACTGGGTCGGCTGATTGGGTTGACTGATTGATTGGGTAAAATAATCCTGACTCTGCGGGGATTGAAACAGGGCCAATGTCTCGGCAGGCAGTGCACTAACTACTATGCCACTGGTGCTGCTATCAGAAGTGAATGTAGAAATACAGGCCTTGAGTACGAGCAGTATACGATGCTTTACCCCAACTTGGAGAGTATCAACAACTGAAGCTACTTTGTGCGATGTTTCGCACAACGTCAAGTGGCGTACCGTATACTAATGAATGAATCATCAAACAACGAGAAGTAGAATTGATAATCTCTACTAGAACACAATCACAAATAACAAAATGGACGTTGCGGCCAAAGCCTTCGTCTGCACACAAACAACAAACACACAGCGACACAGACTGACTGATTGACTGGCACTTTGCCGTCTTAACAGACGATAGTTTGTAAAATGGAGTTATACCTCTCCGTAACACAACGTCTGGGCTGAATTTAGAGACCATGTGTTGCCCATGCAGCATGAGCTCTCTCTCTGCCTGCCTAGTTTACTCCAGAGGAAAGGTAACACCAATACGTCTGGAACAAGACAAGCCGCAGAAGCTGCCTGATCAACAAATCATTACTCTAACTGTCCGCCTGTCAGAGCTTCCATCCTAGACCAGTTGCCGACCAGGGATTGGGGCCTGGTCTAACTCTGCCATGACATTTAGTCTTTATGTTGCATTTCCTCGCATTAGGGTAAGGCTTGTACCCTCCAAATTGTATTCCTCCGCCCGTTGCCGTTGGCACAATGTGGAGTGTCGGGGTTGGTGATCGCCAACCACCATTCAGCGCTAACAGAAAGCAGGTAGTGCCGTCTACTGTCATACGGTAGCTCAGTCATATCTGAGTAAGACCTGACACCGATACAACTACATGAAAAAACTCTATAGGGAAATATATATGGCATGTGAGCATCTCTTCGTATCCACATCTGGACGGATTGTTACAATTGTCCGGGTCGAACCAGCGTAACGTGGTACCAGAAAATGACGTGGGAAGCAAAGGTGATTGGTGTAATACCGACCACATCAGCCACTGTGTGACGTTCGGTCAATAAATACATGGGTCTAACACCATACGCACAATGAGCCTGGGACGTGTAAAAGGGGCCATTACTTTACCCTTAGCTGGCGCCGTGGCGACGGAGTTACGAATGTAATCCGCAACCCCGCATACCGCGTTCGAAACACAGCTGCGGGCGATTTGAAAGTAAGCCGTCTTGCGTTGGTTTTCATACAATGGTATGAGTGCCGGTCGTTTAGAAAGTAACGGCAAATTACTGAACAAAAACTTGTCAAGATATCACAAACAGCAAAAAATGCTGGTGTTTGACTGCGACGTCCTGTAAAGGATATGCAACTAACTTTTACTATGCTTTTATAGGCAAGAAGAGGGTGGATTTGAATAACGGCCAGTATATATGTAATAGATATTCTTGTCAATGAAATATGACACGTGATTATCCTGGTTGAGTAGTCCCGTAACAATGGGGCTAAGTCCTCTAATGACACGGCTGTGGGGGGCTCTATACATGAATATTTCAAAGAGTTTATCAATTATTTCTTACATCACTCTCAATATCTTACTGCAACAGTCCTCCAACAAGCCCAGTTTTCCACACTTCGTGGTTTTATGAGGACGGGAGACCTGGCTAATGATGATACCTTTTCTAAAGGGTGTCTAGTTGGCCTGGAGTCGAAGTACGCTTGATTCGTCAGCGAGGCCATGCTGTTATTTGGAGGTGGCGGGTTTTGAAAGAAGTTTGTTTTCAAAGTGTTGAGAGTTGGGCACACTGGTCCGTATTATTTATTGTCTGTCTTGTCTCTCCTTTCTTGCGGTATTGCATTCATCTAACCCTTGCTGAGTTCATCTTAAACAGCAGCAACAACAATAATGGGTGCGTTATATGCGCACGGGAATGATTTAAAGATCATACTTCATGGCCAAGAATAAGGAGGAGGAGAACGAGTAGGCGAAGGAGAGGAATAAAAAGAAGAAGAACAACAACTGACGAGTGGAATAGAACAATAACAACAACTGAAGAGTATCTACATGTTATTGGATGAAACAGACAGCAAACGGATCTATCCAACAAGAACAATATACTGAAGAAGACTGATTACACAACCCTAAACAACAAAATATTTTTTGGGTGCCAAACCTTTTCTCACCAGATTTTGCATAAATGAGGCTTGCTAAATCCAAATATCATATTTATTTGTCTGTGGCAGCTCTAATTTTTTAGATACAGGCATTTGTGTATTTAGTTAATATTATTACAGTTCATCTAGACTTAGATGGATAGGACATGTTAGGAGGATGGATGATGGTAGAATACCAAAGGACATCTTTTTTGGTGAATCACAGACGTGTAGGAGATCTCAGGGTCGACCTCTACTACGATACAAAGATGTGTGTAAGAGGGACATGATTGATACAGGCATTGATAATGCACATTGGGAGCACGTCGCCGCTGAACGTGTTGCATGGAGGGCAACTATCAGAAATGGAATAAAGACAAAAGAGAAAATGATTGCAGATAAAGCACACACAGAGCGTGAGAGACGTAAGATGGTGCACGATGGTGGAAATGACCATGTTTTCACATGCATCTACTGTGGGCAAACATTTGCAGCAAGAATTGGCCTTACCAGCCACACTCGCCACCGCCATGGATCGTAGTTATTAAGCCTTTTTGAAGCACAATGTACCAAACTATCGTCTGTCAAGACGGAAAGGTGCCAATGATTACAGTTTTTCTATATAAGGCTCTGGGAAGAAAATTTTAAAACAAACATTGTTATCTAGTCCCTTACAAAATTTGGAATTCTAATGGTTTGGAGAGAGCCCAAGAACGACTATTATGACTGTTATTTCTGTGTTGTCAATATTCAGGGAATTGCTGGGAAATATCACCCCAAAAAATGGAAATATCCAGATTTAGATTCCGCTAGACGACCTGTTCCACACGGAGATGATATACCAATTCCAACTTTCGGTCAGATTTCGGATTCACTGTTAGAAGATGAAACGAAAATGGCATGTTGAAAGACACTTGACAGTTGTAGTGGTTTCGAATATTATTTTCCAGCTGCTCAACGCTTCGACCGGTGTGAACTGTATGATCTAATCCGAGACCTATATTTCTCCGAGGAATCTTCAGAACTTTTGGCTTCAAGATTGAAAGAAAAAAGAATTACTAACTGCTGAGACAAAGGTTACATTTTATTGCAGCAGAGAGGAAAGTTTTCTTTCATTCGTTTGTAAAGAAAACAACATTGTATTTTGTTCTAATTTAGTAGGTCTTGTAAACGAAATGGGTGTTAGTTATACACAGATAAGCGGCAACTTTTCATTGACAGCTCTAAAAGAAGTTTGAAAGGTGTTCTTTTACACAATGGTAACAAATATGGCTCAATTCTAATTTCCCATTCTACTACAATGAAGGAGTGTGCTACAAAAAGCTCAGTTCTGAAAAGCAAATTGAAGTGTTTAGAACATAACTGGATGGTTTGTGTAGATCTTTAAATGATGAACTTCTAGCTTGGACAGCAAATGAGATTCACTAAATATTCATGCTTTATATGTTTGTGGGATAGCAGGGCAAAATATATGCACTGGACAAAGAAATAGTGGCCGTCGAGGGATGAATTTAAAGTTGGAGAAGAGAATATAGTCAACAAGCCTCTCATTGATCTAAAAAGAGTTCTACTGCCACCATACAAGCTTGGCTTGATGAAGCAATTTGTTAAGGCATTGAACACAGATGGTACCGGTTTTAATTATTTACGCAGAAAGTTTTCGGAATTGAGCATAGAAAAACTTAAAGCTGGAATGTTTGATGGACCTTAAATTAAAAAGTTAATAAACGATCCAAATTTTATTGATTCGATGAACATAACAGAGTCCACAGCCTGGTCATCATCTGTTTAGTTGTGCACATCTTTCTGGGTAATTTTAAAGCAGACAATTTTTCTGAATTAGTTGAAAACATGCTGTCGAGTTTTTGTAAGCTTGGATGCAACATGGACGTAAAATTGCGCTAACTACATAAACATTTACATTTCTTTCCCGAGAATCTTGGCGACTTTATTGAGGAGCGGGATGAAAGATGTCACCAAGATATAAAAACAATTGAAGAGACCGAGGACTTTGGGATGCCCACATGACGGCAGATTACTGTTGGACCCTTACACATGACTGTCCGGGCATATCGCATTCCAGGAAGTTCTCGAAAAGAAGCTTTTTTGCGTGTTGACTACAAATGTAAACAAATGCTAGTGATAAAGTTTTAATACATTTTTGGTGTTTTATATGAAGGCAATAAATGCACAGTAATTACATATAATATGAATGCATATTACTGTAAACATGCCACTGATGGCACCTAACTCTGGGCTTGTACGTAACAATTGCCCTAATAAGGAGGTCATTCTTAGTTAACTCAAGAAATAGAGCTGATAGAAAAAATCTGATTACATTTTTGGAATCAGCAACACAAAATTACAAAAGAACAGCTATACAATTTAAGGCACCAAAATGTGTGTAGACCAGTGTTATTAAAACAAATAACAATGAGAAAACTAAAACACGTATACTGGACGGGTAAAAAGACAAGCTTGGCTTGAAAAGATATTAATGGAGGGAGGCGTACGGGGAACGCGGAGAAGAGAAAACCCCACAAAGCAGATGGACTCGTGATGTGATAGATAATTTATACATGAAAGCGACAAAGACGGGACATGAGGTGTATGATAAATTTGCATTTCTAAAGACTTATTGGGAAGGGGGAAGAAAGAGGGGGAAGGGAGAGAGAGAGAGTGAGAAAGAGTGACAGAGAGAGGGAAATAGAGAGGGAAATAGACAGTGAGAGGGAAGTAAGAAGGGAGAGAAGGGGAAAAAGAAAGGGAGAGGGGGGATAGAGAGAGGGAGAGAGTGAGAGGGAAGCAGAGAGGAAAGGAGAGGGGGAAAGAGAGAGAGAGAGAGAGTGAGAGAGGGAAAAAGTAAAAGAGAGAGAGGGAAAGAGAACGGGAGAGAGACTGTAAAAGAGATATGGGAGAGAGGGAGAGAGTGAGAGAGAAGGGGAAAGAGAAAGTGAGAGAGAGAGAGAGAGAGAGGGGAGAGAGAAAGAGAGGGGAAATGAAGATAGAGAGTGAGAAAGACTGAGAGACAGAGGGAAAGAGAGAGTAAGAGGGAAAGTGAGAGGGAGAGAAGGGGAAAGAAGAAAGGGGGAGAGAGGGGGAAAAGAGAGAGGGGTAGAGTGAGAGGGAAGAAGACATGAAAAGAGAGGGGGAAAGAGTGAGAGAGGAGAAGAGAGGAACAAAGAGGCGGAAAGACAGTCGGAGATAGAGAATGAGAGCCAGAGAATGAGAGAGAGGGGAAAGAGAATGAGAGAGTAAAAGGGAGAGAGGGAAAAGAGACAGAGAGACAGAAAAAAGGATAGGGAGAGAGAGGGGAAAAGATAGTGAGAGCGAGACGGGGAAGAGAAAGGGAGGTAGAGAGGGAAAGAGAGAGAGGACGGGAGAGTGAGAGAGAAAGAGAGAGGAAAACAGACGGGGAAAGAGAGTTGGAGAGAGAGTGAGAGAGGAGGGAAGAGAGAGAATGAGAGAGAAAGGAAAATAGAGAGGGAGAAAGAAGGAAAGGGAGGGGAGGGAGTGTGGGAGAGAGAGAAAGAGAGAGGAAGAGAGAAGAGGAAAGAAAGTGGGAGAGATAGTGAGAGAGCGGGGAAGAGAGAAAGTGGGAGAGAGAGGGGAGAGAGAGGGAGGGAGTGAGAGAGAGAGGGAGTGAGAGAGAGAGGGAAAGAAATCAAATCAAATCACCCGGGAAGGTTAACCGGGTCAACAAATGCCCGCAGAAGTCGGATGTGTCGGCCTTAACGGCGCAAGAACGCAGCTCTGCTGTAAACAGGCACAACGCAATCACGTCCGAAAAAGAAGAAAAAACTCCGGATGAACGCAGAAAAAGAAGAAATCAAATCAAATCAAATCAACATTATTTAAAAGAGAGAGAAGAAAAGAGAGAGAAAGAAAGAGAGGGAGGAGAGAGAGGGAAAGATTGAGAGCAAGAAAGAGCAAGAGAGAGATAGAGAAAGAGAGAGATAGAGAAGAGAGAGAGAGAGAGAGAGAGAGAGAGAGAGAGAGAGAGAGAGAGAGAGAGAGAGAGAGAGAGAGAGAGATCCAAGCAACAAGCTCCTGGTTGTATGGATGGATCGTGCTCTCTCACATCTGTTTCTATTTCTACATGTCCATGTCTGCCCTTTGAATGCCAATCAATGGTGTAACAAATTATTCAACTTTCTTTAGGAAATAAAAAAAAAGAAAAAAGAAGAAGCATCCGTTGCAACAAAGATTTATGCGCAGGGATATTTTGTTTGATTTCCATAATATTCCCCGGCGGATGAATACATCACTCCACAATCAAACAAGTGCAGATGTTACTCATCCAGTGGTATACACAACATGAACGTTATTCCACATCACGTATGTGTTTATGCATGCACAGAATGTTTTAAACAGAATGTTTTACACAGAATGTTTTACACAAAATGTTTTACACAAAATGTTTTACACAGATGCTTTACACAGAATACTTTATACAGAATGCTGTACACAGACGGAATGCTGTAACAGCATGCTTTACACAAATTGTTTTACATAGAATGTTTTACACAGAATGCGGTACACAGGTGCTTTATACATAATTTTTTTACATAGAATACTGTTAACAGAGTGCTGTATACGGAATGCTGTACACAGCATGCTTTACACATATTGCTTTACACATAATGATATACACAGAATGCTATACACAGAATGCTATACACATAATGCTATAACAGAATGCTATACACAGATTGCTATACACAGATTGCTTTACACATAATATTTTACACAGAGTGATGTACACAGATTGATGCACACAGATTGCTTTACACATAATGTTTTACACAGAGTGCTGTACACAGATTGCAGTACACATCATGCTTTACACAGATTGCTTTACACATAATGCTGCACATAGAATACTTTAAATAAAATGCTTTAGGCATGATGCTTTATACATATTGCTTTACACAGGTTGCTGTACACAGAATGCTGCGTATGAGAGGAAGACAGTTACATCCAACATTGAACAGTGTATGAGAGGAAGACAGTTACATCCAACATTGAACAGTGTATGAAAGGAAGACAGTTACATCCAACATTGAACAGTGTATGAGAGGAAGACATTTACATCCAACTTTAAACAGTGTATGAGAGGAAGACAGTTACATCCAACTTTGAACAATGTATAAATGAGAGAAGGACAATTACAACCAACTTTGAACATGGTAAATGAGAGGAAGACAGGTTTGTGTGTGTCAATGCTGCGACACACAGAGATATAACAAGCACAGGTACAGTGTACATAACTTACAGTATAAAAGACTCATACTGGGTTAGCAGAAATCACAATGTGGTAAATAACAATAATAATAATCACACTAAATAAAAAATAAGGTAAAAAAAAAATACACTAAACCACAACACAACGAATCCGACATTTCGATATTAGTGATTTTCTTCGGGGACAACACAAACAGATATAAATGAACTAGAATTTGATAAAAGGAGGTCATCATGGTCGAATACACAAGAGCGATCGTCCTTAAACACTTAAATATCTGGTGTGGTGATGGCGAGGTAGCAGGTTCAACTCCTACACAGGTCTAAAATGTTGACTTCTCGCCCTTGACTTGGGGACGTGAATTACAAGTACCTCTGAAGTCGGAGAGGTTTCGTCTGATGGCGAGGGACTCTGGTAATAGAGAAAACTAACCCACACGCAAAAATCAGTCCGGTGCTCTATAAATTGTAACGCGTGTATGGACGACACTTGAGTTCAAAGCGAGTGAACGAAAATTAAAAGCTAAAAATGATTAAACTAAATATGTAAACAATAAGTGTGGGTAAATAAAATAATTAAGTATAGAGTGACTCTTGCTGAAAAGAGCAGTGTACGTCATTATGTGGTCTTCAGACTTCATGCGACCTTGGCGTATGATAAAGAACAGTGGTGTTTCAATTCAGAGAGAGAGAGAGACAAGTGGTGTGCGTGGTGCTCCGCCCTGTACTTGTTGCCATGTGGCATGCATGGGGTGAACAAAAATGCCGCTCTGATTGTAATCCGGGATTACTTGTGAACTTTTGGGCCCTTTTCTGCGTGCAGGTTGGTTCACAAGGCAAATATGCTTGCAATGTACGCTCGTTTAGACAGTTATGCTCTCTGTATGTAGATGGATAGCCGTGCGCACACAAGCAAGCACGCAGGCAAGCACACACACACACACACACACACACATATATATATATATATATATATATATATATATATATATATATATATATGTATATATATATATATATATATATATATATATATATATATATATATATATATATATATATATATATATATATATATATATAATTGAAGTTGTGGTGGCACAATTGCTAGCACGCTAGTTTGCCCACTCGGTAATCTTGAGTTCGAATCTCCATGATACGGATTCATTCATTCAGTAGCAAGTCCTTTGCAGAACCTCGCTCCTATAACAACTTTCCGGAAAACTTCTCGGTCATAAGCAAGATGTCCTGCGTCTGATACACCCATCTGAAGATCATCTGCCACATCCTACACCCATCTTATCTTTGTCACTCCTCTTCCTCTCTTCCCGTGCATATACCCCTCCATTCTTATTCTCTCCAAACTTTCATGACGTTTCAAGCGACCAAAATATTTCAATTTTCTTTGTTTTATCGTCTTAAGTAGCCAACCTTCATCAATATTCAGATCTTGTCATATGGATGCATTTGTTCTACAGACTGATCAGCTACTAAGCTCCATTGTAATCTTGTGGACAGAATAAGAAATAATAGACTAGCTTGGCAACTCAAAGGCAATCAATATTGATTTATTTGGTTGTTTCGGGATTTGAGATTTAAATATTGAGCACAACCCACTACTGGCAACGCTGATCGTATTCTGGTATGAACCTAAGGCCTATCCACGTCAATGTGGAAGCACTAGACTCGAGTTTCGCTCTCGTTTGAGCTCATCAGTAGTGCATATCCTTGACCGGACCCGGAAACAATCAATATGTCTACAACAGGAGGTGGTGTTAGGCAAAATAAGTCCTCTAAAAATCAGGGCACTCATAAAGCAAGAACGAGCGAATTTTAATTTTCAAATGGTTAAGAACTGGACACTCTGGCCTGTCTGTCTAACATTCTGCCTGTCTTATATATCTCTTGTCATACATTTATGCATTATAAAAGCATGGGAAATGTGTCAAAAGTATAAATATATAACTCACTGATATTAATTATTGATGTGGCAATAGTCATGATGTCAGGTCTTGTCAGATATGACAGAGTTACCGCATGACAGTAGACGGTACTACCTGCTTTCTGTTATCGCCGAATGGTGGGTGGCGCACACCCCACCCGACACCCCCGTATTGTACTAACAGCCTCGTGCAGAGGAGCACAATTGGGAGGGTACAAGCCTTAGCCTAATGCGATAATAGGCAACCTAAAGACTAAATGTCATGGTAGGGCAGACCAGGCGTCAAGCCTTGGTCGGTAATTGGTCTATGAACGTAGTTCCGACAGGCGTACTGTTTGAGCATTGCTTTGCTGATCCGACAGCTACTGCAGCTTGTCTTGTTCTAGAGCACGGTGTTACCTTTCCTCTAGAGCAGTGGTTCCCAAGCTTTTCAAGCAGAGGGCCATATCTACTATTTTCGGTAGTTAAGCGGGCCACAACGTTGTAAAATTATAAAAGTTTGCAATATCATTCTTACCTTTCTTAACTTTCAACAGAATTCTAAAACTTTAAAGGCAGTCAGTGTCAGTCTATACTGCGGTCATTTTTTGGTTTAAAATCAAAAGTTCATTTAACAATAAATTTTAAATCAGTTTCGAAAATCGCTATTAGTGTAATTAATTTACAATTGTAACTGTTCTTCATAATCAGTTACTTAAGATCCCCGGGAAGGTTAACCCGGTCAACAAATGCCCGCAGAAGTCGGATGTGTCGGCCTAACGGCGCAAGAACGCAGCTCTGCTGTAAACAGGCACAACGCAGTCACATCCGGAAAAAAAAAATCCTGATGAACGAAGAAGAAGAAGAAGTTACTTAAGATACCAGTTTATCCATGTCTGGGCACAAATCTGTCGTGCCCAAAGTCATAAGCGCAGCTAGGTTACTGTCGGTGAGTCTGGAACTTATCTTGTTTTTTATAACAGCCATTGCAAAAAATGGCTGCTCGCATCTGTAAGTCGAACCAAAACGACAAATGTATCTCTCCGCGAATGAACGCAAGTGTTCAAATTGTTCGACAGACAATAGTCGCCAGAATGAAATCTTATGATCAGCTGAAGGTTGCGGACTGAACAGGTGCATTCGATAATATCTTAATATAACAACCACGAGCAGAGTAAATTATCGCACGCTGACGGGGTGCTCGAAGTGCATTTTTTGAAATTATTAAAATATATTATTTTAAATAACGAGGCCTCGCGTGCCACTTACTAACAGCTGGCGGGCCACAAGTGGCCCGCGGGCCGTGGTTTGGGAACCTCTGCTCTAGAGTAAACTAGCAGGCCGAGAGAGGGATCAAGCTGCATGGGCAATACATGGACTCTACATTTCAGGCCTGGCTTTGTGCTATGGAGAGGCATAACTTCCTCGCTGTCCTTATAGCCATGGGCTGTAGTTATTAATATATGCCATTATTGTAGCACAATGCAATAAACTATCGTCTGTCCAGGCAACCAGATGCCAGTGACAGTGGGGGGCAATGGTTATTAGCTAAGGGAGATATACCAACAAGGAACGACATCATCCATTAGCTGTCTGGGTAGGTAGAGAAAAGGCTTTTAATCAAGTCGGGAGAGATGTTCTCAGATACGAACTATTGAGATATGATGATTGTGGGGGATTGTATGCTGGGAATCGGGTAGCAGAAGTGTACATACACGCCACAGCAGGGATTAAGAAAGGGTTTGAACAAGATATCCCACATGATGAAGTCCTGGAATCTACTCCATTTATAGTGTGTGTGTGTGTGTTTGTGTGTGTGTGTTTGTGTGTGTGTGTGTGTTTGTGTGTGTGTGTGCGCGCGCGCGCGTGTGTGTGTGTGTGTGTGTGTGTGTGTGTGAGAGAGAGAGAGAGAGAGAGAGAGAGAGAGAGAGAGAGAGAGAGAACGAGAAAATCATAGCGACTATCCTAAACATGTGCAGAAATCCATGCATTCAGAAGGCATTTACTTGAGGACTTCAGGCAAATTATTAACCCTTGCAAAAACACACATAAAGGGTTTCTCGCTAGATCCGGAAAATTCGTGTAACAGCTGACAAACAAGGAGAATCCATTCAATCTAAGTTGACTCTGCAAACAATCATCAAAGAGTAAGTTCTGCACCTAAATAAACATGCAGTCGGAGAAGAAGAAAATCCCACAGACTTAGGAATCACACTAAATCAGCGCCTGGCGTGGAGAACAGAAACAACCAAAGCTCAAGATAGGGCCAAGCAACGAGTGGTACAGGCTGAACTCCTGGCTGTCTGCTTCAAATTTTTCTAATCAGTTTACGGCTTTTATTTCTTTCTTGTATAGATGCTCATTGGATTTTCTCTCTGTTCATGGTTTTCTTTGTTTTTCTCAGAAACCACATTTCCACTGCTGTTAGATGTTTATCTCACAAGCGCGAAAAAAAGAAGAACATTCTAAAATGGCGAGTTCAGTTCCAACAAAAATATCAAACTAAACAATTATCGCCGTATAGAAAAGGTTTTTAACCGAGCTGAAAGACTTTAAATTAGTTACGAACAACAAAGGGACGCAGTCAGACATACAGAAACAGTTTTTCCCCGCTCCTTTGCTTTGACGTGCCACTACTTCTAGTGCACTGCACAGATTTCTTGCGTGTGGATTAGCTTTCCCTATTACTAGTGTCCCACGCCATCAGGCAAACTCACTCCAACTTTAGAGGTACTTGTAATTTACGAGAAGTCAAAATGTGTGTCCAACTGACCGGTGTAGGAGTAGAATCCGCTATATCGGCTTTAGGACACCGGGTGGTTAAGAACAAGCGCTCTTGTCCATTCGGCCATGCTGACTTCTGAAAGCGGATTAAAAGCAAGAGACTCGACTTGGGTGCGCGGGTTTTATCTCATATGGCTCAGTCTCTTTCTGCGGAAAGCGTCGTGTGGAGCGGCAACTCCAAAGCTCCAGTCACAACATCTAGTAGTCTCCCAACCTAGTGAAGCTCCAGCCACGACATCTAGCAGTCTCCCAAGATACTGCCCTAGTGAAGCTCCAGCCACGACATCTAGCAGTCTCCCAACATACTGCCCTAGTTAAGCTCCAGCCACGACATCTGGCAGTCTCCCATCATACTGCCCTAATTAAGCTCCAGACACGACATCTAGCAGTCTCCCAACATACTGCCTTAGATTCTAACAACCAACCCATGACCTACATAGAGATAGGCAGGCGGCATGACCTCTCCACCACGAAAACCCCTGTAGACATACAGCCAAATTACGCATAAACTAAATATATTCACAGATTCAGAGCCAAACAAAGGTAGGTGTAGACCAACTACTGTATATAAACCCATTGTGGATACGGAAAGTCCCTTAAGGCGATCATTCATCCCATTCCGCTTAATAAGTTAATTTAAAAGACTCAGCTCAACTCACATTCTTCTTCTTCTTCTTCTTCAGCATTCCAAACCATTGAGGTTCTTTGTTGCAGATACAATCCGTCTCCATTCGTCTCTCTGGTGGACCTTCTCTTGCCAGTCGTTGATTCCAAGTGCTTGTAGGTCTGTACATGTATTATCTCTCCACCGCCTTCTTGGTCTACCTCGGGGTCTACGGTCATTTATTTCCTGAGTGTAAGCGAGTTTTGTTTCCCTATTATCTTCCATTCTTTCTATATGCCCCAGCCATTGTAGTCTATTAGTCTTCATGATACCAGTGATTAGCGGGGACTTAACACTCACATTGTCTGAAATATATTTAACTCATGCCTACTCTCTTAGCTCGATCATTCATGCAAAAGAAATGTTTTTTTTTTCCTTTAACTCGCTTGCTTTGAACTCAAACACAGTCCATAAACGCTTCTTGTAGTAGCACTGGGGTGAATTGTGCGTGTGGATTAGCTTTCCCTATTACCAGTGTCCCTCGTCCTCAAGCAAACCCACTCCGACTCCAGAGGTACTTATAATTTACGCTCTCAAGTCAAGGACAAGAAGTCAATATTTTAGTCCATCTAATCGGTGTAGGCTGTATCCTCTTTTGTTTCGCTCTTCCAAACCATGGTTGCTTACAGTGCACCCATCGCCTTGATTTCCCACTTTTAGTTAGTTAGTTAGTCGACAGATCATCCTCATTGCACATCGAACCATTCAGTCCATAAGTGCTCGGATCCCCTCCTCAGCAAATCCCGCAGCGTGCAGCGGCTAAAGTCACCAGTTCTGTGTTGGTTTATCAATATTCTTTGGCTTCCTACGCTGTGTTCTTGTTTGGCCATACCTCTTTTAATTTGCTGTTCTTGCAGTCTGACTATGGTTGTAGATTCGCAGTCATCACTTGGTTCTCGCAAAAGTCTTACTTCTCTTTGAGCATTCAGGATTGCAGCCTGGTCCATGGCGCGTCCGCCCTCCACATTAGCCTTACCTGCGAGCTTGTCAGCCCGCTCATTTCCTTGTACTCCCGCATGCCCTGGCACGAAGATTAAACTAATCTTTGTCAGCCGAGACCGCTCTCTTCGGATCCACAGTCTCTATCCTTTTGAGCATGCTCATTGAGTCGCTAAGTAAACATGCACTATTGAATGTCTGTATCTAGAGCCATGTTATTGCTTTACTTACTGCCATGACTTCCATAGTCAGGCTACTTGTGGTCTCATCAAAAGCACCAGAGTCCTCCTTCACAATGCTCCCTCTGGCCCGCGCCGTAAAGGCCCATGAGCTTCTCACATGTCGGACTACCCATCTGTGTAAATGACAGCATCATCGTCTAACGAATTCTCGAAAATCAACGCTTGCACTTCCACCTCCACAGCAGCCGGATTTTCTTGTCTGCATTTTCTGTCTAGTTCGATGCAAACTGAAAAGGACGTACAGAAATCTGTTGGCGCTTGTACCCACTCCTCGCCAGGTTCTAAGTCCTCCAGTGAACACATCTGTTGAAGAATGTCGTCGGCTTGACCCATCCACGACCTTCTTCTTTTTAACCTGCTGTCCTTCACCTTCCTAATCTCACTATGCAATGAATGTTGTGCGTTTGCGCTAACTCTGAGGTAGGCACGATCTCTGCAAATGTGTAGTCTGTCTTCAATGGTTGGAAAATCAAGAAGGTAGCGCATCGCCCTGCATGCTGTATCTCTTGTACATCCAAGAATAATGCGCATAGCTTCATTCTGTATCCTTTCCATCCTTTCTATCTGCTTACGGCTGAGAGTCAGGATCGCCATGGCATACTCAAAAACAGACATGACCAGTCAATCGTATGGGAGGCATAGATGGCGCTGCTCACATTTTGCTGCCGCCATCATCCGCATCGCAGCCAAACCCCGCTTGGCCTATGTTATCACCTGGTCTATGTGCTCATTATAAGCGTGGCTTCGATCAAAATGTATCCCCAGGTAATTCATTGCCTGCGTTCTTTCCACAGTTTCTGAACACAGATTAACAGATGGTGTTGGAGTGTTGACAATATGATTATTCAAAGAGAACCATGTCACTGTTGCCTTTGTTGGGTTGACCATTGCCCCAAGCTTCAGAACACCAAGTAATTATGCGATTGAGTTCGGTTTGTAGTTCCACAGCAACCTGGTCTCTATCTTTACCCTGACGATACACTAAAACATCGTCGGCATATGACAGTGTCCTCCCCGGTTCAGTGATCTGCTCACTGGTGATTCTCACAGTGTAGGCGTTAAACAGTACTGGAGATAATGGTCCCTATGCTGGGCCAGGATATACTGTTGTTGGTTCCGAAGTCCAACTGCCACATCTGAAATCTACTTTCCGATGGAAAAGGGTTGCAGCGATCCAACTAAGGAGGAACGGACTTATCTTGAGTTCAAGAAGCTGAAGCATTAAAAAATCCAATGGTACTCTGTTGTACGCGTCCTCAAGATCAATCGCTGCAGCAAAGGTTTCAATGCCTGAGTGGAACCGTCATACACATCATGAGCAAAAACTGCTGCATTGGTCCAGGTTTCTCTTTTGGGACGGTACCCTGCCAGGGTAGGTGGGATAGCACCTTGCTTCTCTAGCTGGCTTAATATTTTTCTGGCAATTAATTTCTCCAGCAGCTTGCCTATTGTATTCTGCATGGCTATTACTCGATATTCCTGAATTTTTGTGTGGTCTTTGCCAGGCTTCGGCAAGGGAATCAGATAGCTGTGTAACCACTCCTCCTTAATGCTAGCACTCCCTATACTGTTGTTGTACATATCTTCTAGTTTCTCTAGCTCGTTGTCGGTACACCTATTGATATCATCATACCTTATGCCATCTGGCCCTGTACCGCTGTTTTTTTTTATCGTCAAAGCACAGCCTTGATTTCTTTCACAGTCACTGTGTCTTCATCCGAAATATTCTGGACCTTACAACTGTCTGATGTGACCTCCTTGGCAAGATTTCGGACTCTCATGTCTGTCTGGTTGTTCTGCTTTAGTTAGCGTTCGAAGAGGGCTTTGCCCTTGTTCTCATCAGTCCTCTACCAGATGAGATCGGCACCTTGGAAGTCAGAAATTCTTTTATTCTTGACAACCAGACTCATGCTTTTATGTTGTCGCCAGAACAATTTCAATGACTTATCTGTGCTTACTCTTTGACATACCTCTGCCCATTTTTCACTTTTAACCACCTTAACCAGTTGTTTTTTGTTTTAAATAGCTTGCTTTTCTGTGCCTCTCTCTTTCTAAGTGCATGCAGGGACCAGGATGGGTTGCTCTTTTTTTCTTGGCGTTTCGCCAATTCCTTATAGCACTGCGCTTATCCAACCAGGCCTTCTCCACCTCAAAATTCCACCAAGGTGGCGGATCCCAGCTTTTTTCTTGCCCTAACACTTTCTGCGCTTGTCGAGCCTTATTTTATTCACCACATCTTGCCCTGTACTGTCATGCTGGAAAGACTTGACCGTTGACTTGTGCTGCCTGGTTCTGCCTTACTCCACCAATATGCTGCAAGGATGGTGGTCGCTGCCGTGGTACCCTAGAACACTCCATCTACACACTGTTGTGAGTGAAGGAGAAACCAGCGCCAGATCAATAGCACTGTCCTGATCACCTGGGCAGCTTACTGTCCTGGTGACACAGCCACTGTTGATACAAACCAGGTCAATGGTTTCAAGTGCAGTCTCGAGCTCCTCCCCCTGTGTGTTGGGGGAAATTTTTCCCCATGATCTGCCTTTAGCGTTGAAATCGCCACAGAAAATGACATTTTTTTCGTGACCTAATATGTCACGTAAGCACTGCCACTTCTGGGAATCCACACTCGCATTACGGGCATAAACATTAACCAACACGAATGGTAGACCGGATTGAACTCTAACCGCCTTTTATTTGTGTGTCGTCATTGTCCCAATTGGACATGTTTAGCTCTGAAGCCACCATACTGTCGCGAATGAGAATCGCTATTCCCAGATGTTGCCTGTTGTAGAAACATTTGAAGCCGGCCTTTTGGAGTAGCTGATCACCCAGTCTCGTCTCCTGGAGTGCTATAATGTCATTCATGTAAACCAGGTTTTCGAGAATAGGGCCTCGTTGTTTTACGCTGGTGCAGTTCCAATATAGAATACGAGTATTCCTGAGGCCCAGACGGTCACATTTAAGTCTAAAACGTCTTACCACACCTCGTATGCCTTATCGCTTGCGGCCACCACGTTGGCCCTGTCGCCTTTTTTGTTGACTGCCGTCCTCACGGAACACACAAATTGTTCCGCGGTGTTGAAACAGAACCACACACACACACTTCGAAAATCCACTCAAGGATTGCTTCGCTCAATGCACGGAACTCCGCAATATCGGCGCAAATCTTGAGAAGACATTTCTGGTTTTACATCCTGGCACAAAATTTACACGTAGGAGATGAAAATATCCATCTCCTACGCATAAAAGGTAACGGTCACAAAAACAACACAACCGTCCTTCGCCATCTTGACCAGAAGTCTCACTTTTATTGTGACTTCAATGCAAACGTGGGAAATCAAGGCAATGGGTGCACAGTAGGCAACCATGGTTTGGGAGAGCAAAACGAAAGAGGATACAGACTTGTAGAATGGGCAAAAAAGGAAGAAATCATTGTAGGAAACACATGGTTTAAACAACATTCTAGACGGTTATGGACGTGGAGGAGTCCTGATAGCAACATTATAAACCAGACTGATTACATCCTGATTATCAGAAGGCTTAAAACTGCGTTCACAATCACAAAAACAGTTCCCATTGCTGACTGTTACATTGATCACAGATTGATTACAGGAAAATTGAGGGTAAAGTTAAAGAAAGTCAAGTATTCACTAAGAAACACTAAATATGATCTGTGCACATTGAAAAATGGCAAGGTAATACAAGACAATTTTAACATAGAAGTAAAGAACAGATTTGAAATACCGTGGATGATCAATGGGAAATGTTGAAGAATTCAATCAGTTTGTCTGCAGAAACAATTATTCCAAAATTAAAGAAAGTGGGTAGTACGAAATGGTTGACTGAAAAAATTAGACCACTACTGGAAACAAGAAGATACAACAAAAATAATACTGCCAAATATGAAGACATTCACAGAAAAGTCAGAACATTATGTAAGGAGGCTAAAGAAGCATGGCTTGAGAAAAATTGCATAGAAATTGGAAAACAATTTTGTTTTTCAGTTGCATATCCCATACAGGACGTTGCAGTCAATACCAGCATTTGTCAGCTGCTGTTGAAGTTCTTGGCAAGATTACTTTCAGTAGTTTCCATTGAAAAACAATAAAACAGTAAAAATACCAAATTAATGCACAAAAGAATTCAAGGGCTTACTAATAAAAAAAAAACACGTACATCATCAGACTGTCTAAAAACAAAAGATGGAATCGTCATAATAGAAAAAGATCATATTTTACATGTATGGGCAGATTATGTGATAAACCTTTATGATGATAACATAGAAGAACAGTTTGATATTCGAAATAATAATGAAAGACCATCAATTTTGAAGATCGAGGTTAAGAATGTTCTTAACCTTATGAAAACTGGCAAGACTTCCGATTCAGTCAACATCATAACATAAATTATTAATGCTTTAGACTTTAGAAGAATATGGAATAGATCAAGTCACCAGACTGCTGTACACAATATATGATACTGGAGATAAACGTCATGAATCATGTAATTCTGTAATTATTGCAATCCCAAAGAAATAAGGAAACTTGGAATGTGATCAGCACAGAACTATTAGTATAGTGAGCCACATCACGAAGATTTTGCTAAGAATTATCATGCAAAGAGTTAGGAATAAAATACAACCGGAAATAGGAGTAGAACAATGTGGGTTTGTAGAAGGCGAGGGTACAGTAAATGTTGTGTACATGCTGAGAACAGTAATTCAATCTTCTATAGAAGTAAATAAAGATATAGATCTTTACTTTATTTACTACATAAAGGCCTTCGAGAGAGTAAGACATGTCAACATGATAGAGATGCTTGCAGATCTACAACTTGATGGGAAAGACCTTAGACTTGTAAAAAACGTATATTGGAAACAACAAGCTGCCACTAGAATTGATAATGGAGTAGGTCAATATCAACTTATTAAGAGAGGTGTGAGACAGGGATGTGTAATGTCTCCAGATCTGTTTTCCCTGTATAGTGAAAATATTTTCAGAAATGTACAAGATATGAAAGGAATAATCATTGGAGCAAGAGACATTAATAACATTAAATATGCAGATGATACAGTATTGATTGCAGATAATTAGCAGGATCTGGAACAATTAGTAGACGCAGTTGTTGCACACAGTGAACAACTAGGGTTAGAATTGAATTGTAAGAAGACACAGATTATGGTGGTCACTAGGACGAACAAAATACCGTCAATGTAATATACAGGTAAATAGGAATATTCTTAAACAAGTGAATCGATAAAAATATCTCAAAACAGTCATAACATCTGATGTGAGACACTTGAAGAGATTAGAACAAGAATCGCCATTGCGAATGTAGCCTTTTGCAAGATGACCAACATACTGATCAATAAACAGATGTCAATTGCTACGAGAAAAAAAAAGTGTTGAGGTGCTACATAGAACCTGCACTTATTGACCAATAAACAGATGTCAGTTGTTACAAGAAAAAGGAGTGTTGAGGTGCTACATTGAGTCTGCACTTTTGAATGGATGTGAAGCGTGGACAATGAAAAGTCTGATGATTGTGGAAATGTAGTTTCTGAAGAGAATGCAAAGTATACCATGGACAGACAGAAAAACCAACGACCACGTACTACAGGAAACACATGAACATCGTAAACTGATTAGAGAAATTAGACGTATACAGCCAAAATTGTTTGGGCATATTATGAGAAGAATTAAATTGGAGAATTTGGTGACAACTGACAAAATCTAGGGGGGAAACAAGAGATAGACAGAGAAGTAAATACCTGGATGGCTTCGCCACGTGGCATGGCCTAGACAGGAACACTGAGCTAACCCACGTCTCTGGTGATCGAATGAAATCGCGAATCATGACCGCCCACGCCTACTTGCATAGTACATAATGGATGGATGGAACCGGTGTGGGGGTTGAACCCCCAACCTTAGCATCAGCATGCCGGATTGAAGCCGGCGTTGGTATACAATTAAATAGTGATATCCAGTATGTATCAGTCGTTATAGGCCAGTTCTGTAAAGACTTCAACGCACATCTTATAAACTACAAACACTTTTTTAGTCATTAGTCATTAGTCGCGGTTCCAATTTCACGGCAACCGGTCGTCCCCATTATGCTCCGTTCCTGTGCCAGTGAATATCCCACAAAATACTCCTTACTGCCGTATGTGAAAATTGAACAGACAGGAGTCTCGACAAACCAACAGCCCGAACACTGTGCATAATGCCGCCGCCAGAATGCCAAAACAAAAGTCCTCGACGAAAAATACAGTTCATCGTCGATGGAAGCGGAAGTCACTAGAAAACCAGCAGTCACACATTACTGCATAAGGCAAACCAGTCAGTTCTGCGACAAATCCGGCCGCCATTACATGCAGTTCACGCTATAAACAATCGCGGACAGATGTAAAAGCATTTCACTGTGCATAATGCAAATGACAAAATAGCAAAATACTACCCTGAACACAAGAAAAATCAGGTTTATCGTCATCTTTACAGGCGAGACCAGGACACCAGGTTTAGGTTGCGAGCAGGACACAACAAACTGAAATAGCATCTATATCACAAGTTCAAGATAGATTCATCGAATCTTTGTCTGTGGGGCAAATACCTGGTAACGCTCAGTCGTGATTTGTAGCCCTATCCGACCTACAGTCATGTCTTCTAACCGCTTCTTATTTCCTCTACTTCTATAAGTGCCAATAAATACACTGTAAATTCTTGTTTAATGCCACAGTTATTAACCTACGCAAATATGACATCGGCCAATGTTACTCCCCAAAAACTTATAAGGGAAGGTCATGAGTTTGAAACTAACTTATTTAACACGATAACTGGTTTGAGAATGGAGGTGGAGGCAGCCACAGCGACTGTCCGCTGACTGGAGGACTGTCACAGCCTCACATAGGGGCGGTAACCAACATAAAGTAAGAGATAGTGGCGAAGGAGCTAAAACTCCCGCTCAAGGGAAAGAAGTGAGTCACTCGAAGGCTTGAAGAATCCAGAGCCTTCTCGAAGGACTGGTCAGTGTGTCCACTGTCCCGTGGACACTGATGTGGCCCGCCGATTACGGGGTCCACGAGAAACTCGGATAGAGTTACCACCCGTGTCGGATTGCGACACGTGTGAAAGGGCAGAAACAGACTGGACATCGGAGAAGCAACAGGGCTTACCTTAGGGGGACTTGATAGTTCAGACCCATGTGTATTTAAGGGTCGTAGACATATGCTAGATAGTTGCTTATAATTGTTTGTTATAATCATGTGTGATGTAAAACCTCTGTGATACGCAACTTGTCAAGTGCGGGCTTGTCAAAACCCACTTCGCCAGCGCACTGTATATATTATATAAATAAATGTTGCTATGTTGTATCTAACGGAGTTTGTTGCCTGTGTGAGCCCGAGTTCAGATCCCCTAGAGATCTAAGACTGTAACAGGCTATTTGGGGGCAATCGCCGGTTTTGGCACAAGCTTTACGTTTCAGACAGCTCTTGGTTGCCAAGTAAAAAAATTATATCAAATTTAATGCAGAACAAGTTTAAAAAAAAACTTTGCAGCTATCTAGTAATCAACTAGTATTAGTCCCTCTTCAGATACATTTCAAATGATGAAATTTGACATGACTGTGACATTTACGTGACTGTTACTAATTTTTTTTTTATTCCAACAGCAGATTGTTCCGCGAATTATCGGGTGTACGTATCCTATCCTCCAACAGTGGCGAGAGAACAAGACTACATTCGAGAGCTCATGGAAAATAAGATGAGTTTCATTTCATGCTCATTGCAACCCTAAGCGGTACTTACCATCATCCATTCATGTAACATTGTTGCTTTGCATTGATTTGTATGTATATTCATAACCTCATAACCAACAAAACTTTTCATGTGTATTTGCTCATGTAAACATTAAGGGAAATAACTAAATTTTGTATTTCCCAACTATTTTCTAAGGGATTTAATTTCAGTAAAGTTAACAGCAACTAAAAGACAAAATGTCAACGTTAGAACAATGTATTGAGTTAGGTATTAGATTAGGATATAAAGAGGAGAAACTGTCAGAATGGGCACAAAAGACGCATTCAGAAAATATGGCACGAGAGGAAAGAGCAATAGAACGAGAAGAGAAAAAAATGCAATCAGAAAGAGAAGAGAAAAAGATACAGATGCAATTGCAAGCTGAAGAAAAGAAAATGCAACTGCAGGCTGAAGAAAAGAAAATGGAACTGCAGGCTGAAGAAAAGAAAATGGAACTGCAGGCTGAAGAAAAGAAAATGCAACTGCAGGCTCAAGAGAAGCAAATGGAGCTTGAGGCCGCGGCCAAACAAGCCCAGTTAAATGCAGAGACACAAATAAGACTAAAACAAATGGAAATTGACTCCAACCTAGAAATGTCAGTAAACAAAATGAAAAGTAAGGAAGAGGAACAAAAATACAACAAATATAAAGGCCTCGTTAAAGCATTCTGCTCAGGAGATTCTATCAGCGCATACTTAGAAAACTTTGAGTGTTTAATGACCTACCATAAGGTCGCAAAAATCGACTGGTCATTTATTTTGATGAGAAATTTAGCTCTTGAACCCTTAAAAGTAATAGAGACAGTTCCACAAGATATGAGGAAAGATTATGATTATTTAAAGCAAAGAATACTTCAACATTTCTCACTAGATACAGCAGGCTATCAACAACAGTTCGCAAAATTAGCCCCACAACCTAATCAAACCTTCATAGACTACGTGTCTATAGTTCAGGATATATGTACAAAGTGGATAACCTCAGCAAAAACAAATAACAACCATGACAAACTGAAAGAACTCATTATAATTGACAAAATTATTAATACAATTCCAACACCTTTTTCTAAATTTTTGAAACAAATGGATTGTAAAACTATCCAAGAGGTAGAAGCCAAGGGGAGCGCATTTTTTACAGCGAACCGCGATATTTTCCAGTTAAACATGAGCCAAAATGAAACAGCGGCAGTTACAAACACTAGATACTCAAAACCAACTGAAAATAAGTTCAAACAACGCTCGAAGTTCACGAAACCAGTCAAGTGCCAGTATTGTCATCTGACACACGAAGAGTACGCGATGTGTGACAAATCACCGAATTATCCGCATCATCTCCAAATGATAGTGGAGAAACAAAAGAACAAGAGAAATGCGTATCAGAGAGCGGTCAAATGCTATTTTTGTGCCAGCTATGGACATTATTCACGATTTTGTGAAGGGCGAAAGATAATGAAGCAGGCCAATGCCGCACTAATTGACACTTCCTCAGAGGAAGAGATTAAACAACTGAACGAATATGACAACCAGAATGAAAGTTTGAGTGAGCTAGGGAATGCAGTGCAAATCATTGACACCATTACAGATAACAAATGTAACACCTGTAGAAAATTTCAGCTGGATACAACGTTGTTATGCGGCCACACAATCCCAGTTTCTAATGAAATGGCCAACGCAGCCTTATCATCAACAGGCAAATTAAATTTCACAACAGGTTTTGTAAATAACAAAAAGTGCACATTAATACGCGATTCCGGCGCAACTCTTTGTGGAATTAAGACAACATTAGTGAACTACAAAGACTACACACACAAATACGTAACTTGTCGCACATTCACAGGCACGATCGAAAGATACCCCCTAGCACTTGTCGAAATTCGCACACCGTTTATATCAGGACTAGTATTGTGCGCAGTACTAGAAAATCCTGTCGCTGAGATTATCCTTGGGAATCTGCCCAACATAAGATCTTGCTCTGAAAAGGAAATCAGAGATTGGGAGCAAAAAAACTGTATCCAGAACCCAAACAGCGATTCTAAAGGGAAACACCACGCGTGCTTGTCTCAAACTGCCAAAAGCACAAGGGAGACAACCAATGACGGAATTCAAAATGAATTCACCGAGGTGCATAATGCAGGGGCGGTTGAATCTGTCAGTGATACCACCAACTTAAAACCTCGAACTGAGGATGCCATCGATCCACAAATTACCAAGCCTGTAGATGTGCAACAACACACACAACAGACTAATGCAATAACACGACAGACAACACACAAAACCCACACCGACAAACTTCAGGAGTCGCTAGAAATCATATTGCCTAACACTACCGCCACTAATTTTGGAGAAGAACAGAAAGCAGATCCTACACTTTCCCAATATTTTCGGTTAGTAGGACTTAAACCAAAATTGACTAAAAATGCTTCATGGACATTTAGAATAAAGAACAATGTTCTAACTAGATTATATACCAGAGATCAGACCACGATACAGCATGTAGTTCTACCTCAATCACATCGTGAGAAAGTACTAAATATAGCCCATGACTCACCTTTCGGAGGTCATATGGGTTACGAAAAGACTAGAGCCAGAGTCCTGACCCAATTTTATTGGCCTAAATTTTGCCAAGACATAAAAACCTATTGTAGATCATGTGATACATGTCAGAAACTGGTTAAAAAGGGAAAAAACCCTACGGCAGAAATTCAATCAACCACAACTGCCTCGAGGCCATTTCAAATCGTGGCAGTTGATTTAGTAGGTCCTTTGAACCACATCTCAAACAAAGGAAATATATATATTTTTACACTTATTGATCTATGTTCGAGATGGCCAGAAATGATTCCATTAAAATCTATCTCCTCTAAGGATGTGACGGACGTATTTTTACAGATATTCTCCCGTTTTGGCTTCCCGGAGAAGATAATTTCGGATAGGGGAACACAGTTCATATCTAATGCCACCAAATCGGTAACTAAGTTACTAGGCATAAAACAATGTTTCACCAGTCCCTATCGACCGGCCGCGAATGGAATTTGCGAAAAACTAAATGGGGACCTGAAACATATGTTATCCAAAGTGACAGCTGAAAATCCAGCCGATTAGGATATACTTCTCCCAACGGTGCTGTTCGCATATAGAGAAGTCCCACAATCAAGCACAGGGTTCTCTCCCTTCGAATTGATATATGGAGCGAAACCAAGAGGACCTCTCACTATTTACAAAGATATAATATCACAACCTGTAAATACCCAATTACCAGTTGCCACCTATGATTTAGTCACTGACACCAGAGACAAAATCATTCGATCCTGTATACTGGCCAGAACATCATTACAGGAGAAAGGTTTTAGGTACAGGCAGTACGCCAACAAAGGTGCAAAAACGATTGTATTACAACCAGATCAGGATATTTTACTATTGCTACCTGACAAGAGAGATTTACTATCAACCTCTTGGCAGGGACCATTTAAAATTGTGAGAAGAATTTCGGAAGTTGGCTACGAAATTTCTATGAATGGAAAGTTGAAAATATTCCATGTAAATATGTTAAAACCATACTATTCTAGAAATGACAGTGACACGAATAAGCAGACGCAGATGACAGATAACAGAAACAAAACAATTACCCAACTGAATGACACCTCGACAAACGAAGCATCGTTAACGACTCATTCTTGCGACAACGAAGACGACGAAAACATATTTACAGTACCGACAATATGGGATGACGACAACGACGACCAATTTGACGACACATTGACAACTATTAGTCTCGACGACGACGACGATGACATTGAAGACAATTTACAAACAGTAGCATCAGTAATAAATCAGACGGACGTAGACAATACGGAAATTCCAGTACCAATTATGAATGACGACAGTAGTATGAAGGACATACAAATCTCTGACACTTTGACACAACAGCAGCGACAAGACATTTTGTCTCTCCTTAACGACTATAAAACTATCTTCTCAAACAAACCTGGACGGACTGACAAAATAACACATTCAATTGTGTTGACAGATCTGACACCGATCAAATGTAGACCATATTCTATTCCTTTGCATTATAGAGCAAATTTAGACAGAAATTTTGGATTTAGAGAAAAATAGAATAATACAGAAATCTATGTCCCAGTATTCTTCGCCAATTGTCCTGGTGAAAAAGAAGGACCAAACTATTCGTTTGTGCATCGATTATAGAAGGTTAAATACGATAACCACAACAGATGCGGAGCCAATGAACAGCTGTGAAGACCTCATTTTGAATATGTCTCAATCATCCTTATTTTCTAAGCTTGATTTAGCGAAAGGTTACTGGCAAGTACCACTACACCCTTCATCAAGACATATAACAGCATTCGCTACACCTCTTGGGTTGTACGAATGGAGATATCTTCCATTTGGTCTCAAGAACGCTCCCGCCACATTTGTTAGGCTAACTAGATTGTTATTGCACGGCATTAAGGACGTGCAATCTTATATTGATGATATATGCATTCATTCCTCTAACATGACTTCTCACTTACTTACACTCCAACAAGTCTTTAACCAAATCTTTCTTTTTGGACTTACTATCAAACCTTCCAAGGTTGAAATAGGCTATAAACAGATAGACTTCCTTGCTCATAGGATTTCCGAAGGCAAACTGTTGACAGATGATAAAATTGTATCGAAAATTCTCAACCTAGAAATTCCTACTACAAAGAAACAAGTTAGAAGCTTATTAGGTCTCATAAACTATTATGCCAAGTTTATACCGAACTGGGCAGAACTCACATCAGTTTTTTCTAATCTGTTGACAAAAGATCATCCCGAAAAGTTTTGTAAAAGTACCCGCTTAGAGGATGCAATGTGCAGATTGAAATCCATTTTTTCTAACCCACCAGTATTAACATTACCAAACATAGATATACCCTTTATTTTGACCACAGATTCGAGTGCTATCGCAATTGGAGGATGCCTTATGCAAGAACTGCAAGGAGTGAGACATCCAATAGTCTACGTAAGCCGGAAGCTGAACAAGGCAGAAATCCATTACTCCACGGTGGAATTGGAGGCATTAAGTCTACTATTTTGTATGCGCCGATTATCTAAGTTCCTCTTAGGTTCCCATTTTGTTGTGCTAACCGATAACTCGCCATTGTTTGTACTTAAGCAAGGTGTTCCTAAAAACCATCGTTTACAAAGATGGTGTCTTCTTCTTCAAGATTTCGACTTCGAAATCCGCCATATCAGAGGCACTGACAACATTATTGCTGATATTTTATCGCGACAAACGAATGCGCCAGCAGAATAACATTAGGCACATTAATAATTCGCCATACAAGAAGCTGTGATATTTTTACTCTGTGGCATAGAACAGTGTACCTCTACACCTGCTAGAGAACTTTCATTTAGAAGTAATAACACCCCAGTGAATAGGTTACGTATAACACCCACGAACGTGAAACTTTTAGAACCTTATACTACCAATTACCAAAGCTCTAGAAACAATCCGAGCGATAGATAATATCTGTGAAATGATTTCAACCAGTGAACTGACAGTGATCATGAAAGCATTAAGAACACTTTATACTCGACATTAAGAACATTGCATACGTGCTGTTGCTAAGAAACTGTGCAAACAGTCGGAATATAACTACGTCGATTACAACATTCAAAAGACAGCCATATTATCCGTTAACATTCATGGCATGACACGCGAACAACAGGAGGACAACGCACACATCATCGTTGGATTTAGTTAGTTAGTTAATTAATTTAGTATTATTTAATATGTATTATACTTGTGTTGAATTATGTATATAAAATATGTCAACATATAACTTGTATATTTTCTACCATAATATTACAGGTATTTCCACTCATAGGCGAAATATTCTTCCTATGCAATTTTCTCTATTTAAGTTATGAACCATTTTTTGAGTACTCGTACAAAAAGTACTTATTATCTTAAAGGGAACATATCGCCTAATCCATTTTTCCAAGGGCAGTAAGACTTACCTCAACTTTACTTAGATATTTTAACGAAATACTATATTGTATGAAAGATGTATGAATGACAGGGTGAATGAATTACATGAGAGAGCGATATACTGAGCGGACAAATTGTACACAAAACGTATTTATTTTAATTTGTCTGCGTCTTTCATGTAAATTGTATTACCTGTCTAAATTGTTAATACATATTTATTATTTAAGACACTACATCTAAGCGCCACTGCTTGGAATGCCCGATCATGCATTACACACATTGGGGTAATTCATGACAAAGGATATCCCAACTCGTGACGCTTGGAGTTAAACCACACATTGAGCACACACTTTATACAAAACTAAAAAAACTGAACACTAACAATTAAAATACAGTCACTTTATTAGAAGCAGCAACATATTAGTCAATACACTAACAAGCCAACAGGGACACAGGTAGTCAGAGGGGATAAAACAACAGCGTAACTACATATTCAGCATTATACAACATACGAAAGTAAAAGTGTATTGAAATGCACATACAGGACAAGATTTGCAGGTGCACTTAATTAGCCAAGACTTCTGTCTTGTTAATACTCTCTTACACAGAGTTTAATTATCTTGGTATCAGTGGGATACTTGAGAAGGACGGGTTGTAAAAACAACTAGGAAACGTCACGTAACTTCGGTCAGATAAGCATTTTTAAGGACACAGAAGAGAGAGACCTCTTCAGCAAATCATCGTGAAGTGGTGTTTGGGAGAATACATGAGTTTTGATGCAGATATGTAGATTGCCAAGTTACTATCCACCAAACTACAAACACCGACTTTATGTGATTCTGTGACAGAATTAGTACAAAACTAATTACTTTATAATAACCCATCAAATCAGGGGGAAGAGAGGGACTCCTGTCACAGCCTCACATAGGGGCGGTAACCAACATAAAGTAAGAAGGGGCTAAAACTCCCGCTCAAGGGAAAGAAGTGAGTCACTCGAAGGCTTGAAGAATCCAGAGCCTTCTCGAAGGACTGGTCAGTGTGTCCACTGTCCCGTGGACACTGATGTGGCCCGCCGATTACGGGGTCCACGAGAAACTCGGATAGAGTTACCACCCGTGTCGGATTGCGACACGTGTGAAAGGGCAGAGACAGACTGGACATCGGAGAAGCAACAGGGCTTACCTTAGGGGGACTTGATAGTTCAGACCCATGTGTATTTAAGGGTCGTAGACATATGCTAGATAGTTGCTTAGAATTGTTTGTTATAATCATGTGTGATGTACAACCTCTGTGATACGCAACTTGTCAAGTGCGGGCTTGTCAAAACCCACTTCGCCAGCGCACTGTATATATTATATAAATAAATGTTGCTATGTTGTATCTAACGGAGTTTGTTGCCTGTGTGAGCCCGAGTTCAGATCCCCTAGAGATCTAAGACTGTAACAAGGACAAACAGCAAAAGCATGTCGGAATTGTAACAGACTCTCAGAGCTTGCTGAGAAAGGTGAAGCCAGCCATGTTTCATGCAGAGTGTCATGCTTCAAGTCAAATATCAAAGTTAGGGAGCATCTGTTTGATCTTTCACTCGGAAGATGCTGGTGTATTGAGAAACGAGCTGGCGGACAGACTGGCTGGAGCTATGCCGCTGTGTGTTAGTGGTGCACTATAATACAAACGTGATCAATGGCATTAAGCCACGAGTATAGCGTGGAAGAACAGATAAACCATTATAACCTAGAGAAAATGGAGCTGCAAGGAGTGACCAGAGAATCAGGCCGACACTCAGTACTCCAAGGATAGGTCTGGTGGGCATCTAATCAGACTCCAGCTGGTACCATTAGTACTGGGACACTTCGCTGGTTGTTGAAGATGAAGACGGATCACGTATGGGAATGTCAAGAGTGATATTATCTCGGTTCTTGATTCAGCTCAACTCAACTTGAAAAACAAAAACATCTATTATTATTAGAGACTTGAACCTAAAGCGTCTACTTTTATTTATTAAAGACTTCGACTCTGGTGATGAGCGCAAAGCTGTCATTGTTGTGGAATAGAGAGAAAAAGCAGCGGCTGCAGCAGGATATAACAATATGAAATGGAAACAAATAGGTATTTTAAATTCCTTCGAGAAAAAACGAACTAAACATTAACAAACGTTGCACATACCTTACAAGGAGATCCACGTGTTGCGAAATACAGGTGAAAAATCCGAAATCAGAAAGCACTCAATAAATATAAAAATGAATAATAAAATAAGATAAAATACACACGAACGCATACAATACGACACACAGACGTTTCGATTCTAAGAATCTTTGTCAATGACAACACAGATAGCTGACGACAAACAACGACAAAAACACAAACACACGACCTATCACTTATAGTGCACAACCTGATAATGGTTGTCATTGTTGGATCACCAGTCACTCAGTGGAAGGTATTGATTGTTTTATACAATGTTTCTGAGACGTCTCATAAAAGTGTGAGCGTCAAAAGCCGCAGTTCCACCAAATTTTATTCATATTTTTATTAGAGACTTGAACATAAAATTGCTACTTCTATTTATTAGTGACTTCAACCAAACCTAATTTCCGCTTTTATGAAAAGTTATCAGTGTTGGCAGTGGCGGACCTTGCCTACACATCTTGGTTGACAGGAGGCAAAGCTGCTAAATGGACATTAACATATTGTCTGATGTTCAGGGGGTCCACCTCATCAGTGTCCTGCAGCCCCACTTGCCACTGGGCAAGCTGACAAACTGAGCACTTCCCCACTGAGTGTTGGTCTGGGAGCAGATTGGGAAGAACAAGAGGAAGAGTTATTCTAAAATGTATCATTATTCCATTTCATAGTAGTTGTTTTCTCTTTCATCATTGAATATCTGTATTTATAGATCTGTGGATGTCTGGTTTATAAACGTGTTCTTCCGTCTATGTCTTCCACTTTCGTCCAGCAATTTGCCATCTAGTATTTTTGATGTACTGTTTTTTTTTTCGTTTACTAGCCCACCTAGGGTAGTGGACACGTTTCACAACTCCCCGACATGCCGAGTCAAAGGTTCGAAATCAACTGCAGACGATATGTAAGGAGACCATTTGCGTAGATTCTGACCGTATACTTCGCCGATAGTCAAGAAAGCAATGACAAACTACGCTATAGAAAAATTGCATATTAAATCGTGTTACTGGCACCGAGCAGTGTAGACAGACGATAGTTACATTGTGCCTAAAAAAAGGCATAATAGCCTCTACAAAGCACATAGCCAGGGCTGAATTATAGAAACCATGTGTTGCCCATGCAGCATGATTCCTTTCTCGGCCTGCCTAGTTGACTTCAGAGGAAAGGTAACACCGATACATCTGGAACAAGACAAGCTATGTAAGTTGCAGGATCAGCAAAGCAATGCTCTAACTGTCCGCCTGCCGAAGCTTCGATCCCACACCAGTTGCAGGCCTAGGTTTAGGACCTGGTCTGCCGTGCCATGACATTTAGTCTTTAGGTTGCATTTCCTTGCACCAGGATAAGGCTTGTACCATCCAAGCCGCGCTCCTCCGCCCGAAGACGTTAGCACAATGTGAGATGTCGGGTTTAGTGAGCGCCACCCAATATTCATCGACTTCTAGTACATCACAAACCGTCAAATAATACTGGGGTTGATTCCCACATCCTGTAAGGACATGAAACATACTTGTTATGTCGTTTATTAAAAGGAGGCCAGGGAACTTTGAATTACCTAAGAAGCTGTTGCTCTTTCCCGTTATATTCTCCACCATCTCCGTTTGTCAATTTTTCAACCCATCTTGCGAGACCAGGCTAGTAAATTTGTTTAAGCCCTTGTAAATATGCAGATCTTTTGTGGGTCAAGAAAAGGCTTATTAAATCTCTAAGTTCGCCACGATATATACATGTTTGTCCATGTAGTTTAGCGTAAGGTTCGTATGATCCTGTATACTGTCACTCAAATACGCAATTCTAAAGATGTCACATAAACTAGTTGGTAGTGGAGGTTTATACATTCCTTACCTCGTCGGAAATTACGTTGGATGGAATATTGTGCATCATAAAACAGACGTGGTCGGGACTCTTAGGTATCACGGTATCGTGTGAAATAACACGCTTCGTGTAGATGCCAAGCTTTAAGTCAAATATCAACGTTAGGGAGCATGTGTTAGATCTTTTCACCAGGACATACTGGGGTTGTGGGGAAATGAGTAGGCAGGCAGATAGGGTCTACACGCTGGGTAGGGTACTGGTGCACGTTAGAGCCCTTGAGATCATGCACTAATGAGATAAATCATCATAGCGTAGAGAAAATGGTCGACCAGGGGATCTGGCCAACACTAATATCTCCGAGGAAAGGTCAGTCGGGTACATAATCAGATTGCAACTGATATCATAAGTATTGGGACTCTTTACTGGCTGTTGAAGATAAGGACGGAGCACATATGAGAATGTCCTGAGTGTTGTGGTGTAGATTCCTAGCTCGACTCATTGCAACTCGCTGAACCCAGTTTAGCACTCGGTATTTTCAAACAAGGGAGACGCGGAAGGGACAAGGGATAAGCGGGAGGGACAAGGGAGACGCGGAAGGGACAAGGGAGACGCTGAAGGGACAAGGGAGACGTGGAAGGGAAAGGGATAAGCGGAAGGGACAAGGGAGACTCGGAAGGGACAAGGGAGACGTGGAAGGGACAAACGAGACATGGGAGAGACAAGGGAGATGTGGACGCTTGCTTGCTGACCCAGTAGTCATGGGTTCGGATTCCGAGAATTCTAATCTTTAAACTGACATGGCTCCAAGGTCAGCACAGCCTGGACTGGGTACCAGGACATTCTCAGGAAGTAAAGGCGGCCTGTGTGATGTTGACCACACCCGCCCTGAAATATTGACCACACCTGCCCTGGAATATTGACCACACCCACCCTGGAATATTGACCACACCCGTCCTGGAATATTGACTACACCCACCCTGGAATATTGACCACATCCGTCTTGGAATATTGACCACACCCACCCTGGAATAATGACCACACCCGCCCTGAAGTATGATATTGGCCACACCCGCCCTGGAATATTGATCACGCCCGCCCTGGAATATGATATTGACCACACCCGCCCTGGAATATTGACCACAACCGCCCTGGAATATTGACCACACCCGCCCTGAAATATGATATTGGCCACACCCGCCCTGGAATATTGACCACACCAGCCCTGGAATATGATATTGACCACACCCGCTCTGGAATATGATAATGACAACACCCGCCCTAGAGTATTGACCACAACCGCCCTGGAATATCATAGCAACCCCACCCGCCCTGGAATATAAGAATGACCACACCCGCCCTGCAATATGATAGCGACCACATCCGCCCTGAAATATTGACTACAACCGCCCTGGAATATGATAGTGAGCACACCCACCCTGGAATATAATAATGACCACACCCGACCTGGAATATTGACCACAACCGCCCTGGAATATGATATTGACCACACCCGCCCTGGAATATTTACCACACCCGCCCAGGAATATTGACCACACCCGCCCTCAAATATGATATTGGCCACAACCGCCCTGAAATATTGACCACACCCGCCCTGGAATATGATATTGACCACACCCGCCTGTCATGATATGGCTGGCAGGCGACGATCCCGATGGAGTGGGAATGTATTTCAGTGCCGTATAGAAAATATATCACAGAGGTTAGGTTGTGTAAAAATAACCAACCCTGTCCCTTCATGGGAATTAAACTGATATAAGTCTAGGCAGGAAATAAAATTCAATAAGGTTCCCTGCACTTGACAATTAAGGTGATTACCCATCTGAGCCGAAACATTTGGTCAGAATTGGGGACAGTAATCTATGTCACCAGAAGGTAAAACCAGTGTGAGAAAAAAATTACACAAGAACCTGAGTCACTCTAAGTGAGAAGGAATATACAACCGATTGTTTTGTGAAAAAAAGAAAATGGACAATAATTACGCAATAAAGCAGTGTTTATCTGACATTCACAGGAAATAAAAAAACATTACAGAGTGTTGACTGTGTATACTTGAAGACTAGAACTAACCTAGAATTTCAGTGGAGAATATATTGTTTACTATGGTTCCAGAACATATTGTCAACAAAACCTTCATCAGTCAGAAAGAAAACAGCCGGGTGAGAGATTCAACGTTATGTCCTTTGTGAAGTCGAATGGCTGTATCATGATGGAAAAACTCTGATGTTCATCCTATACAATATTGTGTCACACATTCAAGATAAATACCACCACATATCTTCACACCCATCCATGGCACACCAAAATTACACTTTTCTGCATTAAATGTTTTATCATGTTGTTCGAAACCTGTGTTTGTGGGGTTATGTGCTAAAGGAACGGGAAGAGGGATATTGTCAGACAGAGAGAGAGAGAGAGAGAGAGAGAGAGAGAGAGAGAGAGAGAGAGAGAGAGAGAGAGAGAGATAGTGACAAAAAGACTTTAACTAAAAAAAGGGGAGGGGTATGTAGACAAATGTCCACCTGCAGAGAGAGAGAGAAAAACTGAGAAATAGGATAATTAACAGGTGTGCTGGTTGACTCCACTTTCCCCCCAGGGACAACTAGCTACACCGCCTTGGAATATAATAATGACCACAGCCGCCCTGGAATATGATATTGACCACACCCGCCTTGGAATATAATAATGACCACAGCCGCCCTGGAATATGATATTGACCACACCCGCCTTGGAATATAATAATGACCACACCCGCCCTGGAATATTGACCACAACCGCCCTGCAATATGATATTGACCACACCCGCCCTGGAATATTGACTACACCCGTCCTGGAATATTGACCACACGCACCCTGGAATATGATATTGACCACACCCGCCCTGGAATATTAACCACACCCGCCATGGTATATGATATTGACCACACCAGCCCTGGAATATTGACCACACCCGCCCTGGAATATGCCGATTGGTCTATAAAAGTATTGGTCTAGCACCACTAATTTCCTTACTTACTTGCCTACATACTAACTTAATTACTTGCTCTCCTACCTACGTACTTACTTATTTACCTACATTCTTATTTACCTACCTCCAAATTTACCTACCTACTTGATTCCTTATTTACTCACTTATTTACTCGTTTATTTACCTAATTACTTACAAACCTACTAACTTACTTACTTACTCACTCACTCCTTACCTACTTACCTACCCTCTCACTCACTCCTTACCTACTTACTTACTAACTCAGTTACTCAGTTGCTTTCTTACCCACTCACTAATTTACTAACTCATTCATTTACTTACTTAATCACTTACTTACTTGCTTAACAGCTTATTTGCCTACTTACTTACTTATCTCCGTGGCGAATGAGTTACCAGCGCAGTTAGGGATCCCGCATACCCGCGTTCCAAACACATCTGCGCGCAATTTGGCAGTAGACCGCGTTGCGTTATTTTTTTTAACGAAGTGGTATGGGTGCTGGTCGTTCAGGAATCAATAGCAAACTACTGAACGTAAACTTGCCAAGAGATCAAAACAGCAAAAAATGCTGGTGCTGACTGCGAGGTCCTGTAAAGGAATTAATTTTCTTTTCTTTCTTTTCTCTCCAGTAGTTGTACCATTCTAGTCGACATTGTAACACTCTCTCCAGTAGTTGTACCATTCTAGTCGACACTGTAACACTCTCTCAGTAGTTGTACCATTATAGTCGACACTGTAACACTCTCTCAGTAGTTGTACCATTCTAGTCGACACTGTAACACTCTCTCCAGTAGTTGTACCATTCTAGTCGACATTGTAACTCTCCAGTAGTTGTACCATTCTAGTCGACATTGTAACTCTCAAGTAGTTGAACCATTCTAGCCGACACAGAAAAGTATGCATACAATTTGGTGGAACTGCGGTAAAGCTGTGAAAGTTTAAACAATATATAATGACACAAAGTAGTGCAGCTTTACATAACAGAGTTACGACACATACAGAACGTTGCGGCGGTTAGCCTTCATCAGCAAACAAACACATTCACAAACACAACATACAGTCAAGGAGAACTCCTGTGACTACATTAGAAGGTGATGACAGGACGAGAGGAACAAATGCATGGGAAAATGGAAGCAATGAAGAGGAAACGAGAATTGACAAAATGTTAATTGAAAAGAATGTTAGTCGAAGAAAATGTTTAATAGAAAAACTGTTTATAGAGAAAAAAACTGTATACTCACCTCACGTACGGACCTGTGAATGTTTACGGAAATCTCAGGTGTATTTTTATAACGGTGCTGGATGTTACGGTACAGTGAGCACATAGAAAGAAGGGGGCGGGGTAGGAGGCGTGTAAAATTGACCACGACCCCATTGTGTTATTGGTCTGGGTGGACTGGTGTGTAGGAACACGTGTACTTACATAGACACACTTCAACTGACAAAATGCTAGTGTATGTGGACATGCAAGAAGAGAGAGAGGGAGAGAGAGAGAGAGAGAGAGAGGAGAGCGAGAGAGAGAGAGACAGACAGAGAGAGACAGAGAGAGGAAAAGTGCCTGCGACCTACCACATGGGGTATATTGTAACCTACGAAATAGTCAGTATGGTTGCTAGTCATACAACGCGCTTCAGGAGCCCCTCGCCCAGTCCTAGAGTTGTTGGGGTTGTGTAAGATCCAACCACTGGCAATGCACGTGAAGAAGGTATGCACAGAGAAGCCAGATGTAAGAGGAGAGAGAGAGGGAGAGAGAGAGTGAGAGAGAGAGAGCGCGAAAGGGGGGAGAGAGGGGGAGAGAGAGGGAGAAGAGAGAGGGGGAGAGGGAGGGGGAGAGAGAGGGAGAGAGAGAGGGAGAGAGATAGAGAGAAAGGGAGAGAGATAGAGAGAAAGGGAGAGAGAGAGGGGGAGAGGAAGAGAGAGAGGGAGAGAGAGAGGGAGGGAGAGAGGGGGAGAGAGAGGGAGAGAGAGAGGGACATAGAGTGAGAGAGAGAGAGTGAGGGAGGGTGAGAGCGAGAGAGGGGGAGGGCAAGAGAGAGATCAAGGGAGGGACAGAAAGCGCGAGAGGGAGTGAGAGAAGGAGAGAGAGAGCGAGAGAGAGAGGGAGTGAGAGAGGAGGAGAGAGAGAGCGAGAGAGGGGAGAGCGAGAGAGAGAGGGAGAGAGCGAGAGGGTGAAAGAGAGAGAGAGGGAGGGAGAGAGAGAAAGAGAGAGAGAAAGAGAGAGAGAGAGAGAGAGAGAGAGAGGAAAACTCTCTCTCTCCCTTTCTCTCTATCTCTCTCCCTTTCTCTCTATCTCTCTCCCTCTCTCTCTCCCTCTCTCTCCCCCTCCCTCTCCCCCTCTCTCTTCTCCCTCTCTCTCCCCCTCTCTCCCCCCTTTCGCGCTCTCTCTCTCTCACTCTCTCTCTCCCTCTCTCTCTCCTCTTACATCTGGCTTCTCTGTGCATACCTTCTTCACGTGCATTGCCAGTGGTTGGATCTTACACAACCCCAACAACTCTAGGACTGGGCGAGGGGCTCCTGAAGCGCGTTGTATGACTAGCAACCATACTGACTATTTCGTAGGTTACAATATACCCCATGTGGTAGGTCGCAGGCACTTTTCCTCTCTCTGTCTCTCTCTGTCTGTCTCTCTCTCTCTCGCTCTCCTCTCTCTCTCTCTCTCTCTCTCTCTCTCTCTCTCTCTCTCTCTCTTGCATGTCCACATACACTAGCATTTTGTCAGTTGAAGTGTGTCTATGTAAGTACACGTGTTCCTACACACCAGTCCACCCAGACCAATAACACAATGGGGTCGTGGTCAATTTTACACGCCTCCTACCCCGCCCCCTTCTTTCTATGTGCTCACTGTACCGTAACATCCAGCACCGTTATAAAAATACACCTGAGATTTCCGTAAACATTCACAGCTCCGTACGTGAGGTGAGTATACAGTTTTTTTCTCTATAAACAGTTTTTCTATTAAACATTTTCTTCGACTAACATTCTTTTCAATTAACATTTTGTCAATTCTCGTTTCCTCTTCATTGCTTCCATTTTCCCATGCATTTGTTCCTCTCGTCCTGTCATCACCTTCTAATGTAGTCACAGGAGTTCTCCTTGACTGTATGTTGTGTTTGTGAATGTGTTTGTTTGCTGATGAAGGCTAACCGCCGCAACGTTCTGTATGTGTCGTAACTCTGTTATGTAAAGCTGCACTACTTTGTGTCATTATATATTGTTTTAGCCGACACAGTAACACCAAGACCAAATTTCCGTATTTCTGTATTTCGTCCGCTTTTGTAATACCGAAACTAGCGATAGGTCAGACGCCATTAATTCTGATAACGGATGATTCATCCAATGCGATTTGTTAATTCAGCAACTAGGCACACTTATTCAAATGTCAAGGCTATTTAATGGGAGGATGCGTGAATATGCCCCTGTCCTCTTCTCTGACTCACCGATACCAAGCAATGCAATTACTCTTTAATCAGACTGCCACTGGTACCTCCAGTCATAGCACTCCGCGTTGGCTACTGAAGAAATGGATGGAGCATGTCAGGAATTGACCCGAGTGTCATATTTTCCTTCGTTCATCGCTTTCAACTCAAGCGTTCTCCATATACGTTCTACTACTTCTAGTGCACTGAGGTGATTTTTGCGTGTGGATTAGCTTTCTCTATTATCAGTGTTCCTCACCATCAAACGAAAAAATCTCCGACTTCTGAGGTACTTGTAATTTACATCCCCACGTCAAGGACGAGAACTAAACATTTTAGTCCAACAGACTTTTATAGGTCGGGATATAGGATAATTTTATGGGAATTGTCTGGTACCCAAATCAACTATCCAGGACCGAGTAAGAAATTATGTTTTCAGACAGACAGTGGGATCAAAATCTTCCTCCACATATAATTATTATAATGAAAGGCATGAGATCAATAGCTTTGACCATCTCGTTCGAGTACAACACCATAAGTTACCAGCGCTGGCACTACATCGAAGAAGATCTGATATGAGAGCAAAAGGACGCTTGTAAAGAAAATGGATTGGTTCCATCAATGATATTGTACAATCAAAACAATTTACACTATCCAGTGTCACTCATCGGGCGCTGGAACGTCAACTATTCCTCCCCACGACGATTGAAGGCAAAAGTGGAAGATGATGATGGTGATGACTGGGAAGGAGAGGTGTCGAGACCAGTATCTTCTGCTTCTTCTTCTGAAATATATCCCTCATTGGGGCATAAGCCCTTTACCAAAACAAGCCGTCCTATCTATTGCTATCTCCAGAAGCCCCTTTCGTGTCCTTCCATTATTATTCATCTCTGTCTGTAGTTTTCTTCTCTGTGTGTTTTAGTTAACCCACTACTTCATTAATCACCTCTTGATTCACTGGTTTTTGTGTAATTCTCTTCTTGAGCTCTACGTTGGTGTTTTTGTCATATCATTTTATTCCCACTATTCTGCGCAGGCACCAGCTAGTAAATATGTGTAGTTTATTAGTAATTCGCTTTGTAGGTCTTCATATTTTTAAACACCTAGTATATATTTATCATTTATTAGTAACTATTTTAGTTTTTCTCCATATTTCTAAACAACTAGTACATATTTATAGTTTATTAGTAATATTTTTAGCTGTTCTCAGTATTTCTAAACAATTAGTAATTATTTATGATTTATTAGTAATTCTTGTAATTCTCCCAATTTCTGAGCGATGCAGCAGCGCCGGTCTAACACTGGAGTGACACATTCGGCAAGTACTGCCAGTTGTCAGTCACAAAGACAGTTGACTACACACGTCAGTCGTCATTTCTCAGCCACGTTATGTGACGAGCGGACCTGGAGACGGTTGTGACAACCGGGAAGATTGATGGTGTCAGACATAGAGGTTAACAGGGGGAGACAATGATGGATGGCTTGACCGGGTAGCACGGACGAGGGTCATTGGTTGAACTTATCAAGGACACAGAGAACCGGTGTTTGTGGGGAAACATGATTACCTTCGCCATTCGCCATAGCACATTGATGATGATTGTTATTATTGTTATTATTGCTATTATGGTTATTATCGTAATTATTGTTATTCATTATCATCATGTGCCATGCCGGTAAGCGTGGGTGGTCATGTTTTGCCATCTCACTCGATCACCAGAGTCGTGAATCAGCTGAGTGTTCTTGTCTAGACCATACAATATAGCCAAGCCATCCAGGCATTTGCTTCTCTGTCCTCCCCTTGTTCTCTTCATCTCGATCTTGCCAGTTGTCACAAAGTTCTCCAATTTATTTCTTCTCATAACGTAACCAAAAAATTGTGACTGTCTACGTCTAATTTCTCTAATCAGATTACGATTTTCATTTGTTTCTTGTACGACTTGGTCATTGATTTTTCTGCGTGTCCATGGTATTCTTCGCATTTTCCCCAGAAACCGCATTTCCACAGCCATCAGATGTTTTTCAGCTTGTCTGCTCATTGTCCACGCTTCACATCCATACAAAAGCATAGGTTCTATTTAGCACTCAACACTCTTTTTCTCGTTACAAATGGCATCATTTTATTAGTCAGTATGATTTTAATCTTGCAAAAGGGTGCCTTCGCCATGGCAATTCTTGTTCTAATCTCTACAAGGCATTTCCCATCAGATGTTATGACAGTTTCTAGATAATTGTACCGATTCACTTGCTTAAGAACATTCCCATTTACTTGTATATTACATTGTGGTATTTTCTTCTTGTTAGTGACGACCACAATCTGTGTCTTCTTGCAATTTAATTCTAACCCTTTTTGTTCACTGTGCACAATAACTGTATCTACTGAATGTTGCAGATCCTTCTCATTGTCTGCAGTCAATACTGTATCATCTGCATATCTAATGTTATTGATGTTATGTCCCTCAATGATGACTAGTTTCATATCTTCAATATTTCTGAAAATATTTTCACTGTACAGGGAAAACAGATCTGGAGACATTACACATCCCTATCTCACACTTCTCTTAATAGGCTGATATTGATCTACTTCATTATCAATCTTTATGGCAGCTTATTATATTGTTATTACTGTCATTATTGTCATTATTATTGTTATTTTTTATTATTGTCATAGCTGTTATTATTGTTGTTACTATTATAACGCAAAACCGTAAGTGACACTTTCTTCATATTTTGAGGCGTAATGAACGTAAGTCCATTTGAGTGTTGACCAATGGGCACACGAGAGATGATGTGATCAATATCCCGGCAGGCCCCTTTTACTTCCGGCGACATTTCCTGGAACCCATTTAAGGCGGGACCGAGCCGGAAACTCGGACCAATGTTGAAAATCCGCACCGATCGGGGATTCAAACATATAGCCCCCTTGCAGGCAGGCGGGCGTGCTAACTATTGCGCTACCGCTGCGATTATTATTGTTATTATTATTATTATTATTATTATTATTATTATTATTATTATTATTATTATTATTATTTAACAAATGTTCTCTTGACGCTCTACCTTCATACTGATTCTACTTAATGCTTAATACATCCCCTGATGCTCCTGATGCCTGCAAAAGTACCCCACACTTTCCCCTGTGCTTGAAGTCATCTTCAACAGTCAGTGACAAGGGAGTGGTCTAGGGAGAATGGTGCTACAGGGAGTGCCCACAGAATCCGGTCAACGCTCAGTTCTCCAAGGAAAAGTCAGACGGACTAATAATCAGACTGCAGCTGGATCCACTAGGATAGGGACTCTTCACTGGCTGTTGAAGATGAGGACGGAGTACTATGACAATTTCCCGAGTGCAGTAATGTCGGTCTTGTCTCGACTCAACTCAAATTCCCCCGATTTCAAAACTCCCCAAAAATTAAAATATAAACACGTGATACTGAATCATGTGTCGGTTCTGTAGCTTACGGGTTGGGTGTACTTTCGCCGCCCCGACATACTAGGGCTCCAGGTCATACTGTTTGGAAACAGACAGCTTTGCTTTGATTTTCGCAATGGTATGAGTTCCACCGTTTAGAAAGGGTTGGCAAACTTCTGTAAGTAAAATTACCCAGAAAATCACAAATGCTGGGGTTGATATCAGCGTCATTTAAAAGCACATGTAATTTTCTTTCTTATATTTTAATTGTAGCATGTAATATAAGAGTTAATCAATTATTTTGTTAGCCACAGACGTTCGTTAACTCAACGCTTGCCCCCTATTTTGTTTTATTTTTATAGGATCAGTAGCAATCGTCAGACTAAGCTCAGATCCCCCACAGACTGAAATAACACCAGTAGCAATGGTCAGACTCCGCTCAGATCCCCCCACATACTGAAATATTACTTGTTTAGTAAACTGCTGTGGCGAAAAGGTTAGAAACGCAATTCGCAATCCCGCATATCGCGTTTGAAACTCAGCTGCGGACGATTTGGAAGCAGGCCGCCTTGCGCTGGCGTTCTTACAATGATATGTGTACCGGTCGTTTAGAAAGCAATGGCAAACTACTGAACTTAAACTTGCCATGAAATTACAAACAGCCAAACAAATGCTGGGGGTTGGATGCAATATTCTGTAAAGGATATGCAACTAACATAATTTAAAAAACTAAAGATAAGAAACGCCGATGAATGTAGCTGTGAAACTGGTAAAATGACAGCTCAGTATTGTTGCAGGAGTGTCCAACATATGCAGAACAGAGGACACTATTTTCTCCTACACCCGCTCGATGTGAAGACTGACTCAATGGAGATGTGAACAAGCTTAAGTTGAGTGCTGCTTTCTTTGCAGTTGTTCATATTGACGCCTGAAGGTGAAGGAACAAGTAGAGGAATGGTGACCTCAAGTATTTGTTTTTTCGCGCGAATGGCAAAACGTCCACACGACAGCCAGGCTAATGAAAAGGTCAAGTACAGATGTACTGACTATTTGACTAACCCTTGCAAAAAGTGGGACAGTCCTCGACGAGTGTATTTGGCTAACGGGGGACACAAGCGTAGCTTTGAGAACTACATTGGGATAAGCTTTCGTTTTACGAATAAAAATTTTCGCATATCCTTTACAGGACTTTACACTCAACACCGGCATTTTTCAGCATGCTCTTGATGTCTTGACAAGTTTTACGTTCGGTAGTTTGTCATTGCTTTATGAACGACGGGCTCACATACCTCCGTAAGTAACTAGCGCGACGCGATCCAGTGCCAAATCTCGTGCAGCTGCTTTTCGTACGTGAGTATACGGGATTACGAACAACGTCCTTAACGCCTTCGCCAGGGAGACCGGCTTTTACGATTACTCGATATAAAACAGGCAGATTGGAGTGGCTTGGAAGTTAATTGATAGGAAGACCTTTGAGAGACTGAGTTCAAACTATTACGTCCGATGCGTTGATGTTCAGGTCGCAAGAGATGCATACGTGCAGTGCATATATCGGGGGGTTCTGGTGTAAACATATTCAGGCTGGACATGTATTGAATTGCTGGATATGTTGCTAAGCTCTCTTTTCTATCTCCAGGCTTAGGAAGAAGCTGGGTATGCAGGAACAGTACTGGAACTTCACATCCGTGGAGACGCATAAGTTAATTGCATCTCCTTTACAGGACGTCGCAGTCAATCTCAACATTTGTTGGCTGTTTATTATTTTCTAGAAAAGATTACTTTCAATAGTTTGCCGTTGCTTTCTAAAAACAACGCAAAATGATCGGCTCCAATAACTCCTTCTGCTTCATACTAGAGTATCTAGACCAGGGGTGTCCAACATGAGGCCCGCGGGCCACATGCGGCCCGCCTGGAGTCATGTTGCGGTCCGCGGAGTGGGAAGTGAAGATATGGTCGAGGCTGTAGCACGCTTGTTTGTTTACTTTAATTAACAAAAGAAAAATTAGGTGTGTGGCCCGGTAGGAAATATTATTTCTGAAATTTGGCCCGCCTGCTGAAAAGATTGGCCACACCTTAACTAGACTGTAATGAGGTCATGATTCTGACCAGCACGTTCAGACTGACCTAGATTATGCCCTGGACTGTCATGCGTCGTCTTGGGTTCTAGGTATCCCTAGGATATTGTAACCAGTTAATGATGTTGTTGTTCCATGGAGCCGAGGATGATTTCTTCTGATCCTTGTAAGATTCCTAATGTAGATTAGGCCCACAACCACAAATGCCAAATCCTTTGTAAGCGACGTCATACTTGGTTGGATTTTTGGCTGAATTTTTTGCACTTATGGGTTACATCAGTGTGCAGTGAAGTTGATCCGTCAACTGAACTAAGCTAAACTAAACTAAACTAAACTAAACTAAACTAAAGTAAACCCAACGCGCCCACGGATTGCTATGGCACTAGGAGAGGAGAACAACTTGTGGGGAGAGGAAGAGGAGGGAAGACGAAGCGCCCAGGTGAGCGAACACTAAGACGTGGAATAAGCTATACTGCCGAAGACCACTGAAATGGAGGATGTTGAGGTGTGGGGGAGGGGAAATGAAGGAAGAGGGGTTGTTTTTGAAACCCAGGACGTCGCGACATCGGACATCCCGTGTGCACAAATGGAGGGAAACACGTGGCTGCGAGTGAGCAATGAGAGATGTGCAGACATTGATGCCAAATCGAAAGTCATGGGCGTGTTACACACGCCAAAAATGCCTCGGCAGTTGAAAATCACATACCGTAGGAAGGACATGGGCACCGCTCTGGCAACATTTACAAATGCTAAGATCTTTCCATCACTGAATATTTATAGTTCACGTAATCATGGTAACGACTACGGAGTTCGTGCAATGAGCTAAGATTCTCAAGTGAACATTCAAGAATAGTTTGAGTGTGCTAAAGATTTTCTATGAATCCAGACTGTCAATCAATGATTTAGTCAATAAGTCAGACAACTAGTCAATTATTCAGACGATTCATCAATCAATTAGTTGATAAACAATAAGTCAAATTACAAATCAATTGTTAGTCAATTTGTCTGACCATCAGAGTTACGTCATGCATTTAATCAGTCAATCAATTATTCAGACAATTATATGAATTAATCAATTAAGTAGTCTATCCATTAGAGCATTAGTAAATTAATAAACTAGTCAAATAAACAATTAGATAATTAGTGAATTAGTCAGTCAGTCAGAAGCGTATCCAGTCAGGCTATCATTCACAGACAGACAGACAGACAGACAGACAGACAGACAGACAGGCAGGCAGGCAGGCAGGCAGGCAGGCAGGCAGGCAGTTAGGCGGGCGGGAGGGTTGTTAATTAAAGTAAATGGAAAGATCTTAGCATTTGTAAATGTTGCCAGAGCGGTGCCCATGTCCTTCCTACGGTATGTGATTTTCAACTGCCGAGGCATTTTTGGCGTGTGTAACACGCCCATGACTTTCGATTTGGCATCAATGTCTGCACATCTCTCATTGCTCACTCGCAGCCACGTGTTTCCCTCCATTTGTGCACACGGGATGTCCGATGTCGCGACGTCCTGGGTTTCAAAAACAACCCCTCTTCCTTCATTTCCCCTCCCCCACACCTCAACATCCTCCATTTCAGTGGTCTTCGGCAGTATAGCTTATTCCACGTCTTAGTGTTCGCTCACCTGGGCGCTTCGTCTTCCCTCCTCTTCCTCTCCCCACAAGTTGTTCTCCTCTCCTAGTGCCATAGCAATCCGTGGGCGCGTTGGGTTTACTTTAGTTTAGTTTAGTTTAGTTTAGTTTAGTTTAGCTTAGTTCAGTTGACGGATCAACTTCACTGCACACTGATGTAACCCATAAGTGCAAAAAATTCAGCCAAAAATCCAACCAAGTATGACGTCGCTTACAAAGGATTTGGCATTTGTGGTTGTGGGCCTAATCTACATTAGGAATCTTACAAGGATCAGAAGAAATCATCCTCGGCTCCATGGAACAACAACATCATTAACTGGTTACAATATCCTAGGGATACCTAGAACCCAAGACGACGCATGACAGTCCAGGGCATAATCTAGGTCAGTCTGAACGTGCTGGTCAGAATCATGACCTCATTACAGTCTAGTTAAGGTGTGGCCAATCTTTTCAGCAGGCGGGCCAAATTTCAGAAATAATATTTCCTACCGGGCCACACACCTAATTTTTCTTTTGTTAATTAAAGTAAACAAACAAGCGTGCTACAGCCTCGACCATATCTTCACTTCCCACTCCGCGGACCGCAACATGACTCCAGGCGGGCCGCATGTGGCCCGCGGGCCTCATGTTGGACACCCCTGGTCTAGATACTCTAGTATGAAGCAGAAGGAGTTATTGGAGCCGATCATTTTGCGTTGTTTTTAGAAAGCAACGGCAAACTATTGAAAGTAATCTTTTCTAGAAAATAATAAACAGCCAACAAATGTTGAGATTGACTGCGACGTCCTGTAAAGGAGATGCAATTAACTTATGCGTCTCCACGGATGTGAAGTTCCAGTACTGTTCCTGCATACCCAGCTTCTTCCTAAGCCTGGAGATAGAAAAGAGAGCTTAGCAACATATCCAGCAATTCAATACATGTCCAGCCTGAATATGTTTACACCAGAACCCCCCGATATATGCACTGCACGTATGCATCTCTTGCGACCTGAACATCAACGCATCGGACGTAATAGTTTGAACTCAGTCTCTCAAAGGTCTTCCTATCAATTAACTTCCAAGCCACTCCAATCTGCCTGTTTTATATCGAGTAATCGTAAAAGCCGGTCTCCCTGGCGAAGGCGTTAAGGACGTTGTTCGTAATCCCGTATACTCACGTACGAAAAGCAGCTGCACGAGATTTGGCACTGGATCGCGTCGCGCTAGTTACTTACGGAGGTATGTGAGCCCGTCGTTCATAAAGCAATGACAAACTACCGAACGTAAAACTTGTCAAGACATCAAGAGCATGCTGAAAAATGCCGGTGTTGAGTGTAAAGTCCTGTAAAGGATATGCGAAAATTTTTATTCGTAAAACGAAAGCTTATCCCAATGTAGTTCTCAAAGCTACGCTTGTGTCCCCCGTTAGCCAAATACACTCGTCGAGGACTGTCCCACTTTTTGCAAGGGTTAGTCAAATAGTCAGTACATCTGTACTTGACCTTTTCATTAGCCTGGCTGTCGTGTGGACGTTTTGCCATTCGCGCGAAAAAACAAATACTTGAGGTCACCATTCCTCTACTTGTTCCTTCACCTTCAGGCGTCAATATGAACAACTGCAAAGAAAGCAGCACTCAACTTAAGCTTGTTCACATCTCCATTGAGTCAGTCTTCACATCGAGCGGGTGTAGGAGAAAATAGTGTCCTCTGTTCTGCATATGTTGGACACTCCTGCAACAATACTGAGCTGTCATTTTACCAGTTTCACAGCTACATTCATCGGCGTTTCTTATCTTTAGTTTTTTAAATTATGTTAGTTGCATATCCTTTACAGAATATTGCATCCAACCCCCAGCATTTGTTTGGCTGTTTGTAATTTCATGGCAAGTTTAAGTTCAGTAGTTTGCCATTGCTTTCTAAACGACCGGTACACATATCATTGTAAGAACGCCAGCGCAAGGCGGCCTGCTTCCAAATCGTCCGCAGCTGAGTTTCAAACGCGATATGCGGGATTGCGAATTGCGTTTCTAACCTTTTCGCCACAGCAGTTTACTAAACAAGTAATATTTCAGTATGTGGGGGGATCTGAGCGGAGTCTGACCATTGCTACTGGTGTTATTTCAGTCTGTGGGGGATCTGAGCTTAGTCTGACGATTGCTACTGATCCTATAAAAATAAAACAAAATAGGGGGCAAGCGTTGAGTTAACGAACGTCTGTGGCTAACAAAATAATTGATTAACTCTTATATTACATGCTACAATTAAAATATAAGAAAGAAAATTACATGTGCTTTTAAATGACGCTGATATCAACCCCAGCATTTGTGATTTTCTGGGTAATTTTACTTACAGAAGTTTGCCAACCCTTTCTAAACGGTGGAACTCATACCATTGCGAAAATCAAAGCAAAGCTGTCTGTTTCCAAACAGTATGACCTGGAGCCCTAGTATGTCGGGGCGGCGAAAGTACACCCAACCCGTAAGCTACAGAACCGACACATGATTCAGTATCACGTGTTTATATTTTAATTTTTGGGGAGTTTTGAAATCGGGGGAATTTGAGTTGAGTCGAGACAAGACCGACATTACTGCACTCGGGAAATTGTCATAGTACTCCGTCCTCATCTTCAACAGCCAGTGAAGAGTCCCTATCCTAGTGGATCCAGCTGCAGTCTGATTATTAGTCCGTCTGACTTTTCCTTGGAGAACTGAGCGTTGACCGGATTCTGTGGGCACTCCCTGTAGCACCATTCTCCCTAGACCACTCCCTTGTCACTGACTGTTGAAGATGACTTCAAGCACAGGGGAAAGTGTGGGGTACTTTTGCAGGCATCAGGAGCATCAGGGGATGTATTAAGCATTAAGTAGAATCAGTATGAAGGTAGAGCGTCAAGAGAACATTTGTTAAATAATAATAATAATAATAATAATAATAATAATAATAATAATAATAACAATAATAATCGCAGCGGTAGCGCAATAGTTAGCACGCCCGCCTGCCTGCAAGGGGGCTATATGTTTGAATCCCCGATCGGTGCGGATTTTCAACATTGGTCCGAGTTTCCGGCTCGGTCCCGCCTTAAATGGGTTCCAGGAAATGTCGCCGGAAGTAAAAGGGGCCTGCCGGGATATTGATCACATCATCTCTCGTGTGCCCATTGGTCAACACTCAAATGGACTTACGTTCATTACGCCTCAAAATATGAAGAAAGTGTCACTTACGGTTTTGCGTTATAATAGTAACAACAATAATAACAGCTATGACAATAATAAAAAATAACAATAATAATGACAATAATGACAGTAATAACAATATAATAAGCTGCCATAAAGATTGATAATGAAGTAGATCAATATCAGCCTATTAAGAGAAGTGTGAGATAGGGATGTGTAATGTCTCCAGATCTGTTTTCCCTGTACAGTGAAAATATTTTCAGAAATATTGAAGATATGAAACTAGTCATCATTGAGGGACATAACATCAATAACATTAGATATGCAGATGATACAGTATTGACTGCAGACAATGAGAAGGATCTGCAACATTCAGTAGATACAGTTATTGTGCACAGTGAACAAAAAGGGTTAGAATTAAATTGCAAGAAGACACAGATTGTGGTCGTCACTAACAAGAAGAAAATACCACAATGTAATATACAAGTAAATGGGAATGTTCTTAAGCAAGTGAATCGGTACAATTATCTAGAAACTGTCATAACATCTGATGGGAAATGCCTTGTAGAGATTAGAACAAGAATTGCCATGGCGAAGGCACCCTTTTGCAAGATTAAAATCATACTGACTAATAAAATGATGCCATTTGTAACGAGAAAAAGAGTGTTGAGTGCTAAATAGAACCTATGCTTTTGTATGGATGTGAAGCGTGGACAATGAGCAGACAAGCTGAAAAACATCTGATGGCTGTGGAAATGCGGTTTCTGGGGAAAATGCGAAGAATACCATGGACACGCAGAAAAATCAATGACCAAGTCGTACAAGAAACAAATGAAAATCGTAATCTGATTAGAGAAATTAGACGTAGACAGTCACAATTTTTTGGTTACGTTATGAGAAGAAATAAATTGGAGAACTTTGTGACAACTGGCAAGATCGAGATGAAGAGAACAAGGGGAGGACAGAGAAGCAAATGCCTGGATGGCTTGGCTATATTGTATGGTCTAGACAAGAACACTCAGCTGATTCACGACTCTGGTGATCGAGTGAGATGGCAAAACATGACCACCCACGCTTACCGGCATGGCACATGATGATAATGAATAACAATAATTACGATAATAACCATAATAGCAATAATAACAATAATAACAATCATCATCAATGTGCTATGGCGAATGGCGAAGGTAATCATGTTTCCCCACAAACACCGGTTCTCTGTGTCCTTGATAAGTTCAACCAATGACCCTCGTCCGTGCTACCCGGTCAAGCCATCCATCATTGTCTCCCCCTGTTAACCTCTATGTCTGACACCATCAATCTTCCCGGTTGTCACAACCGTCTCCAGGTCCGCTCGTCACATAACGTGGCTGAGAAATGACGACTGACGTGTGTAGTCAACTGTCTTTGTGACTGACAACTGGCAGTACTTGCCGAATGTGTCACTCCAGTGTTAGACCGGCGCTGCTGCATCGCTCAGAAATTGGGAGAATTACAAGAATTACTAATAAATCATAAATAATTACTAATTGTTTAGAAATACTGAGAACAGCTAAAAATATTACTAATAAACTATAAATATGTACTAGTTGTTTAGAAATATGGAGAAAAACTAAAATAGTTACTAATAAATGATAAATATATACTAGGTGTTTAAAAATATGAAGACCTACAAAGCGAATTACTAATAAACTACACATATTTACTAGCTGGTGCCTGCGCAGAATAGTGGGAATAAAATGATATGACAAAAACACCAACGTAGAGCTCAAGAAGAGAATTACACAAAAACCAGTGAATCAAGAGGTGATTAATGAAGTAGTGGGTTAACTAAAACACACAGAGAAGAAAACTACAGACAGAGATGAATAATAATGGAAGGACACGAAAGGGGCTTCTGGAGATAGCAATAGATAGGACGGCTTGTTTTGGTAAAGGGCTTATGCCCCAATGAGGGATATATTTCAGAAGAAGAAGCAGAAGATACTGGTCTCGACACCTCTCCTTCCCAGTCATCACCATCATCATCTTCCACTTTTGCCTTCAATCGTCGTGGGGAGGAATAGTTGACGTTCCAGCGCCCGATGAGTGACACTGGATAGTGTAAATTGTTTTGATTGTACAATATCATTGATGGAACCAATCCATTTTCTTTACAAGCGTCCTTTTGCTCTCATATCAGATCTTCTTCGATGTAGTGCCAGCGCTGGTAACTTATGGTGTTGTACTCGAACGAGATGGTCAAAGCTATTGATCTCATGCCTTTCATTATAATAATTATATGTGGAGGAAGATTTTGATCCCACTGTCTGTCTGAAAACATAATTTCTTACTCGGTCCTGGATAGTTGATTTGGGTACCAGACAATTCCCATAAAATTATCCTATATCCCGACCTATAAAAGTCTGTTGGACTAAAATGTTTAGTTCTCGTCCTTGACGTGGGGATGTAAATTACAAGTACCTCAGAAGTCGGAGATTTTTTCGTTTGATGGTGAGGAACACTGATAATAGAGAAAGCTAATCCACACGCAAAAATCACCTCAGTGCACTAGAAGTAGTAGAACGTATATGGAGAACGCTTGAGTTGAAAGCGATGAACGAAGGAAAATATGACACTCGGGTCAATTCCTGACATGCTCCATCCATTTCTTCAGTAGCCAACGCGGAGTGCTATGACTGGAGGTACCAGTGGCAGTCTGATTAAAGAGTAATTGCATTGCTTGGTATCGGTGAGTCAGAGAAGAGGACAGGGGCATATTCACGCATCCTCCCATTAAATAGCCTTGACATTTGAATAAGTGTGCCTAGTTGCTGAATTAACAAATCGCATTGGATGAATCATCCGTTATCAGAATTAATGGCGTCTGACCTATCGCTAGTTTCGGTATTACAAAAGCGGACGAAATACAGAAATACGGAAATTTGGTCTTGGTGTTACTGTGTCGGCTAAAACAATATATAATGACACAAAGTAGTGCAGCTTTACATAACAGAGTTACGACACATACAGAACGTTGCGGCGGTTAGCCTTCATCAGCAAACAAACACATTCACAAACACAACATACAGTCAAGGAGAACTCCTGTGACTACATTAGAAGGTGATGACAGGACGAGAGGAACAAATGCATGGGAAAATGGAAGCAATGAAGAGGAAACGAGAATTGACAAAATGTTAATTGAAAAGAATGTTAGTCGAAGAAAATGTTTAATAGAAAAACTGTTTATAGAGAAAAAAACTGTATACTCACCTCACGTACGGAGCTGTGAATGTTTACGGAAATCTCAGGTGTATTTTTATAACGGTGCTGGATGTTACGGTACAGTGAGCACATAGAAAGAAGGGGGCGGGGTAGGAGGCGTGTAAAATTGACCACGACCCCATTGTGTTATTGGTCTGGGTGGACTGGTGTGTAGGAACACGTGTACTTACATAGACACACTTCAACTGACAAAATGCTAGTGTATGTGGACATGCAAGAAGAGAGAGAGAGAGAGAGAGAGAGAGAGAGAGAGAGAGAGAGAGAGAGAGGAGAGCGAGAGAGAGAGAGACAGACAGAGAGAGACAGAGAGAGGAAAAGTGCCTGCGACCTACCACATGGGGTATATTGTAACCTACGAAATAGTCAGTATGGTTGCTAGTCATACAACGCGCTTCAGGAGCCCCTCGCCCAGTCCTAGAGTTGTTGGGGTTGTGTAAGATCCAACCACTGGCAATGCACGTGAAGAAGGTATGCACAGAGAAGCCAGATGTAAGAGGAGAGAGAGAGGGAGAGAGAGAGTGAGAGAGAGAGAGCGCGAAAGGGGGGAGAGAGGGGGAGAGAGAGGGAGAAGAGAGAGGGGGAGAGGGAGGGGGAGAGAGAGGGAGAGAGAGAGGGAGAGAGATAGAGAGAAAGGGAGAGAGATAGAGAGAAAGGGAGAGAGAGAGTTTTCCTCTCTCTCTCTCTCTCTCTCTCTCTCTCTTTCTCTCTCTCTTTCTCTCTCTCCCTCCCTCTCTCTCTCTTTCACCCTCTCGCTCTCTCCCTCTCTCTCTCGCTCTCCCCTCTCTCGCTCTCTCTCTCCTCCTCTCTCACTCCCTCTCTCTCTCGCTCTCTCTCTCCTTCTCTCACTCCCTCTCGCGCTTTCTGTCCCTCCCTTGATCTCTCTCTTGCCCTCCCCCTCTCTCGCTCTCACCCTCCCTCACTCTCTCTCTCTCACTCTATGTCCCTCTCTCTCTCCCTCTCTCTCCCCCTCTCTCCCTCCCTCTCTCTCTCCCTCTCTCTCTTCCTCTCCCCCTCTCTCTCTCCCTTTCTCTCTATCTCTCTCCCTTTCTCTCTATCTCTCTCCCTCTCTCTCTCCCTCTCTCTCCCCCTCCCTCTCCCCCTCTCTCTTCTCCCTCTCTCTCCCCCTCTCTCCCCCCTTTCGCGCTCTCTCTCTCTCACTCTCTCTCTCCCTCTCTCTCTCCTCTTACATCTGGCTTCTCTGTGCATACCTTCTTCACGTGCATTGCCAGTGGTTGGATCTTACACAACCCCAACAACTCTAGGACTGGGCGAGGGGCTCCTGAAGCGCGTTGTATGACTAGCAACCATACTGACTATTTCGTAGGTTACAATATACCCCATGTGGTAGGTCGCAGGCACTTTTCCTCTCTCTGTCTCTCTCTGTCTGTCTCTCTCTCTCTCGCTCTCCTCTCTCTCTCTCTCTCTCTCTCCCTCTCTCTCTTCTTGCATGTCCACATACACTAGCATTTTGTCAGTTGAAGTGTGTCTATGTAAGTACACGTGTTCCTACACACCAGTCCACCCAGACCAATAACACAATGGGGTCGTGGTCAATTTTACACGCCTCCTACCCCGCCCCCTTCTTTCTATGTGCTCACTGTACCGTAACATCCAGCACCGTTATAAAAATACACCTGAGATTTCCGTAAACATTCACAGGTCCGTACGTGAGGTGAGTATACAGTTTTTTTCTCTATAAACAGTTTTTCTATTAAACATTTTCTTCGACTAACATTCTTTTCAATTAACATTTTGTCAATTCTCGTTTCCTCTTCATTGCTTCCATTTTCCCATGCATTTGTTCCTCTCGTCCTGTCATCACCTTCTAATGTAGTCACAGGAGTTCTCCTTGACTGTATGTTGTGTTTGTGAATGTGTTTGTTTGCTGATGAAGGCTAACCGCCGCAACGTTCTGTATGTGTCGTAACTCTGTTATGTAAAGCTGCACTACTTTGTGTCATTATATATTGTTTAAACTTTCACAGCTTTACCGCAGTTCCACCAAATTGTATGCATACTTTTCTGTGTCGGCTAGAATGGTTCAACTACTTGAGAGTTACAATGTCGACTAGAATGGTACAACTACTGGAGAGTTACAATGTCGACTAGAATGGTACAACTACTGGAGAGAGTGTTACAGTGTCGACTAGAATGGTACAACTACTGAGAGAGTGTTACAGTGTCGACTATAATGGTACAACTACTGAGAGAGTGTTACAGTGTCGACTAGAATGGTACAACTACTGGAGAGAGTGTTACAATGTCGACTAGAATGGTACAACTACTGGAGAGAAAAGAAAGAAAAGAAAATTAATTCCTTTACAGGACCTCGCAGTCAGCACCAGCATTTTTTGTTGTTTTGATCTCTTGGCAAGTTTACGTTCAGTAGTTTGCTATTGATTCCTGAACGACCAGCACCCATACCACTTCGTTAAAAAAAATAACGCAACGCGGTCTACTGCCAAATTGCGCGCAGATGTGTTTGGAACGCGGGTATGCGGGATCCCTAACTGCGCTGGTAACTCATTCGCCACGGAGATAAGTAAGTAAGTAGGCAAATAAGCTGTTAAGCAAGTAAGTAAGTGATTAAGTAAGTAAATGAATGAGTTAGTAAATTAGTGAGTGGGTAAGAAAGCAACTGAGTAACTGAGTTAGTAAGTAAGTAGGTAAGGAGTGAGTGAGAGGGTAGGTAAGTAGGTAAGGAGTGAGTGAGTAAGTAAGTAAGTTAGTAGGTTTGTAAGTAATTAGGTAAATAAACGAGTAAATAAGTGAGTAAATAAGGAATCAAGTAGGTAGGTAAATTTGGAGGTAGGTAAATAAGAATGTAGGTAAATAAGTAAGTACGTAGGTAGGAGAGCAAGTAATTAAGTTAGTATGTAGGCAAGTAAGTAAGGAAATTAGTGGTGCTAGACCAATACTTTTATAGACCAATCGGCATATTCCAGGGCGGGTGTGGTCAATATTCCAGGGCTGGTGTGGTCAATATCATATACCATGGCGGGTGTGGTTAATATTCCAGGGCGGGTGTGGTCAATATCATATTCCAGGGTGCGTGTGGTCAATATTCCAGGACGGGTGTAGTCAATATTCCAGGGCGGGTGTGGTCAATATCATATTGCAGGGCGGTTGTGGTCAATATTCCAGGGCGGGTGTGGTCATTATTATATTCCAAGGCGGGTGTGGTCAATATCATATTCCAGGGCGGCTGTGGTCATTATTATATTCCAAGGCGGGTGTGGTCAATATCATATTCCAGGGCGGCTGTGGTCATTATTATATTCCAAGGCGGTGTAGCTAGTTGTCCCTGGGGGGAAAGTGGAGTCAACCAGCACACCTGTTAATTATCCTATTTCTCAGTTTTTCTCTCTCTCTCTGCAGGTGGACATTTGTCTACATACCCCTCCCCTTTTTTTAGTTAAAGTCTTTTTGTCACTATCTCTCTCTCTCTCTCTCTCTCTCTCTCTCTCTCTCTCTCTCTCTCTCTCTCTCTCTCTCTCTGTCTGACAATATCCCTCTTCCCGTTCCTTTAGCACATAACCCCACAAACACAGGTTTCGAACAACATGATAAAACATTTAATGCAGAAAAGTGTAATTTTGGTGTGCCATGGATGGGTGTGAAGATATGTGGTGGTATTTATCTTGAATGTGTGACACAATATTGTATAGGATGAACATCAGAGTTTTTCCATCATGATACAGCCATTCGACTTCACAAAGGACATAACGTTGAATCTCTCACCCGGCTGTTTTCTTTCTGACTGATGAAGGTTTTGTTGACAATATGTTCTGGAACCATAGTAAACAATATATTCTCCACTGAAATTCTAGGTTAGTTCTAGTCTTCAAGTATACACAGTCAACACTCTGTAATGTTTTTTTATTTCCTGTGAATGTCAGATAAACACTGCTTTATTGCGTAATTATTGTCCATTTTCTTTTTTTCACAAAACAATCGGTTGTATATTCCTTCTCACTTAGAGTGACTCAGGTTCTTGTGTAATTTTTTTCTCACACTGGTTTTACCTTCTGGTGACATAGATTACTGTCCCCAATTCTGACCAAATGTTTCGGCTCAGATGGGTAATCACCTTAATTGTCAAGTGCAGGGAACCTTATTGAATTTTATTTCCTGCCTAGACTTATATCAGTTTAATTCCCATGAAGGGACAGGGTTGGTTATTTTTACACAACCTAACCTCTGTGATATATTTTCTATACGGCACTGAAATACATTCCCACTCCATCGGGATCGTCGCCTGCCAGCCATATCATGACAGGCGGGTGTGGTCAATATCATATTCCAGGGCGGGTGTGGTCAATATTTCAGGGCGGTTGTGGCCAATATCATATTTGAGGGCGGGTGTGGTCAATATTCCTGGGCGGGTGTGGTAAATATTCCAGGGCGGGTGTGGTCAATATCATATTCCAGGGCGGTTGTGGTCAATATTCCAGGTCGGGTGTGGTCATTATTATATTCCAGGGTGGGTGTGCTCACTATCATATTCCAGGGCGGTTGTAGTCAATATTTCAGGGCGGATGTGGTCGCTATCATATTGCAGGGCGGGTGTGGTCATTCTTATATTCCAGGGCGGGTGGGGTTGCTATGATATTCCAGGGCGGTTGTGGTCAATACTCTAGGGCGGGTGTTGTCATTATCATATTCCAGAGCGGGTGTGGTCAATATCATATTCCAGGGCTGGTGTGGTCAATATTCCAGGGCGGGTGTGGCCAATATCATATTTCAGGGCGGGTGTGGTCAATATTCCAGGGCGGTTGTGGTCAATATTCCAGGGCGGGTGTGGTCAATATCATATTCCAGGGCGGGCGTGATCAATATTCCAGGGCGGGTGTGGCCAATATCATACTTCAGGGCGGGTGTGGTCATTATTCCAGGGTGGGTGTGGTCAATATTCCAAGACGGATGTGGTCAATATTCCAGGGTGGGTGTAGTCAATATTCCAGGACGGGTGTGGTCAATATTCCAGGGTGGGTGTGGTCAATATTCCAGGGCAGGTGTGGTCAATATTTCAGGGCGGGTGTGGTCAACATCACACAGGCCGCCTTTACTTCCTGAGAATGTCCTGGTACCCAGTCCAGGCTGTGCTGACCTTGGAGCCATGTCAGTTTAAAGATTAGAATTCTCGGAATCCGAACCCATGACTACTGGGTCAGCAAGCAAGCGTCCACATCTCCCTTGTCTCTCCCATGTCTCGTTTGTCCCTTCCACGTCTCCCTTGTCCCTTCCGAGTCTCCCTTGTCCCTTCCGCTTATCCCTTTCCCTTCCACGTCTCCCTTGTCCCTTCAGCGTCTCCCTTGTCCCTTCCGCGTCTCCCTTGTCCCTCCCGCTTATCCCTTGTCCCTTCCGCGTCTCCCTTGTTTGAAAATACCGAGTGCTAAACTGGGTTCAGCGAGTTGCAATGAGTCGAGCTAGGAATCTACACCACAACACTCAGGACATTCTCATATGTGCTCCGTCCTTATCTTCAACAGCCAGTAAAGAGTCCCAATACTTATGATATCAGTTGCAATCTGATTATGTACCCGACTGACCTTTCCTCGGAGATATTAGTGTTGGCCAGATCCCCTGGTCGACCATTTTCTCTACGCTATGATGATTTATCTCATTAGTGCATGATCTCAAGGGCTCTAACGTGCACCAGTACCCTACCCAGCGTGTAGACCCTATCTGCCTGCCTACTCATTTCCCCACAACCCCAGCATGTCCTGGTGAAAAGATCTAACACATGCTCCCTAACGTTGATATTTGACTTAAAGCTTGGCATCTACACGAAGCGTGTTATTTCACACGATCCTCGTGATACCTAAGAGTCCCGACCTCGTCTGTTTTATGATGCACAATATTCCATCCAACGTAATTTCCGACGAGGTAAGGAATGTATAAACCTCCACTATCAACTAGTTTATGTGACATCTTTAGAATTGCGTATCTGAGTGACAATATACAGGTTTACTATGTTTTCACACTTGTTGACATCTCATATATTGATGCTTGTTATTGATTGTCTGGGACAATGGTCCAATGTGCAACTGTTCTATTACTTTGTGTAAATCACAATAGAGATGTATGTACTGACCAGAAGGCTCAGGCCAGTCAATAAATGATTAACATGAATTGACCTTCTGTTAATTTGTCAAGTTCAAACCTATCTGTACCAACAACTTCTTTGTACATCATGTTGTCAAAATCTAATGTGTTTGATTATGTGTTTGATGGTTTAAAGATAAATTAACTCATAATGACTTACTGAATGGGGAAATAAAAAGACTCTAAATCTATCAACTGCTCAACATCCATGTTTTCTTCATCTAAATCAGGCTGAGAAACTTCTCCAGACTTTCCTCAGATTTGATGAACAATAAGGGGGCTCCAGAGCTATCAGAATCATTGGAGAAGGGGCAGATTCCCAGTTAGTAAATTACCATTCTTACCAGGGCCATAATCTATATCTCCTAGACAATACTTAATAGAACGAGGCCTGCAGATAACTCAAGGTTCATATTCTGGGGTTATTGAAGATAGAAGAGGATGGGGCTCTACATCTTTTGTTAGAGATGGGGCATGCACTACAGTGATCTCCCACTCCCTTCAAAAATATATGACAGTAAGATACTGTGATATGTGAGATACTGTGATATGTGAGAGGCTGTGATATATGAGACTGTGATATGTGAGATACTGTGATATGTGAGATACTGTGATATGTAAAATACTGTGATACGTGAGATCCTGGGATATGTGAGACTGTGATATGGGAGATACTGTGATCTGTCCTTCATAATGGCATGTACTAAGTGTTTCTATCGTGCTCATGAGTGTGTTTGTGAGAGTGTGCACGTGCGTGTGTGTTTGTGTGTGTGTGAGAGAGAGAGAGAGAGAGAGAGAGAGAGAGAGAGAGAGGGTGTGTATATGACTGTGTTTGTGAGAGTGTGCACGTATGTGTGTGTGTGTGAGAGAGAGAGAGAGAGAGACAGGGTGGGTGTAGAGTGTGTTTGTGAGTGTGCACGTGTGAGTGTGTGTGTGCGGGTGTGTGTCATTGTGTGTTTGAAAATGTGTGACTATGCGTATGAGTGACAAAGACAGGCTGACCAACAGACAGACAGCCAGACAGACAGAACAATGGGCAGAAAGACAGACAGATAAATCGACAGACAGGTAGATACATCGATAGACCTACAGACAGACAGACAGACAGACAGACTGACAGACAGACAGACAGACAGACGGACGGGTGGGCGGGCGGGCGGGCGGACGGACGGGTGCATGGATGGATGGATGGATGGGTGGATGGATGGATGGATGGATGGATGGATGGATGGATGGATAGATAGATAGATACATAGATAGATTTATAGGGATGCTAGGGGGTGGTGGTGAGAGAGAGGAGTGAGAGAGAGCTAAAAAGGCAATAACTTAGTGCACTCTGAATGAGTAAGTTAAGAAACTGTTTATATATAAGCCACGTCGCCCAACAACATTATTCCTTTATTTACAATACTACCTCTTCCCATTCCCCGAACCCCCTTGTCATTTCCTGTCTAACTCCCTTTCTCTGTATCCAGTGGCATCTGTTTTGCTTCTGGTACAAGACTTGCGAAATTTTAAAACGTCTCTTTAATTCTTCCTGAAGAAACACTAGTGAGGGTTGAAGTCGCTCTTCACAGGCACTTCAGACGCTACACCAGGTGTGAAGAGTGGTAAGATGGCGGGCAGTTTAATGGCGAAAACACACAGTGTCACAGAGCAGAATGGAGATTTGGGCTAGTCAGGAGCTCTTCACAATTGAAAGGAAAGTTCATCTGCATTGTCTGGCTCGACTAAACATATAATCAAACACATTAGATTTTGACAACATGATGTACAAAGAAGTTGTTGGTACAGATAGGTTTGAACTTGACAAATTAACAGAAGGTCAATTCATGTTAATCATTTATTGACTGGCCTGAGCCTTCTGGTCAGTACATACATCTCTATTGTGATTTACACAAAGTAATAGAACAGTTGCACATTGGACCATTGTCCCAGACAATCAATAACAAGCATCAATATATGAGATGTCAACAAGTGTGAAAACATAGTAAACATTTTGATGTTGTACATATTAAGTATGATAGTGTTGTCTCAACCATAAACATATCAGTGTTCCTGTAATTGGATGTGGGTCTACCTATGAGAAAAGTAACCTGGTGACTGGAGGATTAGGTAAGCCAGGGTCCATTGACTGATGGATCCACTTCAGGTCTGCCCGTATAGCTCCTCTGAAGGCCTCCCCATGCTCTGCTCATAGCGAAGTCATCCTCCCTCTCACTTGTGGTTCATCTCTTTCTCTCGGCTTCCCTCCCTCAGGTCTGATTTAGGTGGTTAATTTGCTGATGTGTTGGGTGGTTGTTGGTATGTAGCCACCAAGATCACTGATGAATATTCGCATAAATATATACATTCCTACCAATACAATAATAAGAAGTAGGTCGGAAGAAATCTAAATTCCTGAAGTAGGAACTAGTTCCCCTCCCCTCCTTTTCTCTCTGAGCTAGTGTTGGGTTAAGTTGGGGTGGTCAGAGATTATCACACGGTGTACGCCTTGTATCAACTTGTTCCTGCTGTATGTAAGTTCTCATTTGACCGGGGTCAGTGAACGTGTACAGTAAGACATTGACAAGAGTGAGAATATGTCAAGATGCATGTAAATAAATGACATACATTTAGAACATTTCTTCCACTAAATGGTGTTTACAATGTGTATAAATAATTCTCTGTGTTTTCCCAATTAACTACTTCTTCTTCTTGTGTCTAATAACTCTCTTTCATTACCTGTTGTTGTTGTGATGTTCAGTGTTGGGTTGTGTGGTGATGAGTGGTGTGGAGTGGTGTTGTGTTTTAAGTTATGTTGAGTCATGAGTTAAGTTCACTGCGCGTGATGGTGTTCCGCGAAGCACAACTTTCTCATGTGTTGCAGTTCATGTGTGCCCTTATCTAATTAAATTTGACATAAATATAAATATTTATTTCGCCAAACCCTATTAATTCTATAGATAAAGGAGAAAGGAAAGATTGATTTCACTTTCAGCTTTCTAGATTGTAAATAGGCATAGATACGTCTGTTTTAGAACAAGGCACTTGTTCTAGTACACGAACTGTCTTTTCAGCTGTAGATAGTGATGCATCTTTAACAATGTTTCTGGTGAAATGCACAAGATTGCTTTAGAATCATCACTTCTCACAGTTGTTTAGAATAGAATATAGTAGTGGAATGCACTTCTTAAAGTTAATAATTATCTCTAAGAATATCAGAGATTGTAGTTTCATCGAAGAGAATATTCTGCCCGGGAATGGCTTTGCGTCGTTAGAATCTACAGTCGAGCATTTTTACATTTCAGAGGTTTTAATTAATAATCATACATCTCAATTGACATCACAAACATGGGTTTACATTACTTGATACTTGATACATCGGGTTCTTAGTCTAATCAAGGGCTAACAAACGTACCTCGGATCCAGACTTTTGCCTTGTCCATTGAATTTTTGGTCACACAATCTTCTCACATCCGTCCATGGAGCGAGTTCAGACAAAAGTGCGGGCTTATTAACATTTCTGATGAAATAGTAATATATGTTAATTATGCACTGGCGCAAAGGCGGGTCACGTGATTTTCCTATCCAATGGTTTTCTGAGCTTGGTCTGATGAAATCTTTCCAAGAATCCACGTCATTTGTCACTTGTTCAGTTCCAGTTTTGATGTTAAGTTTTAAGTCCCAATCTCTAATTGCGTTTGTGAAGTCAATTTCTTTTAATGTTGTTTCCTCTTTTTGCGGCATGTGTTGATAAAATGAATAATGTTGGCTGCGTTATGCCACATGGCCCCACTCCAGATTGTTCTATGGTATGGAACTATGTTTCCAACATTTTCAGTTATCAAGTTGTTCCCATTTTTCCTCCCTTGTATTCTCTTCTGCATCTGATTGACCTGGTTCATCAGGCACTGGGTGTCGACTCAGGAAGTCCGCTCCCACATTCATTTTCCCAGGAACATACTCAACCTGGAATGAGTAAGGTTGAAGAAGCAGCGACCACCTCATAAGTCGGGCATTCAGAGTCTTAGATGCTGCGAGAAACATGAGTGGTTGATGGTCACATTGCACTGTGAAGTGTCTGCCATATAGGTATGCTTGAAATTTCTGTACACTCCATACGAGCGCAAGACATTCTCTCTCGATAGTACTGTAATTTCTCTCTGCTGCATTCAATTTCCTGCTAGCATAGGCTACAGGGAATAGCTCTGATGGTACATCTCCCTTTCTCTGCAACAGCGTTGCCCCAATTCCTATGTTACTGGCATCGGTGCGCAGCACGAATGGTTGGTCGAGGTCTGGTAGATGTAAGACTGGATGAGCAGTTAATGCCTGCTTTAATGCTGTGAAAGCTCTCTCACAGTCAGCTGACCAAGTGACTTTCTCTGGTTTCCCCTTTTTGGTAAGATCCGTTAAAGGTGCTGACAGAGTATTGAAGTCCTTGATGTATTTTTGATAGAATCCACATAAGGATACAAATGATCTTACATCCTTCTTTGTTTTTGGACGAGGTGCTCTCTGGAGTTTGTCCACATTTCCCTCTTGTGGAGTTATCAGTCCATGAGATATCTTATGACCTAGAAAGTCCAATTCTTGGAATCCTATCTGACACTTCTTTGGTCTAGCCGTCAATCCAGTTTCTCTGAGGCGCCTGAACAAAAGATGCAGGGTTTCTACATGCTCTTCAAATGTTTCAGTTGCGATCAGGATGTCATCCATGAAGTGACTGATGTCTGGATGCTGTAGTGGGTCAAGTAATTTTCTCATCATACGTGTAAAGACGCTGGGAGCATTACTTAATCCGAATGGAAGAACGTTGAACTCATAGTGTCCTCCAGGCGTGATGAAAGCTAACCATGGTCTAACTTCCGGTTTTACAGGAATCTGGTAATATCCCTTACTGAGATCAATCCTAGTAAAGTACTTAGCTCGGTTGAGTGCTGTGAAGAGTTTATTCTGATCAGGCAGAGGTTCTGCTTGGAATTCAGTTATAGCATTGAGCTGTCGATAATCGATGCACAATCTATGTTCTCCACTTGGCTTTCTCAATAATACGACGCTAGCACTGTAAGGTGATTCAGATGGTGAGATTATTCCTGCGGTGAGCAGCTGTTGTATTTCTTCCTCTAAAGTCTTTTGCTTTGCATAAGGAACTGGGTAAGTCTTGACTCGCACAGGCACTGTGTCATTCAACTTCATGTCAAATTCCTCCAAATCAGTTCTTCCTGGCTTATCAGTAAGTACTTCTGCATATTTTGCCATAAGTTCCCTAATCTGCTTTTGCTGATCCTTTGTTAAGTTGGGATTGATTTCCACATCCTTAAAGGTCTCTTTGGCTTGCAGTTGGCACTCGACTCCCATTGTTGATCCTTCTTCGACTTCAGTAGCCACACTCATGGCCATCAGATGTGCAGGTTCGGTGGTTGAGGGTCTTTCATGATATTTCTTCAAGAGGTTTATGTGAAATACTTTCATCTTGCCTTTGACTGAAATTCTGTAGTTGGTACGTGAGATCTTCTCCGTCACTACATAAGGTCCTCTCCATCCTATTTGCAGCTTATTCTGACTGGTTGGAAGCAGCAACATCACCTTCTCTCCTACCTCTAACTCTCTATCCTTTGCCTTGCGGTTGAAGTTACGAGCAATTCTTCGTCTGGCTTGACGTAGATTGACATTCGCTTGTTTCCAACTGTGTTGTAAACGATTTTTCAACTCGGCAACATATGTAGATGCAGTCACGACTGTATCATCTGTAGTATTATCAGTCCATGTTCGCAGTAACGCCTCAAGGGGTCCTTTGATTGGTCGTCCAAACAACAATGTGGCTGGAGCAAAACCTGTTGAGTGATGGGGTACTTCCCTGTAAGCGAATAAAGCTGCGGGTAAATACAAGTCCCAATCCTCTGTCTTCTCCTGGGCAATTTTGCGCAGGATACTAATCAATGTCCCGTTCCACCTTTCCACAAGTCCATTTGACTGAGGGTGATATGGTGAACTGAAGATATGGCGTGCATGAAAAAGTCTGAAGGTCTCTTCCATGAGCTTACCACGAAACTGTGAACCGTTGTCCGTCAAGATCCTTTGTGGGAATCCTAGACGTGTGAATATTCCTAATAATGCATCAGCGACGTGTTTGGAGTCACAGCTGGGCATAGGAACTGCTTCGGCCCACATGGTTGTTGTGTCCACAAGCGTTAATATGAATCGGTTTCGCCTCTTCATTGCTGAGAGAGGTCCGATTATGTCTACTGCCACTTTCTCAAATGGAATTCCAGTGATTGGCGATTCACCCAACATTGCCGGTGGTGTCCGGTGTTTTGGTGATACTTTCTGACACTGTGGGCATGATTTTACAAACCGTTGTATGTCTGAATTCATCCCTGGCCAAAAGTAGTGAGTGGTAATCCGCTGTGTAGTGGCGTTGATACCCATGTGCCCACTGAATGGTAGACTGTGACCCATCTCTAAGATCTGAGTCCTGTATTGAGTTGGTACAACAAGTTGATTAAACTCTTGTCCAGCTCGTCCTGCTTTTCTGTAAAGAAGTGCTGACTTCATGAACAGATCACCTTTACGTAGAGGTAAATGTGATTTTGGCAGTTTTCTGAAGCAAGGTTCCAAGGTGCTGTCGGCTTCTTGTGCCCTCTTCAGTTCCTCCGTTCGAGGGATTGGCGTAGTTGTTTCTGGAGTTTTTGTTGCCTGTGATCGAGTGGTCATGGTCGCCATCGCCACAGGTTGAACAGGTTCTCCTAGAACGATAAATCTACAGCCGAGGATTACAGGATATATCGGATCGTCTAAGATTGCTGCCTTGATCGTCCCAGTGACATACCGCGAGGCTATGTTCACTTTTGCCACTGGAAGAGTCATATTTGTTGAACTCTTCAGTGGTCCCTGCAATTCCACTATTTCCTCTGTCACCTGTTCAGGGTGAACTAAGGATGATGAGACAACACAGTCATATGATAATCCAGTATCATATAAACAGGTCGTTTGGAATCCATTTAGTAAGATGGATTCCACAACCGGAATACGAGATGATGTGTCTTGATGAGGTGTCTGTTTGGACGTTTCACCAGTGCTCACTTTTCTCTCTTTTCGGTTGGCCAAACATGCCGCTGTGTGTGGAGGTGGCTTCTTTCTGCAACTCTGAAATGTGTGACCCCTAATTTTGCAATGGGTACAGAATGGTTTGTCCTCCCTCGGCGCTGTTTGGACTGAGTGTTGAGTGTTTTTCGGGGATTTCCCCTTTTTCCCGGTGGCTACAGTGTTTTCACCCTCTTTTGGCTGTGGAGTTTTGTTTTGAGAGGGGGTGTTGTTCGAACGTCCCTTTCCTCCCATCTCCTTTTGAGATTTCTCAAATCTCTCTGCCAGGATGATTATAGTTTCCAGGCGGTCAGCCCCGTTTTGGGTTAGGAATGCCTTCATTTCGTTCTGCATTTTCCCCTTGATCTGATCAATGATAATCATTTCACGGAGTCCTTCATAATTTTCCTCAAATCCTCCCAAGCAAGTCCATCTTTGTATGTATGACTTCAGTCTTTCCACTAGTTGTGCGTAGCTCTCACCCGGTTCCTTCCTTGCGGCTTTGAACCTGAGTTTATAAGATTCGGCGTCCACTTCGAATCGGCTCAAGAGTGCCGTCTTGAGTGTTGTGTAGTTCTGTTGTTCCTCTCTAGTGAGTCTTGAGAACACTTCATACGCCGTGGATCTTAAGGCCTGCGCCAACTTCGTCGCCCATCTACTTTCTTCAAGCCCACAGCTGACAGCCATTGCCTCGAAGCGTGATAAAAATCCTTCGATGTGGTCAGTCTGTTCATTAAAGGGTTCCAGAGGAAATGACATAGCTCCTGAATTAAGTTGAGAGACGTGAGGTGGTTCTGTCACTGGCGATCCTGATGAGGTTGAGGGTGTAGGACCACTCCCTTTCTCTATCCTCCGGATCTCCACTTCAATCTCCATTCTCCTCAACTCCAGTTGGTATTGACGCTCTCTCTCCTTATCTTCCATTTCAGCCTGTAGTCGTTTCTCTTTCTCCTCCAATTCTGCTTGAAATTGTTTTTCTTTGAGAGTCAATTCAGCCTGCAGTCTTTCTCTTTTCTCGAATGCATCCGAAACATGGTTAGCTAGCTCAAGGCCATCTAACCCGCACTCCCTACCTGTTTCTGTTATTTGGGCTCTAAACTTTGCAGTTTCCGCCATGTCTATAATTTATTGCTTTGCTCTGCCTATCAATATAATTGCAGTTAGTCTGATCCGCGTAGGTTTGTCAGTCCCTGATCTGCAAAGATACAACAGAGCATGTGCAATATTAAAAACACCCTATGTTATGTCTGTCTGTTAATGCTGGAAAAGCCAAAGGCAGCAGGCACTGAAGTAACCACAATTAATTCCTAGTAAAGAAAAGAATCTGAAATTAGACAGAGTTTTCCCAACGGATAAGATTTTCCGGTGGTTGATGAAATGCTGTTAAGTTCAGACTCCACAGGAATAGAACACCTTCTCTGAAAGAGAAGTAGTGTTGGTAGAGTAGATACACACTATATATTTCACCTGGAGCAACTCTCTCTGAAGTATAAGCCTATTTGAACATGGCCCCCTTCTCCAGGAGTAAAATCAGTCACCTACTCTTATTTATCTATAAATGTCATTCATATCATGTGGCTGTCAATCAATACCCCACATGGTATCTGTTAAACATTCTAGAAAATAACTGTGTTAATAATCCAAAGATAACTGTGTTCATGTATTTTTATATAATTGTTTAAAGGTTAATATATGGGAACCATCCAGGACGTAGACCGCAATATGTCATATATTTTTGAAGGGAGTGGGAGATCACTGTAGTGCATGCCCCATCTCTAACAAAAGATGTAGAGCCCCATCCTCTTCTATCTTCAATAACCCCAGAATATGAACCTTGAGTTATCTGCAGGCCTCGTTCTATTAAGTATTGTCTAGGAGATATAGATTATGGCCCTGGTAAGAATGGTAATTTACTAACTGGGAATCTGCCCCTTCTCCAATGATTCTGATAGCTCTGGAACCCCCTTATTGTTCATCAAATCTGAGGAAAGTCTGGAGAAGTTTCTCAGCCTGATTTAGATGAAGAAAACATGGATGTTGAGCAGTTGATAGATTTAGAGTCTTTTTATTTCCCCATTCAGTAAGTCATTATGAGTTAATTTATCTTTAAACCATCAAACACATAATCAAACACATTAGATTTTGACAACATGATGTACAAAGAAGTTGTTGGTACAGATAGGTTTGAACTTGACAAATTAACAGAAGGTCAATTCATGTTAATCATTTATTGACTGGCCTGAGCCTTCTGGTCAGTACATACATCTCTATTGTGATTTACACAAAGTAATAGAACAGTTGCACATTGGACCATTGTCCCAGACAATCAATAACAAGCATCAATATATGAGATGTCAACAAGTGTGAAAACATAGTAAACATTTTGATGTTGTACATATTAAGTATGATAGTGTTGTCTCAACCATAAACATATCAGTGTTCCTGTAATTGGGTGTGGGTTCTACCTATGAGAAAAGTAACCTGGTGACTGGAGGATTAGGTAAGCCAGGGTCCATTGACTGATGGATCCACTTCAGGTCTGCCCGTATAGCTCCTCTGAAGGCCTCCCCATGCTCTGCTCATAGCGAAGTCATCCTCCCTCTCACTTGTGGTTCATCTCTTTCTCTCGGCTTCCCTCCCTCAGGTCTGATTTAGGTGGTTAATTGGCTGATGTGTTGGGTGGTTGTTGGTATGTAGCCACCAAGATCACTGATGAATATTCGCATAAATATATACATTCCTACCAATACAATAATAAGAAGTAGGTCGGAAGAAATCTAAATTCCTGAAGTAGGAACTAGTTCCCCTCCCCTCCTTTTCTCTCTGAGCTAGTGTTGGGTTAAGTTGGGGTGGTCAGAGATTATCACACGGTGTACGCCTTGTATCAACTTGTTCCTGCTGTATGTAAGTTCTCATTTGACCGGGGTCAGTGAACGTGTACAGTAAGACATTGACAAGAGTGAGAATATGTCAAGATGCATGTAAATAAATGACATACATTTAGAACATTTCTTCCACTAAATGGTGTTTACAATGTGTATAAATAATTCTCTGTGTTTTCCCAATTAACTACTTCTTCTTCTTGTGTCTAATAACTCTCTTTCATTACCTGTTGTTGTTGTGATGTTCAGTGTTGGGTTGTGTGGTGATGAGTGGTGTGGAGTGGTGTTGTGTTTTAAGTTATGTTGAGTCATGAGTTAAGTTCACTGCGCGTGATGGTGTTCCGCGAAGCACAACTTTCTCATGTGTTGCAGTTCATGTGTGCCCTTATCTAATTAAATTTGACATAAATATAAATATTTATTTCGCCAAACCCTATTAATTCTATAGATAAAGGAGAAAGGAAAGATTGATTTCACTTTCAGCTTTCTAGATTGTAAATAGGCATAGATAAGTCTGTTTTAGAACAAGGCACTTGTTCTAGTACACGAACTGTCTTTTCAGCTGTAGATAGTGATGCATCTTTAACAATGTTTCTGGTGAAATGCACAAGATTGCTTTAGAATCATCACTTCTCACAGTTGTTTAGAATAGAATATAGTAGTGGAATGCACTTCTTAAAGTTAATAATTATCTCTAAGAATATCAGAGATTGTAGTTTCATCGAAGAGAATATTCTGCCCGGGAATGGCTTTGCGTCGTTAGAATCTACAGTCGAGCATTTTTACATTTCAGAGGTTTTAATTAATAATCATACATCTCAATTGACATCACAAACATGGGTTTACATTACTTGATACTTGATACATCGGGTTCTTAGTCTAATCAAGGGCTAACAAACGTACCTCGGATCCAGACTTTTGCCTTGTCCATTGAATTTTTGGTCACACAATCTTCTCACATCCGTCCATGGAGCGAGTTCAGACAAAAGTGCGGGCTTATTAACATTTCTGATGAAATAGTAATATATGTTAATTATGCACTGGCGCGAAGGCGGGTCACGTGATTTTCCTATCCAATGGTTTTCTGAGCTTGGTCTGATGAAATCTTTCCAAGAATCCACGTCATTTGTCACTTGTTCAGTTCCAGTTTTGATGTTAAGTTTTAAGTCCCAATCTCCAATTGCGTTTGTGAAGTCAATTTCTTTTAATGTTGTTTCCTCTTTTTGCGGCATGTGTTGATAAAATGAATAATGTTGGCTGCGTTATGCCACACTTACATATCACAGTATCTCACACATTATATTATCTCGCGTATCACAGTAACTCACATATCCCAGTATCTTACATATCACAGCATCTCATATTTCACAGTATCTTACATATCACATTATCTCACATATCACAGTATCTCACATATCACAGTATCTCACATATCACAGTATCTCACATACAGGGTGTTTGTAAATTCTCACTACATTTTGTATGTAGAACAATTCTGAAAAGTGAAGTACATGACGTCATCAATTAATATGCTGCATAATCCATCCTGAAGCAATATGCACGAATGACTGTCGTCTGCTGGGGTAACTCTTTGCACTCCAAAGATAATCAATGTTTTCAATGGAAGAAAGAATGTTTTTGGTTGAACAAGTGTTTCGAAATGGATGTCGATACACACGGATGGTTGTTCAAAAATGTATAGCAAGATATCCCGATAAACAACCTCCTCGTGGCATTACAGTTAGAAATGTGTTCAATTAGTTTTAATGAATACTTCATTGATCCTTTCCAGCTTCCCAAAACAGCGTTAGACGACAGCAGTGTCTATTGTAACTATTTAATGCATATTAGCACATTTTTGATCACATCATGTACTTAATTTTTTTTTCTAAATTGCTGTACATACAAAGTGTAGTGAGACTTTACAAACCTCTTGTACATTTTGTTAAGGGACGAGTCACAAAACTTTGCGTGTAACCATACTTTTGCATGTCGTGTAGCTTATTTGCTTATGTTGTCGCCGTGTGTGTGTGGAAGATAAGGGAAAACCGCAACATTATCTTCCCATATAAACAAGTTTTATGAACTAGTTACAAGTCCGGAATGGGGGAGTGGCAGGCTGAGATAGTCTATACCAGTCCTCGGATTGCATGAAATACATATTGCACCGTGGTTCTTTATGTTTTCATGCATTATACGCTGTTGCTTTAACAGGCGTTTTCAGATAAAGCTGGGTCGTGTGTGTGTGTGTGTGTGTGCGCGCGCGTGTGTGTGTGTGCGCGCGCGTGTGTGTGTGTGCGCGCGCGCGTGTGTGTGTTTGTGTGTGCGTGTGTGTTTGTGTGTGTGTGTGTTTGTGTGCGTGTGCTTGTGCGTGTGCGTGTGCGTGTGTGTGTGTGTGTGTGTGTGTGTGTGTGTGTATGTGTGTGTTCGCGAGCGCTCATATACACACACTGTGACTCCGACATATCTTCATTCAGTGGATTATCCTGTACTGCGCCGTCCCAGTAAGTATCCGGACTGATGTCATCTCTAGAGAACTATGAGATTTGAACCGAAATTACCTGTACTATATTTTAATGCAGTCATCTGCCACATCAACACATGTTTTCCCATCAGGCTACCAGCTTCTGTATTCCGGTAGCATAAAAATCTTTTGGCTGCTCCTTGAGCCATTTGAGAGCTACCTGGCGCACTTCGTCATCCGTGTCACAGTTTTTTCCTCCGAGGCGCTGATTCAGAGAGTCAAACAGGTGAAAATCGCTCGGGGAGAAGTTAGGACAGTAAGGCGGATGCGGCAGTACCTCCCAAAACAATTGATCAATAATTGCCATAGATTTGTCGGCTGTATAAGGTCTCGCGTTGTCGTGTTGAAGAATAATACCTTCGGTCGACCTTCACATGGTTAATCCTCGATGGATTTCCTTCGGGAAAAATTTTACACTATTCACACACTGATGAATGTGCAAAAGTCTTTTATCCAAACACACATATATGACAGTCGAGGGTGAGTTTCAGCGTGTTAGGAACCGTCTTTCGCCAAAATTTTTATCACAACACGCTGTTCCTGCATAGGAGTCAAATGGTCCGACGTCATTTTGAGGGGGGTGGGGGGGGGGGGAGGGGGAGCGCGGAAAAACTGCTGATACTTGTCCATTCCACCGCCAAGTGTCAGATATAGACTGTTCACTTTAGAGTAGTTACTAAACGTAATGATTCAGTACCAAACAAAAATAGAATTTGGACCGGACATGGCACATAATCAAGTGACCAAGTATTATAATGTCAATTTCCGTTCATTGAGCATTGAAACTGCGGAAGACATCATGAAACAAAACAAATAATATGATAAACGTAGTATGGAGATATATCGTTCTTCTGTCCACATGGAAGGTTACATTAGGCGATATATAATCTTTCGGCACTAAGACAGTTAATAATCTAAGTCTTTGATTTATCCTGACAAAATCAGGAATACCCTGGTATACACGAGATGGGTGTGGTTATCCGAGAGCGTACCTACATGTTCTGAAGCGCCTCTATCTCCAGGTCATTCTGGTGTCCGTGGAATTGAAAGGACTGACTGTGACCTCCAGGTCATCCCGATGAGGAAAACGAGGTTGAGTGAAGGAGACGTATATTCTTAAACAAGTGAATCGGGTCCACTGTCTCGGAACAGTTAAACACCTGATGCCAGGTGCTGTGTTTACACACAACTTCCCGACGCGGAAGACTCTTCTGTGTCTCCATACAATGTTGCACGTTCTTTGCCTGACGTCGCCATCAACCCCAAGTTGATTTACTAGGCAATTTTATGTACAGTAGGTTGCCATATGTGAGCATTGTAGTACTAAGAATATCTTAGATACAGAAAAGAACAAACTGAATCCATACGACAAAAGCTGAATATTGAAGAAGGTTGGCTACAAAAGACGATAAAACAAGAAAATTGAAATACTTTGTTACTTGAAACATCATGAAAGCCTGCAGAGAACAATCATGTAGGGGTATGTGCCCGGGAAGAGAAGAAGAGGAAGGTCAAACAGAAGATGAGTGTAGGAATTGGCAGATGAAATCTAGATGGGTGTATCAGACGCGGGACATCTTGCTTATGATCGAGAAGTTTTCCGGAAGTTGTTATGGGAGCGAGGTTATGTAAGGGACATGCTGCCGAATGAATGAATGAATGAATGAATGAATGAATGAATGAATGAATGAATGAATTTATCATGGCTTTCTGAATGAGGATTCAACGTTCCAGTCCAACTTGCTGGTGTAAGGAACGATCCCACTGCCCCGCTATCAGCACACCGGAATTTTAATAGCGAGTGTTTTTATCCTCTTGGCCAGGTTGACCTCTTGTGTGGTTCCTGTATTTATAAAATACCCGTGTCGTTAAAAGTTCGCAGCCTATCTGGCAACGTTTACATGCATGTGTTTGGCCACGAGAGGCAGACTTTATTATCCTGGCACGTGTACAAACAATTGATGACAGCCTAAACTAAGTTTTTTCCCCCTCCAGAGCCTCAGCGATGAGTTTTCTTCTTCTCCAATTCCTGAACGATGAGTGAATCCATCTGACTGAATGCTCTATTCCTTCCTGCGCCTGGCTTAAGCTCGTTTTTTTTTTTTCTTCACCACGTCAAACAACAGCCTGAAATTGTTCTAGTAATTTCCCTCTAAATCGTCTAGAAGTCATCAACAGACAACGGCGGGAAAGTTCTGCCGAGGCGGGAAAAAACTAGACGTCTGGTGCTTCATTCGAATTCGCGACGTGGCGCATGTTTGTAATTGGCAGGGTCTCCTAGGTAGACCTAATTTAAAAATGGCACCGATAAATTTCTTGGGGAGTAACGGAGATTGGCTTAATACTGACCACATCATCTACCGAGCTCTGATTGGTCTATAAAATTATGGGATGGGCACCGTATGCAAATTACTGTTTAAGGCGTGAAAAGGGTTCTTTAGAAGATTTTTAAAAGTGTGGTTAACTGGCGAGAGGATCGACTTCATTGCACCGAGTTTTGTCCCGCATGGCTCGGTCTCTTTCGCAAAGAGACTTGACCGATAGCGTCGCACAAAGCATAAACTGCGTAGCTCCAGCGACGACCCCCAGAAGTGTTCGAGAAAATAGCACTTGTAAAGCGAATGGCGGGTTTCGGAATCGAACCCACAATCTTCGGAGCGCGAAGCAGCTGGCTTTACCACTTCGTCACGGGGACTTCGGTGAGCTGTGGGACTATTTGGTATATGGTGTAAGCCATCGGCAAGCGATGAGTGAAATGTTTAATAATACACGACCCTCTTTACTTTCCGAGGCATTTCCTGGCACTCTTTGTATCCTGGGGCTAGCAGAATGCTCATCCCAATGTGTAAAGTCTACCTCCATGAGGCTTGAATAGAGCACCACCAATCCAGCGGGCCAGCGTGCTACTCACTGACCACAGCGGCTCCCTGCCAATGTCTGCCGTGTAGGATCAACTCTCATTAGTTAGTTAGCTGCGGTTCAAACTTCACGACAAAAGTTTGCCCCATCATGCTCCATTCCTGTGCCAGTGAATATCACGCAAAATACTCCTCACTGCCTCATGTGAACAGTGGAACAGACAGGGGTCTCGACAAACCATCAGCCAACTGTCGCTAGAGATCTAGAGAGTTAAAATTACAAGCAGTGTGCCTAGACCGGAAATGGTTTGTGAGCAGGAGGTTGGTCCAGTTAGTGTATCTTATGTACTTGTTCATGTCACCAAGTCTGTACTTTGTCTACCTCTCCGTTCGCCAATCCCCCCCCCCCCACCTGTCTGTCTGTCTGTCTGTCCATCTGTACGTCTGTCCATCTGTCTGCTAATTCCTCCATCCACCTGTATTCCTGCCTTCTGCCTACTTACCTACACATCCATCCAAGTTTGTCTGTCTATCTCTCCGTCCGTCCATCCATCCACCCATTTGTCTGTCTGTCTTCCTCTTGCTTACTTACTCATCCATCCATCCAAATGTATCTGTCTGTCTCTCCGTCCGTCCATCCATCTACCCTCTTGTCTATCTGTCTGCGTTCCTCTTACTTACTTACTCACCCATTCACACAAGTCTGCCTGTCCTTCCATCTTTCCGTCCGTTTGTCTATCTGCCTGTTATTAGTCTGTTTATAAATCTAACAAACCCCACCCCTATGTCTGGTTATATCTCAGCCCGTCTGTTTTCCAGTCTGTCTTTTATGTTTATCTATCTCTCGGTCTGTCTTCCCACACATATATCTGTCTGATTATACACGATAACAAAACTGCGCCTTCACTCCCCTCATCTCTCCCATCACCAAGCCACAATAAGGACCAGACCTGTCCTCGACGCTGCTCACACGGCCACTCTTATCCCCAGAACATTCTGGATCGATGCTCCCATCATCTCAACGTGACCCGAACGTCCAGGGCGAATTGGGTAGTTGAGACAGCGGCCAGAAATTACAAGTCGTACAGATAAGATTCCCCAGTGATGTATGAGTCAGGGTGAATTGACTTCTCCCCGCCGGGTCACCAGCCCAAGACAATATTTCTGAATCTGACCCGCCGTTGGGAACTCTCCGGGGTCTGGTAGCTGTCACGTGGTCGCCATCTATCACATGGCTCCTATATCTGCTGTTTGTTTAGCTCGTTAGGGCTCGATGGATGTGAGACGGTTTCGGCATATTTATCAGCTTCGCGAGTAGTGGGATGTGGTGGTATGGTGTGGTGTGGAGTGGTGGCTAAAAACTCGCCTGTCATCCCTGTTTCCATGGCCTCGATCCACAATGGGTTTGATTGGAATTTTTTTAATTGACCTGGGATCTCCTCATTGGGAGGTATTTGACATTCTTTTTTTTTTTTTTTAAATGTGGTGTGATCTGAACCTGGCGATATGCAGAGGAAGGCAATAAATCGTGCAATTTATTGTTTGTGTCTTCGTTATTTAAATTCACTAAGGGAAAACATTCTTTTGAATTTTTTATTTTTATTTTGCATTGACAGTGTCTCCCTGTCGACCCAGCCTACAATTCGTTCCAGAAAATGTTTCGGGAAGATAAGGCGGCCGGTGTGATACTCCCCACATTAGCCACCAGGTGCCGGTTGGTCTATAGAGATGTAGGTCTAGTACCACGTGCCCCAGTCCTTGTGGGGACTACATGCGTTCAAGACCTGACCTTTTTCAGGACTGTCTCGAGACATCGCTAAAGAATATGTAGCCGAATGTGTCCTGACAAAAACCAGTCCTTTCAGAGAAAGCGACCGGGAGGCTACAGAATCTGTCAGGTCCTCATCAGGACCAACTCAACGCAACAAAGAAAATGCCAATCAGCGTGAGTCCCATTAGATCCAACCGAACCCAACAATTATAGAGGAACAATTATAACCAGTCCTGTGTAAGACAAACTCAAAGGAATGCAAAGAAATTAAATATAATCAAAATCTTCACTCACAAAGAAAAACTGACCTCATTTAAAACCTGCGCTGTAGAAACAGGTTAAAACGTAGAGTTTCTAGACGCCCGGCAAAAAGAGGACATGTCCCCCTTTTTAGCCTATTATTCTGCATCCATCAGGCAAAGTTAGCAACCTTTAAAATGTCCGGCTTTTCTTATATTCTATGTTATAATGTTTTATGTATTGTTGTTACAATTTACAATGTATCTACACTCTACCGTAAGTTTTGTTCATTGTAGTACATTCAAGTACATTGTTAAAATGTACAGTCTATGCATTTCTGCGAACTAGTCGATTATAGTAATTCTAACTGTTATCTGTATCTGGCTCATTACTCTTCTTGATATTTACTTTTACTTCTTTATTAAAACCCATTGTTTAATAGACAAAGGAAAGGAACAGACTCTTACTCGACTCTGTAAAGGGCATCATTCTCACTAAGTACAATTTTAAGAATCTTACTTGTAAACAGTTTTATGCATATGTGATTGCTAACGAGGATCTTCTACGAAAGGTTGGCTCCTCCGAGAAATATGATGTGTAATTAATAAAGATTATAAGGTAGTAATTGTACAATCGGCTGTTTAAATAATGTTTTTCAGTATTTTGAAAAAGGTCTCCATTGAATTTATATTTATTTGTTAACATGATTGTTTCTAGGTTGATTCACTAAGAGTAATATACTCTTATTGGCAGCTATTGTATTAAAGTTATACTGCTTGTGGGTTTAATCTAGAACGACTCAAATGTCCTCCTTTTTTTGTCCTCTTTTTTGTCTTAGTATGTCCTCCTTTTGGTGCCAACGTATCTGTCAACCCTATTTGAACAAGGCTGGATATCCCCCCCCCCCCTCTTTTTCCTCGTAAATATAGAATCGAAAACATCCCCCCCCCCCCTTTTTTTTTTCCCCTCGTAAATATAGAATCAAAAACGTACGCCCAATGTTCCTGAAGACGTAAACAGGGAACCTATACGTTTACTTTACTCCAGTCAGAGTTTTTACACTAAGTTGAAAATATTTACTATTTGCTTCCCTGTGTGTTGCTTTTACGGTGTGAAGAAGGTTATTTACAAGTTGTTTATTGTTTATTTGTTTTCTATGTCCGAGTGAAAGAAAACATGTACAGTTCTGCATTTGCAATTGATTAAGGAAGCTCCGTGATTCAGCGAATACGTGCGTATAGGACACTCTGTGACTTATCTAGGCAACAATCACATTCATGTTCCTGACAAATGTCTAGAAAAAAGAAAGAAAGAAAGGAAGACAGACAGAAAGAAAGAAAGAAAGACAGACAGACAGAAAGAAAGAAAGAAAGAAAGAAAGAAAGAAAGAAAGAAAGAAAGAAAGAAAGAAAGAAAGAAAGACAGAAAGAAAGACAGAAAGAAAGACAGAAAGAAAGACAGAAAGACAGAAAGTGAATATGAAACAAGAAACGCCGAGAACAACCAGAAAAGATATAAACAGATAAACAGACAAATGCAGATAATACTAAGCTGAACCCAGGGAAAATGAAGAGAAGTATCTGCCACAGAACGAGAGATTGATCACTGTCCGCTGACCGGATATTTAACCTAGCGGTCAGCCGTTGTTGGAGCTTATCGCCATCACAAGTGGACAGAACCGGACATTAAGTAGGAAACTGCTAGCATGATAACGCACAGACAAAATGAATAGACATTTCTTTGTCAGCTTAAATCTCTCCGCGACTCTTTCCATCCAACCTTTATTAATTATGGTACACACGTGTACACACACACACACACACACACACACACACACACACGGGCGCGCATACACAGACAGACACACACACACACGGGCGCGCATACACAGACAGACAGACAGACAGACAGACAGACAGACAGACAGGCAGGCAGGCAGGCAGACAGACAGACAGACAGACAGACAGACAGACAGACAGACAGACAGACAGACAGGGATGCAGGCATCCATCCATCCATCTATCCATACAGACAGACAGATAGACAGACAGACAGACACCCAGACAGACAGACAGACAGACAGACAGACAGACAGACAGACATGTCTTTTAAGCGACTCAGGCATACAGATACAGCCTGACATACAGACAGCCACCGAAATATATATTCAGACACACATACGAAGACAGACAGTCACAGACATATTCAGACACACATACGAAGACAGATAGTCACAGACAGACAGACATACATACACAATCAAACGAATCTGGTTAAATATGTTCAGCCCGGCAAATTGTCGATGCGTGTATGTACGTTACATTGAAGACAGCTACGGACTCCACCTATGTCGATCAAACACCATCAAGTATGAATGCTTCTGACACCAGCTGGCATAGGTTCGCGTGCCTTGAATGTTTGTTTTTATCAAGAACCTGCTGGAACACGAAAAAAAAAAAGAAAATGTAAATAAAAAATAAAACACAACACAAAAATGATGCTTCCTCCGTGACTGGAATTTAAATGGAGTGTTTTTTTTTAAAATTATTAATGCGTTGTTTCTTTTTGTCTGTGACGCTTGTGTTGTTTTCTTAGTTTGTTAGTGCTTTCTCTTTTTTTGCTGCATTCCATCTATCTTATTACTACTTTCTGTTATCTCTCTCTCTCTCCCTCTCTCTCCCCCATGTTGTCTATCTCTCCTCTCCCTCTCTCTCATTCTGTCTCTCTCCTTTATCCAATCTCTCTCACATTCTCTTTCCTCACTCTCTCTCTCTGTCTCTCTCTCTCCTTTAACTCTCTACCCTCTACCCTCTGCCTCCCCCATGTTGTCTGTCTCTCCTCTCCCTCTCTCTCATTCTGTCTCTCTCCTTTATCCAATCTCTCTCACATTCTCTTTCCTCACTCTCTCTCTCAGTCTCTCTCTCCTTTAACTCTCTAGCCTCTCTCTCCCCCATGTTGTCTGTCTCTCCTCTCCCTCTCTCTCATTCTGTCTCTCTCCTTTTCCAATCTCTCTCACATTCTCTTTCATCTCTCTCTCTCTGTCTCTCTCTCTCTCTGTCTCTCTCTCCTTTAACTCTCTACTCTATCTCTCTCCCCTTGCCCTTTAACTCTCAATCTCCCTCCTCTCTCTCTCCCTCTCTCTCTCTCTTTCTTTCTATCTCTCTCTCTCTCTCTCTAAAATAAAGTTCGTTCGTTCGTTCGTTCTCTCTACCGAATCCTGTAAATTTTAACGATCTGTTGTTCTCATTAGAATCTTGTTTATATCAACGATCTACTGTTTTCGTTGTATTTAGAATCTCATTCATTTCAACGATACTTTGTTCTCTTCAGAATATCGCTTATATCAACGATATCTTGTTCTCTTTAAAATTTTATTTACGTCAACAATCTATTATTCTCTATAGAGAATCAACGATTGTCTTTAGAATCTCGTTTATATCAATGATATACAAGTGCCTTACTTCTCTTTTGATAGGAGATTGTCCTACACAGCCACCGTATCTGAAATAAGATATTGATTATTATTAATATTATTTCTCTGACAAGGAGACTGTTCTTGCTGGCTGAAATCCTTGCTGATTAACCTGTATCTGACACATTATGTATCCCTGTTTCTGGTTATCACGCGATAATTTCTACCCTTTCGTTTCCCTTTCTCTATCCATCGCTCACTATCAGATAGCGCTGGATGTTATCACAGCTGTCTAAGGGAACTAACTCGGATGTTTGGGGAGACAACTCGCTATTTAATAATGTTTATTACTACACACGAGTCAACGGTATCAATTATCTAGGCAAATCTTCAGGCCTAGAGAAACAACAGTGGAAGATAAACTATATGGACCACTGGGTGAACTACAAAATACAGAGAAATCCATACAATAGACAATATTGCAGATATAGGCAGGCACATTTCAATTGAACGATAGAAGAAGAAGAAACGGTATCAATTAGTCATGGATCCAACAGTGACTCCTTATCTTAACTAGGCAGTTTTCCATTCGCTTACACTGCCAACAGTTCTGTTTATTATATATTTCTACTTCTCCAACATTTCTGTTTATTATATTTTTCTACTCTCCCAGCAGCTCTGTTTACCATATATTTCTACTCCCCAAACAGCTATGTTTACTATATATTTCTACTCCCCAAACAGCTATGTTTACTATATATTTCTACTCCCCAAACAGCTATGTTTACTATATATTTCTACTCCCCAAACAGCTATGTTTACTATATATTTCTACTCCCCAAACAGCTATGTTTACTATATATTTCTACTCCCCAAACAGCTATGTTTACTATATATTTCTACTCCCCAAACAGCTATGTTTACTATATATTTCTACTCCCCAAACAGCTCTGTTTATTATATATTTCTACTCCCCAAACAGCTCTGTTTACTATATATTTCTACTCCCCCAACAGCTCTGTTTATTATATTTTTCTACTTCTCCAACATTTTTGCTTACTATATATTTCTCCTTCTCCAACAGCTCTGTTTACTATATATTTCTACTCCCCCAACAGCTCTGTTTACTATATATTTCTACTTCTCCAACAGTTCTGTTTACTATATATTTCTCCTTCTCCAACAGCGCTGTTTACTATATATTCCTACTTCTCCAACAGCTCTGTTTACTATATATTTCTACTTCTCCAACAGCTCTGTTTACTATATATTTCTACTCCTCCAACAGCTCTGTTTACTATATATTTCTACTTCTCCAACAGCTCTGTTTACTATATATTTCTACTTCTCCAACAGCTCTGTTTACTATATATTTCAAATCCCCCAACAGCTCTGTTTACTATATATTTCTACTTCTCCAACAGTTCTGTTTAATATATATTCCTACATCTCCAACAGCTCTGTTTACTATATATTTCTACTCCCCCAACAGCTCTGTTTACTATATATTTCTCCTTCTCCAACAGCTCTGTTTACTATATATTTCTACTCCCCCAACAGCTCTGTTTACTATATATTTCTCCTTCTCCAACAGCTCTGTTTACTATATATTTCTACTCCCCCAACAGCTCTGTTTACTATATCTTCTTCTGCGTTCATCCGGATTTTTTTTTCCGGATGTGACTGCGTTGTGCCTGTTTACAGCAGAGCTGCGTTCTTGCGCCGTTAGGCCGACACATCCGACTTCTGCGGGCATTTGTTGACCGGGTTAACCTTCCCGAGGGTTTCTTAGGACGTTTGAATCTCACTGTTGTGGTGTTATCCCCCATCCTAGCTGGCCCATATAGAACAGCCAAAGACATCCTGGTCAACCCTCAAGGGAAGGCAGAGGCAGACCATGGGCATTCCCCGCCATCCAAGGAGGCTTCCATACTTGCAGAGCCATCACACAGCGCTCTGGTACTGGGCTCACCCAAGGAATCGTCACGTCCTGCACATGGCTGCTTAGCCTCACTTCCGTATATTGGGCCTTCCGTTCACCATAGGCTGTTCCTCCGGAAACCAGAAGAATGCAGTCTGCAGATGACATCCACACAGTGAGCTTTCGATTCAGACTTTCCACATAATGGATTTGCTATCCAAGCTATATTCCATTTCGTGCCACTAGGACACTTTTTCCACCTTTTATGAAGCCCACACAGTGAGCTTTCGATTCGGACTTTTCACGTAATGGATTTGCTATCCAAGCAATATTCCATTTCGTGTCACTAGGACACTTTTTCCACCATTTACGAAGTCCACACAGTGAGCTCTTAATTCGGACTTTCCGCGTAATGGATGTGCTATAGAAGCAATATTCCATTTCATGCCTCTGGGACGCTTTTGTAACCGACATACCTGTGGTATGAAGTGTGGCAGTCTAAATACATCTTCATGCACCTTTAGATGTCAACCTGAATGTAGTTAAAGTAAGCTGTAGTCAACTTGAGCTTGTTGATATCTCCATAGAGCTTGTCCTCAAATGAAGCAGGCGTTGGCCAAAATATCTTTCTCTGTTCTGCATATATTGGGCACTCCTGCAGCAAATGTTTAGCTGTCATTTTACCAGTTCCACAATTACATTCATCGGTATCTCCTATCTTTAGTTTATTGAACAAGTGGTGTTTCAGCCTGTTATGTCCTGTGCGGAGTCTGAAGATTGCTACTTGTTCTCTTCGGTCGAGTTTGTAATATGCATCATCCTTCTGGTGGCCTGGATGCTCTGATTCCCATTTGGTTCTATAAGTGCTTTTTATAAACCTTTTTGCCTCATTATAGGTTATGTCTATGTCAGGCTGTGGTAATCGTCTACCCTCTTTTGCTAGTCTGTCAGCCTCTTCATTTCCAGGTATACTGCAATGTGATGGGATCCACTGTATTACAACTTTTTTTGGATTTCTGGCATAGACCATGGAGTGCTGCTCTTAGGTCAGCTAGTTCTGTGCTGTTTTTGCTCTTCAGTATTGAGACAGCTGACTTTGCATCTGTGAAGATAGCTATTTGCTTCTCTTTATTTTCCTCCATCAAGAGCATTTCTGCTGCAGTTTTCAAAGCCTCTACCTCCGATTTAAAGTTACTTGAAAATTTTCCAGTTGCCACTGACTGTGTTTTTATCACTCCATTTTTTAAATTAAGGAGAATTCCTCCGCCTCCATTTTTAATTGAATCTTTGGCTGATCCATCTGTATATGCATGGGTCCAATTGCTGCTTGGGTAATGTTCTTTTATGTAGTTGAGGGTTATTTTCTTCTTTCGGTTTCATTCTGAGTGTTCTTTTTCTCAATACCAGAAATGTTTTCTATCATCTCAGGCAGTTGCTGCTGTCTCCAAGCTGGGAAGTTGTGTGCATTGTAAATGGGCTTGACTGTTGATATGTTAAGTCTGGGATCTGCCCTAATCTTTCGTTTTGCAGTTTCTACAAAGTTGCTACGCTTCAGTCTTCCTTTTCCAAAACCATTAAACCTGTTATACATAGGGTGGTCTGTCAATCTTCTAAATTTTTCTGCTTGTTGCTGGGCTCTGCTATCTCTTCTGTCCTGCATTGGTTGTAAACAAGTGATCTTTTCTAGTTCATTAATAGGCGTTGTCTTCAGGCTTCCAGTTATGATTCGCATTCCTTGGTTTTGGACTCTACTTATTTTGTTAAAGTTTGACTTAGCTGCTGTTGCCCAAGCTGCAATGCCATATTCCAGTACTGGCCTCACCCGTCCAGTATATAACTTCTTGAGAACTTTCTCATCTGCTCCCCACGTTGTACCAGCAAGCTTTTTCATTATTGCCATTCTCTGCCTTGCTCTTGTTCGATTTTTCTCAACCTGTGTCTTCCATGTCAGGCGACGATCAAAGGTGACTCCTAGATAGTTTGGATTTTCTTCATGGCGCAATATTTTTCCATTCAATACCAGCTTAGGTTGCTGAGTTTTATTTGAGAGGGAGAACACTGTGCATGTTGTTTTCTCCTCACTTATCTTCACTAGCCATGATTTTGACCAGTCCTCTAGCGCTAATAAGGCTTGCTGTATTCTGCTGTTAGCTGTACTAATATATTCTTCAGATGTCCATATGGCTAGGTCATCTGCAAAGGAGGATGTGTGTACTCTGGCTGAAAAATTTTCTGTAATGTCATTTATATATGCTAGGAATAATGTTGGTGAAAGAACTCCTCCTTGGGGGACACCTTGCTCCAACAGCATCATTTTGCTTGTTTGTCCTTGTACTTTTGTCCTGGCAGTTCTGTTCTCAAGGTAGTGGCTGATCCATTTATACATTTTTCCACAAACATGCATTTTTTGCAGTTTTACTTTCAGTCCTTCCTTCCATACTTTATCAAATGCTTTTTCTAAATCTATCCAGACTGCTAGTGTGTGCTTTTTCTCTTGGAAGGCATCCTCTATTTCCTGAGCTATATAGGTTATTTTATCTTCAGTGGATCTGTACTTTCTGAATCCTGCTTTGTGTGGTGTTAAGAGTTTGTTTTCTTCCAGATGCCATGTTAGCCTGCCATTGATAATGCGTTCCATTAATTTTCCTACACAGCTAAGTAGACTGATAGGTCGATAGCCATTTGGTTCTTCCAGGTCTTTTCCTTTCTTTGGGACTGGTATTAGTATAGCTTCCTTCCATGCCTGTGGGACTATTCCTCTCTTCCAGCTGTTATTTAGGACTGCTAGTAGTTTCTTCTTTGCCTTGGTGCCTAGTCCTATTAGCATTTCATTTGTGATTCCATCCTTTCCTGGTGATTTCTTCTTTTTTAGGGTATTCATTGCCTGTTCCATTTCTTCCATTGTTAGATTTGCCATCATATATTCTGCTGCTGTCTCTGAATTTCTATGATGTATCTGTTTGTCTTTGATTGCTTTCTTCTGTTCGGTTGTAATATCAATGTGGTTTGCATTTGCATAGTGTTCCATTAGTGCATTTGCAGCCTTTTTTCCTGTAAGCAAGGCATTTCCTTGTTTAATTGTTATTTGTTTGTTTCTAGGTCCTTCATTGTTCATGGCTTTCACTAGTTTCCATAGTTTGTTTCCATCCCTGTCAAAATTCAGGTTTTCTGTTTTTTCCCTCCAACAATCTCTGGTTTTTTGATTTACTGTTCTTTTATATTTTGCTGAGATGGCTTTGAGAGAGGTGTTCGCTTCAATTGTTTGTTCTCTCTCTGCTGTCTTCCTGGCATCTTCAACTTTGTCCTCCAAACTTTGTAGTTCTTCAGTCCAGTATGGTTTGTAATTTTTCCTCGCTCCTCTTGGAATGGACTCAGTGGCTGCCTGTATTATCGCTCTGTTTAGACTTTCCACCATTTGCTTTATGTTGCCATATCGTGTATTTATGTTTTCACAATATTTGTCTGTTAGTATGGCAAATCTGTCCCAATCTGCTCGTTTGTAATTCCAGTGGGGCAAGGGCTTTTGCTCCTGTGGAACATACTCCATATTCATTACAAGCTTGATTGGTCTGTGGTCACTACCTGCTAATTGGTCCAGCACATGGCGATCGATTTTGTGGAGGATGTCTCCTGTGCAGAAAGCTAAGTCTGGAGTAGAAGTGGTAAACCATCTTCTGGAGTAGAAGCTCGGTGTGTCATCCGCTTTGTTGAGTAGATGGAGATTTGAGTCTATTTCCCAGTCCTCCAATTCATCTCCTCTTTTGTCAGTATCTGGGTATCCCCATCTTTCTGAACGGCTATTAAAGTCTCCGACAATAATGCAGTTTGTGTCAGTTATTTTCATGTTTGAGAGTGTAAGGTGCTTATCTGCTGGGCTATACAGATTGTAGATTCTTATTTTCACGTCCTTTATCATTATATCAACACCTATAATTTCCGTTTGGTTGTCAGAGATCACAGATACTTTGCTGCAAGGTATTGTATTTCGTGTAAGTATTAGAACTCCTCCTTTGTTTCCTTCGCGGTCGAAACGTGTGGATTGATATCCTCTGACTGAGAATTTATGATTGGCGTTGAGGTGTGTCTCTTGAATGCATGCCACATCTATTCTATCTTTATGAAGACGCTGTGTTAGGGAGTCTTTCTTCTTGTAAACTCCTTCGGCATTCCACTGTAGTATGTTGAGTGTCCGGGGTATTTGGTCAATAGCTCTTAACTTACTCCTCTGTGCCTTGACTCCACAGCACAGGGGAAGGTGACCACCAGTAGTCATGGGTGGACCCCCTCGAGGCAGGGGGCCCGGCACTATCACCGCCTGATGGGACTTCGCGGGATTAGCACCATAACGATTAATTTTGATTTGTGACATCATGAATTAAGTTACGTTGCACTGCTTTGTCAAGCCTGTGGCTCAGTACTTCCGATTTCGACAAGCATTTATTCGGGATGCTTTCCCTAGCCTTTGACTGTCCCCAGTCTACCTACAAGGCAGCAGGTTTTACGTTGCACTGCTTTGTCAAGCCTGTGGCTCAGTACATCCGATTTCGACAAGCATGTATTCGGGGTGCTTTCCCTAGCCTTTGACTGTCCCCAGTCTACCTACAAGGCAGCAGGTTTGTGTGTCTCTTCGTCTGGTCCCTCTCCCTTGACCTGTCCGACATGGGTGGCCCTACCAGTAGCTGTGCTACCGTCGGCATAGCTCTTGGGGTCATTGAGACGCACAAGCCCCTCTACCTCGTCACGGTGGACACACAGCAGAGGGGGTTTACTATATATTTCTACTTCTCCAACAGCCTTGTTTATTATATATTTCTACTTCTCCAACAGTTCTGCTTATTATATATTTATACTTTTTCAACAGTTCCGTTTATTATACATTTTTACTTCTCCAACTGATCTATTTATTATATATTTCTACTTTTTCTAGTTTGTTAGGCTTCAGTGAGAAATTCTGGAAACAGTATTATTGCAGAACTAGACCATGCCAGCTGAGCGTTCTTATAATAAGATCACTTCAGAGCCGCCTAGAAGGAGAACGAGCATGAGAGAACATTAACCGCCCAGTCCCAAGTTCTAGGAGTTATTTTTGGAAGGCAGATGCACGTTGATCCTGTCGACATCTGGATGTTTTAGTAGACCTTGACATCTTCTGTTTTTAACATGCATTTGTGACTTGGTTTGTGCCCGCTGTTGCTGTTTCGGTTTTCTTATTCTCCTGCCTTTTGTTGCTCTATTGGGGCATGGGGCCTAGAATAGAACATGCCATATCGTCCTGTCTGTTGTCTGTCTCCTGGTGTTTCGGTGCTGCATATTGTTTTTTTTTTTTTTTTTTTTTTTTTTTTTTGCCACTTCAGATTCACAACTTGTCTTTTACTGGGTATCTTTGCTTTTGTTTGGTTTAGTTCTTTCAGTTCATTTGCTGAAGAACTTGATCCAGAGAGAGAGAGAGAGAGAGCGAGAGAGAGAGAGAGAGAGAGAGAGAGAGAGAGAGAGAAAGAGAGAGAGAGGACAAGTGTGTGTGTTTGTGTGTAAGTGTAGGAGAGAGTGCGAGGGAGAGTATGTGTGTGTGTGTGAGAGAGAGAGAGAGAGAGAGAGAGAGAGAGAGAGGGGGGGAGAGATAGAGAGAGAGAGAGTTTATGACAGTCAGAATTACTCACAGAATGGTAGAGTCAGCAAGTGAGGTGATAGTTATTCAGAGAAGTGAGAGTTGGTCAGAGAAGTCAGTCAGAGTTAATCAGTGAAGCCGGAGTCAGTGAAGTCAGAGTTAGTGAAGTCAGAGTTAGTGAACACAGGGAGAGTCAGTGAATTCAGAGCTAGTGAAGTCAGAGTTAGTCAGTGAAGTCAGTTTTAGTCAGTGAAGTCAGAGTTAGTGAACACAGGGAGAGTCAGTGAATTCAGAGTTAGTGAAGTCAGAGTTAGTGAACACAGGGAGAGTCAGTGAATTCAGAGCTAGTGAAGTCAGAGTTAGTCAGTGAAGTCAATTTTAGTCAGTGAAGTCAGAGTTAGTCAGTGAATTCAATTTTAGTCAGTGAAGTCAGAGTTAGTCAGTGAATTCAATTTTAGTCAGTGAAGTCAGAGTTAGTCAGTGAATTCAGAGTTAGTGAAGTCAGAGTTAGTGAAGTCAGAGTTAGTCAGTGAAGTCAGAGTTAGTGAAGTCAGAGTGAGTGAAGTCAGAGTTAGTGAAGTCAGAGTTAGTGAACACAGGGAGAGTCAGTGAATTCAGAGCTAGTGAAGTCAGAGTTAGTCAGTGAAGTCAGTTTTAGTCAGTGAAGTCAGAGTTAGTGAACACAGGGAGAGTCAGTGAATTCAGAGTTAGTGAAGTCAGAGTTAGTGAACACAGGGAGAGTCAGTGAATTCAGAGCTAGTGAAGTCAGAGTTAGTCAGTGAAGTCAATTTTAGTCAGTGAAGTCAGAGTTAGTCAGTGAATTCAATTTTAGTCAGTGAAGTCAGAGTTAGTCAGTGAATTCAATTTTAGTCAGTGAAGTCAGAGTTAGTCAGTGAATTCAGAGTTAGTGAAGTCAGAGTTAGTGAAGTCAGAGTTAGTCAGTGAAGTCAGAGTTAGTGAAGTCAGAGTGAGTGAAGTCAGAGTTAGTGAAGTCAGAGTTAGTGAAGTCAGAGTTAGTGAAGTCAGAGTTAGTGAAGTCAGAGTTAGTGCATGTCAGAGTTAGTGAAGTCAGAGTTAGTGAAGTCAGAGTTAGTGAAGTCAGAGTTAGTGAAGTCAGAGTTAGTGAAGTCAGAGTTAGTGAAGTCAGAGTTAGTGAAGTCAGAGTTAGTGAAGTCAGAGTTAGTGAAGTCAGAGTTAGTGAAGTCAGAGTTAGTGAAGTCAGAGTCAGTGAAGTCAGAGTTAGTGAAGTCATAGTTAGTGAAGTCAGAGTTAGTGATGTCAGAGTTAGTGAAGTCAGAGTTAGTTAAGTCGGAGTTAGTGAAATTAGAATTAGTCAGTGAAGTCAGAGTTAATCGATTAAGTCAGAGATAGTGATGTCAGAGTTAGTTAAGTGAGAGTTAGTCAGTGAAGCCAGAGTTAGTCAATGAAGTCAGAGTCAGTGAAGTCAGAGTTAGTCAGTGAAGTCAGAGTTAGTCAGTGAAGTCAGAGTTAGTCAGTGAATTCAAAGCCAGTGAGTTATAGTCAGTGAAGTCAGAGTTAGTGAAGTCAGAGTTAGTTAAGTCAGAGTCAGTGAAGTCAGAGTTAGTGAAGTATTTCAGGATCCTCGGTGGTGCTACGGAGTTCGTGCACTGAGCTGAGTTTCTTCAGACTCAGGTTTGAGTTAGGAGGGGAACGGAGCACTTATGGGTTGCACCCGTGTGCCGTGATGTTGATCCATAAATTTAACTAAACTAACTAAACTAAACTAGAGTTAGTCAGTGAAGTCAGAGTTAGTCAGTGAAGTCAGAGTCAGTGACGTCAGAGTTAGTCAGTGAAGTCAGAGTTGGTGAAATTAGAGTTAGTCAGTGAAGTCAGAGTTAGTCAATGAAGTCAGAGTTAGTCAGTGAATGTATAGTTAGTGAAGTCAAAGTTAGTCAGTGAAGTCAGAATTACTCAGTGAATTTATAGTTAGTGAAGTCAGAGATATTCTGTGAAGTCGGAGTCGGTGAAGTCAGAGTTAGTCAGTGAACTCAGCATCAGTGAAGAATAGTTAGTCAGTGAATTCAGGGTCAGTGAAATCAGAGTTAGTCAGTGAATTCAGTGTCAGTGATGTCAGAGTTAGTCAGTGAATTCATAGTTAGTGAAGTCAGAGATATTCTGTGAAGTCGGAGTCGGTGAAGTCAGAGTTAGTCAGTGAACTCAGCATCAGTGAAGAATAGTTAGTCAGTGAATTCAGGGTCAGTGAAATCAGAGTTAGTCAGTGAATTCAGTGTCAGTGATGTCAGAGTTAGTCAGTGAAGCTGGAGTCAGTTAGACAAGGTAGAGTTTGAAGTCAGATATCGAGTTAGTAAGCACCTGAGTGCACGGTAAAACAATACATTCAAAAATTAATAATCAGGATGTATAAGGCGTAAGATAGAACAATCATTCTTGCATGTTAATAGAGCCAGTTGTAACGCACGCAGTGTTGCCATTTTGACGCTTTTCGCACCAAATTTAGTGCTTTTTAATGTCATTTAGTGCCAAAATTGTGCATTTAGCCGCGCGAATTTGGTGCTTCACAATTTTTATTTTTTTTTTTTTTTTTGGGAGGGGGGGGGGGGTGTGTGCTTTTTGTTGCTTTTTTGAGTGGGTAAAAATTACTTTACAAATCATTTTGATAACACTAAAAAGCCGAATTTGAACTGAAGCGAGGGAGTAAAACAGTCTTAGTACATTACCGCGCAATATTCAAGTAATTTAACTCCCTTTATTACGATTTAGTTGAAGTGAGTGACTGCAACGCGCAGGCCATATGCAATGCGCTAAAAGATTGTTTAAATAAGAATGGACTTGAGTTGCAAAGACTAGTTGCACTCGGCACTGACAATGCATCTGTCATGACAGGTGTAAACAATGGAGTATATACAAAATTAGAATCCGTAGTTCCTCATCTGGTACTAGTTAGGTGTGTATGTCATTCCCTTCAGCTGGCAGTGTCACAGGCTGCAGCTGCTTGTCTGCCCAGGAACATGGAGTTCATGACTAGAGAAACTTATAACTGGATTTCTCACTCAAGTCTTCGTCAAGCAAAGTACAGGGAGCTTTTTGCTTTATTAAATGATGGACAACGTCCGCTGAAGGTTGTTCAATTAAGCCAGACACGATGGATGTCCATTAAATCTGCCATTGTCAGAATATTGCAGCAGTGGGTCGAGCTCAGAACTCATTTTAATGTAGCAAGACTCAACGAGCGCTGTTATACAGCAGAACTTCTACATTCTATGTTTAGTGACATGAAAAACTATGTGTATCTCATATTTCTCGAGCATATTCTCGGAGAAGTTCAAAGTGTGAATAAGAAATTCGCAGCAGATATACAGGATCCAACAAAACTGCTCAGCGATCTTGTCCACCTCACTGATTCTATCAGTTCAAAGATTGCTATTCCTGGGGAAAAAATAATAGAAAGTGATGCTACTCAATATATATACTTAATAGAGCTGTTGACACAGCTGCGTTTACGTTTGCCCGATAACGTTCGAGTGTTGCAGTCCATGTCATGTCTTAGTGATAGTGGAAGTGAATATCTACAACCAATGAAGCCCTGTATATTGGATCTTGCTAAAATGTTTGTAGATGATGCAGCTACTCTCACCTGCATCGATTTCAGTGGAGAAATCTTCATCATATGCAGTGGACACAGGCCTCTAACACACTTGGATTGTGGGCAGAAATAGCCTCATACAGGGATGCCACCGGTGGAAATCCTTTCCAAGATCTTACAGATTTAACTTTAACTGTGCTCATTTTATCTCATTCTAATGCGGACGTGGAGTGTATTTTCAGTCAGATGGGAGTTATAAAATCAAAATTGCTGAACAGACTGAGCATCAAGTGTTTGACAGCTGTTTTGACTATTAGATATGGACTGAAAAGATATGGCAAATGCTGTCATGATTATAAACTACCTAAGGATATTCTACGAAAAATTGGATCACAGGAGGCATATATACGTTTCTTTCAATCATCATCATCATCATCATCGCAGGAGCAAACACAGCAGGAAATAACTACAGAAACTGAAGAGGAATTGTCTGACTGGGATTTGGCAGATCTGGAATAAACTTTATTCTAATATTCAGTGATAATAATAAATTGTAATGTGCTACTTTATAACATTTTGAATGAATACCGCCAGTGCTTGTTTTAGTGCTTTGCCAAAAACTATTATTACAATTTAGTGTTTCATGGCTCGAGAGTAGTTCTGATTGGGATTTCGCGGATCTTCATTGTAATATGAAGTGATAATAATAAATTATAATGTGATACCTTGTTACATTTGTAATAAAAACAGTTGGTGCGTTTGTTGTTGTTGTTGTTGTTGTTGTTGTTGTTGTTGTTGTTGTTGTTGTTGTTGTTGTTGTTGTTGTTGTTGTTGTTGTTGTTGTTGTTGTTGTTGTTGTTGTTTGTTTGTTTGTTTGTTTGTTAGATTTTTTTTTTTTTTTTTTTTTTTTTTTTTTTTGCTTTCCAAAAATATTTGGTGCTTTTTGGGCCGATTTTGGTGCTTTTTCATCAACAGGAGATGGCAACACTGAACGCTCGACTGTAAACATGCGAAGAAAATCCGTAGAAGCCTTGGGGGTGTGATTTTATAGAAGAATGCTCAAAATTCCGTGGACCTCCACAATAAGTAATCTGGACATTTTGAGGGAAGCAACGTCGCAAAGACAACTTATCACAAACATCAAGATGTTCATCATTTTTGGCCACATTATGAGAAAACTGAAATCTGTTGTGACAACCCGAGAGATTTGTGGAAAGAGAGATACAGGAAGACAACAAGAGACCATTCTTGGGAGTATTGTGTCATTTCACAAAAGGAACATGCCAGTTTCTATTTTGTGCTGCGTGCTTTGCGAGTCCGTCACAAACACAGCATGCTGTGATGTACCACTCTTCAACCATCGGAGCACCGCCGTTACATTCTCTACTAACATTCTCATGCGAGATGTTGTGATATCATATGCCAGTCTCTCCTTTTTACATACCCTACATTAGCCTTAGCAATGAAGCCCCACCCACTCCTTCCACCTCGGACCACAGACCCACATGTTTATATTGTCACGTCACTTATGCATGCGTATCTTTAGGCCTCTCAGTTCAACATAACCTGTGCTTAAGACTGTTGCTATACTTCTCACCCATATTTGCCTTTGTTATTACTCTGTCCTCTATGTGTGTTTCTTTACTGCCGTGCCATTATTACAATCCTACGTATGTGCACACCAGTATTCGTTAATCTCGACCGCACCATGACCAGCCAAGACTGGTACAAACCCACACATTGTGGATACATTCACAACCCTACATAGGTTCATATTCAGCCCTTCATCAAATTTGTATTTGCTCTACTTCTCTCATCTTATTCTGCCTTCTTCCACACTCTCGTAAACTGACCTGCTGTACTCGCTTTTCTTACCTGTCCACTGTCCCACACCTACACAACTACGCAACTGGGCACAGTTAAAGGTCACGGGCTGATCAGAAGAAAATCATGGATGCTCAGGCAGAGGAAACAATCAGAGAAGTGTGTATGTTCGAAAGCATTAAGAGACGACAACAATAGCACAAAATGCCGGAGGAAATATCACACCTCTGCAGGGTTTTTATCACACTGGATCGGAAGTGTAGGGATTTTTGATATACAACAATTCTCGCCCAGGTGATGTGATCATCCACACGGATATGCTCTATGCTAAGATGCAAAAGAAGTGTTTGGTGTTTCATAACGAAGGTTAATTAAGTGTGTTTTGTGTAGGAGAGCGTGGCATATCATATCACATTATCTAGTCCGAAAATGGAGGTGGATGCTGTCACTGCTGCGTTTCTCTGGCCACAGGACAAATAGCACACATTTGTCGTGATTGTAACGGACTCTAAGAGTATGCTGAGTATAGTGAAGACAGTCGTGCTTCGTGCAGAGTGGCATGCTTCAATTAAAACATCAAAGATATTAAGCTTCCATTGGATCTTTCCCCCAGGACATGCTGGTGTGTTGGGAAATGAGCAGGCAGGCAGACTAGCTGGATATGCACCGCTGGGTCCGGTACTAGTACACGATAAGGCAGTTATGCTCAGGGCCTTTTGAGATTCAGTGTATAGAGTGAAAAGACATACACACCATTATGCCTGGAGGAATGATGCGACAGGGAGTGAGTGACCAGCTGATGTGGCCGACACTTAGTGCTTCGAGGAAAGGCCAGACGGACACATAATCAGATTGCAACTGGTGCCATTAGCTTTGGGACTGCTCGCTGCTTTTATGAAAATGAGGAAGAAGCACGGATCGGAATGTCCCAAGTGCCGTGACTTAACTCAGCTCGTGGTTTCTACTGTCTTGAACTCCAGGAATCTGATCCATAACGCTGGGTTCAGGGAGGTTTTTGCTAACCTACGCAGGGCGGACTGCATTCCAAGCGCCTGTCACTGTGTTCCTTCGCGGTATGCGGGAGTGCGTATCCCACCTTCGCCACAGAGCCGGCTATAGTTCACTGCTATCCGCTTTTCACCGTTCGCTCACATGGGCGTCCCCCCATCCCTCCCACGGTGCGGCTAAGCCATTCTCCTTTGGCCCATCGACCAGTTTAAACCAAACAACCGGTTCTTTCATTCACAGCAAACGGTAAGCGTTGAAGGCGCATTCGATCAAATCAGGATTTAGATAAGCAACCATATATTTTCATGTAGTGTTTCTCGTGTAGTTAGTTGGTTGTTCCGTGCTGACGAAGGCTTTAGCCGCAACGTCCATTTTGTTTCTTGTAATCAATCAATCAATCATGTGCCATGCCGGAAAGCGTGGGCGGTCATGATTCGCCATTTCACTCGATCACCAGAGTCGTGGATCAGCTCAGTGTTCCTGTCTCGTCCATGCCATGTGGCCAAGCCATCCAGGTATTTTCCTCTCGGTCTTCCTCTTGGTCTGTTCCCTTCGATCTTGCCAGCTGTCACTAAGTTCTCCAGTCCATTTCTTCTCATAACATGCCCAAAAAAAATTTTGACTGTCTACGTCTAATTTCTCTAATCAATCTACGATTTTCATTTGTCTTTTGTAGTACTTGGTCATTGGTTTTTCTATCTGTCCATGGTATTCTTTGCATTTTCCTCAGAAACCACATTTCAGCAGCCATCAGATGTTTTTCAGCTTGACTGCACATTGTCCAAGTTTCACATCCATACAAAAGAATAGGCTCTATGTATCCCCTCAACACTCTTTTTCTCGTTTCAATTGACATCATTTTATTGGTCAGAATGTTTTTCATCTTGCTAAAGGCTACTTTCGCCATGGCGATTCTTGTTCTAATCTCTTCAAGGCATCTGCCATCAGATGTTATGACTGTTCCGAGATAATTGAACCGATTCACTTGTTGAAGAATATTCCCATTTACTTGTATATTACATTGTGGTACTTCGTTCTTCCTAGTGACGACCATAACCTGTGTCTTCCTACAATTTAATTCCAACCCCAGCTGCTCACTATGTACAACAACAGCGTCTACTAGTTGTTGCAGATTCTGTGCATTGTCTGCAATCAATACTGTATCATCTGCATATCTAATGTTATTTATGTTTCGTCCTCCAATGCTGATTCCATTTAGGTCTTCTACATTTCTGAAAATATTTTCACTGTATAGGGAAAAAAGATCTGGAGACATTACACATCCCTGCCTAACACCTCTCTTAATAGGTTGATATTGTCCTACTTCATTATCAATCCTTATGGCAGCTTGTTGTTTCCAATATATGTTTTTTATAAGTCTAATGTCTTTCCCATCAATTTGTAGATCTGCAAGCATATCCACAATGTTTACATGTCTAACTCTATCAAAAGCCTTTGTGTAGTCAATAAAGCAAAGATGTATATCCTTGTTTACTTCTAAAGCACGTTCAATAACTGTTCGCAGCATATACACAGCATTTACTGTACCCTTTCCTTCTACAAACCCACATTGTTCTTCCCCTATTTCAGGTTGTATTTTCTTCCTCACTCTTTGCATGATAATTCGTAACAAAATCTTTGTGATGTGACTCATTATACTAATTGTTCTATGTTGATCACATTCTAAGGTTCCTGATTTCTTTGGGATTGCAATAAATACAGAATTACATAATTCAGAAGGTATATCTCCAGTATCATATAATGTGTTCAGCAGTCTAGTGACTTGCTCTAGTCCAAATTCTTCTAAAGCTTTAATCATTTCTGTTGTGATGTTATCTGCACCGGGGGCCTTGCCAGCTTTCATATGCTTAAGAACATTTTGAACCTCCATCTTTAAAATTGCTGGTCCTTCATTATTAAATCTAACAGCATACTGTTCCTCTCTGTTATCATTATACAGGTCTTTCACATAATCTGTCCATACATGTAGAATCTGATCTTTTTCTATTATGATTTTGCCATCTTTAGTTTTTAGACAGCTTGTTGATGTACTTGTTCTTTTATTAGTAAGTTCCTGAATTCTTTTGTGCACTAATTTGGTATTTTGACTGTTGTGTTGTTTTTCAATTTCTAAGCACTTTTCCTCAAGCCATGATTCTTTTGCCTTCCTACATAATATTCTGACTTGTCTGTGAATTTCTTCATATTTGGCAGGATTATTTTTGTTGAGTCTTCTTGTTTCCATTAAGTGTAAAATTTCCCCAGTCATCCATTTCTTACGACCCACCTTCTTTAATTTTGGAATAGTTGTTTCTGCAGCCACATTGATTGAATTCTTTAACATTTCCCATTGATCATCCACATCCTGGAATAGGATCTCTAGATCAGACAATATTTCAAATCTGTTCTGTACTTCTATGTTGAATTTGTTTTGTATTTCCTTGTCATTACTCAATGTACACAAGTCATATTTAGTGTTTCCTGTTATATACTTGACTTTCTTCAATTTTATCCTCAATGTTCCTGTGAGTAAGTAGTCTGTGGTCACTATAACAATCAGCACTGGGAACTGTTTTTGCTACTGTTAGCGCGTTTCTAAATCTTCTGCTAATGAGAATGTAGTCAATCTGGTTTCTAATCCTGCTATCAGGACTCCTCCAGGTCCATAATCTTCTAGGGTGTTGCTTGAACCAGGTGTTTCCTACAATCATTTCCTGTTCTTTTGCCCACTCTACTAGTCTGTATCCTCTTTCATTTCTCTCTCCTAAACCATAGTTTCCTACTGTGTATCTATCCCCTTGATTTCCTACTTTTGCATTGAAGTCCCCTATTATGATGTTTATTTCTGAATTTTTACATTTCTTTAAGGCAGACTCTATGTCATTATAAAATTCCTCTACACTATCTTCACTGGACTCTCCTGTTGGGGCATATACTTGAATAACATTTATGTTATAAGGTCTGCCACTCAATTTAACTAGTAGAACTCTGTCCGACACGACCCAATATCCCTGAACAGACGTTGATGTTTTCCGGTCCAAAATTATTGCCACTCCCCTATGTCGATCTTCACCTCCAGATTAAATAATCTTAAAATCTTTATGTATCTTTATGCCTGCTCCTGTCCATCTCGTTTCGCACATACCTAATATATTAATTTTTTCTCTTTGAATTTCTTGTGTTATGTTCTCTAATTTTCCGTCGTTGTTTAACGTCCTAACGTTCCATGTTCCTAATTTTAATGTCTCTGTCCTTGTCTTGCGATGATCAGTCTTTAAGCGAATCATAATAAACTAGGCACTTTCAAAGAGGTAGTTTGCCGTTGCTTTCCTCTATGGCAGTGACCATACTGGCCGGATGACCGCAACCATTGTCTCTCGAAAGAGATCCTCTGCTTGCCGTCGCGAAACTCGAGACCATAACCAACAAATATCTGTCGGCTGCCCTCAAAATTTCATCCACCATCTGCCTTCCGTGGCTTCTTTTGAACACTTCCAATAAACGAACACGAAATAACATCACATAATCCAAAGGAAAAACACTATCCACACGAATTCCACGGGAGTTTCCATAGGAAATCCACAGAAAAACACTGAACAGCGTCTCCCCTAAGAACACCGAGTCATCTTGTAATCGTGCTCTAGTAAAACTCACAATATACTTCTCGTTTTTCTGCTGATTCATTCATTGGGATCAGGGAGGGGTTATGCATAACAACCTCGGTTTCTTAGTTGTGCCTGCCGTTAACGTCTGGGGTTCGAATCCTACAGTTTGTTAGGTTTATAAAGCATCGCCTTAACTGCACACTGACACCACTGATGTGTACCCAAGTCTCCCCCCCTCCCCCATACATCACAGGAGGAGAGTCTCACCAAATGGCACCAACTCTGTTGCCATGAAAGGGATCTAAATGTGTGAATATTCTCCAGTTACACGCGCTATAAACATTCTTCTGAATCAAATGTGTGAATACTCTACAGTTATACGCGCTATAAACGTTCTTCTAACCTAAATGTGTGAATATTTCACAATTACACGCGCTATAAACAGCGGTTAGGGTTCTTTATACTTTGGAATTTCACCTGTGCAGTCGGCTATTCGCACCTGTCCGTTTTCGTTTTTTTTTTCCCCTTCTTATTTCCGAATGACGAAGAATTTTTAACATGCACAATGTCCAAACCCCTCCTCTTAGTATATCGCCCTTATTTGAGAAGGTAACACGTCCGATTCCCTATCTGAAGATATAGGGGTAGTATGCAATTCTTTTCGACTTTTGTAAAGCTTCATACTGCTTTGTTTTTACACGTTCGCTCACTTTTAAACTCCAGCGTAGTCCATACATGTGTTACTACATTTTACTACTTCTAATGCACAAGGGGATGACGACGTTGTTCGTAATCCCGTATATCCACGTGGGGGTTTTAGCTGCGCGAGATTCGGCAGTTGATCGCGCAGCGCTGGTAACTTACGGGGGTATGTGAGCCGGTCGTTCAGAAAGCAATGGCAAACTACTGAACGCAAAAGTTTCCTAGAACATCAACAACAGCTGAAAAATGCTGGTGTTGACTGCAACGTCCTGTAAGGGATATGCATCATAAAAAGAAACTGCACGGGGCTGATTTGTGTGTGTGGATTAGTTTTCCCTATTGCCAGTGAACCCACTCCAACATCTGAGGTATTTGTAATTTGCGTCCCCAACTCAAGAACGAAAAGTCAACATTTTAGTCCAACTGACAGGGGTAGAGGTTGAAGCCGCTACCTAGGCATCAGCACACCGGAAGTTTAAGAGCGTGCGCTCGTATCTATTTGGCCAAGCCGACCTCCGCCCCCTACTATTAATACCGTTAACAGTCCCAGTTGTGCACAAGTTAACGACAAACACCACATCTCTCGGCCAATCTTCTACCCATTTGGCACTGTTCGAGTTAGAGATGGACAAACTGATGAGCTCCGACTTACAGAAAGTGCAAAAGGTGTTATCATTTTCCTTTTGTCAGAACTAATATACAAAGATTGGAACAGGCATAAAACAAAACAGCCGTACGCCGCTATAAGGGAGCACAGCACGACAAACGTTCTTTTGGTGGATATGAATGTAATCACCAGAAGTCAGAACGCATTTCTCGTCTAATTTCACAGTCAGCAGTAAGTCTGCCATCAAGAGGGTAGCAGGGAGCGCGGTTACATGTGGCATTTGTGGGGCGGTGTTCATGATTGGCGCATCTGATACGTTTATTCTTTCAAGAAAGTGCAAAACGATGATATCATTTATCCATTGTCAGAACTAATATATAACGATATGAACGGGTATGAAACATAACAGGAGTAACCCGCTGTTAGAAAATAAAATATCGCAAACTAAATGAGGTTAAAAAAAACAGCTGTCATTTACTGCCTATAATACCTTGCGGTGTAGGACAGGGAAAGCGGTGGGGGGGGGGGGGTGAGGGGGGATCTTGAGCCTGATGAATTAAGGCCGCCTGGCTAGTGCAGTCGCCATCAAATGTACACTTTAGAGATTTCTTTGTGCACCCCGACAGAAAATAATCCACACCTTACCGAGGATTCGAACCCATATCTCTCGAAGGAGAACCCGACGTTCTAGCCACTCGGCCAGCCGCACCTCAACTGCCGTTGTAAAGTGAGAAAATGTTGCATGTTCTTTGCAAGTGGTTACAATCAACCCCAGATAGATTTCCTAGGCAATTGTGTGTGCAGTAGTTTGTCATTGCTTTCTAAACGAGAGGTCAAAGTTTAAGTCTAAGTGCCTGGCTAGGGGGTTTAACCGCCTATCTCGCCAGCAGCGCACCGGAAGATTAAGAGCGAGGCTCTTATACTATCAACCACGTCGATAGGACCGTTGTCCGCACCTTGGGACTTATCGGGTATATGGTGCTAGCCTGATATTTTTATAAACAACACTGCGGTCGATGGGTAACGGGATCAGTATCACGCGGTCGGCTTTACTTTCCAGGACATTTCCTAGTACAGGGTGTATTTTTAATGATTGTGCAGTGTTTGATAATATTGCCGGTCCAAGTTTTGTATTTACCTATTATGTTTCATGAACTTTACACATGGTGAATACAAAACTTGGACCGGCAATATTTTCAAACACTGCACAGTTATTAGAACTGCACCATGTACATGTTGTAGACTGGGTCGACGTGGCAACCCAGATCAATTTTCCAAAAATCGGCGCATTGGTGGTAACTGCGACACCTGACCATCCATCTGACAGGCAAGCATGCTGGACACTGCGCTACCGTGGCTGGACATAAGTGTTGACCAAGTGACAATAAATATTGGCAATGGACGTCAGAACTTGCTGCTGTCTAACGTTAATTTAATAGTTAATTGCTTCGACGACTCTCATTATACGCAGCAGAGGACATGTATTGATTAACACTCATAGACGATAATGGAAAGAAGTAGTAATTAAAGGACTATTTAAACGAGAAGTAAATTTATTCAAATTTATGCTCCATGTGCGTCGAAGTACGCTTCATCGTCGTTGAGACGCTGTCGTCATGTGACGGTACTAGGTTCGAGTCAGAGCACATCATGTATCAGGTCTTAGTCAGATATGACTGAGCTACCGTATAACAGTAAACGGTACTACCTGCTTTCTGTTAGCGCAGAATGTTGAGCGGTGCTCACCAAACCCGTCACCCTACAATGTGCCAACGGCTAAGTGCGGAGGAGTGCAATTTGGGAGGATATAAGCCTTATCCTAGTGCAAACTAAAGAATAAGTGTCATGGCAGAGTAGACAAGGCCTTTAACCTTGGTCGGCAACTGGTCTAGGATGGAAGCTCCGACAGGTGACAGTTAGAGTATTGTTTTCCTGATCCGGCAGCTTCTGAAGCTTGTCTTATTTTAGATGTATTGGTGTTACTTTTACTCTGAAGTAAACTAGGCAAGCTGAAAGAGGTATCATGCTGCATGGGCAACACATGGTCTCTAAAACTCAGCCCAGGCTTTGTGCTATGGAGTGGTGAAACTCCATCCCTGGTCATATCGCCATGGGTTGCAGGTCTTATGCCTGTTTTATAACACAATGTAAGAAACTATCGGCAAGGATCCAGTGGGCACACCATCAGCAATACCATATGCCCTGCGAACTGACTTTGGCGTTCACCCATCGCCACAGATCCCAGTCCTTGTTATTCTGAATACACTCTAATGAAGATACTCCTCCATGCCACCGTCTCAGTCAAGCCAGCATCATTTCTCTAGGTCTGCCTCTGCATCTTCTACCACTGATAGTCCCAGCCATCACCAAGTTTTCTAGTGTCACTCTTCTCATCACATGACCATAGAATGATGTTTGACTCTTTCTTGTACTTGTATATAATTTTCTACTTTCATTAGTTTCTTCCATGCAGTCGTTGCTAGTTACTCTGGCAGTCCAAGCTATTCGCAATATACGTCTCATAAACCACACCTCTGTTGACTCCATGCCCTTCCTAATTTATGCACCAAAATCCCATGGGTCACTGCCATAGATAAAAAGTTAGCTGTTTACCCTTCACAGAACGTCACAGTCAACCACAGCATGTTTTATATTTGTGATTTCTTGGCAAGTTTACATTTAGCAGTTTTCCATTGCTTTCTCAACTACCGGAAATAATACCTTTGTAAAGAAACCAACGCAAGGCGGTCTGCTTCCAAATCGCCCACAGCTAAATTTCGAACGCGGTATGCGGGATTACAAATTGCGTCCGTCACTCCTTCGCAACAGAGCCGGTCCATAGATCAACACATGGTCTACGAGGGCGAGTCAATAAGTAAGTCACACAGTTCTGTGGGATGGCAGGCAAATGTAGTTGGCGTTTTCTACAGGTGTCATTAGGTGACAGCAACATCGAACTTTATATTCCCGTTCGTCAGGTGGCGCTAGGTATCTCATGCGCATGCGCAGCGCATAAACAAAATGTTGACTGTACTTACGGTGTGTACAACCAAAGAGCAACGTGCTGATGTGCGTTTTGTGTGTGTTTGTGTGTTTGTGTGTGGGCAAAAGGACTGCCTGCAAAGGATATTCATAAAAATATGCTCCCTGTTTATGCTGACAAATGTTTGTCCCGTAAAGCGGTGATTATCTGGGTAGAAAATGTTCTCATGGACGCTCTAAAATTGTTGATGAAATACGATCTAGTCGTCCTGTTGTGATTGCAACAGAAGCATCCGTGCAGCGGGCGGAGGAGATGATTAGAGGTGACAGGCGTGTAACGATTGACTCTGTAGCACCTGCAATGGGGTACTGTGAAGTTCTATCGATGCTGCATGATGCAATTCGAAGAAAACGTCCAGCACTGCTAACTAGAGGAGTGTTGCTTCGTCATGACAATGCCAGACCACATACGGCTCGATTAACTCAGAAGAAAATTAACCAACTATGGTGGGGATTTCATGTGGATAGTGTTTTCCTGTGGATTATGTGATGTTATTTTGTGTTCGTTTATTGGAAGTTTTCAAAAGAAGCCACGGAAGGCAGGTGGTGGATGAAATTTTGAGAGCAGCCGACAGATATTTGTTGATCATGGTCTCGAGTTTCGCGACGGCAGGCAGAGGATCTCTTTCGAGGGACAATGGTTGCGGCCATCCGGCCAGTGTGGTCACTGCCATAGAGGTAAGCAACGGCAAACTACCTCTTTGAAAGTGCCTAGTACATTATGATTCGCTTAAAGACTGATCATTGCAAGACAAGGACAGAGACTTTAAAATTAGTAATATGGAACGTTAGGACGTTAAACGACGACGGAAAATTAGAGAACTTAAAACAAGAAATACAAAGAGAAAACAGTAATATTTTAGGGATGTGCGAAACGAGATGGACAGGAGCTGGCATAAAGATAGATGAAGATTTTAAGATTATTTATTCTGGAGATGAAGATCGACACAGGGGGAGTGGCAATAGTTTTGGACCGGGAAACATCAAAATCTGTTCAAGGATATTGGGCCGTGTCGGACAGAGTTCTACTAGTTAAATTGAGTGGCAGACCTTTTAGCATAAATGTTATTCAAGTATATGCCCCAACAGGAGAATCCAGTGAAGATAGTGTAGAGGAATTCTATAATGACATAGAGTCTGCCTTAAAGAAATGTAAAAATTCAGAAATAAACATCATAATAGGAGACTTCAATGCAAAAGTAGGAAATAAAGGGGATAGATACACAGTAGGAAACTATGGTTTAGGAGAGAGAAATGAAAGAGGATACAGACTCGTAGAGTGGGCTAAAGAAAAGGAAATGATTGTAGGAAACACCTGGTTTAATCAACTCCCTAGAAGATTATAGACATGGAGGAGTCCTGATAGCAGGATCAGAAACCAGATTGACTACATTCTGATTAGCAGAACACTTAGAACCGCACTAACAGTAGCCAAAAACAGTTCCCAGTGCTGATTGTTATAGTGACCACAGACTACTCACAGGAAAATTGAGGATAAAGCTGAAGAAAGTCAAGTGTATAACAGGAAACACTAAATATGATTTGTGTACATTGAGTAATGACAAGGAAATACAAAACAAATTTAACATAGAAGTACAGAACAGATTTGATATATTGTTTGATCTAGAGATATTATTCCAGGATCTGAATGATCAATGGGAAATGTTAAAGAATTCAATTAGTTTGGCTGCAGAAACAACTATTCCAAAATTAAAGAAGGTGGGTCGTAAGAAATGGATGACTGAAGAAATTTTACACTTAATGGAAACAAGAAGACTCAACAAAAATAATCCTGCCAAATATAAAGAAATTCACAGATAAGTCAGAATATTATGTAGGAAGGCAAAAGAATCATGGCTTGAGGAAAAGTGCTTAGAAATGGAAAAACAACACAACAGTCAAAATACCAAATTAGTGCACAAAAGAATTCAGAACAAGTACATCAACAGGCTGTCTAAAAACTAAAGATGGCAAAATCATAATAGAAAAAAATCAGATACTACATGTATGGACAGATTATGTGAAAAACCTGTATAATGATAACAGAGAGGAACAGTATGATATTAGATTTAATAATGAAGGACCACCAATTTTAAAGATGGAGGTTCAAAATGTTCTTAAGCATATGAAAGCTGGCAAGGCCCCCGGTGCAAATAACATCACAACAGAAATGATTAAAGCTTTAGAAGAATTTGGACTAGAGCAAGTCACCAGACTGCTGAACACATTATATGATACTGGAGATATACCTTCTGAATTATGTAATTCTGTATTTATTGCAATCCCAAAGAAATCAGGAACCTTGGAATGTGATCAGCATAGAACAATTAGTATAATGAGTCACATCACAAAGATCTTGTTACGAATTATCATGCAAAGAGTGAGGAAGAAAATACAACCTGAAATAGGGGAAGAACAATGTGGGTTTGTAGAAGGAAAGGGTACAGTAAATGCTGTGTATATGCTGCGAACAGTTATTGAACGTGCTATAGAAGTAAACAAGGATATACATCTTTGCTTTATTGACTACACAAAGGCTTTTGATAGAGTTAGACATGTCAACATGGTGGATACGCTTGCAGATCTACAGATTGATGGGAAAGACATTAGACTTATAAAAAACATATATTGGAAACAACAAGCTGCCATAAGGATTGATAATGAAGTGGGACAATATCAACTTATTAAGAGAGGTGTTAGGTAGGGATGTGTAATGTCTCCAGATCTTTTTTCCCTATACAATGAAAATATTTTCAGAAATGTAGAAGATATAAATGGAATTAGCACTGGAGGACGAAACATAAATAACATGAGATATGCAGATGATACAGTATTGATTGCAGACAATGCACAGGATCTGCAACAATTAGTAGACGAGGTTGTTGTCCACAGTGAGCAGCTGGGGTTGGAATTAAATTGTAGGAAGACACAGGTTATGGTCGTCACTAGGAAGAACGAAGTACCACAATATAATATACAAGTAAATGGGAATATTCTTCAACAAGTGACTTTGTACAATTATCTCGGAACAGTCATAGCATCTGATGGGAGATGCCTTGAAGAGATTAGAACAAGAATCGCCATGACCAAAGTAGCCTTTAGCAAGATGAAAATAATTTTGACCAATAAAAAGATGTCAATTGAAACGAGAAAAAGAGTCTTGAGGGGGTACATAGAGCCTGTTCTTTTGTATGGATGTGAAACTTGGACAATGAGCAGTCAAGCTGAAAAACATCTGATGGCTGCAGAAATGTGGTTTCTGAGGAAAATGCAAAGAATACCATGGACAGATAGAAAAACCAATGACCAAGTACTACAGGAGACAAATGAAAATCGTAGATTGATTAGAGAAATTAGACGTAGACAGTCAAAATTTTTTGGACATGTTATGAGAAGAAATGGATTGGAGAACTTGGTGACAACTGGCAAGATCGAAGAGAACAGACCAAGAGGAAGACCGAGAGGAAAATATCTGGATGGCTTGGCCACATGGCATGGACGAGACAGGAACACTGAGCTGATCCACGACTCTGGTGATCGAGTGTAATGGCGATTGATTGATTGATTGATGGTGGGAAGTTCTGGAACATCCACCTTACAGTCTCGACTTAGCCCCTAGAGATTTCCACCTTTTTGGTCTACTGAAAACCCACCTTGGCAGGAGACATTTCGTGAATGACGCCGAAGTTAAATGTGAAGTGAATACGTGGTTGAGAAAACAGATCACGCAGTTTTATGCATCCGGTTTGGGGGGACCGATAAAACGATGGGATAAGTGCATCAATGTTGTTGGAAATTATGTTGAAAAATAAAGGGACAATGTATGTATAAAAATAAACTGGTTTCAAGTTGTTATCATATTTAGTTATTTTTCTACAGCCATGTGTGACTTACTTACTGACTTCCCTCGTATATAACATTTCAGTCCTCTCTTTGTAACATTCAATGTTATTGATATGACTTTCCATGTGTGCATGTTGTCTGTATCAGCCACTTATTTCTACTACTTTCCATGTGTATGTTGTCCACATTAGCCACTTATTTCTACTACTTTCCGTGTGTATGTTGTCTGTATTAGCCACTTATTTCTACTACTTTCCATGTGTATGTTGTCTGTATTAGCCACTTATTTCTACTACTTTCCATGTGTATGTTGTCCACATTAGCCACTTATTTCTACTACTTTCCATGTGTATGTTGTCTGTATTAGCCACTTATTTCTACCACTTTCCATGTGTATGTTGTCTGTATCAGCCACTTATTTCTACTACTTTCCACGTGTATGTTGTCCACATTAGCCACTTATTTCTACCACTTTCCATGTGTATGTTGTCTGTATCAGCCACTTATTTCTACTACTTTCCACGTGTATGTTGTCCACATTAGCCACTTATTTCTACCACTTTCCATGTGTATGTTGTTTGTATCAGCCACTTATTTCTACTACTTTCCATGTGTATGTTGTCTGTATTAGCCACTTATTTCTACCACTTTCCATGTGTATGTTGTCTGTATCAGCCACTTATTTCTACTACTTTCCACGTGTATGTTGTCCACATTAGCCACTTATTTCTACTACTTTCCATGTGTATGTTGTCTGTATTAGCCACTTATTTCTACTACTTTCCATGTGTATGTTGTCCACATTAGCCACTTATTTCTACTACGTTCCGTTAGTGTGCGTTTTGTATGTATTAACCACTTATTTCTACTGCTTCCCGTGTCTGTCTTTTGTCAGTATTAGCCACTTATTTCCACTACTTTCCATGTGTGCATGTTGTCTGTATTAGCCACTTATTTCTACTACTTTCCATGTGTGCGTGTTGTCTGTATTAGCCACTTATTTCTACTACTTTCCATGTCTGTGTTTTGTCTGTATTAGCCACTTATTTCTACTACTTTCCATGTCTGTGTTTTGTCTGTATTAGCCACTTATTTCTACTACTTTCCATGTGTGCATGTTGTCTGTATTAGCCACTTATTTCTACTACTTTCCATGTCTGTGTTTTGTCTGTATTAGCCACTTATTTCTACTACTTTCATGTGGCTTCTCGGTTAGTGTAGAAGCAAGCGTCAAGGGCTGGCGAAAGGGTGTTAGAAACGTGCGTTACATTGTAGAACGCATATTGTAGTAAATGATCGTTAATTATCATTGTAAATGATTGTAAAGCAGGATTGGTTGGTGGTTAAAGCAAGGATCCAGTTTCACGCCTGGGGGTATTGAGTATAGGATGCTAATTCCACATTTTTGGACCCATCTGCATTCAATGGGTGATGTGATTATTATCTCTTTGAACGCCTTTAATCCCAAGGTTCACATGGGTTCTCATGGGAGCCAAGGTCAGTTAGTTTAACAAAGCCTCGGTGAGGTTTTGAACACATAACCCACCGGGCCAACAGGCAAGCGTGTTAGCCACTGCTCTACCGTGTGTCACAGTCTTATATTAAATTGACGACAGCTCTCTGCGCCTCCATTTGCCTGTCCCTTTACCGTTGTCTTTCTCAATCACAGCGAGAGTCTGTCTGTCTGTCTGTCTGTCTGTCTGTCTTTCACACCGTCTGTCTGTCTGTCTGTCTTTCACACCGTCTGTCTGTCTGTCTGTCTTTCTGTCTGTCTTTCACCCAGTCTGTCAGTCTTCCGATTTCTCTGTCTGCCTGTCCTCCTTCCTGTTTGTACGTTTGTCCATCCATCCATTAATCCATCAGACTAGACCAGTAAACGTCCGCGATCAATACCCTGCAATAACACTAATATACCCTACCTCTATTTCACGGCAAATCCGGGGAACTATTTTCTTGCAAATTCCATTTTCGATATCCTAACTACTGCATCAAGTGATTATATGTCTAGACTGGCCGCGCGCAGACATTTTAGTTCAGTAAATAAACTTCCCGATGGCAAACCCTGTCCGCAAAAGCATTTGTTGTGGGTATAAAAGATTTACTAGTACAACATAATCGAGATTGGTCGAGATTGTGCGGTGAGATTGGTCGAGATTGTGCGGAAGCTTATAATCTTAGTTTCTGTAATCTTTATCACAGACAGGTCGATGATAAAAGATAAACAACAATACAAAACTACATATAATGAAAAATAACAAAAGCACATATAAACATAAAAACAACAATAATAGCACAAAAACACATATGAAGATAAACAACAACAACAACAACAACACAAAAACACGTATAAAACACAATAATAACACGTAAACACATGTATGTAAAAACAACAGCAACACAAAAACACATATAAATAAAACAAAATAACATTAAAGAAAAACAACAACACAAAACACGTGTAGAGAAAAACAACACAAAACATGTTTAAAGAAAAACAACACACAACACGTTTAAAGAAGAACAACACTACAAAAACACATATAAAGAAACACGACAACACACAATACGTTTAAAGAAAACCAACAACACCAAAACACATATAAAGAAAAACAACAACACCAAAACGCATATCAAGAAAAACAACAACACAAACACACATATAAAGAAACACAACAATACATAAACACATATAAAGAAAAACAACAACTCAAAAACACATACAACAACAACAACAACAACAACACAAAAACACATAAACCAAAAACACATATAAAGAAAACCAATATAAAAACATACATAAAGAAAACCATCAACACAAAACACATAAAACAACAACATAAAAACATAAAGTAAAGGACCATTTTTCACTCATTAAGACACATTCAGTCTACAAGGTTAACCCAACTGGCACTCCATTTGTGATACTATCAATATCACTGCTGCTGACTTTGCTTCCCAGAATATTTTCTCGTATCCAGTTTAGTGGGTTGTGCTCAATGTTTAAAGATCAATTTGAGACTGTGTCGAGCTGGCAGTCCTGGTCTTCCGTCCTTTAATTCTCCATTGGGGCATAAACCCTCAGACAACCCTCTCCATGCCGTCCTATATTTTGCTATCTCCCCATGTCCTCCCAGTATTGTTCATCTTTGTAATTCTCTTCCTCGTGCGTTTTTAGGTTTCCCGCTAATTCGTTTGCCTTTTGGGTTCCAGACAAGAAAGTGTCGAGTTATGCAAACCTCGGATTTTCTCGCTGTGTGTCTGTCTTATCCAACGCCAGTCTTTTCCTCATCTCTTGGTTCACTGGGATTTGTTTAGTTATCTCCATAAGCTCCACATTAGTGATTCTGTGATACCATTTTATCCACACTATTCTGAGCAGACAACAGTTAGCGAATGCTTGCAGTTTATTACGAATTCTTTTAGTTGTTATCCGCGAGTCGATGTGTGTTTATACAAATACCAGTCCTGTTGGAGATTCGGGAACTTTATCACAAGGCTGCCACACAGTTGTCTCACAGCTGTCACAAAGTTGCCACACAAGCACGAAAGCTACTGCGTTACCTCGGCATCCATACAATCACAAGGAACTATTAGTACATTGGGCCTCCTTAGTTACAACAGAAGGGAATGGACCAGCGCTCTTTCGTTTTATAGAGGTTAAGCATTGGGCACTTAGGCCAGTCTGTTTCGCTCGCTTTCAACTCAAGTGTAGTCTATACATGTGCTACTACTTCTAGTCCACTGCACTTATGTTTGCGTGTGGATTAGCTTTCCCTATTACCAATGTCCCTCGCCATCAGACGAACCTACTCCGACTTCTGAAGTACTTGAGGTACTGAGGTACCTCGGCATCATCAGGCCCATCTTATTATCCGCTCTCTGTTTCAGCAACGACAGTAAACATTTAAAAACACAGGCCACAAACAATAGTTGCGCAATTTATTGCCTGGCATATTTCGCTGCATCTCGTCGGGTCATACTTCAGAGTTGTATATCTTTTGAAGTGAATACATTAATTATACTTATTTATATACTTAATTATGTTTATACATGTAATCTAGTCGAGACTCCTGACTGTTCCACTTTTCACATTGGGCAGAGGGGTGCATGTTGTGTGATATTTACTGGCACAGGAACGGAGCATAACTGGGCGACATTTTGCCATGAAGTTGGAACCGCGACTAACAAACTAACTAACAAACAAACTAACTAACTAACTAACTAACTAACTAACTAACTAACTAACTAACTAAACTAACTAACTAACTAACTAAACTAACTAATTAACTAACTAACTAACTAACTAACTAACCATTTAACTAACTAACTAACTAACTAATTAACTAACTAGCTAACTAACTAGCTAACTAACTAATTAACTAATTAACTAACTGACTAACTAACTAACTAATAAACTAACTAACTAATTAACTAATAAACTAACTAACTAATTAACTAATAAACTAACTAACTAACTAACTACCTGACTAACTAACTAACTAACTACCTAACTAACTAACTACCTAACTAACCAACTAACTAACTAAACTAACTAACTAACTACCTAACTAACTAACTAACTAACTAACTAACTAACTATCTAACTGACTGACTGACTGACTGACTGACTGACTGACTGACTATACATGTACTCTATTTTTTCTAGCTTCTGTGTTTACATTCACTAAGGGAATACATTGTTTTGTAAACATGCAATGTAAGAATTACACAAAGTAATTGTTACATTATACATGTGCATATGCTCCGTTCTCATCTTCAACAACCTGGGAAAGTAATAATACTAACTGAACCAGTTAAAATATGACTATGTGTCCTTCCGGCCTTTCCTCAGAGTATTGTGTATCAGCCAGATCCTCTAGTCCAGTGTTTCCCAACGTGGGGCCCACGCCCCACAGGGGGGCAATTCGATTGTTAAGGGGGGCAATTCGAAAATGGAAGAAATCGGCTGGATATAACTAAATGGGGAGACTTGAGACTGAAGTTAACTAAATTGGAACCTGACATAAAATCTCTTTGCAGCAAGCATCAAGAGCAAGGATCTCACTAAATTTAAATAATTACTAATAATTAAAATAATGTAGAAAAATCTTTCATTAAAATTATTTTGTACTTGAATTTCAGTTCTCCATTATATGTTTTGAAAATTTACTTACTGTGTTTGCTCAATAATTTCCTAGCGATTATCGGTCCTTTGGTTAGAATCGGGTGCATTTTTTGCTCTCTCTCCCCCCCCCCCCCCCCCCAACCAGTAGTGCGCCTGGTCTGGTCGGGGGCCGGGATGATCAAATAAAAACCCATCACATACCTTCACCTTAGATGTGGACCACTGTGGGCAATAGCTCACAGTGAGACAAAGGGTCCACACAAAAAAGGGGGAGGCGGTGGAACCAGCTTGTCTGGGGTAACCGCCAACCAACCGACACACAGCTCTGGTCCCTCTGGGAACCGTGAGCCCTTCTAAAAAAAAATTCAAGTTTCTTTAGTGAACATTTCAATTTTTGAATATTAAAATGATGCATATGTTGGGGGGGGGGGGGGAATAAGAATTTTAGAAAGGCTTAGGTGGGGCATAGCACAAAAAAGGTTGGGAAACACTGCTCTAGTCCCTCCCTGTCGCGCCATTCTCTCTGGGCCATGATTATCTATTTATCTTTTCTTCCAAACTATACACATGCTTGCTTGCTTGCTTGCGTTCGCTGGCTGTGAACTCCAGCGCGAAGTCCTGTATGTCGGATGAAGACATCCTGTTGTCCAACATCAGTGTGATGTCATACAGGACCTGAGGTTTGCGTGAGTATCCGTTGTCCCATGTCTGGCTTATTGGTGTGCAGACTGGTTGTTACTCGGCGTGCAGGCAGATACTCTCCGACTTCGGAGTAAAACAATGCACATGATCCCAAAGGGTACTTACCACATCTGCCTTACTGTGCACCGATACCCCAACCAGTGGTAGAGCCAGATCCAGTCGATCTGTCTGCCTGCTCGTTTCCCAAGCCACTGTAGGAAAGATCCAACGGATGTTCTCTATCTTTCGTTTCTGAATTGAAGCATGCCACGCTTCACGAAGCATACCTGTCTTCACCCTGCTCAGCATGCTCTGTGAGTGAGTTAAAATCGCGACATGTGTGCGCTGATTGTCCTCCAAACAGCTAAACGCCGCAGTGACTGCCTCCACCTCCATTCTCAGATTAGATGTCATGGTATCATACGCCAGGCTCTCCTGCACTAAACACTGTAATTTAACATTATCATTTACTATAACAATCTTACTGTCTTCAAAGTCTTCAAAGTCGAGAGGATCGACTTCATTGCCCCGGGTTTTATCCCATATGGCTCGGTCTCTTTCTGCAGAACGAACTGCAGAAAGAATCGCACAAAGCACTAACTCCTTAGCTCCTGTGACGACCCCCAGGAGTCTCCGAGAAAAATGCACACGTGAACCGAAAGACCTAACCCGGAACCGAACCCACAATCTTCGGAGCACGAGGCAGACGGCTTGACCACTTCGCCACGAAGACTCCCTTACTGTGGTGTATGAATCTCTGACGTGTATAGTTGGTATTGATTACGTTTCTTTGTCTCTACTGCCAACTCAGTGTAACGCGTAAGCAAAATCAATGACAGACGTACAACCTGTAGCAGATATCAATGCAATCTAGCACTATCAACTAGATGGTCCAATGTGTTGCTTCTCTATATAAACGTCTCTATACCACAGTTGACATTGGGTCGATGTGCTAAGTCCTCTTCTTCTTCGCTCCTCTTTCCAGGGACTGCATCACACCTAGTTATACCCATCAAAGATCTGTGTCCAACTTTACCACTCATTTCTGTACGGTTTGTTTTCCTTAGACAGATTCTATCCAGATTTCATTCATTCGTCATATGCCATGCCGATAAGCGTGGGCGGTCAGGATTCGCCATCTCACTCGATCACCAGAGTCGTGGCACAGCACAGATTTTTTGTCTCTACCGTATCACGTGGCCAAGCCATCCAGGTATTTACTTCTCCTTCTTCCCCTTGTTTTCTTCCCTTCGATCTTGCCAGTTGTCTCAAGTTCTCCAATTTACTCCTTCTCATAACGTGCCCAAAAATGTTGATTGTCTACATCTAATTTCTCTAATCAGTTTACGATATTCATATGTTTCTTTTAGGACTTTGTCATTGGTTTTTTTGTCCGTCTGGCCATGGTATTCCTAGCATCCCCCTCAGAAACCACATGTCCACAGCCATCATGTGTTTTTCAGCCAGGTTTACTTTTCCTAATAATTTTGCCAAGGCAACGGCATGTCGGCCTACTCTTTGTGATTTCCAACGGCTCGATTTCTAACGTGCACAACTTGTGCACGGGGCCTCCCGTTTTGTCGCCATAATCAGATACGGCTAGGTATCCGATCTCACCAAGAGGTGGGTCGTGTGATATCATTAGATATCAATGGTCCTTTGAAAAACTCCCTGCCCAATGCATACATCCTCTGTAAAGATTTGATCCACTTAGACCAGTGGTTCTCAACCTTTTTTGGTCCATTCCCCCCTTCACCATATTTTCAGAACGCCATTCCCCCCTTCCTATCAAAAATTTGACCCGTTCCCCCCTTCACCGTATTTTCAGAACGTCATTCCCCCCCCCCCTTTTCATATTTCCTATCAAAAAATCCCCCCACTCCTACACAGTATACGTAAAAATTGAAGGTAAATGTAATAGCATATACTAAAACAAGTCTAGACATCCACATAAAACATGATTTGTGGGTCTACTTACTTTATAAAATGAGGTTTAGAAGGACGAGACATACATAACTGTAAAGTATGAAGGGAAAAACTATGTCCAGTAATCGGTTCTTGTATTAACACGATTTTGAAAAGGTCTTCATCCCCCCCCCCCCCTGGAAACCCTGAAATTCCCCCCTGGTGGGGGGGAGGATTCCCCACCGGTTGAGAACCACTGACTTAGACAAACATCTCCATTTATAACAGCTGGTGTATAGTATAGTCGTTCAGTAGTTTGTCATTGCTTTCTACAGGGGAAGTTAACGTTTAAGTCCCACTGGCCGGTGTAGGGGATGAACCCCCTACCCCGTCATCAGCGCACTGGTAGTTTACGAGCTACAGCGCTCTTTTAATTGTCTAGAACAGTGGTTCTCAATCGGTGGGGAATTCCCCCGGGTGGGGGGGGGGTGGATTTTGCGTTTCCATAGGGTGGTGGGAGAAATTAAAATTATTTCAAGATCGTGTTAATACAAGAACCGATTACTTGATATTGTTTTTCTCTTCATACTTTACGAGTCTGTACGTCTCATCCTTCTGAAATTCATTTTATAACGTAAGTAGACCCGCAAATAACGTTTTATGTAGAAGTCTGGACTTGTTTTAGTATGTGCTATTAAATTTAGCTTCCATTATTACGTATACTGTGTAGGGGCGGGGGGGGGGGGTTATAGGGAGGAAATACGAAAGGGGTGGGGGGGTGACGTTCTGAAAATATGGTGAAGGGGGGCACGGGCCAAAAAAGGTTGAGAACCACTGGTCTAGAAGATTACAAACCGTCAATAAATGCTGGGGTTGACTGTGACGACCTGTACATGACATACAGGTAACTGAAGAACACTTTATAATCATAACTCTTACGCAAAAAAAACATGTCAGTCTATATAAGACCATTATCGAGGCAACAACCGAACGAATTTTATTTGCAAAGTGTCACAAATTGGGTACGCAGGTCCGTCTTACATTCACGTAGAAAAAAAAACATTGTTAAATGAATGTTGTGAATATGTACCGAGATGGTGGGAAGGGGGAAGACGAGAGCCTAGAGGCAGATACTTTATAAATGACAGCAACAGAGGCACGGCACCTGGGTTATGACGGCGACAGTTCTATAGACTTGAATAACAAAAACACAAACAATAGATTGCACGATTTATTGCCTGACATATGTCAAATGCATCTTGTCAGGTATCTGCCCCTTCCCGTTTTCACACCACAATACTGTCCTACTGTCATAAGCGCGTTGAATACCACCTCTCAAATACTGTCCTGCTGTCAAGCATGTGTTGAATAACTGCACCTCCCCGTCACCACACCACAATACATGTACTGTCCTACTGTCATAAGACTCTTGAATATCATCTCCCAAATACTGTTATGCTGCCATAAACGCTGTGAAAATCATCTCCCAAATTTTGTCATGTTGTCATAAACGCTATGAATATCATCTCCAACATACTGTCCTACGGTCATAAACGCTTAGAATATTAGTTTCAACATACCTCCTGCTGTCATGCACGCTTTGAATATAATCCTCCAAATATTGTCCAGATGCCTCATAAACGCTTTGAATACCATATCCCAGTAGTGCAGTGTACTAAATTTTTTACCAAATGTGGTGTTTTATATGTGCACAATATGATCTGTTATGTACAACATGATCCGCAATGTTCACCATTGTCGCTACTTACACCATTATTCATTATATACAAGACGATCCGCCGTGTACAACAAAACATATTACATACAACATGATCCGCTGTGTATAACATGATCCGCTATGTACAGTATTGTTAGCGATTAACAACAAGATCCCCTATGTACCTCATTCGTTATATTCAACATAATCCGCTGTTTACAACATGATTCGCTAAGTACAACATTATTCGCTATGAACAACATGATCCACTATGTACAACATGATCCACTGTATACAGAAAGACCAACTATGTACGACCTGATGTGCAATGGTATTATTTTTTTCCCCCCCTTTGAAACATACTAAACATCTTAATTTAACTGTTTTCGACAGTCGTTAAACTCACCACAACACAACGACGGCTAAAGTAATCAATATATCGGATTAATAAGTGTTTGGATTGACGCAAGACTGTTGACATACAGAATTTCAAACAGGCAAGAAATCACTTACTTAATATCAAATATCAAACTTGATATGAAAATTGGCAAAATAAAGACAGGAAGTCATAAAATATAGACAAGAACAAACTTTTCATGATGATGATGATGATGATGATGATGATGATGATGATGATGATGATGATGATGATGATGATGATGATGATGATGATGATGACGAAGTAATCACCTTATAGGAAAACTAGGTCACGCTAAGCTAAGACATATCGGGCGGTGTCAGTTACAGAAACAAGGAACTATAATTATGACCTACTTTTCACCGAAAGTAATCTCGCAGAAATTATCTGGATCTTTGATCGCCGTGTCAAGTCAAAGAACCATTAAGTTATAGTGTCTGATTTTTTTTTTTTTTTGTTGCCTCAATATAAAATTCAATATCGCAGTAACCAACTGAGGGAAAATGATGAGATTTAGCATATAACCTTATCGTTATGTCCACCCAACAAACAAATTTTTGTTCTGGAGATTGTACAGCAGATTTCAATGTTTGTTTATATGTGATATATAATTTATGGCTCCCGCATTCATTCCATCATTATAAGAGTATTACAGCTTCAGCAAGACACACCCCCGCTCTTTTTGAATTTTGTCTGGCGGTTTTCGCTTTTGGCAGACTGAGGGAATTTATATGGGATAGTTCAGAGGTGTCGTCAAACTGTGGGTTCTTTCATGAAACGTGATTATATAAATAAACTAGCTGGCTCGGCCCGGCTCCTGGCGGGGATCTATCTATCTATCTAATCTATCTATCTATCTATCTATCTATCTATCTATCTATCTATCTATCTATCTATCTATCTATCTATCTATCTATCTAATCTGTTTGTCTGTCTGTCTGCCTGCCTGCCTGCCTGCCGGCTGGCCGGCCGACCCACCCACCCACCCACCCACCGACCGACCGACCGACCGACCCACCGATCCACCCACCCACCCAGTCAGCCAGCCAGCCAGCCCGCCATCCACCCACCCACCCACCCACCTACCTTTCTGCCTACCTACCTACCTACCTACATACCCTTCTGTCTGTCTGTCTGTCTGTCTGTCCGCGCTATTTAATATTGATAAAAGTTACTGAAAAAAACGTCAGGACCATGTGTTGAAAGAGGAAGAGGACTATTGGAGAAAGGATGGATTGAATTTTATGCAACCTAGAGCAATCATCAACCTACTGGAATCGTCCGACACAGATTAAGGTATGAGCAGATCGCAGACCTTAATCTACGTACACACTTACTGGGATATTTTGCTCCAACTATTCAGACGAATTGCAGGCCCTAAACATTACAGCATCAGCATCAGCTGAAGAAACAAGAAGGAAATGAAAAATAAGGTCAGAAATATATTCCTTCTACTTTCCTGTTAATTTACAAATTATTTACCCCGTGCCTCTGTAAATTCTCTGTCTTTACTAATATTACACATTGCACCCCTCTCGGGATTCTCCGTGGTGAAGTGGTCAAGCCGTCTGACTCGGGCTCCGAAGGTTGTATGTTCGATTCCGGGCCGCGTCCTTCATTTCACGAGTGCATTTTTTCGGAGACTCCCGAGGGTCGTCGCTGGAGCTACGGAGTTCGTGCTTTGTGCGACGCTTTCCGCGCTGCGGAAAGAAACTGAGCCATATGGGATAAAAACCCGGTGCAATGCAGCCGACCCTGTAAGCTACTTCTTTCATTGCACCCACTCCCATACGAATCCGGATACGCCTTTGTGTGTCATCTGAATTTGCAGGTCTCCAATTACTGTAAACATAACTTTGTTCGCGAGAAATCACTAGTTGTTCAGCAAAATATCAAAGGAATGTCGCCGCTTTTGATGATTTAAGTTGTTTTTGGACCTATCAAAGACATATTCCTTGGATGGGGGTAAATATAAGACGGCTGGAAAAATTTCATAACGATGCAACAGACAGTTTTCAAAATAATTGATCGTGAATGAAGGCATTCAAATCGGAACATACTATAGTAGCAGAAATGGCTGTCTTCAAAATCACCAATGTGGAGCTGACGGAGAGAACTTCTTCCTGCGTTCATCCGGAGACGTAATTGCGGTGTGTTTTGTTATGCAGCCTTGGGCTAAAACCCTTAGGCCAATACATTTAGCACAGGTTAGCATTCCTGGGGACGGAAAGAACTAGACAAATACCTGTGTACCAGTAGGGGAAGACAGGACACTGACGCTGGATAGGTCATACTTTGAGAAAACCAGATAACTGTATAACTTGAAAACCCTTTGTCTGGAATCTTCAGGGAAAAAGAAACAGAGGATGACCTAGAAACATATTGAGAAGAGAATTAGAAACAGATTATGAATTATATGAGTAGGACATGGGCGGATCTGCATGGGCTATCTGAGGATAGGATAGTCCAAAACAATGTATTTTATTATTGAATGTAAACACAGAATCTACAAACAATATGTTGCACGATTTATTGCCTGACATATTTTACTACATATCGTTAAGTATATTCTGTAGAAATAAAAATTACTCATTTATTCACATATGAAGTGAATAAATGAGTATTTTTTTTATATCCCTTACATGACGTTGCAGTCAACATTAGTATTTTTGAGCTGCTGTTGATGTACTAGTCAAGATTACGTTCAGTAGTTTGCCATTGCTTTCTGAGCGGCCGGCCCACATACCCCGTAAGCTACCAACGCGGCGAGAACCGCTACCGATTCTCGAATACTTAAGCTGAAACTATTGACATAGATAGTCACAGATATTGTTCGAATGTGGAACATCTGTTATCCTCACGGTGATTTCAACTTTAGAATGAACTCTTCCTGTTTACACAACACCGAATGGAACTGCCTGATTGCAAATGGTCGCTATATATTTGAGCAATCGTTTATTGTTAGTCAAATACGGCAACGAAACGCTTTTCTCTATGACGGTTGTTCATTGCTAAGACGAGCACATGACACCAGGGACGTGGGGACCTAATCGAGCAGCTCTGGCCCCTGGGAGAACCGCGAGCGAACCCCCCCCCCCCCCCCTTAAAAAAAAGTATTTCATTAGTTTTTGAGAAATCAGCGATGACGGTGTTTCGTAGCCTTTCAACTGCACATATTAATTAACTCTCTTCTTTCCCTAAACTGGTATATTTTCGGCTACTCGATTTGCCAATTGTCTTTCTGTTCTACCTACGTAAGTTGCTTGGTAATCACACACTGGAATTGATAAATGCAGTTTGATCTGCTGTACAGTGACAATGATTTTTTCACACATGGAGTAGGTATCGAGCTGGTTTTACATCTGATCTGAGGATGGCTTAAAGTGAGTTTTTGAGGGCATATACTCCAATAGGAGAATAAAATGTAAAATAAGAAAATAGAAGGTTGTCTTCGTTATTTTTGAGCTGTTTCTTCGACATTTCGAGCCCTTTCTTCGTCTGACAACCAAAATAATAGCAACCGTTAAGCAGTTTCATAATTCTCCGAGACTCCTCGTCGAATGTGGAAATCAGCAGCTGGGGATTTGAAAACAGATCGCTTAGCGTTGATTTAATTTGTTTGAGACTTCCGCCGTTTAGAAAGCAACGTTAAACTAAAGTTAAACTAGTTGCATGTCCTTTACAGGACGTTGCAATAAACCCCAGTACTTGTTGGCTGTTTGTGATTTACTAGAATATGTTAGTTTAGTAGTCTGTCATTGCTTTCTGGACGGTCGAGCCCTCCTGCTAGCGAAATCAACGCAAAGCGGTGTTCTTTTACATTTCCCTCAGCTGATGTCGAACGCTTGACTTGGTATGTAGGGGAAATATGAAACAGCGCGTCTCACTATCCCAAATCCCCAGCCCACGCTATTCGGCGTAAAATTGCCCAGTAAATCATAAATAGTCCATAAATGCTGAGTATGATTGCAAAGTCCTGTAAAGAACATGCAACTTACTCTTTAATGTTGTGGTATTAATTGGGCTTAGTGACGTCCATCTTCTGTGTCCTTATCTGATGATACATGTTTGGTTATTCTATCCCCAAAGAGGAAGTCGAGGTCGACCAGCATCATGGTGGACACCATGAGTAGGAGGGTGCCTGAGGTGAGAGAGGTGACAGAGATCTAGACACTTGTCGGCGGGTTATAATAAGGGCGACGGTTTGCCAAGGTCCTGCTACATGTGACGTTCATCACATAGTGAGTTGGTTGGTTGATTGTTCTATCTCTATATACCACATCGCTTCAGTGGCGTTTATGTGTAATTGTTCTATATTGTCGTGAATTGATTAACTGATTGTTCTGTTTATACACACGAAGTTATTACTGTTTTGTGTTTGACTCTGACTCACCAAATACCAAGTCCATATTCATATAATGTTGTATGTTTCACACAGGAAATCGTTAACGCCATGTGTTTGGCTGTTCTATTATTACACAGGACATCGTTAACGCCATGTGTTGTGTTTGGCTGTTCTATTTTCACACAGGAAATCGTTAACGCCATGTGTTGTGTTTGACTGTTCTATTTTCACACAGGAAATCGTTAACGCCATGTGTTGTGTTTGGCTGTTCTATTTTCACACAGGACATCGTTAACGCCATGTGTTTGGCTGTTCTATTTTCACACAGGAAATCGTTAACGCCATGTTTTTGGCTGTTCTATTTTCACACAGGACATCGTTAACGCCATGTGTTTGGCTGTTCTATTTTCACACAGGACATCGTTAACGCCATGTGTTTGGCTGTTCTATTTTCACACAAGAAATCGTTAACGCCATGTGTTTGACTGCTCTATTTTCACATACGAAGTCATTATTGTGATATGAGTTGTTTTATTGTTCTACCTTCACATACCGAGTCCTTAATGTGATGTGTTTAGTTGTTCTATCTTCATATACCCAGTCATAATGATGTGTTTGACTGTTCCATTTTTACATACTAAATCCGTATTGTCTACATCTAGTTCTATCGTCGCATATCACATCCAAACTGTGATATGAGATATTTGAATGTGCTGTCTCCACGCGCCAAGACGTTATTTTGGTGCGTTTGACTGTTTATCTCTACAAACCAAGTCCTTGTCGTGACATGATTGGTTGTTTTTCTCCACATACCAAAACTTTATCGTGGCAATTTTGGCTGTTCATCTCCACATACAAAGTTCTTATCGCGATGTCACTCGTTTGCTGCTCAATCATCAGAAGATATAATGTGAGAAAAACTATCTACTTTCTATATAGAAAAACAAAAGTGACTAGAGAGTTAACTAACTCTTCACCCCATCCCCAAATGCTGATAACTAATATATGTGTGACCCGGTCACGTCGAACCATAAAGACAATATCATTTTAATGACGGGCTCCCTGGCCTAGGTGTTAGCGACTTTCTTCATGATCCCGTTTATCCACGTGAGCAAACGTAGCTGCGTGAGAATCGGTAGCGGTGCTCGCCGCGTCCCTTACTTACGGGATATGTGAGCCGGCCGCTCAGAAAGCAATGGAAAGCAACTACAGAGGGTAATCTTGCCAAGAAATCAACAACAGTGGTAAAATGCTGGTGTTGACAGCGATGTCCTGTAAAGGATATGCGAAAAAAAAAACGTTCATGTAATTTACTCAACAACAGTTAACCGAACACATCACATTCCTCCTTTACCTTCCTTACAACTTTCTCTAGAGCCAGATTGAAGAGTAGCGGCGATAGTGCATCACCCTGTTTCAAGCCAGATGTTATTTGGAAGGGGTCTGATTTCCTGCCTTTATATGTTACTATATTATAAGTATCTTCCATGCATAGTCTGGTCATGTTGATTAACTTCCTTGGTATTCCAAATTCCTGCATAGCATTCCATAGACTATTCCTATGGACACTATCATAAGCCTTTTTAAAATCCACAAAAATGTTATGGAGATCTCTTTTATATTCCCAATGTTTCTCGGCTATTTGTCGTAATATAAATATCTGATCTATTGTTGATCTGTTTTGTCTAAAACCCGCCTGGTAGTCACCTAATATGTCTTCTGAATATGGTTTTAGTCTATTTAGTAATACTGCGGATAGTATCTTATAGCTTGTGGACAGTAGTGATATTCCTCTATAATTTCCACATTGGAACTTGTCTCCTTTCTTAAAGATAGGTATCAATAATGACTCTTTCCAGTCATGGGGTAATTCTTCTGTCCTCCACATTTTTATTATTAGTTCGTATAGCTTTAGATGTAATGCATGGCCACCTGCCTTTATAAATTCAGCAGCAATTCCATCAGTCCCAGTTGCCTTATTGTTTTTAAGTCGTGTGATTACATATAGGATTTCTTCAAATGTAGGTTCTTCAATTTGTGGTTCGCATGTTAGAACCTCTTCCTGTGGGAAAATGTGACTTGGAGCTTCACAATTTAGTAATTCAATAAAATATTCTTTCCATGTGTTGCACATTTCCTCATTGGTATTTATCATATTCCCATTTTTGTCTTTTAAACCATATGTGTTTTGTTGGTGCCCTCGTTTCATTGACTTCAGTTCTTTAAAAAATTTTCTGGATTCATTTTTCTGGTGATTAGTTTCCATATCTTTGATTATATTACTCATATATTCTCGCTTCTGCTGTCTGACTATTTTTGTAGCCTCTTTACATTCATTTCTATAATGCTCTTCCTTTTGGATGTTATTGATATCATTTAACCATACATGTCTGGCATTCTTCTTCCTAATGACTGCTTCTTCACATTTTTGATTGAACCATCTGTTCTTTCTATGCGTGGTTAACACACCGAGACATTCTTCTGCGGTAGACTGAATTGTATTCTTGATGTTCAACCAAGTTTGGTCAACGCTTTCCTCCAAAGGGTTTTGCAGAGTTTCAAGTTTACATTTTATTTCATCTGTAAATTTCTCTTTGACTGTAATGTCTTGCAGTTTTTCTCTGTTGTATGTTGGGTGTAATCTTTGTAATTTAGTATAGAAAGCTCTCTTAAGTTTTATTTTAAATTTTGCTCCAACGAGGAAGTGGTCACTGTGGCACTCAGCTCCTCTATAACTTCTGACTTGCTGTATGTTTGATGCATTTCTGTTGTTAATTAAAATGTGATCTATTTGATTATAGGTTCTCTTGTCACATCCAAGCTGCTTGGTTATGCAGATGATATAGATATTATAGGGCAAAGTGAACAAAAGACATTGGAAATATTGACTCACTTAAAGGGAAAAGCCCAACAGATGGGGCTGGTTATCAACCAAGATAAGACAGAATATATGGTAATTTCAAGAGACGGAATGGCTAGAAACTCTGGCCACATACAAATAGATAATATGACCATTAAAAGAACGGAAACATACAAATACCTGGGTACAATCTTCAACTGCTCCAACATCATAAGGGAAGAAATACAAACTAGAATCAACTCTGGAAATAAGATATACTATGCACTACAACATCTACTAAAATCAAAGGCGCTATCTCGTAACACCAAAATCACAATATACAAAACACTGATCAGACCAGTTGTGCTGTATGGCTCTGAAACCTGGAGTACAACGAAAGGAGACGAAGCCTTGTTACAAACCTTTGAGAACAAAATTTTAAGACGCATCTTTGGACCCATTAGGGATACACAAAGTGGAGAGTGGAAAAGAAGAAGTAACAAAGACATTTATGATCTGTTTAAGTCCCCGCTAATCACTGGTATCATGAAGGCTAATAGACTACAATGGCTGGGGCATATAGAAAGAATGGAAGATAATAGAGAAACAAAACTCGCTTACACTCAGGAAATAAATGACCGTAGACCCCGAGGTAGACCAAGAAGGCGGTGGAGAGATAATACATGTACAGACCTACAAGCACTTGGAATCAACGACTGGCAAGAGAAGGTCCACCAGAGAGACGAATGGAGACGGATTGTATTTGCAGCAAAGAACCTCAATGGCTCGGAACGCTGAAGAAGAAGAAGAAGAACAGTTAACCGAAAATAGGGGAACCATTTTCTAATATGCGTACAGGTAACACGAAATATGTTAGAAATGAGCTCATCAGGAAGATAAGAATAATAATAACGGATTTCAAATTGTGCCTGAAAAACATTGCCAGCACAGCATGCTTAACTTAAACAAGATGTTAATTGCTCCTACACAAGTGTTTACATGTTTTCTTCAAGTAACGTTCATTCGTCCGTTTGAAAAACTACAGCAGATTACACACGTGTCTCATATAGTATTCTTCTTTCTTATTGTCCTGTCTTTTATTTCGCAATGTAGCATAGTTTACCCATGATATAATTCTTCTTCTTCTTTGTTTCCACCCTCATTCCCTTATTGGGAAGCCAACTCACCCAAGCCCTCCTATCTTTTGCTATCTCTTGTAGTTGTGTCCATTTTTCTTTCGCATATCCTTTACAGGACACTGCAGTCAACACCAGCATGTTTCAGCTGCTGTTGATGTCTTGGCAAAGTTTTACGTTCAGTAGTTTGTTTTGTCCATGCTCTACCCATATTATCGTCTCTGTCTTTAAGTATCTTCTCCGTGTGTGTTTAGGTCTTCTACTATCTCGTTCACCGGCTCCGTGGCGAAGGGGTTACTGACGCAGTTCGTATTCCCGCATACCGCGTTCGAAACACAGCTGTGCTGGTTTTTTTATGAAATGGTATGGGTGCCGGTCGTTCAGAAAGCAATGGCAAACTACTGAACGTAAACTTTCCCAGGAATCACGAACAGCCAAAAAGTGAAATGCTGGGGTTGACTGCTACGTCCGCAAAGGATATGCAACTAGCTTTAACTATCTCGTTCGCCTGGTAGGTTCCAAACAATTAAGTGTCTTGTTATACTACCCTTGGGTTTTCTATCCAGCGCCATCATTTTCCCTTCATCTCTTGATTCACTTGAACTCGTTTTATTCTCTCCATGAGCTCCACATTGGTGATTACGCTCCAGGCCTAATATTCTTTGCTATTTCTTGTTTTCCTCCGTGTATTTCTGTCCTCATAATGTCGTCTTAGAGCAACCTACGCCCCACTGATTTGTCAAGCCTGTGGCTCCGTACATTTAATTTCGACAAGCAATTTTTTAATTGTTTATTTTCCGATGTGGTGAAGGGGTTTCGATAGCAATTTGCAATCCCGCATACCACGTTCAAAACACAGTTGCAGGCGATTTGGCAGCAGACCTCTCAGGGCTGGTTTTCATACAATGGTATGAGTGCCGGTCGTTCAGAAAGCAAAGGCAAACTACTGAATGTAAACTTGCCAAGAAATCACAAGCAGCAAATCTTTTTTTTTTTAAAGGCACGGAGGTTAACTGCGACGTCTTATGAAGGATACACAACTGACTTTGCGCTTTTCAAAGCCTTTAAACATTCACAGTCTACCAAGTAGGCAACAGGTTTGTGTCTCACTTGGTCCATATCCCTTGAACTGCCCGACATGGAATACCTTACCGGGAGCTACACTACAAAAGGCAGCACTAATGGGGTCATTCCAAACAGCAAGCACCGCTAACACTACAAGGTGGAAACACAACAAAGAAGATCAGCGTATTTGCCATGTTAGTCACCCTTGACTCTACCTGTCTTCTGTGTGTGTTGATTTTTGTTTTCCCTGGCACTATTTTCTTTACCCGCTGGGTTCCAAAAGAAGGAGTGGCTACACAGAATTCGGTAACGGTTAAGAAGAGGGGATTATATTATGAACATAATTAGCTCAATCATTGTAGTGATAATGATGATGATGTTGTTGAGTTAAGTTAAGAACCGACATCACTGCACTCAGGACATTCCCATAGTGCTCAGTCCCCTCGTTCAACAGCCAGCGAAGAGTCATACTACTAATCGTTCCTACCGCTATCTGATTAAAATGATGATGATGATGATGATGATGATGATGATGATGATGATGATGATGATGATGATGATGATGATGATGATGATGATGATGATGATCATGATGATGATGATGATGATGACTGTGCTGATGTTAAAGATAACGACGGCGGCGATAGCCACGACGTCTATGATATTTCAGCTCAAAACTCTTGAATGTTGGGAGTCTTGTATTTAAGACCTATATTTCTACCTAAAGCACTTCACAGATTCTCTCTCTCTCTCTCAACATAGATCCCTCTCTCAACATAGATCGCTCTCTCAGCATAGATCAGTCTTTCAATATAGATCCCTCTCTCAACATAGATATCTCTCTCAACATAGATCTCTCTCAATGTAGATCCTCTTTCTCAACATACATTCCTCTCTCAACATAAATCTCTTTCTCAACATAGATCCCTTTCTCAACATAGATCGCCTTCTCAAGATTCTAATGACAAACGCACATTAACATAAATCACATGCAGTTATCACTCTAAAGCTGCATTTCAGAAAATGAAAAGTATCTTACTCAATAAGTCATTACCATTGAATGTAAGAAAGAGAGTGCCGAATTGCTATATATAACTTCTTTTTCTGTATGGTAGTTGCTTGCTTGCTTGCTTGTGTTCGTTGGCTTGAGCTCCAACGCGAAGTCCTGTATGTCGGATGAAGGCATCCTGTTGTCCAACATCAGTGTGACTCAGGACCTGAGTTTTGCGTGAGTATCCGTTGTCCCATGTCTGACTTATTGGTGTGCAGACTGGTGGTTCCTCGCCGTACAGGCAGACACTCTCCGACTTCGGAGGAATCGGCGATCCTACTGACTTTAGCCAGGACCCCGAAGGGACCTGTTGCCCAGGACGCTCGACGAGGACGCGTCAATAGGTCTTGGCCAGTATATAACCCGGCCCTGGTGCCTTGGAAACACCTCTGCGTCCCTGTATGGTAGTGAAACTTGAAATGTAAATGAACAAATTAGGAAGAACTTAAAAGCAACAGAGATGTGGTTCCTGAGACGAATGTTGCGAATTTCTTCGACTGCAAGACTAACAATGATTTCCAAAAAGAGGCTAATAAATATAGAACATTATATACAGCAATAAGAAAGAGACCAACAGCGTTTTTTGGTCATGTGATGAAAAAAGATTCACGGGAAAACAATGTGACAACTGAAAAGATCGGTTAGAAAAGAGGCAGAGGCAGACCAAGAGAAATGATGCTGAATGGACTGAGACGGTGGCTTAGGGGAATATAATCAGCAGAGATAATCCAGGACATCAGAGACCGTGATCTGTGGAGAGACATGAACGCCCAGGTCAAGTGGCGTGGCACATGATGATGATGAACTATCACTCTAATTCTCTGTGAAGATCATGAGCACAACATCAGTATTCACTATCACATCATTTCCCACAGCAAACATGTGTGACAAAGCATTAAAGTGTCTGACATTGTTAAACTGAGCTCTTCTTAGTGTATTTGGTACGTGGGTTTATATAGCAGAAAGTCGCTGTCACGACAGTCTGCCGTCAAGTTTCTCTGTTTCTTGTCATTTCTCATGCCTCGTTATAAATTCGATGGTCCGGTGGTAAAAACTCCACCGCGCAGCACGCGTGACAGGATGTGTCCGATCATCAGAAGCAGTCCTCACTCTTCCTTACACTCTCAAGGCGCCAGCCCTCCTGGTTAATGACTCATGTGCGTCTTTCTCCTGTCGTGTGGTCGCATATCCACCTGCGAAACGTTCTTATATCGCACTTATTCCATATTGACATCGCTAAGTGTGTCTGCCCACAAGCCATCCTACCATCGGGACATTGTGCATCGGGTGCATCCACCAGCGTTACCACAGCACCGTAAGTGACAGCGGGAAAGCCAGCTTCTTTCCACCTCCACCTCCGTGACTAGCTATAACCCAGCAGACGTCGTTGCAGCCATGTTGCCTGGCAGCCTTCTTCTTACCCTGTGGGGTATAAATTACTGTTAAGAATGCACATTTCAGTATGGAATTAAAGTGTGATGGACTATCGCTATAGTATGTCATCTATTGCAGGCACCTTGCCGTCTAGTTTGTTACATTTGTGCTTGTGAAAATAAGGAATGTTAACTACAACCGAAGGCGGTAGCGAATGTGACTGATCAGATCAATTAATCATCTATTGAGGCATCTATAGAGTGACAAATACTTCTATTAGAAGGTTGCAAAGATGAACGAGCGAGAACAAAACAAAGCAACTTCATGACCGATTGGCTAAAGATAAAGACATTTTAACGAAACAGTGTTTAGTTATGTTAACTACTCATCTGTACGCATGCGTGAATAATACTTTCCCAAAAGAATATTGTTTTCTGGCACTTGTAATGTCTTGTCAGACGTTTTTCTTTGGCAGGTGGTGTTTGTAGTACTCCCGTCCGGATGACAACAACTGCCGACATCAAAGTCTCACGTTACTCAAGACCGGTTCAAGCAATGAGGCGCAGCTTTAGTGCATGTATTGTCGTGTGTGATGAAAGCGAAGACCATAATGATGAATGTGATGGTGTTAGTGATGACTGTGATGTCAGGAATTACTCAGATATTACTGAACTACCGTATGACAGTAGACGGTACTACCTGCTTTCTTTTAACGCCGAATGTTGGGCTCACCAAACCCCACACCCCACATTGTGCCAATGGCTTCGGCCGGAGAAGTGCAGTTGGGAGGATACCAGCCTTACACTATGACAAGGAAATGACTACATGCCATGGCAGGGCTGACCAGGCTCTAAGCCTTGCTTGGCAACTGCACTAGGATCGAAGCTCCAACAGGTGAACAGTTAGAGCAATTCTTTTCTGATCCGGCAGCCTCTGCAGCTTGCTTTGTTCCGGAAGCATCGGCGTTACCTTTCCTCTGGCGTAAACTAGGCTATAGAGGGGTATATCATTTTTGAATTACAATGTAAAAAACTATTGTCTGTCAAGACGGCAAGCGCCATTTCAGTAATAATGATGACAAAGACGAAGATGACCACAACGAACGAACGAACGAACGAACGAAAGACCGAACTTTATTTTAAAAGGGTAACAAATTGGGCACACAAGCCCGTCTTACATTCGGCCCTTTCAATCACTCATCTTTCATTCATCAAATGTGCATGTTACATTTACGTAGGGGGAAAAAACATTGTCAAATGGCTTTTGTAAGCATAAACAATGCATATTACGCATGATACATTCACATGGGAAAAAAAACATTGTCAAATGAAAGTTGTAAACATAAACAGTGCATATTCCAATGTTGTGAGACACATCCCCCATCATCCCTCACATCCCACAGCCACCCACACATACCTCCACGCACACACACAGACCCAGGCAAACATACATGCCGCCACCCACCCACTGATCCCCCACCCACACACATTTTCCCACACACACACATTTCCTCACCCACACACATTTCCCCACCCACACTCACATCCCCCACCCATCCCATAACCGACACGCACACACCCACCCACATATTCTCCACCACCCACCCACACACCCGCAACCACCCAGCAATACACGCATCACAAAACCACACACACATACCCCCGCCAACCCACACAGCCCGCACCTATCCACACACACACATCCCGCACCCTCACAATTTTCTCCACCCACCCACAAATCAATCATCCTACACCCACTCACCCACCCAATATCCGCCACCTCTCAACTACACATCCCCACCTATACACACATCCCCACCCATAAACACATCTTCCCACCTGCCTACACATATCCCCCACCCATAAACACCCAAGAGCACACAACGGCTATGTCGAGAACAACAACATTGATATTTTAGAGCGCAACTCTTGACGGCTATTTGAACACTACAGAGATGGAAGCCTCAGATTACTCGACGCCGATTAGAGCAATAAAAACGTTAGCTGCATATCCTTTACAGGACGTAGCAATCGACTCCAGCATTTTTTGGCTGTGTTTGGTTTCTGGGGAAATTTTACGTTCAGTAGTTTGCCATTGCATTATTAACAATAAGACACTGCTTTAGTGCATACATTTTCGATTTATTATCAATAAAATGAAGCGTGTATAATGCCAAGAAACCTAGTAGGAGGGATCTGGGTACGGGAGAACTCCAGCCAATGTCTCGACACCACTTCGCACAAGGAGCAACTATTCTTATCACAACCCAGATGATTAAGAGACACGCCATCTTAGCATCAAGTTTAAACCGTCTTTTCTAATTATAATTTTGAGAGCTCACATTTTAGGTGCAGTAGACGAAGAACGGAGGAAACATTGCTGGCGTCAGGTAAATTTCGTATATTAACTTCTGCCTGTCTCAAGCTATCAATCAATCAATCAATCAATCAATCAATCAATCGGATGTAAGTTCCAAAGTTCCAGGTGCCGCCTCCACAATGAAGGTTGGGTTGACTGCAGTGAATTTCCAGCACCCTCTGCCTATCGTCTTGACTATATTCTGTCAGGCTACTGTTCGTCTATCTCTTGGTGTTATCTTCCCACTTGTATCGTTGTCTACATCTTGCTCGCTTGCCTTCAGCTTTACCCTCCAGTATGGGTTTTATAAGACTTTCAAAGTTGCCGGAATATTTCTCTTGCCTCTTTTTTTTTTTTTTTCTTTCATTAACTCTCTTTTCATTCCCAGTTTTTCTAACACCTCTGTATTTTTTTTTCTCCATGAAATTCGACCAATTCTTTGGTATACCCACATCTCCAGGACCTGTATACGACTTTCTAATTGTTTGTTCATTGTCCAGGATTCCGCGCCATATAGTAGTGTTGAATATACGTTACATTTGACAATTCTAATTTTTAAGCGTTGTTAACCTCTTTAGATGTTAATTACTATTTCATGATGGTGAAAACATTTTCGGCCATTCCTAGTCTCTTTTTGATGTCAGTTTCACTTCTGCCATCTTCTGTTATCACGTATCCTAGATAGGATAGACTTGCTATTTGTTCTAGTATCTCTCCGTTTACTGTGATGTTTTATAACAGTGTTTCTTCAAATCACTTGCAAGTTAGATTGCCCTTTCACCTATTCGTTAAAACAGGTCTGCCACTTGAAGGCCAAGGGATTTTACTTTTACTGCCAGAGGTGGTGAATGCACAAGCCATAGGGGTGTTTTTCCAAGGTTGGACGCTCACTCCTGCTCTGCTCTCCTAGCTGGTATATCAGCAATTTGGAACTTGCATCCGTCCTAAAAGGCAAATGTCTTTTAGAAGCTTCACAAATCAATCAGTCAAGCACCCAATCACCCAAACAACCAGCCCATCTATTCTACATCTGAAGTGGTGCAAAGCCGTAGCACTTGCTAAATCTCTGCATTGCTAACAAAAGGATTCCCCGTGAATTCCTTGCCCCAGGGTTCTCAAATGTTTTTTCTATAACCGACCTGTTGGGAATACAATCTGACAAGGCAACAAACGAATTATCTTAGGTGTATGCAACCAAGTGTGTAACTCTACAAGTCAGCATACTTGTTTACAGGTTGATACAAGCAGGTGATGAAACGAATGAAATTGGAGAAATACTCTTAAGAAGCGCTTAGAACACGCTCGTGGAATTACACCGGTGTTACTTAAATCTTGTTTCTATTGTGATACTTCACAAAAGGAAACTCAGTCGTTGTCTGGAAGTTCGGGTTTTACACATACTTTGTTTTTCCTGAAACAGCAGTACATAGGAAGGCCGTGGGAATTTGTTTGTCAGTCTGTTGCTGTTTTCTTTCTCGGCATTGTCTTCTTTTTGCCTCTCCACCACCAATTCTTGCTCCTAGCACTGAAGCAGAGACACGCGGGAACTGCATTACAAACGCTATCTTTAGTAGCCTCTTCTATCATAATTGTACAGCGGGTTATTTGCAGAAGATTGTCTCATCAAATCCCGCCGCAAGGTTTCTCCATCTCATGCCCATTTCTCCTACTTCATACACCCTCATGCCCATTTCTCCTGCTTCATACACCCTCATGCCCATTTCTCCTGCTTCATACACACTTATGCCCATTTCTCCTGTTCATACACCCTCATGCCCAATGTGCCTACAATGTCATTTGTGGCCATCTTCACCTTTGTTGACCCCTGTCTCTTTCTCCAAGAAATAATGGCACCTGTCGCTGTTCTTTCCACTGTCCATCCATCCATCATATGATATGCCGATAAGCGTGGGCGGTCATGTTTTGCCATCTCACTCGATCACCAGAGTCGTGGATCAGCTCCGTGTTTCTTTCTAGACCATGCCACGTGGCCAAGCCATCCAGGTATTTACTTCTCGGTCTTCCCCTTGGTCTCTTCCCCTCGATCTTGCCAGTTGTCTCCAAGTTCTCCAATTCATTTCTTATCATAACATGCTCAAAAACTGTTTGACTGTCTACGTCTAATTTCTCTAATCAGTTTACGATCTTCATTTTTTTCTTGAAGGATTTGTTCATTGGTCTTTCTGGCTATCCATAGTATTCTTTGCATTTTCCTCAGAACCCACATTTCCACAGCCATCAGATGTTTTTCATTGTGACTGCTCATTGTCCACACTTCGCACCCATACAAAAGTACAGGTTTTATGCAGCACTTCAACTTTCCACTGTGAAGTGTTTATAATGTGAATATTTGTCCCCAGTTTCCAGCAATGGGTATGTGATGTCATGGCGCCATCACAAGCTGTATGTCTCGGAGCAAGGGAGAGTTTGTAGTCAGTCTTTTCCTTGCTTTGAAAAACGACGAGCCCAGGAAAAATAACCGCGTCCGATCGTACTCATGACAATTTTAGTGCAATTCGCTATCAACTTCGCCAGCACACTCGCCAAAATCACATCCGGGTGTGCAGGTATTTGGTCACATGACTATCCTGCAAGCGGTGGTAAGAAAATAGCGCTAGAAACCATTAGCTATAATCAGTTGCTGGTCTCATCTTTCAAGCTATCTCAGGAAATAGAAGCGTTTAACCCTCGTGGTCGCAAGTCTTTCTGATTATCTGATAGAGCAGCCGTCAAACACTTACAAAATATATTACGGTCTGGAGAGGTTTCCAGTTGCCCGCGGCCTTAGAGATTGCCAGCTACCAGAGATGTTTAAAGATTTGAGGTTCAGAGCATTGATATGGGTATGGGCAGAGAAGCGGAATTCATTCTGAGGACAAACAAAGAAGGGGGAGGAGGGCCGAGGAGGGTTGAAAGAGGAGGGGTGGAGGGTGAAGGAGTAGGAGAAGGAGAAGGAGGAGGAGGAGGAGGAGGAGGAAGAGGAGGAGGAGGAGGAAGAAGAGAAGCAGAAGGAGCAGAAGGAGAAGAGGGAGAAGAGGGAGAAGAAGAAGAAGAAGAAGAAGAAGAAGAAGAAGAAGAAGAAGAAGAAGAAGAAGAAGAAGAAGAAGAAGAAGAAGAAGAAGAAGAAGAAGAAGAAGAAGATGATGATGATGATGATGATGATGATGATGATGATGATGATGATGATGATGATGATGATGATGATGATTGTGATGACGACGACGATGACGTAAGGAGGAGGAGACGAAGAAGAATAGGAAAATAAAGAAGAAGAGGAGGGGAGTCGAAGAAGAAGAGCAGAAGACAGACATACAGACATATCAACACTTCAAATTTAATTCTACTTCCGTCATGTTAGAAAGAAAGACACTTCTGTTTTACGAAATACGCATAAACATGCTCATTTCTGACACGCGTACAACTGGACAGATGAAGTAATGAGACAACCTGCCATTTCTGAAAATTGAAACAAATTGCTTACTCTAACAATGATAAACATGTCTTGAATTTACCATGATAAAACTGTCAATATACGTTAATTTTCTTGCTCTAGACATGTCTGCCTCGTGCTGCAGACGCACACCTGCTAAGGTTTACCGGAAGGGTTTAAGAGCTGCGTGATTATGCCGTTAGCGAAGTATAGCGATCTTTGACCGACACTTTGCCGTCTTGACTGACGATGGATTGTAAAATGGAGTTATACCTCTCCATAGCTCCGAAGTCGGAGAGTGTCTGCCTGTACTGCGAGGAACCACCAGTCTGCACACCAATAAGCCAGACATGGGACAACGGATACTCACGCAAACCTCAGTTCGGTATGACATCATACTGATGTTGGACAACAGGATGCCTTCATCCGACATACAGGACTTCGCGTTGGAGCTCAAGCCAACGAACACAAGCAAGCAAGCATACCTCTCCATAACACAAAGCCTGGATGAATTTAGACATCATGTGTTGTCCATGTAGGTTGGTTCATCTCTCTGCCTGCCTATTTTACTCCAGAGGAAAGGTAATACTAGGACATCTGGAACAAAACAAGCTGGAAAAGCTGTCGGATCAGCAAAGCAATGCTCTAACCGTCCGCCTGTCAGAGCTTCCATCCTAGACCAGTTGACCAGTTGCCGACCAAGGATTAGGGCTTGGTCTACCTTGCCATGACAGTTAGTCTTTAGGCTACATTTCCTCGCACTAAGGTAAATCTTTGTTAAGGGACTCCATTAATCAAACAGGTAAAGAAATACTACCGGAGGGAAGCCAAAAAAATAGAGTGAGAGAGAGAGAGAGAGAGAGAGAGAGAGAGAGAGAGAGAGAGAGAGAGAGAGAGAGAGAGAGAGAGAGAGAGAGAGAGAGAGAGAGAGAGAGAGCTGGACATGGATTCAGAAAACATGTGTTGCCCATGCAGCATGTTCCCTCTTTCGGCCTTGCCTTGTTTACTCCAGAGGAAAGGATAACCATTACGTCTGGAACAAGGTAGGCTGCAGACGGCCGATAGAAAAAAATATGCACATACAAATCTGTGAGCTCACAGGAAGTAAAATAGAGTAAATATAGGACGTTTAAAATCAAACACATGAAATATATTATTGGAGGAAGATGCTATAATGAAGAGGTGAAATGAGTATATACGAGAATTATATGATGGAGAAAGGGAAGTATTAACAGAAAAAAGTAACTTAGAAGGTCCACCTATTCTAAAAGAAGACGTCGCTGACCTGTCAAATACATAAAGAAAAGAAAAAATACCTGAGGAAGATAGAATCACAACGGAAGAATAAGAAGTCCCGGGTTGTGTATTGTCTCCTAATTTGTTCTCATTGTACAGTGAATATATAATTTATCATAATGAGATCTACTGAAAATATGTTATGGATCCTGGTTGGTGGACATAATATAAATAACTTACGTTCAGGTGATGACACCGTCTTGATAGCAACAAGTCAGAAGGATCGACAGGATATGATAGACGCCCGTGTGTTGCCGGGGCCCATATGGGGAGCAAAGAATAGTAACACTGTTGCCTACCATGCATGTCGTAAGAGGCGACTAAGGAGGCTATGGTTCCGTCGCCCTGCTACTGAGTGAGTGCGTGGCGCGACACTGTGAGCTGTGAATTTCGCGCGGAATGCTTTTGCATCTGTCCGCGGTTGTTTTTCGCGTGAACTGCATGTTCGGAACGATGACGGCCGACTGTTGCTGGATTGACTGGTTTGCCTTTTCGGTTCATAGGTGCATTTTTCATTAGACTCTTGGGAGTCGTCGCTGTAGCTACGGAGTTCGTGCTTTGTGCGGCGCTTTCGGTGGGTCGCCCTGAAGAAAGAGACCGAGCCATATAGGATATAACCCCAGTCAATGAAGTCTTTCTGGTGACTGCCGTTTTCATCGACTATGAACTGTATTTTTCGTGGAGGACTTCTGTGTTGGCATTCTGGCGGCGGCATTATGCACAGTGTACCTGTGCGGGCTGTTGGATTGCCGAGACTCCTGTCTATTCCATTGTTCACATGGGGCATTGAGGAGCATTTTGTGATATTCACTGGCACAGGAACGGAGCAATATGGGGACGACCCGTTGCCGTGAAGTTGGAACCGCGACTAACTAACTAACTAACTTTAATCTTGTTCTAATCTCTTCAAGGCATCTCCCATCAGATGTTATGACTGTTCCGAGATAGTTGTACCGATTCACTTGTTTAAGAATATGCCAATTTACTTGTATATTACATTGTGGTATTTCTTCCTTCCTAGTGACGACCATAATCTGTGTTTTCTTACAATTCAATTCTAACCCCAGTTGTTCACTGTGTGCAACAACCGCATCTACTAACTGTTGCAGGTCCTGTTCATTGTCTGCAATCAAGACTGTATCATCTGCGTATCTAATGTTATTGATGTATCGTCTCCCATATTCCTTTCATATCTTCTATATTTCTGAAAATATGTTCACTGTGGAGGGAAAAAAGATCTGGAGACATTACACATCCCTGTCTCACACTTCTCTTAATAGGCTGATATTGACCTACTTCATTATCAATTCTTATGTTGTTTACAATATATGGTTTTTTTTACAAGTCTAAGGTCTTTTCCGTCAATTTGTAGATCTTCAAGCATCCTTATCATGTCTACATGTTTCACTTTATCGAAAGTATATGTGTAGTCAATAAAGCAAAGGTGTAGATCTTTGTTTACTTCTATAGAACGTTCAATGACTGTTCTCAGTATGTACACAGTATTTACTGTACCCTTTCCTTCTACAAACCCACATTGTTCCTCTCCTATTTCAGGTTGTATTTTCTTCCTAATTCTTTGCATGATAATTCTTAGCAAAATCTTCGTGATGTGACTCATTATACTAATTGTTCGATGTTGATCACATTCCAAAGCTCCTGATTTATTTGGGATTGCAATAAATACATAATTACATAATTCATGAGTGACACATGCCTGGGTCATTGACATTAAGGAGAATGACCGTGCTAGAACATAAACAAGTGACCGGGCATGAGAAATAATAGATGAAAGTTAGAGACAGTAAGGTGAGTGACCCCAGTAGGTTGACTACGAGAAAAACAACCAGCCATGAGAAATAATGGTGCGGGTGTGAGCAGACCCCAGGGTGGATGGGGAGAGACAGTTTTGGGCTGGGGTGTAATGTTGTTGGGAGCCCAGGGAGGGGCTACACAGCAGGGTTAAAAGACAGTGGAAAACTTTGACTTGGGCAGTGGAAGCTGAGACCGACTGAGGTTCGGTTCGTGTGAAGTCAAGGGACTTCAGTCAGTGGATGTTTTAGCGCCGAGCGGATCGGTGGGCTAATATGTGGGAGTTTAGACTGACTGCGGTCAGATCTTTTGTGGTGTTGTGCTCCCAGTTGTGAATACAGGCTTGAAACCCAGTGGGGGTTGGATAGTTAATGGAGGCCTGAACCCAGAGTGGGTTTATAGTTAGTGGAGACTAGACCCATGTGTGTGGGTGTATTGTGTGAAGTCCAGCTGTGGATAGGAGCTGGATTACCTGTCTTATGGATTTGAGATGAAGCAGGCCGTGAGAAGACAGTGATGTGTACGTGTTAAATTGTGAGGGGGATATTTATATTCTATGGATTATATTGTGTCTGGATATATAAGGATGTTCCGTTTGTCCGTGTTCTTTCTGTATTAAAGGATTATGTGCGCCAACTCATTCTTGTTTAATGACTGATGGATGTGTATTACTGGGGTGAGTTGCATTGTGAGACCGTTAGATAACTCAATTGACACACCAAGAGCATCGTTACCTAGACAACGCCCATCTCACGCACTTATCATCAAGAACATCGTGAGAATGAGGTATATCTCCAGTATCATATATGGTATTCAGGAGTCTTGTAACTTTATCTATTCCGTATTCTTCTAAAGCATTAATCATTTCTGTTGTGATGCTGTCTGAACCGGGGGTCTTGCTAGATTTCATATGTTTAAGAGCATTCTGAACCTCTAACTTCAAAATTGATGGTCCTTCATTATTATTTTTAATATCATACTGTTCTTCTATGTTATCATCATAAAGGTTTTTCACATAATCTGACCTTACATGCAAAATCTGATTTTTTTCTATTATGATTTTTCCATCTTTTGTCTTTAGAGAGCCTGCTGATGTATGTGTTCTTTGATTAGTAAGCTCCTGAATTCTTTTGTGCATTAGTTTGTATTTTTACTGTTATGTTGTGTTTCAATTTCTATGCAATTTTTCTCGAGCATTGCTTCTTTTGTCTCCTTACATAATGTTCTGACTTTTCTGTGAATTTCTTTATATTTGGCAGGATTATTTTTGTTCTTTCTTCTTGTTTCCATTAGCTGTAAAATGTCTTCAGTCATCCATGTCTGACGACCCACATTCTTTAATTTTGGAATAATTTTTCCTGCAGCTAACTGATTGAATTCTTCAACATTTCCCATTGATCATCCACATCTTGAAATAAGTTCTCTAGATCAGACAATATATCAAATTTGATCTTTACTTCTATGTTAAAATTATCTTGTATTTCTTTGTCAGTTTTCAATTTGCACAAATCATATTTAGTGTTTCCGGTTGTATACTTGACTTTCTTTAACTTTACCCTCAGTCTGCCTGTAATTAATCTGTGATCACTTTAACAGTCTGCATTGGGAACTGTTTTTACGTCTGTTAGCGCATTTCGAAACCTTCTGCTAATCAGGATGTAATCTATCTGATTTTTAATCCTGCTGTCTGGACTCTTCCATTTCCATAATCTTTTAGGATGTTGTTTGAACCAGGTGTTTCCTAACCATTTCTTGTTCTTTTGCCCATTCTACAAGTCTCTATCCGCTTTCGTTTCGCTCTCCCAAACCATGGTCGCCTACACTGCGTCCATCGCCTTGATTTTCCACTTTTGCGTTGAAATCACCCATTATAATATTTATTTCTGATTTTTTTACATTTCTTCAAAGCAAGCTCCGTATCATTATAAAATTCATCTATACTTTCTTCACTGCATTCACTTGTTGGAGCATATGTTTGAATTACATTTATTGTAAAAGGTCTTCCGTTTAACTTTACTAATAAAACTCTGTCTGACACAGCCCAATAACCTTTAATAGAATTTGATGTTTGCCGATCCAACATAATGGCTACACCTCTTTGCCGTTCTTCTCCTCCAGAATAAATAATCTTACAATCTTCTCCTGTCTTGATCCCTGCCCCTCTCCATCTGGTTTCACACACTCCTAATATATTAATATTCTCTCTTCCCATTACTGGTTTGATGTTATCCAATCCAAAGACTGCATTCTATCAAATAAATAACGTTTTGTACAATACAACACTGTCCTTGAAAGTTAGATAAAGAGTTCTTGCAAGTTACATAGAACCAGTTTTAACATACGGCTGCGAGTCCTGGACAATTGGTGAACAGGCAAAAAATCTCCGGAAGCCTTGGAGATGTGGTTTTATAGAAGAATGCTGAAAATTAATTGGACAGTCAAAATTAGCAATCATGACGTTTTACGGGAAGCTGAGTCGCAAAGACAACTTATCACAAACATCAGATAGAGGCAGCCGTCGTTTTTGGCCATTTTGTGAGAAGACAAAAACTGGAACATGTTGTGACAACCAGAATTATTTGTGGAAAGAGAGATAGAGAAAGACAGCACGAGAAGAAGATTCTTGACAGTCTTGTATCATAGCACGGAAGGAAGTAAACACACGAATTGATCCATGACATAAGAGGTCGTAATTTGTGGAGTGGCATGATCGCCCATGCCATCCTGCAAGGCACTGTTGGTGATATTTACCAAAATGTTGAATGATATTTACAGTATTAGATATTTACAAAGTGATATGATGAAAACTTAATTTATAGCTATACCAAAAAGACCTGGAGCAATTGAATGTCAAAGCTTTCGTACAATTAACCTCATGAACTATGTCACTAAGCTTATTTATACTTAGAATTATCATGAGAAGAATGAGAAAGAAAACAACAATCGAGGTTGGTGAAGGAAAGTGTGGATTTGAAGAAGGAAGGGGTACATACGATGCAATAATCATTTCTCTTCTTTAAATGTTTGTTCATATATACTCGACAACAGCATTACGGTCCGATGTGTTTGTGTGTTTGTTATTTGACCTATGCTGGTTTAATATAAATTATGAAACCTATAGTGCTATCTCAATGGTTTGATACGAATTCTGTCCGTATTCCATAGTTGTTAGGTTCATGTGCATGATAGACATGACCAATGAAGACACTTTTTTTTTGGAGTGTCTAGTTGGTCGTACGTCGAAGTACACTTGTTCCTGCAGCGAGGCGCCGTCGTCATTTGAAGGCGACAGGTTCGATCGCGGTCGGTAACTATAGCTTTCAAATTTTATGTTGTCTAGTGCGTCTTCTAGTCTCTACTTCCTTCTTCTCCTTCTGTGAGCGCCAAATAATACTATGTGTGTTTATTTATGTAAATATATACATTGCAAACACTAATAGAAAGATCAACAGAGACACATAAAGACATACATTTGAGCTTCATAGATTATACCAAGGCATTTCATAAAGTAAAACATGATGAACTAATGAAAATGTTGGAAGATATCAACATTGATGGGAAAGATCTCAGAATAATAAGCAATTGTTACTGAAACAAAGTAGCAGCAATTAAAATGGGAAATAAAGAGGGCAGTTATGAACAAATAAAACTAGGAGTGCGACAAGGATGTGTTTTGTCACTGGATCTCTTCTCCATCTATAGCGATAATAATGAGAGAGATCAAAGAAACGCCGGGAATGCTACTCGGGGGTTATAATATAAACAATACACGCTATGCAGATGACACGGTATGATGGCGGATAATGCAAAAGATCTGCAACAATTGTTGGACATTGTAATAACGGAGAGTGCGAAGAAAGGAATCTCCTTGAATATCAAGAAAACAGTAACAACGGTGATAAAGAAAAATGTGACACCAAAATGTGAAATAGAAATAAAAGGGAAAATGCTTAACCAAGTGGATAATTGTAACTACCTAGTGGCATTTATAATAGCTGATGAAAGGTGCACAAGAGAGATTAAGCTACATTTCAGAAAAAGAAAAGTATCTTATGCAATAAGTCATTATCATTGAATGTAAGAAAAAGAGTGCTGAAATACTATATAGAACCTGTATTGCTGTATGGCAGTGAATCTTGTAATGTAAATGAACAAACTGGGAAGAGATTGGAAGCAACAGAGATGTGTTCCTGAGACGAATGTTGCGAATTCCTTGGACTGCCAGGGTAACTAACAACAACTGTCTGAAAGAGGCTAATGAAACTAGAACATTATATACACAAATAAGAAAAAGACAAACAGCGTTCTTTGGTCATGTGATGAGAAGAGAGGCACTGGAGAACATCGTGACAACTGGAAAGATAGGCATTGGAGAACATCGAGACAACTGGAAAGATCAAGGGGAAGAGACGTAGAGGCTGACAGAGAGAAATGATGTTTCATTCTCATTGGGTGGCCGAACCAGGTAAGACCCGCTGACATGCTTTAATTCTCTTTATGGCACTTTAGGCATACGGTGATAGACTTAAATTCTTTAAACCAATCTGAACCCGGTGGGCGGTATAGTCAGTGTCACTCCGACTGTCTTTACCTTTCATGAAATTTATTGTTTTGGTGTATTTGTTGTGTATGTGTGTGGTTTTGTTTTGTTTTTATGTTGTTTGTGTGCGTTTGTTTGTTTGTTTTTTTTTTTTTTTTTTTTTTTTTTTTTGGGGGGGGGGGGGGGGTTATTTATTGTTTTTTTGTGTTTTTTGTGGTTTTTTTTGCGCTCGCTCGCTTTGAATTCAAGCGTAGTCCATACACACTATGTATAGTAGTGATGGCCTGAATTTTGCGTGTGGGTTAGCTTTCCCTATTAACAGTGTCCCTCGTCATCAGGCGAAACCACTCCGACTTCAGCGGAACTTGTAATGTACGTCCCCAAGTCAAGGACGACAGATCAACATGTTAGTCCAGCTTTCCGATGTAGGGGTTGAACCGCTAACCTCGGCATTAGTACACCCGATGTTTAAGAACACGCGCTCTTACCCATTCGACCATGCTGACCTGCTTCCCGTGAAATGTCTTGGTAATCATATTAGGAGGGTCGACCTGGGTTCAATTGTTAAAATCCAAACGACTCGGATTTGAATCGTTAACCCTCAGGCAAGCGGCCCAGCGTCTAGGCACAACGCTCCCACAAATCTAAAAGATTTTAACATTACGAAAACAAAATTTAACGCTTCATTGAGAAATTGCAATGTTAAATTCAATTAGCTCTAATAAACATTAACTTCTTGACGCAAGCAATGATCGGCGAACACATCTGCACACATAGACACAGACCAACGCACATACACACATGCGCACACAATCCGCTGTGATTGGGAAATGTGAGAGCTGGCGGGCGTTCATGCGTCACCCACGGATGTCAGCTGTGGCTAATGTAAACAAACATCGTCTGCGTCTGCTTCCGTTAGTTGCTCTAATGTGTGTGTGTGTGTGTGTGTGTGCGCGCGCGCGCGCGCGTGTGTGTGTATGTGTGTTAGGGGAGGGGGTGCGTGTGTGATTGTGTGTACAGTGGGGTAGGGGAGGATGGATGGAAGCATGTATATCTTCTTCTTCTTCAGCTTTCCGAGCCATTGAGGTTCTTTGCTGCAAATACAATCCGTCTCCATTCGTCTCTCTGGTGGACCTTCTCTTGCCAGTCGTTGATTCCAAGTGCTTGTAGGTCTGTACATGTATTATCTCTCCACCGCCTTCTTGGTCTACCTCGGGTCTAAGGTCATTTATTTCCTGAGTGTAAGCGAGTTTTGTTTCCCTATTATCTTCCATTCTTTCTATATGCCCCAGCCATTGTAGTCTATTAGCCTTCATGATACCAGTGATTAGCGGGGACTTAAACAGATCATACATGTCTTTGTTACTTCTTCTTTTCCACTCTCCACTTTGTGTATCCCTAATGGGTCCAAAGATGCGTCTTAAAATTTTGTTCTCAAAGGTTTGTAACAAGGCTTCGTCTCCTTTCGTTGTACTCCAGGTTTCAGAGCCATACAGCACAACTGGTCTGATCAGTGTTTTGTATATTGTGATTTTGGTGTTACGAGATAGCGCCTTTGATTTTAGTAGATGTTGTAGTGCATAGTATATCTTATTTCCAGAGTTGATTCTAGTTTGTATTTCTTCCCTTATGATGTTGGAGCAGTTGAAGATTGTACCCAGATATTTGTATGTTTCCGTTCTTTTAATGGTCATATTATCTATTTGTATGTGGCCAGAGGTTTTAGCCATTCCGTCTCTTGAAATTACCATATATTCTGTCTTATCTTGGTTGATAACCAGCCCATCTGTTGGGCTTTTTCCTTTAAGTGAGTCAATATTTCCAATGTCTTTTGTTCACTTTGCCCTATAATATTTAAATCATCTGCATAACCAAGCAGCTTGGATGTTCCTCCAATATCACATTCCTCCTTTATCTTCCTTACAACTTTCTCTAGAGCCAGATTGAAGAGTAGCGGCGATAGTGCATCACCCTGTTTCAAGCCAGATGTTATTTGGAAGGGGTCTGATTTCCTGCCTTTATATGTTACTATATTATAAGTATCTTCCATGCATAGTCTGGTCATGTTGATTAACTTCCTTGGTATTCCAAATTCCTGCGTAGCATTCCATAGACTATTCCTATGGACACTATCATAAGCCTTTTTAAAATCCACAAAAATGTTATGGAGATCTCTTTTATATTCCCAATGTTTCTCGGCTATTTGTCGTAAGATAAATATCTGATCTATTGTTGATCTGTTTTGTCTAAAACCCGCCTGGTAGTCACCTAATATGTCTTCTGAATATGGTTTTAGTCTATTTAGTAATACTGCGGATTGTATCTTATAGCTTGTGGACAGTAGTGATATTCCTCTATAATTTCCACATTGGAACTTGTCTCCTTTCTTAAAGATAGGTATCAATAATGACTCTTTCCAGTCATGGGGTAATTCTTCTGTCCTCCAGATTTTTATTATTAGTTCGTATAGCTTTAGATGTAATGCATGGCCACATGCCTTTATAAATTCAGCAGAAATTCCATCAGTCCCAGTTACCTTATTGTGTTTAAGTCGTGTGATTACATATAGGATTTCTTCAAATGTAGGTTCTTCAATTTGTGGTTCGCATGTTAGAACCTCTTCCTGTGGGAAAATGTTACTTGGAGCTTCACAATTTAGTAATTCAATAAAATATTCTTTCCATGTGTTGCACATTTCCTCATTGGTATTTATCATATTCCCATTTTTGTCTTTTAAACCATATGTGTTTTGTTGGTGCCCTCGTTTCATTGACTTCAGTTCTTTAAAAAATTTTCTGGATTCATTTTTCTGGTGATTAGTTTCCATATCTTTGATTATATTACTCATATATTTTCGCTTCTGCTGTCTGACTATTTTTGTAGCCTCTTTACATTCATTTCTATAATGCTCTTCCTTTTGGATGTTATTGATGTCATTTAACCATACATGTCTGGCATTCTTCTTCCTAATGACTGCTTCTTCACATTTTTGATTGAACCATCTGTTTTTTCTATGCGTGGTTAACACACCGAGACATTCTTCTGCGGTAGATTGAATTGTATTCTTGATGTTCAACCAAGTTTGGTCAACGCATTCCTCCGAAGGGTTTTGCAGAGTTTCAAGTTTACATTTTATTTCATCTGTAAATTTCTCTTTGACTGTAATGTCTTGTAGTTTTTCTCTGTTATATGTTGGGTGTAATCTTTGTAATTTAGTATAGAAAGCTCTCTTAAGTTTTATTTTAAATTTTGCTCCAACGAGGAAGTGGTCACTGTGGCACTCAGCTCCTCTATAACTTCTGACTTGCTGTATGTTTGATGCATTTCTGTTGTTAAATAAAATGTGATCTCTTTGATTATAGGTTCTCTTGTCACTTGATTTCCAAGTTTGTTTGTGTATATCCTTTCTTTGTAATCTGGTACTGCTAATCTGCAGTCCTTTGGCTTCTGCCAGGTTGATGACTCTCCATCCATTATCATTTGAAGTTGTATGTAGGCTTTCCATACCGGCCACTTTTTTATTAGTTTGCTCTCTACCTATTTTTGCATTGAAGTCTCCCAGCACAATCAGGATGTCCTGTTTGGGGGTTTCTTCTATGACATCTTCCAGATCATTATAAAAGTCTTCTTTAATATCATCTTCTTTCTCTTCAGTAGGTGCATGTACATTAATCATCGTTATATTTTTCCATTTACCTTTTATTCGTAATTTACTAATCCTGTCATTAAAAGCTTTAAAGTTTAAAACGTTCCCCCATAACTCTTTTTTGATGACAAATCCTGTTCCTAATTCATGTTTATTTTGGGTATTTCCTCCATATATTATAATCATTCCATTTTGCTCTAAAGTACCCTCTCCTGGCCACCTTATTTCTTGAATTGCTGTTATATCAATTTGATATTCAACCAGCTCCCGGGTTAGTTCTTCGGCCGCTCCAGCTCGATATAGTGTCCGTACATTCCATGTTCCAAATCTCAAAAGTCCTTTAACGTTCCAAGGTCGTTGTCCAGATAAGTCAGTCCGATATCGAGGCTCATGTATTTGTTTCGTAACAAAGAAAGGTTTTTACAAAGGTGGGGATGTTAACCCCACGCTTCAACCCCCAACCTGAAGGACCACCAGGGTGTTTCTCTTTGTCTGTTCTCTACCCTTTGACCTGTCCGGCTTGGGAGGCCCTGCTGGTAGCTACGCTACCGCCGGCATAGCTCTCAGGGTCATTGAGAAACTCAAGCTCCCTGTGACAAATTATTTGATGTTTGACAGAGGACCTAGTTTGTAGTGTTCTCTGGAGATATATCTTGAATATTAAATAACAAGATAAAGGTTATGATTTAGCACGTTTTGTCTAGAGGTCACTCAAATGAGCTAATCATTCCCGCAATAGCCTTTTTGGAGAACCTTTTTCTTTGGCTCAAACCCCCACTGTGAGACCACTATGTATCTACACAGAAATTTATATAAGAAGTAACTAGTTCACCCAAGGCCAGAGAAGATCTGAACTATTAGCGCCTGTACAACTGAGGATCCCTCTCACTCAACATAATGTTGCCAGTATGCTATTCGTCCGTCACATAGATCTTTCCCTATATTTTTTTGTCATTTTGTGACCTATATCAGTTCAATTAGTCTTTAGGACTTTAGGACTTTATTTATTTGTAGACAAACAACTTCAACAATAACTGTACATTACATCTGTTGGACAAGACATCTACATGACAGTTTCCTGCCAAAAGTGGGACATACATTCACAAGGAATTGTTTACACCACAATTGTACAAGATAGACATCATGTGATACTTGACAACATCTATACAGGACTTTTCACAATATGTATAACCAACCACAGCACTTAAGACAGTCACCAGAGACAATACTTGACAGCAACTGTACAAGAAATTCACTGGGGACATGTACTTCAACTGATTCATTAAATACACAATTTATTGAGTTGGTGAGTAGAGTGGTGACCATTGCCTCATCTCCTGTCATGTCAACACTTCAATTATTGCCTAGAAAATGCATAAAATATGTCACAGATGCAGGTTAATAAACAAGATACAACACTTCTTATTTACTCCACCACCCAATAACTCTCCTCCACCTCTCCTCTCTAATTACCACTACACCATTCCGTTACAGTATCTGTATCTATCATCATTTCCTGACTCTTGGGAATTTAGGAAATCTTATCCATGGGCAACTCAAGGAAGAAACTACTGTTCTGGGTCTGTTGGATCCTTTTATCATCAGCATGGATGTTGGACTAGCTCCAGTTAGCAGCTTCCCCAGAATAAGCTTCATGGCAGATTCATTCCTCTTGAAGACAAGATTTGGTATGATGATATGCCACTGTATCTCACGGTTGATCAGGCTGTTAGTGAAGGCTGTCACTGGGTACTTCAATAATGACATACAGAATGTCCCATACATTGCAGCTACTCATTTAGCCAGATCAACTTCCCTACTGTTCCTCACATTCTTCAAGAATCACTGTGTGAGCATCAGGCTGGATATTTTCTAAGTTTTGTCTTAGATAAACAAACACTCCCAAATTACCCCACAGTTCTCCATGAATGTAGTTCATATAACAAGATTTGATGTTAGTCTCAGTTGATCTTTTGACTTACTCAAAGATCACTGACCACATTTGAAGTGCTTCAGATTGTGTCATGCTCCCATTTATGCATTCAGCTGTTGAGCTGAGAGAAAACTCTTCTTGATATTCCCACATTTTGATAGGGAGTCACATCTGGATCTAGGACTTCTGTTTAGTTGTCCCAGATGATATATGGATGGCCTCTCCACCATACTGTTCTCTGTTGACATATAAAATGGTACAACATCTCTTTACATATGTTAAAAGATAATGTTATTATACATCAACAGACACAGACTGGGGATGGGGAGGAAAAGGATGGGTGTGGTCCAAACACACCTCTCCTAGTTTGATGATGCCGTGTATTTCACTCTGATGTACTGTGGGTGATATGTGTTCCATTCACCCTTATCTGTGGTAATCACAAGACCATATGTTGAGACAGGGGTAGCTTAACACAATTACGAGCATTTATGTGGTCTAAGTTCCACCATGTTTGAACCACAGTAAACCTGGGCACAAGGAGGACTAGACACAATACAGCAATCATTGTGACATAGCAACATGGGACAGGCATTGTGAAGGGAAATGGAAAATAGGCATTTCAACTGCAATATGGATTAACTAATGGCATTTACCCAATTAGCAGACCAGACATCCATTCCTATGGCTGTGATGTTGGTGCATGAATGTCCTATTCCATATACACTTACACAGCAATGCCAGACCTCACCCCTTTTTCACCAGACTTATCTCACAGGTACATCATCATCATCATGTGCTCTTTCCCCACTGAGTAATTTTCATGTCTACTTCAGTAGGTAACAGAAGCTCAATTGCATACACAATTGTTCACATATGTACCAAGCACATATGTGGAAAACATGTTTAGTCCTTGTAAATTTGCATGAGCCATACATATGTTCAGCCAACTAAGACACAGGTTCACACACCTATGGTTCTCTTAGGAACTAGTTTATATGAACCATCCAACAGTAGAGGTAACAGTGTAATGCTGCAGAGAGAAATTATATTAATTCTCTTGAGCTTATAGCAACCAGGCATCACATGGACTTAGCAATTCTGGCGTGCCACACACAACCTGTTTACATATGGATGTTTGAAGCATCTTTCTTTCTACTAGATGTGAGAGGCTATTTATTAAATCACCAACTCACTCACTCCATCATTCTCTGCGTTTTACCAAGGAACTTGTACATGTTTACATCACTCATTCCCATTCAGACTGCCATTTCTTAACTCGCACGAGAGCAAAGGTACAGTTGAGTTAAGAATGAGTCATCCTAGGCATTAAGAATGCACAAGGGGTTTGGGTTTGCGAATCTGCATGAGTGTGTCATACATTCATCAAGCATACGCAACCAGTCACAACAAGGGATTGATATGCATTTGGAGTATACAGCGTGAAAGACGTGTCAAGGTTGAAGATGCAGTGTTCAGAATTCTGGCGCACAGAAGTTAGGTTTTCCACTTTCACATTTTATTCACAAAATACTCATACATTCTTCTCATTCGTTTATCAGGCACAACTACAACATTAAAGTATGTTTTAAAGTGGTACCTGCTGTCCAGAGAACAATATATTATTGAATCTTTAAGGGCATTGTTGGGTCATCACATCACACTAGCGACCGCTCCCGGTGAAATCCCCGCTCAAACTAATTAGATTTTAAAATATGGCCCAGGAATAGCGTGGGCTCATTACTTATGAACCAATCAAAAGACAAGTGCATACCGCCGCCTCCCCCCAACTCGTTCTAGAACATACGATCTAAGAATAGCCCTTATATTTGGGATGGTCCCCGTTAAGACTTAAAGTATCCTTATGAAATGTGTCGGACTGGGAATGTGGAATTCTGTTTCATCATGCTACACTCCCCCACCACGACAAGGTGGAAACACCATCGGGGGAGATGTATATCTATGTGTATAAAATATGTCTTTTTGTGTCTGTGTGTCTGTGCGTCTGTGTGTCTGTCTGTCTGTATGTATGTCTATCTGTCTGTCTCATCCTTTCTCTCTCTCTCTCTCTTAGTATCTCTTTCTCTAAATTTCTTTCTCTCTGCGTATCTCTCATTCTCTCCCTCCTTCTCCCTCTTTCCCCCTCTCTATCTCTCTCACCCACGAAGTAATTCTCTCTGTATCTTTCTATCTAAATGTATTTCTCTCTGCGTATTTCTCATTCTCTCCCTCTCTCTCTCTCTCTCTCTCTCTCTCTCTCTCTCTCTCTCTCTCTCTCTCTCTCTCTTTCTCCCTCTCTCTCTCTCTCTCTCGCACTCACTCATTGACTGTTTCTGTATCTCTTTCTCTAACTTTTTTTCT
>OY992894.1:19814696-19912196 GCA_963921405.1 Cepaea hortensis
CCTCTTCATCATCATCATCAAGTGCCCTGCCAACTGGCGTAGGCGTTCATGGCTCTCCACAGATCTCAGTCTTTGGTGTTCTGGATCAACTCTGTTGATGGTATTCCTCCATGCCACCGTCTCAATCCATCCAGCATCATTTCTCTTGGTCTGCCTCTGCCTCTCTTCCCCTCGATCTTTCCATTTGTCACGATGTTCTCCAATGCCTCTCTTCTCATCACATGACCAAAGAAAGCTGTTTGTCTCTTTCTTATTGTTGTATATAGTGTTCTAGTTTCATTAGCCTGTTTCAGGCTATCGTTGTTAATTACTCTGGCAGTCCAAGTGGTGGTGGTGGTGATGATGATGATGGTGGTGGTGGTGGTGGTGGTGGTGGTGGTGGTGGTGGTGGTGGTGGTGGTGGTGGTGGTGGTGGTGGTGGTGGTGGTGGTGGTGGTGGTGATGGTGGTGGTGGTGGTGATGGTGGTGGTGGTGGTGGTGGTGATGGTGGTGGTGGTGGTGGTGGTGATGGTGGTGGTGGTGGTGGTGGTGATGGTGGTGGTGGTGGTGGTGGTGATGGTGGTGGTGGTGGTGGTGGTGATGGTGGTGGTGGTGGTGGTGGTGGTGGTGGTGGTGGTGGTGGTGGTGGTGGTGGTGGTGATGGTGGTGGTGGTGGTGGTGGTGATGGTGGTGGTGGTGGTGGTGGTGATGGTGGTGGTGGTGGTGGTGGTGATGGTGGTGGTGGTGGTGGTGGTGATGGTGGTGGTGGTGGTGGTGGTGATGGTGGTGGTGGTGGTGGTGGTGATGGTGGTGGTGGTGGTGGTGGTGGTGATGGTGATGGTGGTGATGGTGGTGGTGGTGGTGGTGGTGGTGGTGATGGTGGTGGTGGTGGTGTTGGTGATGGTGGTGGTGGTGGTGGTGGTGGTGATGGTGGTGGTGGTGGTGGTGGTGGTGGTGGTGGTGGTGGTGGTGATGGTGGTGGTGGTGATGGTGGTGGTGGTGGTGGTGGTGGTGGTGGTGGTGGTGGTGGTGGTGGTGATGGTGGTGGTGGTGGTGGTGGTGGTGGTGGTGGTGGTGGTGGTGGTGGTGGTGGTGGTGGTGGTGGTGAGTGGCTCTATGGGTGATGTAATCTGTATTATGATGGCCGCCTTTACTCTCCAAGACAGTTCCTAGTACACATAATAGAATGTATTCATTCATTCTACTACTGAACGTAACACTTGCCTAGTACATCAACAGCAGCTGACAAATGCTGGTGTTGACTGCAACGTCCCGTAAGGGATACGCAACAAATAATAAAATTCATTCATTCAGTAGCAGTCCTTTGCAGAACCTCGCTCCCATAACAACCTTCCAGTAAACTTCTCTGTCACAAGCAAGATGTCCCGTGTCCGATACACCCATCTGGAGATCACCCGCCTCATCCTGCACCCATCTTCTCTTTGGCCTTCCTCGTCCTCTTTTCCCGGCAAATACACCTTCTTTATTGTTCTGTACAAACTTTCATGACGTTTCAAGTGACCAAAATATTTCAGTTGTCTTTGTTTTAATTATTTTTTTTTAATGTTGCATAACTCTTACAGGACGTTGCAGTCAACACCAGCATTTTTCAGCTACTGTTGATGTACTAGGCATGATTACGCTCAGTAGTTTGCCATTGCTTTCTGAGCGACCGGCTCGCATACCCCGTATGTTACCGACACGCCGAGAACCGCTACCAATTCTCGCGCACATCACGCCACTCACGAAACTATACGGGAATACGGAGAAAGACGCTAACACCTAGACTAGGGAGACCGGTGTTATATTAGAATAAATAAATAAATATGACATATTGGGCACACGGCGTTAGAACCATATTTCCTATAGAACAATTGGCATTCGATGGGTGATGTGTTCAGTATTATGGGAGTCTCCGTGGCGAAATGATCAAGCCGTCTGACTCGAGCTCCGAAAGTTGTGGGTTTGATTCTGGCCGCGTCCTTCGGTTCACGAATGCTGTTTTTCGGATACTCCTGAGGGTCGACGCTGGAAATACGAAGTTAGTGCTTTATACAACGCTTTCCGCGCTGCGGAAAGAGACTGAGCCATGTGGATAAAACCCGTTACAAGTAAGTCGACCCTGTCGACTTTTAAACGACTTTTTTTCAGTATTACGAATGTCGCATTTACTGCCCATCACAGTTCCAGTTGCCCATGTTGTGTTGCGTCAACCTGAGAACCGAAGGTCAATTTTACAAATCTGCCCCGGTGAAGCTTCGAACTCACGATCACTGCTACCGTGACTCTCATACTACAATAATGATAAGCCCCAAAGCGGGAACCAGCCCTGAGGCTGTAACGTGTTAGAAACATCACTCGTGCTTGAGTGCACGGAAGTATAGGTGGCCGATTTGTCTGTGTGACTTCCTAATCGTTCCGCCAAGGCGTCAGATATTATAATAATAATTAGTTATTAATTTAATAAAACAGCTGCTCGCGATTTGGCAGCAGACCTCGTTGCGCTGGGTTTTTTACGGAATGGTATGGATGCCGGTCGTTCAGAAAGCAGTGGCAAACTATTGAACGTAAACTTGCCAAGATATCAACAACAGCAAAAACTGCTGGTGTTGACTGCAAACGTCCTGTAAAGGATATACGTCATATGCAATTAACTTTAATTTAACACAACGGTGTACTGGACAGAGAACCTGTGTTAAACTCGTGTGTCTTAAGATGTCAGAGTTGCTTCCCATATATTACGACCGCTTGTTCACCAAGATAAGTACTGTTTGCTCGTTATTTGCTGTTAATTAATCGTCTAAAACAAGAAGTACAATCGGTATGCTATACTAAAACACGATCACACGTGACAAACTGAGCGTTGCGGCCAAACTCTCCGTCAGCATACAAACAATACACAAACACCGATACAACTATATAACAATATATATGTATACAAGTTACTCATCTGTGTTCTTGTAAATACTGCAAAAATGACATGTGGAACCACGAAAAAACGCAAAACCCGGATAAAGAATATAACAAGTCGGCGGAACGCAAAGGTAAAGGAAGATATAAGAGACAGAAAGGAAAAACATAAAAAGTGTTTGAAAAGCAAACAGGAACGTGATTCCATAGAATATAGAATAGCGAGAAGACATGTGAATAGAATAATGAAGAGAGAAAAACTACAAGGAAGCAACTAGAAACTTCTACAAAAACATAAGTGCAATGAGAACCAGAGGAGAAGCCTTTGACCCAACTGAAATAATTTACAGCGAAAATGGAGAACCAGTAAGTGAACAATGACAAATCCTAATAAGATGGACACTGTACTTCGAACAACTTCTCAACATCACATCAGATATCACAGGAATTCAAGAAACCGACACAGATGCCATCAAAGAACTAGACCCAGACATACTGGAAGAAGAAATTATGGAAGCCGTCAGATTAGCCCAATTGAAAATATCGCCGGGACAAGATGAAATACCAAATGAACTGATTAAAGCAGCAAGAGAAGTAGGAACAGCATGGCTACATAGACTATTCAACCATGTTTGGGTAGAACAACAGACACCACGAGACTGGGCACTCTCTCGTTGTTTATACTTCACCTCCACATCGCAAAGTACAAGAGGAACAAGATGAGATGAGATGAGAGATGAGATCTGTTGTCTTGTTAAGGACTTGACACGTGCGTGGCTGAATACCGTGTTTATAGTTATAACAATGTTATGCCGGAAATGGGACCTTGAAGAGTGTCTCCTTCTGCAGCTCTCTCCATTTCCTCCCAATATTATTCATTTCTGTCTGTAATCCGCTTCTCCGTAATTTTAGATCTCCCGCTTGTTCGTTTTCCTCCCAATATTATTCATTTCTGTCTGTAATCCGCTTCTCCGTAATTTTAGATCTCCCGCTTGTTCGTTTTCCTCCCAATATTATTCATTTCTGTCTGTAATCCGCTTCTCCGTAATTTTAGATCTCCCGCTTGTTCGTTTTCCTCCCAATATTATTCATTTCTGTCTGTAATCCGCTTCTCCGTAATTTTAGATCTCCCGCTTGTTCGTTTTCCTCCCAATATTATTCATTTCTGTCTGTAATCCGCTTCTCCGTAATTTTAGATCTCCCGCTTGTTCGTTTTCCTCCCAATATTATTCATTTCTGTCTGTAATCCGCTTCTCCGTAATTTTAGATCTCCCGCTTGTTCGTTTTCCTCCCAATATTATTCATTTCTGTCTGTAATCCGCTTCTCCGTAATTTTAGATCTCCCGCTTGTTCGTTTTCCTCCCAATATTATTCATTTCTGTCTGTAATCCGCTTCTCCGTAATTTTAGATCTCCCGCTTGTTCGTTTTCCTCCCAATATTATTCATTTCTGTCTGTAATCCGCTTCTCCGTAATTTTAGATCTCCCGCTTGTTCGTTTTCCTCCCAATATTATTCATTTCTGTCTGTAATCCGCTTCTCCGTAATTTTAGATCTCCCGCTTGTTCGTTTTCCTCCCAATATTATTCATTTCTGTCTGTAATCTGCTTCTCCGTAATTTTAGATCTCCCGCTTGTTCGTTTTCCTCCCAATATTATTCATTTCTGTCTGTAATCTGCTTCTCCGTAATTTTAGATCTCCCGCTTGTTCGTTTTCCTCCCAATATTATTCATTTCTGTCTGTAATCTGCTTCTCCGTAATTTTAGATCTCCCGCTTGTTCGTTTTCCTCCCAATATTATTCATTTCTGTCTGTAATCCGCTTCTCCGTAATTTTAGATCTCCCGCTTGTTCGTTTTCCTCCCAATATTATTCATTTCTGTCTGTAATCTGCTTCTCCGTAATTTTAGATCTCCCGCTTGTTCGTTTTCCTCCCAATATTATTCATTTCTGTCTGTAATCCGCTTCTCCGTAATTTTAGATCTCCCGCTTGTTCGTTTTCCTCCCAATATTATTCATTTCTGTCTGTAATCTGCTTCTCCGTAATTTTAGTTCTCCCGCTTGTTCGTTTTCCTCCCAATATTATTCATTTCTGTCTGTAATCCGCTTCTCCGTAATTTTAGTTCTCCCGCTTGTTCGTTTTCCTCCCAATATTATTCATTTCTGTCTGTAATCCGCTTCTCCGTAATTTTAGTTCTCCCGCTTGTTCGTTTTCCTCCCAATATTATTCATTTCTGTCTGTAATCCGCTTCTCCGTAATTTTAGTTCTCCCGCTTGTTCGTTTTCCTCCCAATATTATTCATTTCTGTCTGTAATCCGCTTCTCCGTAATTTTAGTTCTTCCACTTGTTCGTTTTCCTCCCAATATTATTCATTTCTGTCTGTAATCCGCTTCTCCGTAATTTTAGTTCTCCCGCTTGTTCGTTTTCCTCCCAATATTATTCATTTCTGTCTGTAATCCGCTTCTCCGTAATTTTAGATCTCCCGCTTGTTCGTTTTCCTCCCAATATTATTCATTTCTGTCTGTAATCCGCTTCTCCGTAATTTTAGATCTCCCGCTTGTTCGTTTTCCTCCCAATATTATTCATTTCTGTCTGTAATCCGCTTCTCCGTAATTTTAGATCTCCCGCTTGTTCGTTTTCCTCCCAATATTATTCATTTCTGTCTGTAATCCGCTTCTCCGTAATTTTAGTTCTCCCGCTTGTTCGTTTTCCTCCCAATATTATTCATTTCTGTCTGTAATCCGCTTCTCCGTAATTTTAGTTCTCCCGCTTGTTCGTTTTCCTCCCAATATTATTCATTTCTGTCTGTAATCCGCTTCTCCGTAATTTTAGATCTCCCGCTTGTTCGTTTTCCTCCCAATATTATTCATTTCTGTCTGTAATCCGCTTCTCCGTAATTTTAGTTCTCCCGCTTGTTCGTTTTCCTCCCAATATTATTCATTTCTGTCTGTAATCCGCTTCTCCGTAATTTTAGTTCTCCCGCTTGTTCGTTTTCCTCCCAATATTATTCATTTCTGTCTGTAATCCGCTTCTCCGTAATTTTAGTTCTCCCGCTTGTTCGTTTTCCTCCCAATATTATTCATTTCTGTCTGTAATCCGCTTCTCCGTAATTTTAGTTCTCCCGCTTGTTCGTTTTCCTCCCAATATTATTCATTTCTGTCTGTAATCCGCTTCTCCGTAATTTTAGTTCTCCCGCTTGTTCGTTTTCCTCCCAATATTATTCATTTCTGTCTGTAATCCGCTTCTCCGTAATTTTAGATCTCCCGCTTGTTCGTTTTCCTCCCAATATTATTCATTTCTGTCTGTAATCCGCTTCTCCGTAATTTTAGATCTCCCGCTTGTTCGTTTTCCTCCCAATATTATTCATTTCTGTCTGTAATCCGCTTCTCCGTAATTTTAGATCTCCCGCTTGTTCGTTTTCCTCCCAATATTATTCATTTCTGTCTGTAATCCGCTTCTCCGTAATTTTAGTTCTCCCGCTTGTTCGTTTTCCTCCCAATATTATTCATTTCTGTCTGTAATCCGCTTCTCCGTAATTTTAGTTCTCCCGCTTGTTCGTTTTCCTCCCAATATTATTCATTTCTGTCTGTAATCCGCTTCTCCGTAATTTTAGATCTCCCGCTTGTTCGTTTTCCTCCCAATATTATTCATTTCTGTCTGTAATCCGCTTCTCAAATCAAATCAAATCAAATCAACTTTATTAGGGTCACAAATTGGGCGCGCAGGCCCGTCTTACATTCGGCCCTTCCAATCACTCGTCTTTCGTTCATCAAGAGCATTATACATTTACATAGGAAGATAAAATAAACATTGTGAAATGAATGTTGTAAACATAAACAAGGCTAATTACCATGTTATGAAGCCCATCTCCCACCTATCCATACATCACCCCACCCACACAACACCCCCACCTACCCACACACACGCGCACCAAGGGACACATACACCCCCCCCCACCTACCGACATACACGCACACCAAGGGACACATACATACCCCACCAACCGATCCATCCCCCTCCCGCACATCCCCCACCCACACACACTGCCCTCGCCTGATCCCCCAACCAAAACACACTCGCCACCCACAAACATTCCCCCACCAACCCACACATCCCACGCCCATCCACATACACATACTACCCCACACATCCTCTCCCCACCCACACCTCAAACCACCCATCCCCAGCCACATCTCCATCGACAACATATTCCCCACCCATGCACACAATCCCCCACCAACCCACACATCGCACATCCACTCACACATTCCCAAACCATACACACACATCCCCACCAACTGACATGTCCCTACCCCCACCCCACACACACACATCTCTCTAACCACCCATACATCCCCAATCCACTAACACACCCCACCACCCACACATACAACTTCCACCCACCCACACATGCCTTAACCTAATCCCCCACCCGCACATCACATACACCTCCTATCATGCACTATTCCCAACCCACGCACCACACACACACACATATCCCTCACCAACACATCCCCACTTACACACCACACACATATCCCCCACCCAGATACCACACAATATTCCCACCCACACCCACACAGATACCCTTACCCATCCACCCCACATACCCCAACTCACACAACACAAAAACAAAACAAAACACAAAAATCCCCCACCCACACACACATACCTCACCCACACAATATCCCCAACCAACACACCACACACCTCTCCCCACCCACACACGCATTCCCTACCCGTCCACCAACACACACTCACTCACGCATACATTCTCCACTACGCACCCACACACCCCCCCCCCCCAACCAAACATCTCTCGATCACAATACCCCTACCCCACACACATCCTCCACCCACTCACACATCCCACCCCGACACATACAACTCCCTCACCCACTTACACATCCCTAAGCCACTCACTCACACACCCCCACCCACACATTCCCCATCCAAACACACAACACTCCCCCACATACTTCCCCCAACCACCACAATCCCCTACTCACCCATACATATACCCCATTCATACGCACATTCCCCGCACCCATCACACACATCCCCCACACCACACACTATCCTCCACCCATACCTCCACAAACATACCCTCCACCCACACATCATTCACACATCCCCCACCAACACACCGCACAAATATCTCAAACCCACACACCATACACTTCTCCCCACCCACCCTTGCATCCCCAATCCACCCAACACAATCCCCTACCCACACAACCCCGCCTCCTACACATACTTCCTCAAACCGTCCACACATCTCCACCCACATAAACACACATCCCCTGCATCCGTCCCATACACATATCCTCCACCCATACACACATCCCCCACACCCATTCCAACACCCCTACTTTCACCCCCACACATCCATCCACACATCCCACCAACACCCACAAATACCACTACCCACCAAAACCAACACACCCCAACCCATCCAAACGCATACCCCCACCCACACACCCCCCACCCACACACCCACTACCCACACATATCCCCACACTCACACACATCCTCCACATACACTCACACTTCCTCACATCTAGACACATACAAAATGTCTCACGATAGTATTGAAACTAGTATGAAGAAACTCTCACACTTTACTCACACATATACACTGACACTTGTCATGAGCAGTCTCATAAAAATGTTAAACATGGAGAAAAATGTGTACATAAAATGTATGTGACGTAAAAATAGTGATGCTCTCTCTCTCTCTCTCTCTCTCTCTCTCTCTCTCTCTCACACACACACACACACACACACACACACACACTCACTCACTCTCACGCTCACACATTCACTCTTCCGCTCATTCATTCACTCTCCCGCTCATTCACTCTCCCGCTCACTCATTCACTTTCCCGCTCACTCATTCACTTTCCCGCTCACTCATTCACTTTCCCGTTCACTCATTCACTTTCCCGCTCACTAATTCACTCTCCCGCTCACTCATTCACTTTCCCGTTCACTCATTCACTTTCCCGCTCACTAATTCACTCTCCCGCTCACTCATTCACTTTCCCGCTCACTCATTCACTCTCCCGCTCACTCATTCACTCTCCCGCTCACTCATTCACTTTCCCGCTCACTCATTCACTTTCCCGTTCACTCATTCACTTTCCCGCTCACTAATTCACTCTCCCGCTCACTCATTCACTCTCCCGCTCACTCATTCACTCTCACGCTCACTCGTTCTGTCTCTCATTCACACTCACTGACTCTCTCACTCAAACTACAGTAATGAACATTAGTTTATATTATGCATGATAAAATCAAATGGTATTTAACTGATAATATGACAGATGAGAATACACAAACATATGGATTCGCGTGTTACATAACATGCGTGTTACATGACATGCATCTGCTCAGCTCTCTCTCTCTCTCTCTCTCTCTCTCTCTCTCTCTCTCTCTCTCTCTGTGTATTCTTTCATATACACACACTCACACGCATGCACGCGCTCACACACATACACTAACACATCAACTCTCCCACTGTCTAACTCTCTAACACACAATCCTTCACACACACACACACACACACACACACACACACACACACACACACACACTCACTCTCTCAATCACACTCTCTCACACATACACATACACATGAACGCATGCACATGAACGCACGCACGCCTACATTCCCTCACTCACTCTCACACATACACGTACGAATGCATGCACTGACACATTCCCCCACCATTTCTCGCTCAATCACTCTCTCCACACACACGCATGCACGTGCGCACACACGCATCCACTCTCTCCCTCTCTCTAACACCCACTTTCTCTCTCTCTCTCTCTCTCTCTCTCTCTCTCTCTCTCTCTCTCTCTCTCTCTCTCTCTCTCGCTCCCACACGCACACACATATATAGTGAACAATTATAGTTAAACAATTATAATGAACAATTATACTGAACAATTATACCAGTAAATTAATTATGGTGGCATATAGTCGGTATGGATTAAGTATTGAAAGAGTTTTCGGTTAAATGTGTAGGGACTCATTGAAGTTTTCAGATCTGGAGGCAGATCATTCCATAAGTGAGCACCAGAATAGGCGAAACATGTTTTGTATAGGTTCAATCTAGGCTTTGAGACATGTAACAAATTTAGGCGCTTGCTGTTCATTGCATTAGATTGAATCAGCGGCAGAAGATACTCTGGGGTATTTTGAGATATAATTTTATTCACTAATTTGGCTTTGTTGAAAAGGAAGCGCTTTTGTAGTGGTAGAAGTCTTAGATGACTGTACAAATTATTACTTTCAACGTGCTTTATGCCAGAAACCAGACGAATAGCTCGGTTTTGTAGAGAACATAGTCGTTTTAAATTAGATTTAGGGCAACCATCCCAAACTGTGGAACAGTAATCGAGATGTGATTGGATATAGCATGTATAGAATATTTTTCGTGTGCTTTCGTCCAGGAAGTGCTGAATTTTAGCAAGTTGGTAAACTTTTTGTGCTATTTTCTTGGTAAGAGCGTGAACATGAGAGCTCCAGTTCAAATGGCTGTCTATTAAAAGCCCTAGTGTTTTATGTTCAGTCACATTAACTATAGGTAACGTGCCCATGCGGAGTTCGAGCGGTGATCCAGTTATGGCTAGTGTCTGTAGTTTTTGTCTGGTCGTTATTAGCATGGATTTGGTTTTGTCGATGTTAATTTGCATGCGGTTTTAATTTTAGATCTCCCGCTTGTTCGTTTTCCTCCCAATATTATTCATTTCTGTCTGTAATCCGCTTCTCCGTAATTTTAGTTCTCCCGCTTGTTCGTTTTCCTCCCAATATTATTCATTTCTGTCTGTAATCCGCTTCTCCGTAATTTTAGTTCTCCCGCTTGTTCGTTTTCCTCCCAATATTATTCATTTCTGTCTGTAATCCGCTTCTCCGTAATTTTAGTTCTCCCGCTTGTTCGTTTTCCTCCCAATATTATTCATTTCTGTCTGTAATCCGCTTCTCCGTAATTTTAGTTCTCCCGCTTGTTCGTTTTCCTCCCAATATTATTCATTTCTGTCTGTAATCCGCTTCTCCGTAATTTTAGATCTCCCGCTTGTTCGTTTTCCTCCCAATATTATTCATTTCTGTCTGTAATCCGCTTCTCCGTAATTTTAGATCTCCCGCTTGTTCGTTTTCCTCCCAATATTATTCATTTCTGTCTGTAATCCGCTTCTCCGTAATTTTAGATCTCCCGCTTGTTCGTTTTCCTCCCAATATTATTCATTTCTGTCTGTAATCCGCTTCTCCGTAATTTTAGATCTCCCGCTTGTTCGTTTTCCTCCCAATATTATTCATTTCTGTCTGTAATCCGCTTCTCCGTAATTTTAGATCTCCCGCTTGTTCGTTTTCCTCCCAATATTATTCATTTCTGTCTGTAATCCGCTTCTCCGTAATTTTAGATCTCCCGCTTGTTCGTTTTCCTCCCAATATTATTCATTTCTGTCTGTAATCCGCTTCTCCGTAATTTTAGATCTCCCGCTTGTTCGTTTTCCTCCCAATATTATTCATTTCTGTCTGTAATCCGCTTCTCCGTAATTTTAGATCTCCCGCTTGTTCGTTTTCCTCCCAATATTATTCATTTCTGTCTGTAATCCGCTTCTCCGTAATTTTAGATCTCCCGCTTGTTCGTTTTCCTCCCAATGTTATTCATTTCTGTCTGTAATCCGCTTCTCCGTAATTTTAGATCTCCCGCTTGTTCGTTTTCCTCCCAATATTATTCATTTCTGTCTGTAATCCGCTTCTCCGTAATTTTAGATCTCCCGCTTGTTCGTTTTCCTCCCAATATTATTCATTTCTGTCTGTAATCCGCTTCTCCGTAATTTTAGATCTCCCGCTTGTTCGTTTTCCTCCCAATATTATTCATTTCTGTCTGTAATCCGCTTCTCCGTAATTTTAGATCTCCCGCTTATTCGTTTTCCTCCCAATATTATTCATTTCTGTCTGTAATCCGCTTCTCCGTAATTTTAGATCTCCCGCTTGTTCGTTTTCCTCCCAATATTATTCATTTCTGTCTGTAATCCGCTTCTCCGTAATTTTAGATCTCCCGCTTGTTCGTTTTCCTCCCAATATTATTCATTTCTGTCTGTAATCCGCTTCTCCGTAATTTTAGATCTCCCGCTTGTTCGTTTTCCTCCCAATATTATTCATTTCTGTCTGTAATCCGCTTCTCCGTAAGTTTAGATCTCCCGCTTTTTCGTTTGACTTGTAGGGTCCAGACAAGAGAGTGTGAAGTTACATTGTCCTCAAGTTTTCTCAGAGAGGGTCTTATCCTGTGTCAGCGTCTTCTCCTCGCCTCTTTATTCCCTTGAATGTCTTTATTTCTCTCCATCGACTTCACTTTGGTGATTCTGTCATAACATTTTATTCTCATTGATCTGCCCAGGCCCCAATTAGTGATTTATCTTATTAGATCAAATACTGCACTTTAAGCAATTACAGACTACTGAACGTAAACTTGCCAAGAAATCACAAATAGCCAAAAAATGATGGGGTTGACTGCGACGTGCTGTAAACGACATGCAACTAACTAACTGTGCTTTAATTCAGGCAGTGTGTGACTTACAATCGTTGTTCAACTTGGCACGCGCGCCGTAGGTGCTGAGTCTAGTCTATAATCTTGGGGCATCTGCTGAAAGGATGCAAAGCAGCAATGAGTGCACACGTCCTGTTAGCTTCTGCAACCTGCTCTAATGTGCTAGAATAGTTGACATCTGGAGCACTGTATAACGTTCGAGTTGAACGTGTTTGGACGCCGTCTTCTCTTGAACATTCTGATGAGTTCTAGAATTTCTAAATTGTCCATTGGACGGGTGGCAGCGTGGCCAGGATCCCCCCCCCCCACCCCCCTATTTTTTCTTATATGGTAACGGATGAACAAATACTCAGTTTTATATATTAGTATTCCGAAATCCATGTTGACTAAAGATGCGTTCACCCCTGGCAGTCGACCACTCCCCACACAATGGCACATAATCCCATCATATTCCAAACGATCACAAACTAACTTACTAAAAGCTACAAGAAATTAAAGGCAAAATGTTCGACTTTATTGCACCCGGTTCTATCCCATATAACTCTGTCCTCTTTCTGTAGAGTGCCTACTATAATCGTCTCAAAGCGTAGTTATGTAGCTCCAGCGACGATCCCCGGGGATCTCTGGAAAACTGCACTCGTGAATCAAATGACAGAGTTCGACAACGAACTTTTATAACGCGAGACGGATGGCTAGACCACTTAGCCACTGAGCCACCCTCGTTAAGTCCCTGTCACAGATCTATGCCTGGGCATTTATTTCTCAAAACAATCTATTACCTTAGTGAATATTTACACTGAAGCCACAAACAATACGTTGCACGATTTATTGCCTGGCATATTTAGTTACATCTCGTCAACATTTTTGTTTCATGTAATGCCAAACTCTACTGATAGAGTCGTCAGCATCAAAAACATCTCCACATCAAATCTGTTCAGCCATATGTAACCGGCCTATAGATCATGTACTTTAGACCAAAGCCAGGGATCAATAATCTATTCACCATTGTTTAAAAATTAGCCAGTGAAATGTTCAAAATGTGTGTCTCTTGTTAAACTTTTGATTATACTAACGATTTCAGGCCATCTTCACGGACATGTTAACAAAGTAGAAAGAGATAAGAATGGGAGAAGAGAAGAGGTGCTCAAGTTGTTAACTGTATGTCCTTTGCGGGACGTTGTGATTAACCCCAACACAAGGTTGATTTACTAAAGTACGTATTTGTATGCTGAAAATGAATCGCACAGCCAAAAGAGCAATCTGGACATTTTGAAGGAAGCTAAGTCGCAAAGACAACTTATTACAAACATCAGAAAGAAGCAGTCATCGGTTTTTGTTTGTTTGTTTGTTTTGTTTTGTTTTGTTTTTTGTTTTTTGTTTTTGTTTTTTACCCACATTATGAGAAGACAAATATTCAAATATGTTGTGACAATCGGAAAGATTTGTGGAAAGAGAGATAGAGGAAGACAGCATGAGAAGATTCTTGTGTCACAGCACGGAAGGGAGTCAACACACTAAATTATCCATGCCGTCGGAGATCGCAATTTGTGGAGAAGCATGATCGCCCACCCCAGCCGGCAAGGTACTCGATCATGAGTTTGTGTCGAAACAGAAATTCAAGACGGTAAAGCGAAAAGGTTCTGAATGTAGTGAAAGGTGGACAGGTGTGACTGCCCATGTCAACTAACATTGCCCTTGAAGAAGAAGAAGAAGAAGAAGAAGAAGAAGAAGAAGAAGAAGAAGAAGAAGAAGAAGAAGAAGAAGAAGAAGAAGAAGAAGAAGAAGAAGAAGAAGAAGAAGAAGAAGAAGAAGAAGAAGAAGAAGAAGAAGAAGAAGAAGAAGAAGAAGAAGAAGAAGAAGAAGAAGAAGAAGAAGAAGAAGAAGAAGAAGAAGAAGAAGAAGAAGAAGAAGAAGAAGAAGAAGAAGAAGAAGAAGAAGAAGAAGAAGAAGAAGAAGAAGAAGAAGAAGAAGAAGAAGAAGAAGAAGAAGAAGAAGAAGAAGAAGAAGAAGAAGAAGAAGAAGAAGAAGAAGAAGAAGAAGAAGGGAGGAGGAGGAGAAGGAAGAAGAAGAGGGGGAGAATGAGGAGGAGGAGGTGAATGATGATGAGCAAGAAGAAAGAGAAGGAGCAAGAGGAGCAAGAAGAAGAACTGAGGGAGAAGAAGAGGAAAGTGGGGTGAAAATGGAGGAGGAGGAGGACACTGTGAGAAGAGGGGAGCAGAGAAGACGACTTATCAAAAATACAATTTATACCAGCACTTATTATTTTGTACAATTCCATTTCGCAAATAGATAAGGTAGTGTATAAATAGATTACACTCTCCAAGATTTTCACGAATTTGGTATATATCTTTTGACCACAAATTCCCAACAGTCTGGCATTTTATCGCCAGCCTGGCTGAGAGTGTATTTCGTGACTTCGTGACCTAATTCAAGATTACGGATCTAGGACTGTAACTGACTCTGTACTTATAATGTGTATTTCGGTCAAAATATCCTGGCTATTGTTCGGCAATCGTTCCACTCGCTCGCATCGAACACAAGCTTGGTCCTTAAGCGTGTTACTGCCTCTAGTAGTTGCCACAACTGATTTGTGCACTGAACTGGTGTTTGCGTGTGGGTTAGCGGTCCCTATTACAGGCGTCCTTCGCCATCAGGCGAATCCACTCCGCCTTCTGATGTATTTGTAATTGATATCCTCAAATCAAAGACGAGAAGTCAATATTTTAGTTCAGCTGACCGGAGTAGGGATTCAACAGATACATTGTTGTAAAGTGGAGAGATAATGTTTCTAGGCTAGTTATTTAAATCTGCAGACACATTTCGCATGCGGCCCGCCGGGGGTCACGTTGGGGCCCGCGGAGTGGGAAACGAGATGTGGTCGAAGCTGTAGTACGCTTGCTTGTTTACATTAATTAACAAAAAATAAAAAATAAAAATTAGGTGCGTGGCCCTGCAGGAAATATTATTTCTGAAATTTGGCCCGCCTGCTGAAAAAGTTGGCCACCCCTGATGTAAGCCTTACCCTGGTTCGAAAAAATGCAACCTAAAAACTAAATGGCATGGCAGGACAGACCATGCTCTAAGTCCTGGTCCGCAACTGGTCTCGGATGGAAGCTCCGACAGGCGGACAGTTAAAGTATTCATTTGATGATCCGGTGGCTTCTGCAACTTGTCTTGTTCCAGATGTACTGGTGTTACCTTTCCTTTGTAGTAAACTAGACAGGCCGAGTTAGGGATAATGTTGCGTGGGCAGCACATTATCTCTAAACTCAGCCCAGGCTTTGTGTTATGGAGAGGTATAACTCCATTTTACAAACTATCGTCTGTCAAGACGGCAAGCTACCAGTCAGTAGTAGTGCTGATGCTACTGTTGCTACTGTTTTTTTTTCAAAATCAATAGCGCAGTTAGTCGACGGATTCTCCTCACTGCATAGCGAACCTAGTGCTTAAATTAACTCAGTATCTACCTCGGTCTCCGTGGCCAAGAGTTTACCGACGCGATTCGTAATCCTGTATACCCGGGTTCGAAACACAGCGGTACTTTTTTTCGAAAAAGGTGTTGGTGCCGGTCGTTCAGAACGCAAAGGCAAACTCAATCAATCATGTGCCATGCCGGAGAGCGTGGGCGGTCATGACTCGCCATTTCACTCGATCACCAGAGTCGTGGATCAGCTCAGTGTTCCTGTCTCGTCAATGCCATATGGCCAAGCCATCCAGGTATTTTCCTCTCGGTCTTCCTCTTGGTCTGTTCCCGTCGATCTTGCCAGTTGTCACTAAGTTCTCCAATCCATTTCTTCTCATAACATGTCCAAAATATTGCTAATGTTAATGTCTCTGTCCTTGTCTTGCGATGATCAGTCTTTAGGCGAATCATAATATACTAGGCACTTTTAAAGAGGTAGTTTGCCGTTGCTGTCCTCTATGACAGTGACCATAATGGCCAGATGACCGCAACCATTGTCTCTCGAAAGAGACCCTCTGCCTGCCCTAGGGAAACTTGATACATAACCAACAAATATCTGTCGGCTGCCCTCAAAGTTTCATCCACCACCTGCCTTCCGTGACTTATTTTGAACACTTCCAATAAACGAATACGAAATGACACCACATAATCCACAGGAAAACACTAAACAGCGTAAAACACTAAACATCGTAAAACACTAAACAGCGTCTCCGAAGAATAAACGCGTCACGTCGTCGCCATTTCTACGATAGCAAACTACTGAACGTAAAATTTGCCCAGGAATCAGGAATAGCCAAAATGCTGGGGTTGGCTGCTAAGTCCTGTGAAGGACATGCAACTATTTTGTTTTTATCTCCCTCGGTGTGTAGTGGCTGCCGACACATGTTCTGTTGAAAATTCTACTTTGTCACCCCACGTAGTGCTCTTCTCTGGCTTCGCCAATTTTGAAGTAGTGTTCTTGCAGTTTGGTCGAAGTCGCATATTAACGTGTCATCATTTAATTCGTTTAATAGTCCTGCCTCTGTAACAGTTTTTATTTGTCAGCCCGGATCATTGCCCGTCCGCTGTCCACCGTAACCCCTAAGTAGTATACAATGTGCAAATCGGGTATGATTTGCCGGATTAATCCGGATTGACCTTGACCTCGGCTGATTTTCACTCCCCCTCGGTCACATAGTTGGGTGGTGTAAGGGGTGGTATCTAGGTCATATCTAAGGGCGATAATTCTAAGATTTTATGTTTCTAAGGGCAGATAACTATTGAGTGGGTGTATAAAAATTTTAATTAATTATTAAAAAATAAAATAAAAAATAAAAATAAATAACGACGGGGTGCGGGGTGGTGGCGAGGGGGTGGGCGCGTGGGGTGAGACTAGGCGGTTCGGGCTTAAACACTATCAGGTATATAATAATTTTTATTAAATCATGTATAAACAATACAATGCATATTAAATAAGTAGCGGCATAGTGGAAAATTCTGGAACGTAGTACCGGGGAGTTATACGTCGGCAAGTGTGGGAAAATCTCCGGCGGGTGTGACGGTGGTCGGTTCATAACAGACGTGGAGGGGGTGCATACGGAAAAGTCATTAAGTAAAGGGTTGTAAAAACGTGGGTGAGTGGTGTGTTAAAATATTTTGAACTGTTAGCGCATTGGTGGTGTACAATAGTACGAATAGAAGGAATAGGTGCGGTGGGGATAGTAGTGGGTATGGGTTAGTGAAATTAGTTGATAAGGGTGGTTATTAGTGCTATGTAGATGTTCATAGTAGCTTATTCACTAACATAACACGTGTTACAAATGAAACCTTGAAAGCTAAAGATCGCTGATTGTAATGGATATAGTGTAGTATCATTCGGTGGTAAGGGGTGGGTACCAGGTATTAGCGGTCAAGCAGTGGTCAAGTAGTGGTCAAGTGGTAGTCAAGGGAGGAAATTTTAGGGAAAAGTAGTTGTAATGATATGGTGATGATTAAAGGGTGATAATTAGTGGTCAAGCAGTGGTCAAGGGGTGGTCAAGTAAGGACAATTTTAGGGAAAAGTAGTTGTAATGATACGGTGATGATTAAAGGGTGATAAATTAGTGGTCAAGGGGTGGTCAAGTGAGGAAATTTTAGGGAAAAAGTGGTTGTAATGATATGGTGATGATTAAAGGGTGGTAAATTATTGGTCAAGCAATGGTCAAGGGGTGGTCAAGTAGTGGTCAAGTAAGGAAAATTTTAGGGAAAATTGGTCGTAGCGACATGGTGATGGTTAAAGGATGGTAAATTAGTGGTAAATTAGTGGTCAAGCAGTGGTCAAGTAAGGAAAATTTTAGGGAAAAGTGGTTATAATGATATGGTGATGATTAAAGGGTGGTAAATTAGTGGTCAAGTAGTGGTCAACCAATGGTCAAGTAGTGGTCAAGTGGTCGAGTGACCACTTAAATTGTAGATGACGATATCCCTAAGATTATGGTAGTGGTTAAAGTGATCGATGACATGGTCAAGTAGCGGTCAACCAGTGGTCAAGTGGTCGAATGAACACTTAAAAGGTAGAGAAAAGTACGTATATTGAAACGGTGATGGTAAAACGGTCGACAACATGGTCAAGCAGTGGTCAAGTAGTGCTCAACCAGTGGTCAACCGCTCAAGTGAGAAAATTGTAGGGTATGGTACGTGTAGTGAAACAGAGATAAATAAATTAAGTAGTGACGTTGTCAAGTAGTGATCAAGTAGCGGCAAGTACTGGTCAAATGGTCGAGTGACCACTTAAATTGTAAGGGAAAGTACGTGTAGTGAACCTGTGTTGGTTACAGTGATCGATGACGTGCTCAAGTAGTGGCCAAGTAGTGGTAAATGGTCGAATGACTACTTAAATTGTCGGTGAAAGTAGGTATGGTGACATGGTGATGATCAAGAGGTGGTCAAGTGGTGCTCAAATAGTGGTCAAGTAGTGGTCAAGTAGTCGAATGACCACTTAAATTATAGGGTATGGTACGTGTAATGAAACGGTGATGGTAAAATAAGTAAGGACATAGTCAAATAGTGGTCAAGTACTGGTGAAGTAGTGATCAAGTGGTCGAAGGATCACTTAAATTGTAGGGTATAGTATGTGTAGTGACATGATGATGGTTAAAGTGATCGATGAAATGATCAAGACGTTATGCCGACTGCTAAGTTCAGAAAGTAATGTCCTTACTATCGGCAATTTCCCTGACAGGAGCGCCTCGAGCACTGATTTTTGTATTGATCAATAGCACCTAGTGGTACAGTCGACACACATGGACAATAGTTACAGCCGGTCAAAGATGGCGTCGCACCCTATCACACATGGGTAATTGCTACAACCAGACTAAGTCTCATTCGCTAAAACTGGTCAAATATGGACTTGCAGTCGATCCCATGTGTAATGGTACATCCAAGAAAAGGCTCACTGACTAAAACAATCAAAGAATTCCCTGCTTCCGATAACATGTATAATGGTACAGCCAGAACACGGGGTTAATGATTCAACCGGTCAAAGATGGCGATGGATCCAGTGACACGCATAACGATACACGTGGAACACGTCGCTAATAACCGAAATGTTCAAAGACAGCGGCGATCCGGTCACAGGGGTAATTGTACATCTTAGACACGTGGTTAAGAGGGAAACTATAGAAAAAGGGTGTCCTATCGATTGTCGAGTCAAGGAACCTAACGTATGATGATCACTGTGTATAGGAGTGAATACACTGCATCATCAACATTGCATCCGAAGGCTAAAAGGGTCACCCTTCTCTCTCTCTCTCTCTCTCTCTCTCTCCTTTCTATAACCGTGTAGTCCTAGTGTTATCCGGTTACACCAAAGGACACTCGGGCATCAATACAACATAAACTGGTCTCGAAAACCCCATACGCGTATGTAAACAAATCACCACAGTGTCCGACTAAGCCTTTCTCATATTCATAGTACAGAGCTGTGATCACCGAGGCTAGTCGGGGAAATCGTATCTGTACGTAACAACTATCGGGTCCTACAGCGACGTGTGGGTAGTGGGTGTTAACAGATGCACACAAACACAACAAACTGCCCCGATTCAACCTTAGGCAATGCACGTAACATGACAGGTCACATGTCCGCCGTCATAATCAGCGACGTTATCACGTATCAAATTAGATAGCCACACTTTCATTTCCTTTCTATGTGTCCATAGTGTCTTTACATCTTTCTCCAGAAAACCATTTCCAAGACCACTATATGTTTTTTGTCAGTGTACCTGCTCAGTGCCACACTTCACAACCAGACAAAAGTACACGTTCTATGTACCACTTCAACCGTCAAATAAGAAAATATGTTAGACAAAATATTAAAATTATTGGTCAAATACAGAAATATATCACCCAAACTTATAAAAAGTAGGAACATATGTTAACCAAATGGAAAATATCTTAGCCAAATAGGAAAATGTGTTAGCCAAATTGAAAAAAATATTGACCACGTAACGATATATCTTGTCCACACTTATGAAAAGTAGGGACATTTGTTAGTCAAATGAGAAAAAAGATTGACCAAGTAACGAAATACCCAAACCAAACTTATGAAAAGTACGAAACTTTGTTAAGCAAGTATGAAAATGTATCGTCCAAACAGAGAAATATATCACCTAAACTTATAAAAAGTAGGAACATATGTTAACCAAATGGAAAATATCTTGGGCAAATAGGAAAATTTGTTAGCCAAATGGGGAAAATATTGTCCAAGTAACGAAATATCCCCCAACAAACTTAGGAAAAGTACGAAACTTTGTTAAGCAAGTATGAAAAGGTATCGACCAAGTAGAGAAATATATCACCCAAGCTTATAAAAAGTAGGAACATATGTTAACCACAGAGAAAATACCTTGGCCAAATAGGAAAATTTGTTAGCCAAATGAGAAAAAAGATTGACCAAGTATCGAAATACCCCCCAACAAACTTATGAAAAGTACGAAACTTTGTTAAGCAAGTATGAAAAGGTATCGTCCAAACAGAGAAATATAGGACCCAAACTTATAAAAAGTAGGAACATATGTTAATCAAATGGAAAATATCTTGGGCAAATAGGAAAATTTGTTAGCCAAATGGGGAAAATATTGTCCAAGTGACGAAATACCCCCCAACAAACTTAGGAAAAGTACGAAACTTTGTTAAGCAAGTATGAAAAAGTATCGACCAAACAGAGAAATATATCACCTAAACTTATAAAAAGTAAGAACATATGTTAACCAAATGGAAAATATCTTGGCCAAATAGGAAAATTTGTTAGCCAAATGGGGAAAATATTGTCCAAGTAAAGAAGTATCCCCCAACAAACTTAGGAAAAGTACGAAACTTTGTTAAGCAAGTATGAAAAGGTATCGACCAAACAGAGAAATATATCACCCAAACTTATAAAAAGTAGGAACATATGTTAACCAAATGGAAAATATCTTGGCCAAATAGGAAAATTTGTTAGCCAAATAGAAAAAAATATTGACCACATAACGATATATCTTGTCCACACTTATGAAAAGTGGGGAAATTTGTTAGTCAAATGGGGAAAATATTGACCACGTAACGAAAGACCCCCCAACAAACTTAGGAAAAGTACGAAACTTTGTTAAGCAAGTATGAAAAGGTATCGGCCAAACAGAGAAATATAACACCCAAACTTATGAAAAGTAGGAAACTTTGTTAGCCAAAGTAAAAAAACCTAGGTCAAGTAAGAAAATTCTGATAGCCAAATGTGAAAAGTGTCGACCAAATACAGAAATTGCTCAACCAAACTTATAAAACGTAGGAAAATTGTTATTCAAACAGGAAAGCTATTGAACAACTAGGAAAATGTAATAGTCAAAGAAGAATAATATTGAACAAGTAATGAAATATATCATTCAAACTTTCGAAAAGTAGGAAGCCTTGATAACCAAATGTGAAAAATATCACTCTAAGAGATAAATAGCTCGCCCCAACGTATAAAAAGTAGGAAAATTGTCGGCCAAAGGGGAAAAAGTTAGACCAAATACAGAAATATCTCGACCAAACTTATAAAAATCTAGGAAAAAAATAGTACCCAACACAACTAAAAGGCTGACTAAAGTTATAAATCCAAACTTATAAAAATAACCAAATAGGAAAACATATTGACCAAGTACAGACATATATCAATCAAACTTATAAACTTGTCGTCCAAAGTGATAAAAAACAAAGAAAGGCTAACAGCCAGTCTAAGAAATAGGTATGGAAAAGTAAGTCGACCAAGCTCAGAAAAAAAAAGAAAAAAAAAAAGGAAATAAAAATATAACTTCTGTAGTCTTGGTCGACTTACTTTTCCATACCTATTTCTTAGACTGGCTGTTAGCCTTTCTTTGTTTTTTATCACTTTGGACGACAAGTTTATAAGTTTGATTGATATATGTCTGTACTTGGTCAATATGTTTTCCTATTTGGTTATTTTTATAAGTTTGGATTTATAACTTTAGTCAGCCTTTTAGTTGTGTTGGGTACTATTTTTTTCCTAGATTTTTATAAGTTTGGTCGAGATATTTCTGTATTTGGTCTAACTTTTTCCCCTTTGGCCGACAATTTTCCTACTTTTTATACGTTGGGGCGAGCTATTTCTCTCTTTGAGTGATATTTTTCACATTTGGTTATCAAGGCTTCCTACTTTTCGAAAGTTTGAATGATATATTTCATTACTTGTTCAATATTATTCTTCTTTGACTATTACATTTTCCTAGTTGTTCAATAGCTTTCCTGTTTGAATAACAATTTTCCTACGTTTTATAAGTTTGGTTGAGCAATTTCTGTATTTGGTCGACACTTTTCACATTTGGCTATCAGAATTTTCTTACTTGACCTAGGTTTTTTTTTACTTTGGCTAACAAAGTTTCCTACTTTTCATAAGTTTGGGTGTTATATTTCTCTGTTTGGCCGATACCTTTTCATACTTGCTTAACAAAGTTTCGTACTTTTCCTAAGTTTGTTGGGGGGTCTTTCGTTACGTGGTCAATATTTTCCCCATTTGACTAACAAATTTCCCCACTTTTCATAAGTGTGGACAAGATATATCGTTATGTGGTCAATATTTTTTCTATTTGGCTAACAAATTTTCCTATTTGGCCAAGATATTTTCCATTTGGTTAACATATGTTCCTACTTTTTATAAGTTTGGGTGATATATTTCTCTGTTTGGTCGATACCTTTTCATACTTGCTTAACAAAGCTTCGTACTTTTCCTAAGTTTGTTGGGGGATATTTCTTTACTTGGACAATATTTTCCCCATTTGGCTAACAAATTTTCCTATTTGGCCAAGATATTTTCCATTTGGTTAACATATGTTCTTACTTTTTATAAGTTTAGGTGATATATTTCTCTGTTTGGTCGATACTTTTTCATACTTGCTTAACAAAGTTTCGTACTTTTCCTAAGTTTGTTGGGGGGTATTTCGTCACTTGGACAATATTTTCCCCATTTGGCTAACAAATTTTCCTATTTGCCCAAGATATTTTCCATTTGATTAACATATGTTCCTACTTTTTTATAAGTTTGGGTCCTATATTTCTCTGTTTGGACGATACCTTTTCATACTTGCTTAACAAAGTTTCGTACTTTTCATAAGTTTGTTGGGGGATATTTCGATACTTGGTCAATCTTTTTTCTCATTTGGCTAACAAATTTTTCTATTTGACCAAGATATTTTCCATTTGGTTAACATATGTTCTTACTTTTTATAAGTTTAGGTGATATATTTCTCTGTTTGGTCGATACTTTTTCATACTTGCTTAACAAAGTTTCGTACTTTTCCTAAGTTTGTTGGGGGGTATTTCGTCACTTGGACAATATTTTACCCATTTGGCTAACAAATTTTCCTATTTGCCCAAGATATTTTCCATTTGATTAACATATGTTCCTACTTTTTATAAGTTTGGGTCCTATATTTCTCTGTTTGGGCGATACCTTTTCATACTTGCTTAACAAAGTTTCGTACTTTTCATAAGTTTGTTGGGGGGTATTTCGATACTTGGTCAATCTTTTTTCTCATTTGGCTAACAAATTTTCCTATTTGGCCAAGGTATTTTCTCTGTGGTTAACATATGTTCCTACTTTTTATAAGCTTGGGTGATATATTTCTCTACTTGGTCGATACCTTTTCATACTTGCTTAACAAAGTTTCGTACTTTTCCTAAGTTTGTTGGGGGATATTTCGTTACTTGGACAATATTTTCCCCATTTGGCTAACAAATTTTCCTATTTGCCCAAGATATTTTCCATTTGGTTAACATATGTTCCTACTTTTTATAAGTTTAGGTGATATATTTCTCTGTTTGGACGATACATTTTCATACTTGCTTAACAAAGTTTCGTACTTTTCATAAGTTTGGTTTGGGTATTTCGTTACTTGGTCAATCTTTTTTCTCATTTGACTAACAAATGTCCCTACTTTTCATAAGTGTGGACAAGATATATCGTTACGTGGTCAATATTTTTTCTATTTGGCTAACAAATTTTCCTATTTGGCTAAGATATTTTCCATTTGGTTAACATATGTTCCTACTTTTTATAAGTTTGGGTGATATATTTCTGTATTTGACCAATAATTTTAATATTTTGTCTAACATATTTTCTTATTTGACGGTTGAAGTGGTACATAGAACGTGTACTTTTGTCTGGTTGTGAAGTGTGGCACTGAGCAGGTACACTGACAAAAAACATATAGTGGTCTTGGAAATGGTTTTCTGGAGAAAGATGTAAAGACACTATGGACACATAGAAAGGAAATGAAAGTGTGGCTATCTAATTTGATACGTGATAACGTCGCTGATTATGACGGCGGACATGTGACCTGTCATGTTACGTGCATTGCCTAAGGTTGAATCGGGGCAGTTTGTTGTGTTTGTGTGCATCTGTTAACACCCACTACCCACTCGTCGCTGTAGGACCCGATAGTTGTTACGTACAGATACGATTTCCCCGACTAGCCTCGGTGATCACAGCTCTGTACTATGAATAAGAGAAAGGCTTAGTCGGACACTGTGGTGATTTGTTTACATACGCGTATGGGGTTTTCGAGACCAGTTTATGTTGTATTGATGCCCGAGTGTCCTTTGGTGTAACCGGATAACACTAGGACTACACGGTTATAGAAAGGAGAGAGAGAGAGAGAAGGGTGACCCTTTTAGCCTTCGGATGCAATGTTGATGATGCAGTGTATTCACTCCTATACACAGTGATCATCATACGTTAGGTTCCTTGACTCGACAATCGATAGGACACCCTTTTTCTATAGTTTCCCTCTTAACCACGTGTCTAAGATGTACGATTACCCCTGTGACCGGATCGCCGCCGTCTTTGAACATTTCGGTTATTAGCGACGTGTTCCGCGTGTATCGTTATGCGTGTCACTGGATCCATCGCCATCTTTGACCGGTTGAATCATTAACCCCGTGTTCTGGCTGTACCATTATACATGTTATCGGAAGCAGGGAATTCTTTGATTGTTTTAGTCAGTGAGCCTTTTCTTGGATGTACCATTACACATGGGATCGACTGCAAGTCCATATTTGACCAGTTTTAGCGAATGAGACGTAGTCTGGTTGTAGCAATTACCCATGTGTGATAGGGTGCGACGCCATCTTTGACCGGCTGTAACTATTGTCCATGTGTGTCGACTGTACCACTAGGTGCTATTGATCAATACAAAAATCAGTGCTCGAGGCGCTCCTGTCAGGGAAATTGCCGATAGTAAGGACATTACTTTCTGAACTTAGCAGTCGGCATAACGTCTTGATCATTTCATCGATCACTTTAACCATCATCATGTCACTACACATACTATACCCTACAATTTAAGTGATCCTTCGACCACTTGATCACTACTTCACCAGTACTTGACCACTATTTGACTATGTCCTTACTTATTTTACCATCACCGTTTCATTACACGTACCATACCCTATAATTTAAGTGGTCATTCGACTACTTGACCACTACTTGACCACTATTTGAGCACCACTTGACCACCTCTTGATCATCATCATGTCACCATACCTACTTTCACCGACAATTTAAGTAGTCATTCGACCATTTACCACTACTTGGCCACTACTTGAGCACGTCATCGATCACTGTAACCAACACAGGTTCACTACACGTACTTTCCCTTACAATTTAAGTGGTCACTCGACCATTTGACCAGTACTTGCCGCTACTTGATCACTACTTGACAACGTCACTACTTAATTTATTTATCTCTGTTTCACTACACGTACCATACCCTACAATTTTCTCACTTGAGCGGTTGACCACTGGTTGAGCACTACTTGACCACTGCTTGACCATGTTGTCGACCGTTTTACCATCACCGTTTCAATATACGTACTTTTCTCTACCTTTTAAGTGTTCATTCGACCACTTGACCACTGGTTGACCGCTACTTGACCATGTCATCGATCACTTTAACCACTACCATAATCTTAGGGATATCGTCATCTACAATTTAAGTGGTCACTCGACCACTTGACCACTACTTGACCATTGGTTGACCACTACTTGACCACTAATTTACCACCCTTTAATCATCACCATATCATTATAACCACTTTTCCCTAAAATTTTCCTTACTTGACCACTGCTTGACCACTAATTTACCACTAATTTACCATCCTTTAACCATCACCATGTCGCTACGACCAATTTTCCCTAAAATTTTCCTTACTTGACCACTACTTGACCACCCCTTGACCATTGCTTGACCAATAATTTACCACCCTTTAATCATCACCATATCATTACAACCACTTTTTCCCTAAAATTTCCTCACTTGACCACCCCTTGACCACTAATTTATCACCCTTTAATCATCACCGTATCATTACAACTACTTTTCCCTAAAATTGTCCTTACTTGACCACCCCTTGACCACTGCTTGACCACTAATTATCACCCTTTAATCATCACCATATCATTACAACTACTTTTCCCTAAAATTTCCTCCCTTGACTACCACTTGACCACTACTTGACCACTGCTTGACCGCTAATACCTGGTACCCACCCCTTACCACCGAATGATACTACACTATATCCATTACAATCAGCGATCTTTAGCTTTCAAGGTTTCATTTGTAACACGTGTTATGTTAGTGAATAAGCTACTATGAACATCTACATAGCACTAATAACCACCCTTATCAACTAATTTCACTAACCCATACCCACTACTATCCCCACCGCACCTATTCCTTCTATTCGTACTATTGTACACCACCAATGCGCTAACAGTTCAAAATATTTTAACACACCACTCACCCACGTTTTTACAACCCTTTACTTAATGACTTTTCCGTATGCACCCCCTCCACGTCTGTTATGAACCGACCACCGTCACACCCGCCGGAGATTTTCCCACACTTGCCGACGTATAACTCCCCGGTACTACGTTCCAGAATTTTCCACTATGCCGCTACTTATTTAATATGCATTGTATTGTTTATACATGATTTAATAAAAATTATTATATACCTGATAGTGTTTAAGCCCGAACCGCCTAGTCTCACCCCACGCGCCCACCCCCTCGCCACCACCCCGCACCCCGTCGTTATTTATTTTTATTTTTTATTTTATTTTTTAATAATTAATTAAAATTTTTATACACCCACTCAATAGTTATCTGCCCTTAGAAACATAAAATCTTAGAATTATCGCCCTTAGATATGACCTAGATACCACCCCTTACACCACCCAACTATGTGACCGAGGGGGAGTGAAAATCAGCCGAGGTCAAGGTCAATCCGGATTAATCCGGCAAATCATACCCGATTTGCACATTGTATACTACTCCCCTATCACAAGTCTATAAGCTTGATTATTTCCTTTTAAATCCACGTAGCCTGTTCTTCATGTTAACAGCAGTACTTTAAATGTTGTATTTGCCAGTCTATATCCGTTCCAAGCCTGATAGTTAGTTAACTAGCCGGTCGTCAGATTATCCTTACTGTACATCGAACCATTCAGTCCATAAATGCTTGGATACTCTCTGCAGTATCTCCATCAGAGTGTAGCGGGTGATGACACTAGTTCTGTGTTGGTTGAATATTCTTCTTTCAACCCCTCTTCGGCGCTTGTTGGCCTACATCCCTTTTCACTTGATGTTTTCGAATGTTGTTCAAGGTTGCAGATTCGTTTAGTCGCATTGCCTCTCTGACAGCCCTCAATACATCAGTCGGGCCCATTGCTTGTCCGCTCTCCACAGCAGCAAGGCTCACAAGCCTATCAGCTAGCCCCTTTCCTCTTACACTCGCGTGTCCTAGCACAAAAATCAACCTGATATGTATTAGGCTAGACCTCCTCGGAGTCTCCACACACTGTCTTCGAACCCAGCCCTTCTCGATCTTCGTGGGCATACTCACTGAATGGCTGGAAAAGCCTGCCTGGGTGAAAGTCTGTGTCTCCAACAGGTTACAGCTTTGGTTACTGCCGTGACCTCCATAATCAGGTTACCTGTTCTCTTGCTGGTGGCAGCACGGTCTTAGTTCACATTTCTCTCCTCTCCCCCACCCCTTTACCTGAACCGTAAAAGCCCATGAGCTTCTTGCATGTCGATCAACTGACCCATATGTGTGCTTTGCTACGTCACTCTCAAATGAATTTTCAAAACTTCCAGTGCTGATAGTTTTTTTAAGTGAACGTGAAGTCCTTTGTGAAAGTGTTTAGAGATTGATTGATTGATTGATTGATTGATTGATTGATTGATTGATTGATTGATTGATTGATTGATTGATTGATTGATTTGGGAACCGACATAAAAGCATTCGGGGCATTCCCATAAGTGTTTAGAGACAAACGTAGAAATGAAACTGAGGAGTGAACCAGAAACCACGAAATATGTCCTAAGCTTTGTCCATGATCTTCTGATTCTTGGTTTGTTCTCCTAAATGTACCTGAAAATCGACACATGTTTTGAACAATTATAAAGTGCATTAAGTACAAAAACTCTTGGCGGGCCACGTGAAAAGATCGTGCGTCTCAAAATTCAGGTCGTCTAATCTAAAAGTGATAATAGATGTTCCTTTTTACTCCCTACACAAGTTTTCTCTAGAAGAATGGCAAGAGATAAGCTATCTGGTGAAAATCACGCCACAATTTGCACGGAAGAAGAATTAGTAGCTATTGATGTGAGCTACAGGGATGGGTGGATAAGGTTCCCCTATCCTTTCAAAGTCAGGTACTGTATAAATTATAAGACTCGTCCTTCTTTGTGAACTGGCGAGGCCAAGGCTGCTTCTGTTAACCCATTCACTACCTACAATATTAACAAAAGAGGCATTTTTAGCATATATTTATGTTAAAAACAACGTTTTGCTGTAATGAATTTGAATGACGAAGACACAAACAATAGATTGCACGATTTATTGCCTGCATATTAAGCTGCATCTTGTCAGGCACGTGCTGCAGAACTTAAACAACAAAACAAAAGCAATAAGATAAATCTTTCAAGCTGAAATACGCAACACACATATTCACATGGTAATATGAACTGTCTGCTGCGGTACTAACAACGGTCACTATATTTATGTGTTTTCAGTTTTCTAGGTTTTAGCTTTTCCATTGCCTAAGAATGAAATATCACCAAATGTGATCTCCCAATTGCTTTTACGCATTCATATTGTCAAGGTCTCACTTGAGTAGATAAGGGACGTAATATAGATAGAGAAGAAACATAGAAACAGGGGATGAATAGGGGAGAGAATAGAAGAGACTCGAACAGTCGAGACAGACGAGTCAGATGTCAAACTACGTAGTACGCCCAGCCACAACCCGGCAGAAGCGTGAAGGGTGAAACCCCACGAGGCATACGAAGGGGCAAGCACACCGTGTCCACCTCACGAGAGTCGAGAGGGCAGACGGCCACTGGACATTGACGGGAGAAGGTGTAGCTTCTAGAGGGAGACACATGGATAGACATTACTTAGATCCTTAAGATATTAGCCATAGACATAGTTGAGACGTTGTGTAGAGATATTTGAATGCTTTGTATAATGAATTTGTATATAATATTATAACCATTGTGCGAGACGATTATTTCGCCAGATGACAGATATTGTAATAAAGTATAACGACGATAATCGAACTTAGAGTTCTGTCTTATCTGTGCTCGCACTATTCTACCTGTCTGAACCCAAGTTTCTCTATCCCTATTTATGACACACTTTCATCTCAATCGGATTGACCGTTCGGGAACGCATAAAGGACATATATATATATACTTTTTTTTGCGTCTGTTGCACGGAGCTTGAACTAGTTCATCTACTCAACATTTTTTCCTTTTTCACCATTTCCGCCATCTCCAGTTCCTCTTGTGTGTTTTGTGGTATCTTTCGTAATTTCTGTAGCTGCTTTTTTCGTTCCCTTGAAATATGTCTTTAACTGCAATGTTGTCGCTTGTATGAATCTGACAGTCTTTCTTAGTTCACTCAGTGGTCCATAGAGTTTATCTTTCACTTTTGTCTCTCTAGGCCATATGAATAAAATTGGGTGGAACTGCGGTAAAGCTGTGAAAGTGTAAACAATATAAAATGACACAAAGTAGTGCAGCTTTACATAACAGAGTTAAGACACATACAGAACGTTGCGGCGATTGGCCTTCATCAGCAAACAAACACATTCACAAACACAACATACAGTCAAGGAGAACTCCTGTGACTACACCAGAAGGTGACGACAGGACGAGAAGAACAAAAGCATGGAAAAATGGAAGCAATGAAGAGAAAATGAGAATTGAAAAAAATGTTAATTGAAAAGAATGTTAGTTGAAGAAAATGTTTAATTGAGAAAATGTTAATAGAGAAAAGCGTTCATGCTCACCTCACCGTTCGGATCTGTAAGTAACTAAGAAAATCTCGGATGTGTTGTTATACCCGGTGTTGGGTGTTACGGTTCAGTGAGCACATAGAAGGAAGGAGGCGGGGTAGGAGGCGCGTAAGATTGAAGGTGGTACTAACCAAAACCCCATTGTGTTATTATAGGGGCGAGTCTTAAGATCTGGGTGGACTGATATGCGTGAACACGGGTACATACATAGACACACCTCAACAGACAAAATGCTAGTGTATGTGGACATGTGCAAAGTATATGCAAGAAGAGAGAGAGAGAGAGAGAGAGAGAGAGAGAGAGAGAGAGAGAGAGAGAGAGAGAGAGAGAGAGAGAGAGAGAGAGAGTTACCAGTGGTTGGATCTTACACAGCCCCAACAACTCGAGCACCGGGCGAGTAGCTCCTGAAGTATGTTGTATAACAATCAAACATACTGACTATTTCATAGGGTACAGTATGAGTGAAACGGCGTACATGCAGACCAACGTACTCTGCATACCTCATGTGGTATATCACAGGCACTTTCTCTCTCTCTCTTCTCTCTCTCTCTCTCTCTCTCTCTCTCTCTCTCTCTCTCTCTCTCTCTCTCTCTCTCTCTTCTTGCATATACTTTGCACATGTCCACATACACTAGCATTGTGTCTGTTGAGGTGTGTCTATGTATGTACCCGTGTTCACGCATATCAGTCCACCCAGACCTTAAGACTCGCCCCTATAATAACACAATGGGGTTTTGGTTAGTACCACCTTCAATCTTACGCGCCTCCTACCCCGCCCCCTTCCTTCTATGTGCTCACTGAACCGTAACACCCAACACCGGGTATAACAACACATCCGAGATTTTCTTAGTTACTTACAGATCCGAACGGAGAGGTGAGTATGAACGTTTTTCTCTATTAACATTTTCTCAATTAAACATTTTCTTCAACTAACATTCTTTTCAATTAACATTTTTTTCAATTCTCATTTTCTCTTCATTGCTTCCATTTTTCCATGCTTTTGTTCTTCTCGTCCTGTCATCACCTTCTAATGTAGTCACAGGAGTTCTCCTTGACTGTATGTTGTGTTTGTGAATGTGTTTGTTTGCTGATGAAGGCTAATCGCCGCAACGTTCTGTATGTCTTAACTCTGTTATGTAAAGCTGCACTACTTTCTCTCTAGGTCAGAAGGTTTACCTGAATATGTTGTAGTTTGGGCAGTCTTGGAATATGTGCTCTGCTGTCTGCGACGCAAAGCCACATGTGCACATGGCTGAGTCACCAGTCTTGAAATTTTTATACATGTGGTTGCGAATTCTATTATGTCCTGTCCTGAGGAGCAGAATAGTGACTTCTTCTGATCTGTCCATAACGCAAGTGCAATATTGATACAAGGGAGATTACTACACTTTAAAAACGGAAATCGTATACAAGCTATAATATCATTAAATAACTTATAAATCTCTTTACTTTTCTTTTAGAAATTAAACAATTAATAACTAAGTCAGATATTATATTTTTAAGAATAACGCTATTAGTTTTCTTACTGAAAAATGTGTTTAATCTTTATTTACTTACATTTTATAACAAATTTTTGTAGTTTGACATTTATGTTTAATTCTTAACTGTGCACATATATGACAGTGATATTATTATTATTATTGATACAAATTGGTACCCCCATCCGTGGGGGGAAAACATTTTTTACTGGCCTCTTAGGGCCACACAAAATTTAAAGATAATTAACCCAGATAACATTAAGAAAGAAATGAGAAGACTGAATATTAATATGTTAGGTTTATGTGAGACCAGAGGTTCCGAGGCATATAGCATAAACCATTCTGGTGGAGAGAACAAAAATATAAGGGTGTCAATTAATTATAATGGATATATAAATAGTAGGAGAAGAACAACGTGGGTTTGTAGAAGGCAAGGGTTCAGTAAATGCGAAAGATTCTCAATGCCAATGAATTTCTTCGCCTCGCGTTTTTATGCCCAGGGTTTCTTGAAAGATACAACCGAATTAGACATGGCCGGGGACAAGTGTAAACATTTTGAAATGACTTTTATCCTCGGGGATTTCAACGCCAAAATAGCAACGGGAAGGTTAGTGGTGTGACTGGTGACTATGGCCTAGGTGAAAAGAATGAGAGAGATAACATCTTCTTCTTCTTTCGTTCGCCTGAAATATGTTTATAACTGCAATGTTGTCTCTTGTATGAATCTAACAGTCTTTTTAGTTCACTCAGCGGTCCATAGAGTTTATTTTCCACTGTTGTCTCTCTAGGCCAGAAGTTTCGCCTGGATATGTTGTAGTTTGGGCAATCCTGGAGTATGTGCTCTGCTGTCTGCGACTCCAAACCACGTATAAACATGGCTGAGTCACCAATCTTGAATTTTGTATGCATGTGGTTGCGTAATCTATTGTGTCCTGTTCTGAGGCGCAGAAGAATGACCTGTTCTGGTCTGTCCATAACATGGTAGTAGTCTTGAGTAGGTTTTGGTGGCCTTCTGACTGATTAGATCATTCTTTTCTTTTGGTGGTATGTAATGGGCACATCAGGTTGTTCTTCTTTTGCTTCTTCCTTAGCCAATCGATCTGCTCTGTCGTTTCCGGTGACTCCACAGTGGGATGGTATCCATTGTATGGTGACCTTACGCTGACGGCTAAGTTCAGAAAGTGGTGTCTTTAGAACTGGCAATTTCCCAGACAGGAGCGCCTCTGTTACGGATTTTGCATCTGTCAATATCACCACAGGTTGTGTACCATGGCTGGTATTTTGTAATTTCTCTGTGGCTATCTTGATTGCCTCAATTTCAGCATCATAGTTATGGCAGTACTTTCCTGTTGGAACTCTGGCCTTGTCCCTAGTATTATTTGGATATTCTATGTACACTTCCGCTCCTCCATTTCGAACAGAATTTTGTGCTGACCCATCTGTGTAGACTCGGATCCAGAGATCCTGTGCGTATTCGTCATCAAGGAAGCTGAGAGTGGCTGTTCTGCGGTGTACACTGTTCTGTTCTTCCTTGTCAAATATTCCTCTCACTTTTGTCTGGATTTGTAGCGATAGTCAATGTTCATCTTTCCATGGAGTTTGCTCTGGAATAGTTGTCAGGGGGATACCAACTGTGGGAAGATCGATGGTTTCTCGGCAGAGTCGTTTGACCTGGTGGATGAAACTACTTCTTTTCAACCGCCCCATAGTTAAGTTTTCACATCGGTTCTTCATAGGGTGGTCTGGCAAGCTGAAGAACTTTTCTGCTTGTATTAGTGTTTTTGTATCTCTGCGTTCTCTTAGTGCTTGTGTCCTCCCCATTTTTTCCATTGCTACTATAGGAGTTGACCTCATCCCTCCTGTGATGACTCTAAGAGCTTGATTTTGCACCTCGTCCAGCTCCTGTAATGTGGTTTTTGATGCTGAACACCACGCAGTTGACCCGTATTCCAAGTGTGGTCGTATGCTCTGTTGGTAAACTTTGCTAAGTATTTTCTCACTTGCTCCCGAAGTGGTTCCACTTAGCTTTCTCAGGATGGCTATTTTCCTTCTGGCTTTTACTACTTTTTTTTTTTTATGTGTTTCCTCCATCTCAGCCTGTCGTCGAATGTTACACCAAGGTATGTTGGTTCTTTATCTTCTCTTAGGGGTTGTCAGCGTGTTAGGGAGGACAGATGAGGACATAGAGAGGACAATAGAGATGTCATAGAAAGGACAATAGATATGACAATAGATATGTCATAAGACAGGACAATAGAGATGTCATAGACAGGACATAGACGGGACAAACAAGACCCAGCTAATAGGACACAAGGGTATAAACAGGACACAGAGACATAGACGGGACTACGTCCTTGGTTGACAGTACAACTTTGCACTCAAGGACCTAAGTCAACAAGACTGGACACCAAGTACGGCGAGACGACTGATCCAGCACGACTATCACATGAGACACGCGGTAAAGCACCACGTGACTATCAGGCCGAACACCAGAAGGCTCAGACTGGGACCTGGAGTGATAGAGGAAAGACGTGTGCGATTGGGCGGAAGAGTGTATTAAATGCCAGTATGAAAGCGAGCCTTGCTGAGCGAAGATAATAGGGGGTTATTTCAGTGCGAGGAATGAGAATGAACTGTATTATGAGCGCACGGATGACTACGATGACTGAGTGTGATTTGCCATTATTGTAGAAAGAATAATGTGATAACATTACGATACCTTTTGTGTATAATTTGATACTATGTATTCATGTCACGATGTTATCGTTTGCCTGAATAAATAAGATTATCCTACATGCGACGGATTAATATTCTCCCTGAGTGCATGTAGAAAGACTCACTGTCATAATTACGACAAGCTAAGATTACCTGTATTTATGAGACGTTGACAGGGGTGTTCCATTTATCTGAATGATCCATGCCTTTTGTTTCGGAGAAAGGGTAAATAGAGTGGTGCTGCACTTGTCAGTGTTTATGCTGACACACCATCTTTCCGCCCATGCAACAAATGTATCTACAGCCCTCTATAGCAATATGGTGGCCACTGATGCTTGTTCATTTGTGCTCCACAAAATCAAGTCATCCGCGTACATTGCCGCTTTAATTCCATCGGGTATGTGATAGCACGAAGATGAGAGATGAGAGAGAGAAGGAGCAGAATAAAGGTCAGAGAGAGGAAGGAAGAGAGGTGTAAAGAATAAAGGATTGATAGATAAAGATTGTCCGTCTTCCGGTCGTAGAGATAACCACTGATGTGTGATTACCCTTGGTTTTATCTACCAACCTCACAAGTATACAGCTATGCAGGTCACGAATACAACACTACCCTAACCGACAATAGTATAGGCACTCAAAAGAATAAGCTAACACTGAATCAAATTTATTTGCTTCTCAAAAGACATTACAAAGTAGACAAAATATCGTGCGAAATCAATTCAAATTATTATGAAAAAATGCTGTCAGGTAATTAGCATCAAGAGAATACCATCAAACTAAGGACTTGCAATTAAACCAATAACTAGTCACATATCAATCAGAGGAATATAAAAGTACGCAAATCTGACAAGAAAGTATATAAGTCTAAGAAGGATGCACACACACGAACTACCACCCTCAAAAGACCACCCACTAGTTTACCCAGGCAATCGATCAAGCGACAACGTCAGAGTCCTGTCCAGTGGATACTTGCTCATCTGCCTACGGGTGCTTTGGTCTGATCACCACGCCCGTGAGTGATTTTGCCACTTTCTAATAAAGTCAGGCTCCTTCCAATTTTGTTTGACTCAGTTCTCTGGATGATCCCCTCAAACGTGTGTCCTCTTAGCCCACTTTAGTCTTGTATGACTTCCGAAATGATTGCAATTGACAGTAGCAATCAACAGTTTCTTTAGGGCGGTTCTTTTTTCCAACACTTAAGTCCGTGTTTCGCTCTGGTCCTTAGGCGTATCTGCCCGATCAGAGTTGCCACAGCCTCCTTGGTCTCAACAGTCTTTGAGTATCTGCACTCGGCCGTCTAAAATCTGCTTATCTCTCCAACTGTTTGCTGTACCGCGTATAAATCCATCTCGATTTGGTGCCTTTCTGGAATCACGTGACCATACTCTCTCTCTCTCACCCCCCGAAGGTCCTCCAATCCGTACCTCGCGTACCTTGATTAATTTGCATACTCTGCATCATATTAACCCAAATCTATATTATTTTTCCGGTTCATGGTCGGGTCCATCTTTTCCCGCCGCCATAAATTTGGTGTATAGCGTTCCCCTCTGACAGCTAAGGTCACTTCCAATGCCGCCTGTACTCATAAATTATGCCACCTCCAACGTTCACCTGTTGTCCATCTGACAGCTTGAACCCAAAGTGTACATTACATCCAGCACTCCTCTCCCTGAGAAACTGCTAGTCAACAATAGAGGATGGCCTTGCCGCTATTCGGTCATGCACTCCCGCTCAACCTATGACTATTTTAAAAACAATCTTGGCCCTTGACCTTTCGGTTTCAAAAATATTCCAGTTTATATTTCCCCGGCAAAATTAGGCGATATGTGAAATTTCCATACTGTCTCATGTAGATTAGCAACAAGATCATTGATGAAGATTAGAAAAAGTGTTGGGGACAGAACTCCGCCCTGTGGAACACCGTGACGCAATAGAACTTTCTTGCTCTTGAGTCCGTCTATCTGTACTCGGGCTCTTCTGTTGTGCAAGTATGCTTTCACCCATTTCTACATTCTTCCATTGACTTCACAGTTTCTCAGTTTCTTCATCAGACCTTCTTTCCAGACTTTGTCAAAGGCTTTCTTCAGATCTATCCAAGCCGCAAGTACCAGCTTCTTCTCTTGGAATGCATCCTCAACTTCTTGAGAGAGGTAGGTTGTCTGATCTCCCGTGGAGTAGCACTGCCTAAAGCCAGCCTGTTGCTGCACAAGGATGTTTTCACTTTCAATGTACCACTGTAGTCTGTGATTGATGACGCTTTCCATTGTTTTGCAAAGACAGCTAGTGAGGCTAATGGGTCTGTAGCTGGAGGCAATGGAACTGTCTTTCCCAGATTTTAGGAGGGGTATCATGATTGCATCTCTCCGGACTTGTGGAACACTGCCTAAAGTCCATGTGTTATTAAAGATCTGTAGCAGCTTTGCTTTGGCCTCTGTTCCTAGGTTCCTGATCATTTCATTGGAGATACCATCAGCTTCTAGTGACTTTCTCATTTTGAGTTTTGATATGGCTAGCTCCAGTTCGCTGATTGTGATGGGTGCCTCCAGAACCTCATGTACTATTTCCTTCTGTCCTGTATGTTGTCGTTTCTCTCGAATCTTTTGTTGTTTCTCTGGACTAATTTCGATATTGTTATCTTGTGCGAATGAGTCCGCAAAATGGTCAGCTGCTTGCTTTCTTGTTAAGATGTTTCCGTCCTTATGTAGCGCAATTTTTGAGTTTCTCCCTGTGCCCTCGTCATTATTTTATTAGCCTCCATAACTTTCTTGTGTCTTTTTCAAAGTTCAGAGACTCCGTTTTCTCCTGCCAGCTTTTCCGTCTAGCCTGCAGCTTGGCCCTCTGAAATTTGGCTTTTGCATGCTGGAATTTATTGTGGTGCTCTTGGCTGGGTGTGGCCTTTGCTTGCTTTCTACACACTTCCACATCATTATGCAACTGTTCCAGTTCACTACTCCAGTAGGGTTTATAATGTTTACGGGCTCCTCTTGGTATTGTTTCTCGTGCTGCCTGTAGTATGCATTCCCCAAACTCTTCAACTTCTTTATTTATGTCTTTCTCAGTGTTCAGGTTTCTAACCAATATGCTTGTGTGATGCTTGTACATTGCCCAGTCTGCTTTCTTGTAGTTCCACCTCGAGAGGGTGCTGCTTTCACTTACAAGCTCATTTTCTACAGTTATAAAGACTGGCCGATGGTCACTGCCACCAAGTTGTTTCCCAGCAATTCGTGTAATGTTCCACTCCAGGTCTGGTGAATGAAAATCCAGGTCAGGTGTAGTTGTAGTGTGCCATGATCTCGAGTAGAAGGTATGTGGGTCAGACGGCTTGTTAATCAAGATGAATCTATTCTCATCCTGCCAGTCTTTTAGTCTGTCTCCTCTCTGCTCCATGTGATCATAGCCCCAGCCCTGAGGGTGGCTGTTGAAGTCGCCACACACAATAATTTCTCCTTTTAATGGTAGTGTGTCCAGTGCCTGTGGGCGGTCATTTGGACAGTAGTAATTGATCAGGTAAAGGTCTGTATTGTCTGTCTTAAGTTTAAGTGCCTAGTACTCAGCCCCTTCCATGTAAACTTCAGTTTGGGAAGCGGGGATGTTGTTTTTGCTTACTACTGCTCTTTTCTACCCAAGTTCACCTTCGGGGGTCTACCATGGGGAATGCACAAAAGTGAGTCTGCTCGGTCTAATCCATGGCTTATGTCAGATGCATCATATAAGGTGTGGTCAGCTCGTATTTGAAAGCTCTGCGTGCACTCGTAGCTTTGAACTTGCTTTATTTGGAAATCAACAGAGAACATGGCAGGTTGTCGCTTTTTTGATCCCTCAAAACGGTCCATTTCGTTTTCTATACCACCGACCGGGTGACAGGTGCCAAGTCAATAGCAGTATCTGCGCCACCAGGTCTGATTGCCACTAGAGCTGGCCTACTATCATAAATCAGACTACCTCTGCTTCAACTATGGCTTCCGCAATGTCGTACCGGTGACAGATTTCCCCTGTATAGTACCATTCTCTGCTCCGAGGGAGTCTCCGTGGCTACAACATCTGCCTCGCGCTCAGAAGGTTTGGTTTAAATGTTGCATATCCCTTACATGACGTTGCAGTCAACACCAGCATTTTCCAGCTGTTGTTGATGTACTAGGCAAGTTTTACATTCAGTAGTTTGCCATTGCTTTCTGAAAGACCGGCTCCCATACCAACACGTTATAACACAACGCGACTCAGAAGGTAGTGGGTTCGATTCTAGTCTACGTCGTTCGTTTGACCAGTGCAATTTTACCGGAGACACCTGGAGGTCGTCGCTGGAGCTACGAAGTTCGTGCTTTGTTTGGCGCTTTCGGCGGGACGCCTACGGAAAGAGACCGAACCATTTAGGATAAACACCATGTGCGATGAAGTCGGTTCTCTTGCCTTTTAATCTCCACTTTGTTTTTGTCTGCTCGGAGTGGGGGTTATAACTGCGCTATATTTTATTAGATGGCAGCAAGTCAAATGGTTTGGCCATGCAAGTAGGTTACCAACTAACAGTATACCACAACAAGCAATGATGTACAGACCAGAGGGAAGCAGAGGAAGAGGCCGACCACGTAAACGATGGGCGCAGGGAATAGCAGAGTCCATGGGAATATCGATACGTGAAGCCCATAAGCGGACACTTTCCCGCTGTTTATACTTCACCTCCACACCGCAAGGTATAAGGGGAACATGATGAGATGAGATGAAATGGAGAGTTAAAATCCCCACAGAGCGAGAAGCATCTTATCTTATCTTTCATTAGTCAATTTTAGAAGATGGCGGCCAGTGTTTGTCTGCTAACGCGCAAACTGATTGGTCAAAAAGTTTTATCGGAAGGAGTGAAAAGCATGCGCCCATGATATCTGCCATTGCAACCGGCATAAAAGAATTGTAAGATTGTTGCAACAACTGGATCAGACCAACATAACGTGGAAACTACAAATTCAATAAGTGGTGCTGATATATTTTAGAAACATGAACGGTCTTTTCGCTGCAGCAATTTTCTGTTTAGTTGCTGCTACGTGTATTGCACAAAAAGTTCCGTATCATGATTGTGGTAAGCTTTTCGCGCTACATTAATTCAAATGTTTTTGTTTTTGACCGTTGGTGGGAAACGTAGTATAGTTGGCCAGCACGCTTGCCTGATGCTGCCGTGGTTATGTATTCGAATTCCCCTCGTTGCTGGCTTTCTTTTTTGGTTTACATTTATCCGGCCTCTTAGGTCGACTCAGTCTAAAATGTGGAATGAAACAAGTAAGCATCTTGCTTCTTGATGGAATCTACGTATATCATACCAGTTTCATTTCACATGTCACACCCTCCTACAGTCGTGATCAATCAATCAATCAATCAATCAGGTGCCGTCTCCACAATGAAGGTTGGCTGCAATGGATCTCCAACACTGTCTGTCTCTCGTCTTGACTGAACATTCTGTCAGGCTGATGTTCGTCCATCTCTTGACATTATCTTCCCACTTGTATCGTTGTCTACCTCTTGCTCGCTTGCCCTCAACCTTGCCGTACAGTATGGTTTTTATAAGAGTATCATGTCTTTTAACGTGGCCGAAATATTTCACTTGCCTCTTCTTTATTTCTTTCATCAACCCTCTCTTCATTCCCAGTTTTTCTAGAACCTCTGCAGTTGATAGTTTTTGTTTCTGTATATCCACATCTCCATGGCTTCTATGCGACTTTCTAGTTGTTTGTTCAATGTCCAGACGTAGCATTTGACAATTCTCATTTTTAATGCGTTATTATTTCTCTACATGTTAATACTGATTTCATGCCGTTGAAAGCATTTTTGGTCATTCCTATTCTCTTTTTGATTTCTATTTATCTTCTGCCATCTGTAGGACTTCTGTTATGTTTGCAATCAACACCAGCATTCTTTGCTGTTGTTGATGGCTTGGCAAGTTTAAGTTCAGTAGTTTGCCATTGCTTTCTGAACGACAGGCACCCATACCATTTACGTAAAAAACCAGCGCAATGCAGTCTGCTGCCAAATTAGCCCGCAGCTGTGTTTCTAACGCGGGTATACGGGATCACGAACCACGTTTCTAAGTAACCGTGTTGTACATATGGTTATTCTTGATTGATGACTTAACAGTGTTTACATGTGTTGTATAACTTGATTTAACAGTGTTTACATGTGTTGTATAACTTGATTTAACAGTGTTTACATGTGTTGTATAACTTGGGAAATCTCAAAGAGTTAGAGGAAAACTAGAATTCCTATTTCCCATGGTGAACCTGGCCCATTATAATTTTAGTAGTCTTCAATGGCTCAATTACTTGAGGCTATCAATAGTGCCTAGGAGAACCAAGGAAGTCCCCAAGGTCAACAAGGAACCGATTTCCTTGAATAATAATAAACCTGTGGAGTTTCCTTACCACTCTGCTCTCAGATAAATAATTAATATCTAGGGGGGAATTAATAGTTAACAGATAATGACATGAACACTCAAAGAATTTATGGAACACTCAGAGTGAAAAATGAAATATCTATTACACTTAATAACAAACAAACTGGGAATGGGTTTTGGCAATTCTGATCACAAAATAATCACCCATTTCAAAAGGCATGGTATGTATTCATTAATACAATAAACATTCACCTTTTCATTAAAAAAACACAACACATATTTCCCCATTGAATTGAATCAAACCCATATATCAGTTAGTCTTAGTTAGTTAGTCTTTCCTCTTGAGCCTAAGTCGGCGCATAGGGCAGAAGTCATGGCTCTCCATGTCCGGCAGTTCGCTGCTACCTGTTGTAGATCTTGGATGTTCACTTGACCGTTGAATGAGCCTTCTCTGATGATGGTTCTACACAGGGTCTCTCTTGGTCTTCCCCGTTTTCTTTTCCCTACTGGTGACCATATGAGGGCTTGGTAGGGGAGTCTTGTCTTGTGCATTCTGAGTACATGGCCGATGTAGTTCCAACGGCGTCTTCTTATAAAATTGGATACAATATCTTGCTTAGTCTCTTGTCTTATTTGCGCATTGGTTTTGAAATCTGTCCACTGGATGTTTAGAATTCTTCTAAGACATTTGTTCTCAAAATTGTCTAATTTTTTATCTAAAGCTGTCGTTAATTTCCAACTCTCACATCCATACGTTAGCACTGGAATCACACAAGAATTGAAGATTTTAAGTTTCGTATGTTGGCTGAATGACTTTGACTTTCAGGTGTTTAACAGTTTATTGAAGGCACCAGATGCCAGTGAGATTCTAGATAATATGTCTGGTGATGAGTCCCCTGTAGATGTCAATTTGCTTCCTAGGTATGTGAAGCTGTTGACTTTTTCTGACTAAATATATATGTTGGGTTATAATAATAATTATAATTCTCTATCTTAAGCTGAATCCTCTCCACTCCATGTTGAGTTTTTGGACCCTAAATGTTCAAATGTTCTGTGAGACTAAATAAATTTGATCCATAGTAAGTTTGTTGTTCTAGTTCAGGTAGGATGATCGTCGAGGTTGCCTCTCTAATCACAGGTATGGGCTAATAGTCCCCTGGTGGATTTATAGTGATACTTGGTACCTGCTTTATGTGGTTGGGTGGAACTCTCGCCTGTAAGTTCTTCCAAAAATAGTATTCGTCACCTCTCCAGCCAGGAGCTCCCATAAAGAGTCATATCTGGTTCTGGATGGATTTAACCACTGCCTGAAATTTCAGCATCAAAAGATATATCTACTGGTACCATAAATGCACCTATATGATCATTGGAAATGGAAGAAAGGTAAAACCCCAAGGAAAGGGGAGAATAAACAGGGAATTTTGACCCCAGGGAAAAATAAACAAAGGGGGAAGAAGGCCGTAGAGTCCCCCAGACGTTATCAACCCAATAGCTGGCTCCAATCCATCCAATACCCACTACAGGGTTCTCAAGGTTTGGGATACCAGATAAGCAGTATCATCTTCGCCAATGCCTCTCACATATAGTTTCAAAGTTGAGTAATACCTTGATCGATTCGGCATTTGATAACTACGTTCACCATTTCCCGTTGTACATAATTGTTTTCCCTAATTATCCTTCCATTCAAAGGAAAAGGGCTCCCACATTAAGTGTCTTAATTCATTCACCAAATGCAATGAGTATCCAACTTATCAACAGTATTATTCCATTCTAGCACCAGCTCTTGCAGGACATCCAGGTGTTTTACTTCAAATCAAATGCTTTAATGGGGAACATCATCTCTCCTCTTCAACATTTAGGTATATGTCTTTACCTTAATAATTCATAAGATTCACTATCATCATTACATCAAGACAAAATTGCACAATTAAGGAAACAGACCCAAAGTATTTAAAGCATGAATGATATGGAATAAAGTGTGGTGTCATGCATAGGGGCACACTAAATTATCCATTAGTGCTTGTTTACCACTATCATCTTCGCCTCTAATAGAAATGTCAGTATGCACCAAAATGGCCTACTATCAGCTGATTGATTGATTGGTCACAATCTTCCTCTATACTTCACTTCTCCTCGCCTAATCTACAATCATTCATTGTAAATCAAAACCGGAAAATAAAAACATGCTTAATGATGCATAATTATGTGACTCACAATTAATATGTTAAAAGATAAATTCATACATTGAACACCGATGAAGTCACAATTGAATCACCACATGAATACTTCAATAGAACACCCAGGATTTCATGATCGCACATATGGAACCATTTAACATTGAATGTGCCCATGTACTGTTTCAAAGGACTAATTATACTAATTCCTCCTAGCTAGTGAATGCACAATTAAGATAGTTCCTTTCTACTGGACCATGAATTCTATCCACTTAAATTCTAAAGTTAATCAATAACTCCTGAATTAATACTGAATTAGATTAACTGCTTACGATGTGAAATGTACAACCTAGGAATATTGCTTATTTGTTCATAGAAGCTGCATAACTATAAAACCTTTCACTATGGGTTAAGCTATTGCATAGACTATCTACAAACTACGATATATGAACACAGTGCTTAGTCTCTCCTGAAATAATTTCTTAAGGACTAACCACAGTGTTACAGTAAACCAACTTACCACTTTCTGCGAACGGACTTCTGGGCATAAACCAACTTAATCTTACAGTGTGCTTATCTTCAACATAGTTGAATTTCCTCTTAAAGCTTAGCGTCGTCAGGTTTCAGGCTGCAGGCTAATTTTTGCTTTTCTAGTTCGCTGGCTGATTTATAGGCCGTCTCTTCTCTCTTGCTTCCTCCTATGGAGTTTTCCAGAATACAGAGGGATAATTGAGCAGAAGACACCAGACCATCAGTTCCAGTGGACCATCGCCTTTAGATCGCCTGCCAGAGGTTAATTTTTACCACACACGCTGAACGTCTTTCTGTCCTTACGCCATTTTTAAACTCTCTCGGTTGTTTTTGCACTGTTTCTATCTCCAGACATGGTCTGACGTCATGCCGGGTCATGTCCTCTGGCTGAGCTCCATTTCTGCTATATTTAGAATATCGACGTTCCGTTCCAAAATAGCGCTGTTCTTCAAATTCTGATGATGTAGATTTTATCTTTCTTTATAAATAGTAGGCCCTAATTTCTTTAGTTTTAAATTTGAATTTGCTTCTACTGATGCAGGTTGTTGGCGCTGTTGCTAACTGGAGGGTAGTGCGGGAATATTCAAACAGCGATGTGGTTGTTTGCGAGATGTATACTACAACAAGCATGCCTGACGTCTGGTTATTGTTCATTATTATCATGTGCATCTCTGTTATTCCCAGGGGCAAGAGCTGTCCCATGAGGTTCCACGTCCATGTGTATCATTCAGATGACCCCCTCAGCTGGTGGCCCTAGTGTAGATGATGCACTTTAATCTTAGCCAAAAGTCCAAAGAGGGTAATGTGAAATAATGAAAGAAAAACACCCCACAGACACATTATTGTGAAGAATATGTGGGGCATTAAATAAATATACAATAATGACTCAAAAGCAGCGAATCAACAAATAAAATATATCTTACATAATTATAGACACTGCATCTCTGTTATACAGAAGGGCTTAATGGGATGTTTAGTTAGTTAGTCTTTCCTCTTGAGCCTAAGTCGGTGCATAGGGCAAAAGTCATGGCTCTCCATGTCTGGCGGTTCATGTTTTTTAAATCTTGTTATTTCTTTTTCTTGTACTTCTGCTGCTGTTACGGTGTCTCCTAAGCAGAAGAGTCTTAATAAAAAGATGAATTACTTCCATAGATACTATAGCAAGTAGTAGGTTGTTGCCCCTGCCCCAGTTCCATTAATTTCCTAGGGCCAGGTTTCAGCTCTTAAGTCACTAAAGAAGCCCCTGCCCCAGTTCTATTCATTTCCTAAGACCAGGGTTAAGCTCTTAAGTCACTAAAGAGAGGACACATGTCACTAGAGAGAGAGAAGTCACATGTCACTAAAGAGAGGACATTTTTCATCTTTGCGGTATGTGATATGAATATCATATTGCCAAGTGCACTGGTCAAATTGGACAGCTTTTATTTAATAAGCAAAAAGCCCAGCTATGCAAAGCAAACTAAATAGAGAAAACACAACTGGGGCAAAGAGTTTTGTAGCCATGATATAGACATCACTGGTTTGTTCGTGTTGACTTTGTAAACAGAAACATAAGTAATAAAGTAAAGATTCCTTTTACATACCTAAGGCATGGGTGGTGCAAGACCCACATTCTAACAGACCAAACTCCACTAGGTGGCTGATGTGGCTGGCCATCTTTACTTCCCAATAAACTTCCTGGAGTAAAGACCAGTTTTCTTTTTTTTTTAAATTCGAAACCGCCATGATGCAGATCGAAACCACGAGCACTGGTACGTTAGGCGAGCATCTTGCCACTGCACAACCACAGTTCCCAAACAGAAACTTCTGTGTTAAAAACTGATATGATGAACATATTTAAATCATTGGTATTAAAACTGATATGATGAACATATTTCAACTATTGGTATAAAAACTGATATGATGAACATATTACAACTATTGGTATAAAAACTAATATGATGAACATATTTCAACAATTGGTATACAAAATATATAAAACATATTTCAACTATTGGTATAAAAACTGATATGATGAACATATTACAATTATTGGTATAAAAACTGGTATGATAAGCATACTTCAACTATTGGTATAAAAACTGATATGATGAACATATTTCAACAATTGGTATAAAAAATGATATAATGAACATATTTCAACAATTGATATAAAAATATATAAAACATAGTTCAACTATTGGTATACAAACTGATATGATGAACATATTTCAACAATTGGTATAAAAATATATAAAACATAGTTCAGCTATTTTTATAAAAACAATAGAGGACTCCTTTTCATGTTATGCTGTATGTGGTACTGGGCCATATTTTTAGAAGGCTTGTAAGCCCAGGTCAGTATGAGGCTGGCCTCCGTTATTTCCCAGCAGGTATCTTAGTACCCATTTCCGCCTGGTTCAGCCGGAAGACCTGATCATTGAAAAAAAAATCCCTGCTTTGAGGCGGATTTGAATTCATGGCCACTGGCTAACACGCAAGCGGACTAGACACTGCATAACCGTCTTGACTTCCCATGAAGTCTCCTGGTACTCACTTTGGACTGAGTCAACCTGGGATCACTGCAACATATTCCCACTTGAAGGGGATTTGAACTCGTGGTCACTGGGCTGACAGGTGAATGTGCTAGCCACTGCGCTATCATGACTCTCAGCTATTGGCTGTCATGACTCCCAGCTAATAGCTATCATAACTCCCAGCTATTGGCTATTATAACTCCCAGTTTTTGGCTGTCATGGCTCCCGGTTATTTTCTGTCATAACTTCCAGCTATTGGCTGTCATAACTCCCAGCTATTGGCTGTCATAACTCCCAGCTATTGGCTGTCATAACTCCCAGCTACTGGCTGTCATAACTCCCGGCTATTGGCTATCATAACTCCCGGCTACTGGCTATCATAACTCCCAGCTATTGGCTGTCATAACTCCCGGCTACTGGCTATCATAACTCCCAGCTACTGGCTGTCATAACTCCCGGCTATTGGCTATCATAACTCCCAGCTATTGGCTGTCATAACCCCCAACCCCCAGCTATTGGCTATCATGACTCCCAGCTATTGGCTGTCATGACTCCCAGCTATTGGCTATCATAACTTCCAGCTATTGGCTGTCATAACTCCCGGCTATTGGCTGTCATAACTCCCGGCTATTGGCTGTCATAACTCCCGGCTATTGGCTATCATAACTCCCGGCTATTGGCTGTCATAACTTCCAGCTATTGGCTGTCATAACTTCCAGCTATTGGCTGTCATAACTCCCGGCTATTGGCTATCATAACTCCCGGCTATTGGCTATCATAACTTCCAGCTATTGGCTGTCATAACTTCCAGCTATTGGCTGTCATAACTCCCGGCTATTGGCTATCATAACTCCCGGCTATTGGCTGTCATAACCCCCAACCCCCAGCTATTGGCTATCATGACTCCCAGCTATTGGCTGTCATGACTCCCAGCTATTGGCTATCATAACTTCCAGCTATTGGCTGTCATAACTCCCGGCTACTGGCTGTCATAACTCCCAGCTATTGGCTGTCATAACTCCCGGCTATTGGCTATCATAACTTCCAGCTATTGGCTGTCATAACTTCCAGCTATTGGCTGTCATAACTCCCGGCTATTGGCTATCATAACTCCCGGCTATTGGCTGTCATAACCCCCAACCCCCAGCTATTGGCTATCATGACTCCCAGCTATTGGCTGTCATGACTCCCAGCTATTGGCTATCATAACTTCCAGCTATTGGCTGTCATAACTCCCGGCTACTGGCTATCATAACTCCCAGCTACTGGCTGTCATAACTCCCAGCTATTGGCTATCATAACTTCCAGCTATTGGCTATCATAACTCCCGGCTACTGGCTATCATAACTCCCAGCTACTGGCTGTCATAACTCCCGGCTATTGGCTATCATAACTTCCAGCTGTTGGCTGTCATAACTTCCAGCTATTGGCTGTCATAACTCCCGGCTATTGGCTATCATAACTCCCGGCTATTGGCTGTCATAACCCCCAACCCCCAGCTATTGGCTATCATGACTCCCAGCTATTGGCTGTCATAACTCCCGGCTACTGGCTGTCATAACTCCCAGCTATTGGCTGTCATAACTCCCGGCTACTGGCTATCATAACTCCCAGCTACTGGCTGTCATAACTCCCAGCTATTGGCTATCATAACTTCCAGCTATTGGCTATCATAACTCCCGGCTACTGGCTATCATAACTCCCAGCTATTGGCTGTCATAACTCCCGGCTACTGGCTGTCATAACTCCCGGCTATTGGCTATCATAACTCCCAGCTATTGGCTGTCATAACCCCCAACCCCCAGCTATTGGGTATCATGACTCCCAGCTATTGGCTATCATAACTTCCAGCTATTGGCTGTCATAACTCCCGGCTACTGGCTATCATAACTCCCAGCTACTGGCTGTCATAACTCCCAGCTATTGGCTATCATAACTTCCAGCTATTGGCTATCATAACTCCCGGCTACTGGCTATCATAACTCCCAGCTATTGGCTGTCATAACTCCCGGCTACTGGCTATCATAACTCCCGGCTATTGGCTGTCATAACTCCCGGCTATTGGCTATCATAACTCCCGGCTATTGGCTGTCATAACTTCCAGCTATTGGCTGTCATAACTTCCAGCTATTGGCTGTCATAACTCCCGGCTATTGGCTATCATAACTCCCGGCTATTGGCTATCATAACTTCCAGCTATTGGCTGTCATAACTTCCAGCTATTGGCTGTCATAACTCCCGGCTATTGGCTATCATAACTCCCGGCTATTGGCTGTCATAACTCCCGGCTATTGGCTATCATAACTCCCGGCTATTGGCTGTCATAACTTCCAGCTATTGGCTGTCATAACTTCCAGCTATTGGCTGTCATAACTCCCGGCTATTGGCTATCATAACTCCCGGCTATTGGCTATCATAACTTCCAGCTATTGGCTGTCATAACTTCCAGCTATTGGCTGTCATAACTCCCGGCTATTGGCTATCATAACTCCCGGCTATTGGCTGTCATAACCCCCAACCCCCAGCTATTGGCTATCATGACTCCCAGCTATTGGCTGTCATGACTCCCAGCTATTGGCTATCATAACTTCCAGCTATTGGCTGTCATAACTCCCGGCTACTGGCTGTCATAACTCCCAGCTATTGGCTGTCATAACTCCCGGCTACTGGCTATCATAACTCCCAGCTACTGGCTGTCATAACTCCCGGCTATTGGCTATCATAACTTCCAGCTATTTGCTATCATAACTCCCGGCTACTGGCTATCATAACTCCCAGCTATTGGCTGTCATAACTCCCGGCTATTGGCTATCATAACTTCCAGCTATTGGCTGTCATAACTTCCAGCTATTGGCTGTCATAACTCCCGGCTATTGGCTATCATAACTCCCGGCTATTGGCTGTCATAACCCCCAACCCCCAGCTATTGGCTATCATGACTCCCAGCTATTGGCTGTCATGACTCCCAGCTATTGGCTATCATAACTTCCAGCTATTGGCTGTCATAACTCCCGGCTACTGGCTATCATAACTCCCAGCTACTGGCTGTCATAACTCCCAGCTATTGGCTATCATAACTTCCAGCTATTGGCTATCATAACTCCCGGCTACTGGCTATCATAACTCCCAGCTACTGGCTGTCATAACTCCCGGCTATTGGCTATCATAACTTCCAGCTATTGGCTGTCATAACTTCCAGCTATTGGCTGTCATAACTCCCGGCTATTGGCTATCATAACTCCCGGCTATTGGCTGTCATAACCCCCAACCCCCAGCTATTGGCTATCATGACTCCCAGCTATTGGCTGTCATAACTCCCGGCTACTGGCTGTCATAACTCCCAGCTATTGGCTGTCATAACTCCCGGCTACTGGCTATCATAACTCCCAGCTACTGGCTGTCATAACTCCCAGCTATTGGCTATCATAACTTCCAGCTATTGGCTATCATAACTCCCGGCTACTGGCTATCATAACTCCCAGCTATTGGCTGTCATAACTCCCGGCTACTGGCTGTCATAACTCCCGGCTATTGGCTATCATAACTCCCAGCTATTTGGCTGTCATAACCCCCAACCCCCAGCTATTGGGTATCATGACTCCCAGCTATTGGCTATCATAACTTCCAGCTATTGGCTGTCATAACTCACGGCTACTGGCTATCATAACTCCCAGCTACTGGCTGTCATAACTCCCAGCTATTGGCTATCATAACTTCCAGCTATTGGCTATCATAACTCCCGGCTACTGGCTATCATAACTCCCAGCTATTGGCTGTCATAACTCCCGGCTACTGGCTATCATAACTCCCGGCTATTGGCTGTCATAACTCCCGGCTATTGGCTATCATAACTCCCGGCTATTGGCTGTCATAACTTCCAGCTATTGGCTGTCATAACTTCCAGCTATTGGCTGTCATAACTCCCAGCTATTGGCTGTCATAACTCCCGGCTATTGGCTATCATAACTTCCAGCTATTGGCTGTCATAACTTCCAGCTATTGGCTGTCATAACTCCCGGCTATTGGCTATCATAACTCCCGGCTATTGGCTGTCATAACCCCCAACCCCCAGCTATTGGCTATTATAACTCCCAGCTATTGGCTGTCATGACTCCCAGCTATTGGCTATCATAACTTCCAGCTATTGGCTGTCATAACTCCCGGCTATTGGCTGTCATAACTCCCAGCTATTGGCTATCATAACTCCCAGCTATTGGCTATCATGACTCCCAGCTATTGGCTGTCATAATTCCCAGCTATTGGCTGTCATGACTCCCAGCTATTGGTATAGTTTAGTGCAAAATTGAAGGTGAAAGGTTAAAGGAAATGGATCTCAGAAGACATAATAAAGTTAATGAGGGGGAAAGAAGAAACAACAAAAATAGCCATAAATAAAATGAAGAGATTTTTATTATGTAATGAGAAAAAGGGTCTTAGCTTCAGAAAAATTATATTGAAATAGAAAAGCAACACAACACCCAAAATGTTAAATGAATGCACAAAAGAATTCATGCCTCACTAACAAATAATATAAGCAGCAGCACTTTGCTTGTATTAAGACACCCTTGCCAGCTGGAAATTTCATAGAGTTGGTCAAACAAGTCATTGCCTGTACCAGATTTCAAGATTGGGAAAGTTGTCTATAAAAGAATGTGTGTGTATGTGTGCGTACGTGCGTGCGCGCGGGCGCATATAGCATTTGTGTCCCTGGTGTGTACACATGTTGGTTCCCCATCAGTGCTACAGAGTTAGTGCAACTGTTTGAGATTCTCAGTGTGTGACCTAAGGGAGGAGATTGAAGAACGCATTGAAGTGTCCATTAGCAATTAGCCATCCTTAAAAATAAACAAGTAAACATAAAACACTACCGTGGTTGTCACAATAAATGTTTAGCTATTACGTACTTAAACTCCTTTTGCCCATTGTAGTTATTACTTTCACTCCTTTTGTCCCCGGCCGTCAATATTTTAACTCCTTTTGTTCCGGGCAGTCAATAGTGTAACTACTTGTGTCCCCTGCGAACAGCATGTTAACTCCTTTTGTCCCTGGCAGTCAGTAATTAACTCCTTCTGTCCCAGGCAATCAATATGCTAATTACTGTTGTCCCTGGCAGTCAATATGTTAACTCCTTTTGTCCCTGGCAATCAATAATGCTAACTCCTTTTGTCCCCGACAATCAATACATTAACTTTGTTTGTCCCAGGCAATCAATACATTAACTCATTTTGTTCCAGGCAATCAATACATTAACCCCTTTTGTCCCAGGCAATTAATATTCTAACTATTTATGTCCCAGGCAATTAATACATTAACGCCCTTTGTCCCAGGCAATTAATACATTAACTTCTTTTGTCCCCGACAAGCAATACATTAACTCTTTTTGTCGCAGGCAATCAATATGTTAACTCCTTTTGCTCCTGGCAATAAATACATTAACTCCTTTTGTCCCTGGTAATCAATATGCTAATTCTTTTTGTTCCTGACAATCAATACATTAGCTCTTTTTTGTCCCCGGCAATCAGTATGTTACCTCCTTTTGTCCCGGGTAGTTATTACTTTAAGTCATCTCAAGTAGAGTGGTATTATTGTACAGTAGGAATTACCTGTCACAGAAAGAGCTAACTACACAAAATTCTACTGGCCTCATTACCTGTTCATTGCCCGTTTGCATTGTTTGAGACAGATCATACCAAGTCAGATCTATTCTGGTTGTGGTTTCAGGTACCCAGCTGTCCACCATCAATGAAATTGATATTGTTCCCTGCCCAAGTCTACCGTGCATGTTTAAACAGAACAGTAATGTGACACTGACAGTCAAACTGACACCAAGTAAGTTGTGTGTATTGTTTGCTCTTACAATATCTACACTTCCTCCCCCATCTTTTTTTTTTAATTCACATGTTTCCATTATTTGTTATGATCATCATGTGCCATCATGGTAAGATTGGACGATCATAGTTTGTCATTTCACGTGATCTTCAATCTTGAATAAAGCCTGCATTCTTGTCCCGATTAATCCTTTTGGCCAAACAAATTTAGATATTTATTAGTGTGTCTCCTTGCTCTTTTGCCGTCAGTTGTAACAAAGCTTTTCAAGTTTTTTTTTCCACCTCGTAATATGCCCACAAAAGCTTATGGACAGACCAGAACAAATCATTATTCTGCGTATCAGAACAGGACACAATAAATTATGCCACCACATGTATACAAAATTCAAGATTGGCGAATCAGCCGTGTGCACATGAGATTTGGTGATACAGCACACCACATACTCCAAGACTGCCCAAAATACAACATATCTAGGCAAACCTTCTGGCCTTGAGAAACAGTAGGTGATAATAAACTCTTTGGACCACTGAGTGAACTTTAAAAAAAAAAGACAGTTAAATTCATACAAGAGACAACATTGCAGTTATAGACAAATTTCAAGAGAATGAAAGAAGAAGAAATGCCCATAAAACCTGACTGTCCACAATTAATTTCTCTGATCATTGAAGGACTGTCTTATGTGGATGGTTCTGTCTGACTTTTCCTTAGATATCACATTTCTGTTGTTGTCTGTTGTTTCTCAGCTTGTCTGCTTATCATCCATTATTCATATGCTGACATATTATTCCACAGTTTGTTTTAAAATACCACAATACAAACATTCACAAAGAAAAGTGAATAATATTGGAAATTGTCACAATATTTAAAACGACTGTTAATCATTATAGATATCGACACATCCGAAAAATAAGAATGCTTGCTCTTATACCTTCTATGTGCTGATGGCAGGGTAGACAGTTCAACCCCTAAACTGACATTCAGTTTTGCGTAATCGTTGGCTTCTCGTTCAGAAAGCAATGGCAAACTACTGAATGTAAAAATCAACCTGGGGTTGATCGCAACGTTCTGCAACGGACATGCAACATATAAAATAACCTTTATATCATTCTCATGTGCCGTGTCGATAAGCGTGGGAGGTTATGTTTCACCGTCTCACGTGATCACCAGAGTCCTTTATATACATCATTTCATAGTACACTTTGAACATTGCATCATTATGCATGGGTAGACGGAGCCTGTACCTTGGATTGCATCATTATACATGGATAGACAGAGCCTGTACCTTGGATTGCATCATTATACATGGATAGACAGAACCTGTACCTTGGATTGCATCATTATACATGGATAGACACAGCCTGTACCTTGGATTGCATCATTATACATGGATAGACAGAGCCTGTACCTTGGATTGCATCATTATACATGGATAGACAGAGCCTGTACCTTGGATTGCATCATTATACATGGATAGACAGAGCCTGTACCTTGGATTGCATCATTATACATGGATAGACAGAGCCTGTACCTTGGATTGCATCATAATACATGGATAGACAGAGCCTGTACCTTGGATTGCATCATTATACATGGATAGACAGAGCCTGTACCTTGGATTGCATCATTATACATGGATAGACAGAGCCTGTACCTTGGATTGCATCATTATACATGGATAGACAGAGCCTGTACCTTGGATTGCATCATTATACATGGATAGACAGAGCCTGTACCTTGGATTGCATCATTATACATGGATAGACAGAGCCTGTACCTTGGATTGCAACATTATGCATGGATAGATGGAGTCTGTACCTTGGATTGCATCATTATACATGGATAGACAGAGCCTGTACCTTGGATTGCATCATTATACATGGATAGACAGAGCCTGTACCTTGGATTGCATCATTATACATGGATAGACAGAGCCTGTACCTTGGATTGCATCATTATACATGGATAGACAGAGCCTGTACCTTGGATTGCAACATTATGCATGGATAGATGGAGTCTGTACCTTGGATTGCATAATTATGCATGGATAGACAGAGCATGCACCTTGGATTGCATCATTATGCATGGATAGACAGATCATGTACCTTGGATTGCATCATTATGCATGGACAGACAGAACCTGTACCTTGGATTGCATCATTATGCATAGATAGACAGAGCCTGTACCTTGGATTGCATCAGTATGCATGGATAGACAGAGCCTTACCTTGGATTGCATCATTATGCATGGATAGACAGAGCATGTACCTTGGATTGCATCATTATGCATGGATAGACAGAGCATGTACCTTGGATTGCATCATTATGCATGGATAGACAGAGCCTGTACCTTGGATTGCATCATTATGCCTGGATAGACAGAGCCTGTACCTTGGATTGCATCATTATGCATGGATAGACGGAAGCTGTACCTTGGACTGCATCATTACACATGGATAGACATAGCCTGTACCTTGGATTGCATCATTACGCATGGGTAGATGAAGTCTGTACCTTGGATTCCATCATTATGCATGGATAGACAGAGCCTTACCTTGGATTGCATCATTATGCATGGATAGGCGGATCCTGTACCTTGGATTGCATCATTACGCATGGGTAGATGAAGCTTGTACCTTGGATTGCATCATTATGCATGGATAGACAGAGCCTGTACCTTGGATTGCATCATTATACATGGATAGACAGAGTCTGTACCTTGGATTGCATCATTATGCATGGATAGACGGAGCCTGTACCTTGGATTGCATCATTACGCATGGATAGACGGAGCCTGTACCTTGGATTGCATCATTACGCATGGATAGACGGAGCCTGTACATTGGATTGCATCATTATGCATGGATAGTCGAAGCCTGTACCTTGGATTGCATCATTATGCATGGATAGACGAAGCCTGTACCTTGGATTGCATCATTATGCATGGATAGACAGAGCCTGTACCTTGGATTGCATCATTATGCCTGGATAGACAGAGCCTGTACCTTGGATTGCATCATGATGCATGGATAGACGGAAGCTGTACCTTGGACTGCATCATTACGCATGGATAGACATAGCCTGTACCTTGGATTGCATCATTACGCATGGGTAGATGAAGCCTGTACCTTGGATTGCATCATTATGCATGGATAGACAGAGCCTGTACCTTGGATTGCATCATTATGCATGGATAGACGGAGCCTGTACCTTGGATTGCATCATTATGCATTGATAGACGAAGCATGTACCTTGGATTGCAACGTTATGCATGGATAGACAGAGCATGTGCCTTGGATTGCATCATTATGTATGGATAGACGGAGCCTGTACCTTGGATTGCATCATTATGCATGGATAGACGGAGCCTGTACCTTGGATTGCATCATTACGCATGGATAGACGGAGCCTGTACCTTGGATTGCATCATTATGCATAGATAGACAGAGCCTTACCTTGGATTGCATCATTATGCATGGATAGACGGAGCCTGTACCTTGGATTGCATCATTATACATGGATAGACGGAGCCTGTACCTTGGATTGCATCATTATGCATGGATAGACATAGCCTGTACCTTGGATTGCATCATTATACATGGATAGATGGAGCATGTACCTTGGATTGCATCATTATGCATGGATAGACATAGCCTGTACCTTGGATTGCATCATTATGCATGGATAGACGGAGCCTGTACCTTGGATTGCATCATTATACATGGATAGACGGAGCATGTACCTTGGATTGCATCATTATACATGGATAGACGGAGCATGTACCTTGGATTGCATCATTATACATGGATAGACGGAGCATGTACCTTGGATTGCATCATTATACATGGATAGACGGAGCATGTACCTTGGATTGCATCATTATACATGGATAGACGGAGCCTGTACCTTTGATTGCATCATTATGCATGGATAGACATAGCCTGTACCTTGGATTGCATCATTATGCATGGATAGACAGAGCCTGTACCTTGGATTGCATCATTATGCCTGGATAGACATAGCCTGTACCTTGGATTGCATCATTATGCATGGATAGACAGAGCCTGTACCTTGGATTGCATCATTATGCCTGGATAGACATAGCCTGTACCTTGGATTGCATCATTATACATGGATAGACGGAGCATGTACCTTGGATTGCATCATTATGCATAGATAGACATAGCCTGTACCTTGGATTGCATCATTATGCATGGATAGACGGAGCATGTACCTTGGATTGCATCATTATGCATGGATAGACGGAGCATGTACCTTGGATTGCATCATTATGCATGGATAGACGGAGCATGTACCTTGGATTGCATCATTATACATGGAGAGACGGAGCATGTACCTTGGATTGCATCATTATGCATAGATAGACAGAGCCTTACTTTGGATTGCATCATTATACATGGATAGACGGAGCATGTACCTTGGATTGCATCATTATGCATGGATAGACAGAGCCTGTACCTTGGATTGCATCATTATGCATGGATAGACGGAGCATGTACCTTGGATTGCATCATTATGCATAGATAGACAGAGCCTTACCTTGGATTGCAGCATTATGCATAGATAGACGGAGCCTTACCTTGGATTGCATCATTATGCATGGATAGACGGAGCATGTACCTTGGATTGCATCATTATGCATGGATAGACAGAGCATGTACCTTGGATTGCATCATTATACATGGAGAGACGGAGCATGTACCTTGGATTGCATCATTATGCATAGATAGACATAGCCTGTACCTTGGATTGCATCATTATACATGGATAGACGGAGCATGTACCTTGGATTGCATCATTATACATGGATAGACGGAGCATGTACCTTGGATTGCATCATTATGCATGGATAGACGGAGCATGTACCTTGGATTGCATCATTATGCATGGATAGACGGAGCATGTACCTTGGATTGCATCATTATACATGGATAGACGGAGCATGTACCTTGGATTGCATCATTATGCATGGATAGACGGAGCATGTACCTTGGATTGCATCATTATACATGGATAGACGGAGCATGTACCTTGGATTGCATCATTATGCATGGATAGACGGAGCATGTACCTTGGATTGCATCATTATGCATGGATAGACGGAGCATGTACCTTGGATTGCATCATTATGCATGGATAGACGGAGCATGTACCTTGGATTGCATCATTATGCATAGATAGACAGAGCCTTACCTTGGATTGCATCATTATACATGGATAGACGGAGCCTGTACCTTGGATGAAACCTGACTAGATGAAGCAAACGTTACACACATTCATAGTGAAGTCGGACCCACTGACCTATGGGATGTATATCAAGGTGTGAAGCACCTATAGGGAGAATAAAGATAGTTTAAAACACCTTCAAGAACGTGTAAACTATAAAACACCTCAAGAACGTGTAAACTATTAAAAATATCATACAGTAATGCAGTTTTACAGAACACAATTACGGGAAACAGGATTTGTGGCGACTAACCTTCATCAGCAAACAAATGCACAAAACACAACATATAGTAGTGTCTTTCCCGTGTTTATTTTTCACATAACAAGATATACACGTCTGCAGTAGTCACCTGAGATGCAGCAAAATATGCCAGACAAGAAATCGTGCAATATTTTATATATGGCGTGTGATTAAATTCACAAAGGGAATACATTGTTATGGATTAGACCGTAGTGGACTTCGGTGGAAACGCCGAGTGACCGCTGCAACATTATTTCAGCGCAATACTACAGACACATTTGGCAGCAGACGGCCTTGTGTTGGTTTTTATGAAACGGTATGGGTGCCTGTCGTTCAGAAAGCAATGGCAAACTACTGAACGTAAACTTGCCAAGAGATCACACCAGCAAAATAATGCTGGTGTTGACTGTGACGTCCTGTAAAGAATACGCAATTAACTTTAACTATAGAAAGGCTGCCAATCTTTGTTCCAGACTTAGTAAAGCTATTCCTGAAGTTAGTAATCCACTGCATTATTAATGGAAGCTGAAATAATTTGTTTCTTATTAATGTACAGATGCAGCTGTCACTGATGCTCAGACAGTAATCCATGGTGTAATTAATGGAATTTCTGTTCCATTCCCTATTCCTGATGGAAATGCGTGTAACTTCATGACCTGTCCTCTCTCGTCTGGAAATGCTGCCACATACAAAATTGTCATTAACGTGAAGCCTGACTACCCACCGGTATGTTTTTAATCTGTAACTGATATATTTCATTACACATGACAACCTGAATTATTGAAATATTAGTTAATGTTGGACATGTGTTTAGTAGAACTCTAGTATATTTAATTACACATGACAACCCGAATTATTGAAATAGTGATTTAAACATATGTTTAGTAGAACTCTGGTCTATATCGTTACACGCGACTGTATGAGTTGATAAACATTTCTTCATGAGAATACTGGTCAATGGACGAAGACATTTGGCCTATTTCATTACACATGACAGTCTGAGTTGATATACATTTCTTCATGCCCGCATATTCTCAGTTGTCTTCTCTACATATCCTCCTACATAAACTCTTGTAATTATGCTATACCTTTCTCCCAACTTCTTCATCTATGCAAGATATGCTCTGACTTCATGATCAAGGTCTAAGATCTTAAGGGTTTCTTCTGTGCCCGTCTCAACTTTGAATCCATTCTCACGGAACCTCTCAGAGAGGTTCTATCACATAAGCAAAGGCAGTTCCTAACCATCCCACTGCCAATAAAACAAGACTAATCGTGACCTTCCACTGCAAATTAGCTGCTTCCAGAATGATCCCTTGCCACTTAAACATCCTCCACTCCAATTTGGATACCCAGTTGTCTGCAGATGGGTTCACAACCTGAAGGACATGCTCCCAATCCACACACCACCTCTATTAGTCACCACCCAAAGTTCCGTACTAGATGCAGAACATGTTGGTTTATTATTCAGTTACCTTCTGAAAGGTGTTTATCACATTTAGGAAGCATTCACTTGTGAATCTCATAATCATATCTATGCCCGTGTCTAGCGTTCGTTGTCTCGGATGGCTGTGTGAGGTGTACCAAATTGGGATTTTCCCAGTCGACGCAAGTTACCGAGGCAGGCGTTTCGAGAATGTAACCGCATCGTGAAGCCAGAGTCGCGGTTTGAGTGGGCAAAAGAGCAAATTTGTACGACCGTTCGACAAAGTCTCGATAAGCGCCCTCTCTCTCTCTCTCTCTCTCTCTCTCTCTCTCTCTCTCTCTCTCTCTCTCTCTCTCTCTCTCTCTCTCTCTCTGGATCGATCGATCGATCGATCGATCGATCGATCGATCGATGAGTAGTGGGCCTGTAGTCAGTGAGCTGACATAGCTTTTCGGTCAGTCCTGCCGGCGTAGCTTGGAAGGCGTCCAGTGGTTTTGCATATATCACCGGATACCGGGAGGGTACGCTTTAGCGATGCTACTCTTGGCCTGCGTGTGCGTGAATAGTCCGTCTGTGCGATAGATATCTGGTAGATCCTACCAGTAGTCATATGCTTGTCTCAAAGATTAAGCCATGCATGTCTAAGTTCACACTGTCTCACGGTGAAACCGCGAATGGCTCATTAAATCAGTCGAGGTTCTTTAGATGATACGGTCCTACTTGGATAAATGTGGCAATTCTAGAGCTAATGCATGCTTACCAAGCTCCGACCCTCGCAGAAAGAGCGCTTTTATTAGTTCCCACTGGTGACTCTGGATAACTTTGTGCTGATCGCATGGCCTTACGTGCGGCGACATATCTTTCAAATGTCAACCCTATCAAATGTTAATGGTACGTGACATGCCTATCTTGTATGTAACGGGTAACGGGGAATCAGGGTGTGATTCCGGAGAGGGAGCATGAGAAACGGCTACCACATGCAATGAAGGCAGCAGGTGCGCAACATACCCACTCCCGCAAGGAGAGGTAGTGACGAAAAATAACAATAATGAACTCTATCGAGGCCCCGTAATTGGAATGAGTACACTTTAAACCCTTTAACGAGGATCTATTGAAGGGCAAGTCCGGTGCCAGCAGCCGCGATAATTCCAGCTCCAATAGCGTATATTAAAGTTGTTGCAGTTAAACAGCTCGTAGTTGAATCTCAGGTGCAGGCGGGCAGTCCGGCTCGCGCCGGTTCACTGCCCGTTGTTCCTGCCCTACTATATGCCGGCACTCTTCCGTGGGTGCTCTTCGCTGGGCGTCAAGTTTGGCCGGCGCATTTACTTTGAAAAAATTAGACTGTTCAAAGCAGGCCTCAGCTGCCTTATTAATGGTGCATGAAATAATGGAATAGGCCCTGTGTTATATTTTGTTGGTTTTCGGAACTGGAGGTAATGATTAACAGGGACAAACGGGGGAATTCGTATTGAGGCGTTAGAGGTGAAATTCTTGGATCGCCGCAAGACGAGCTACTGCGAAAGCATTTGTCAAGAATGTTTTCATTAATCAAGAACGAAAGTCAGAGGCGCGAAGACGATCAGATACCGTCGTAGTTCTGAACATAAACGATGCCGACTAGCGATCCGCGGGAGTCGCTTCGGTGACTCTGCAGGCAGCATCCGGGAAACCAAAGCGTTTGGGTACTCAAGGGTGAAAATGTCTCATTAACACGAAATGGAACGCTCGGCTAGTGAATCCATTACGTGGAAGTCTAAAGCGAATGCTTGCTGAGTGGAGGTCGTCTTACTAACACGAAATGGAACACTTGGCTAGCGAATCCATTACGTGGAAGTCCGAAGTGAAAAGTTGCAAAGTAGATTACGGCTGCATACTAAGGTAGAAAAACGTCTCATTAACACGAAATGGAACGCTTGTCTAGCGAATCCATTACGTGGATGTCCGAAGCGAAAGCTTGCTGGATGGAGGTTGTTTGCAGACTGACCTTTCCTGGTTTGTGCGGGGAGCGGCCTGTGGTGAACGAAATGCCCAATACATGGAAGTGAGGAATTAAAGCAGCAATGCGCAGGACGTGGCGATTCCTTGGGTGGGCCCAGCACCAGAGCGCTATGTGTCGGCCTTGCACTTATGGAAGCCCCCTTGGGTGGTGGGAAATGCCCATGGACTGTTCCTGCCTTCCCTTGAGGGCGGACCGTGAAGTCTTTGACCGTTCTAACTTGACCAGCTGGGCTGTGGACGGCACCACAAAAGTGAGAGTCCCCCAGGAATGCTAACCTGGTTAAACAACGCACACAAAAGTAGGATGTGTTGACCTAATGGTTTTGGCCCAAGGGTGCATAACAAAACACACCGCAATTACGTCTGGGGAAAAAACACTCCGGATGAACGCAGAAGAAGAAGAAGAAGAAGAAGAAGAAGAAGAAGAAGAAGAAGAAGAAGAAGAAGAAGAAGAAGAAGAAGAAGAAGAAGAAGAAGAAGAAGAAGAAGAAGAAGAAGAAGAAGAAGAAGAAGAAGAAGAAGAAGAAGAAGAGGAAGAAGCAGAAGCAGAAGCAGCAGCAGCAGCAGCAGAGGAAGAAGAGGAAGAAGAGGAAGAAGAGGAGGAAGAGGAGGAGGAAGAGGAAGAAGAAGAAGAAGAAGAAGAAGAAGAAGAAGAAGAAGAAGAAGAAGAAGAAGAAGAAGAAGAAGAAGAAGAAGAAGAAGAAGAAGAAGAAGAAGAAGAAGAAGAAGAAGAAGAAGAAGAAGAAGAAGAAGAAGAAGAAGAAGAAGAAGAAGAAGAAGAAGAAGAAGAAGAAGAAGAAGAAGAAGAAGAAGAAGAAGAAGAAGAAGAAGAAGAAGAAGAAGAAGAAGAAGAAGAAGACGAAGAAGAAGAAGAAGAAGAAGAAGAAGAAGAAGAAGAAGAAGAAGAAGAAGACGAAGACGAAGAAGAAGAAGAAGAAGAAGAAGAAGAAGAAAGAAGAAGAAGAAGAAGAAGAAGAAGAAGAAGAAGAAGAAGAAGAAGAAGAAGAAGAAGAAGAAGAAGAAGAAGAAGAAGAAGAAATCTATGCGTCGTCTCTAACAGACGTTAGGCTTGTCCCCTGGCAATCAATGGTGAAACTAGCAGAAAGCTAGCCGATCGGTTCCATGAATATCTCATGGACTTCTAAAATGGGGTCCCTGAACTTGTTATCTCCATTTCAACAGCTTCAAACACTTAAAGGTAGTGGATATTTCTCTCATTGCCTTAAGATCTTGACCCAGTTACAGCCCCACACATCTGGCTTTGGAAAATTTGCTCATACATAGCTTAGGCATTCTTAATCCAAAAGGCACCTATAGTCAACATTCCTCATCTTATATTTATATGTGTGTGTGTGTGTGTCTGTGTGTGTGTGTCTGTGTGTGTGTCTGTGTGTGTGTGTGTGTGTCTGTGTCTGTGTGTCTGTGTGTGTGTGTGTGTGTATATATATATGGAAATAGGTTCATATAGGTTGTGTGTTTTTATGTGTTAGTGTCCATTTGTGGTTGTGTGTGTGTGAAGATGAGATTAAACTAAGCAAGTAACAGTCTAATTTCTCTTCATGAAACCTCACTTCAGGGGGCGGAATGATACACTTATTTAGGCAGCAATATAGACAAAGATGGGTGAACAGATAGAGATAGTAAAATAAGAATATAGCTGCTTTAAAGAGCCAATACTCTAACTATTGACCCTTTTCTGAGTCCAACCATGGGCTAGTTTTGTAGTTGTCTTTGGGTGTAAATTGTAGAAGATTTGTCTTTTCAACATAATACTCATTCCTGAACCAGACTTTATTGTGCTTGTTTGTTACAGTATGTTATAATCGTGGCTCATTGTATTTTCAGACTAATCTAGTTGTGAAATGGGAAGTGACGTCCAGTGCTGGGGAACTCTTCTGCTTCACAGTTCCAGCAACAATCACCAACTGATCACCAGGGCTGAACTGCCAGGATCACATTTTTGACGGGCTATGTCATCTATTCCATTTGTATTGGAAGATCAGCTTGAAATTAATTGATCGATTTTTTGAAAATATCATTGTTGTTACTTTGTAGAAATCCATTTATGCAGGATGCGAGCATTGTTCTCCTGCCTAAATGGAGTATAGTTCATTCTTCTTTGAGTGTTCTCACTCTATTAATGTTTCAGCTTGTTATTTCTGTCACTTGTGTCAGAATCCTTTTGATGCAAACCATGATAATAATGGGAATATTTTACAATTATTACCCGAGCAAAATGAAATCACAGTTTGATCAACAGCATAGGTTATGGCCTTCCTGTAAGACAGCTTGGAAATCTTCAAGTGCTTTGTCTCGAACAGACATCTGCAGTCATGACTCACGCGTCTCCTTTCATCTAGTATTTTGATGAAGTTGGTGTTCCTTATATTAATGTTTGTTGCCCAGCAGTTGACACTGTGCACATCCATCTTTCTCCGTCCCTATTGTAGAATAATTCCCCACATGAGGTTAATTTCTCTGTTTCACATCTTCTGTTAATATGCTTCATTAGTGTCATGTGTCTTTTCCTTCTACATTTCGTGAGTGATCTTGTAACACCTGCAGCGATGAATATCTTAGCTTTGTTTTTTTTTTTTCTTCTCTATCCACTAGCACCTTGCCATCTTGACAGACGATAGTTTGTTACATTGTAATACAAAAAAGGCACAATGACTACAACCCATGGCGATATGGCCAGGGATGGAGGTTTACTTCTCCATAGCACAAAGCCTGGGCTAAATTGTAGAGACCATGTATTGCCCATGCAGCATGATCCCTATCTCGGCCTGCCCAGTTTACTCCAGAGGAAAGGTAACACCAATATATTCTCTATGCACATCTCCACTGTCTTTGGTTTCTTTATCATTTCATTACTCATTATCCAGAACTTGTATCCACACTGAAAAACGGGCCTCACACAACTTTTCAGTGACCAGCTTGTTATACTAAAATATATTTAGGTTCTTCATAATGTTTCTCATTCTTTTAAAAGAGTCTTTAGATATGACGATGTTTGTCTTTAATTCCGTTTCACATCTTCTGTCAAATGTCACTGGAAACTCTCCCTTCCCCCCCCCCCCCGCCCCTCAATACTGGTATCAGTCCTTTGGGTTGTTGGTTATGTTGTCATTGATAAGTGTGACATGCACGCATTGATTCCCATTGTGTTTATTTAACAGTTAATATTAGAAATATGTTAACATTTTGTGCAAAGTGTTGCTGAACTTTCAGAAAAATAAATCACATTTTGACTCCTGTGAATTGTGTATTTGTTTACAATTATGTAATTGTTATGAAAAATAAAGAGACTCTTGTGTATGCCTTGATGCGTGTAGAGCATGTGATGATAGCGCCATATTTTTATAAACCAATTGATAATTGATGTATGATATTTCAATATCTCGCTATCTGCCTTTACGTCCCAGAACATTTCTGGATGTCCATGTTAGGTTTTATCAGTCTGGGAACCCAGGTGTACATCTTAGGTTTTATCAGTCTGGAAACCCAGGTGTACATTTTAGGTTTTATCAGTCTGGGAACCCAGTTGTACATTTTAGGTTTTATCAGTCTGGAAACCCAGGTGTACATTTTAAAAAACAAAACCTTGCCTCCAGGAGGGATTCAAACACGTGACCAGCAGCCAAGCATTTTAGCCACTGCGCCACCATGGCTCCCATTTAATTAGTGTATCACTTGTTAATTTGCTCAGGAATGTGAGGCTCTTAGGGCACATCAACAGAACTGGGTGAAGAAAGCTTCTTCCTTGTATCTCCCCAATGGCCCTCCGCCAACTCATGTCAGTCATCCTATAGTTATTGCTATTTCCTGAAACGTCCTCCTCATATTTGCATAATCCAAAAATGTTAATCATATTTTCCATTGCCCTTACAACTTGTCTTTCCCTTTCTCACCCCGCAAGATTGGGTCTCAGACCAACCCTCATTAGTTCACTTTAACAATTTTTTATTTAAAATACTTTTTAGGGCTCAGGGTTCTCCAGGTTCAAGAGCAGCCCCATGAAGTTCCAAACACCTGTGTGTGATTCGTTTGGCCACCTCTGCTGGTGGCTAAGGCTAGATCAAAGTGCAAATGACTATAAAAAACAGATACTACACTCTGATCTTAGCCACAGGGTCGAGAAGCGATTACCAATCTGCTGTATAGTCCTCGGGAAGACCAGTAACACACGGATAGATTGTTAATATTTTCCTTATGCACTGACATATCCGTTGTTTGTTTGTTATTTTTTTTTTTTTTTCATTAAAAACTGTTCTGGGAAGTAAAAGTTGATGTGATAGTGTCCACATCACCCATTGAGTATCCTCTGGTGTGTACACGTATTGTGCTGGCACCATTTACCCAATAGATCTCACAAAGTGTGAAGAGGGGTCCTTTACTTATACTAATTAGTAAGGGAGTTGGGGAAGAGTAGCTCAATGGTTAGAATGTTTGCCGTTAGAATTTTGTTTTTTTAATGCATTCGCTCTGAACTCAAGCGTAGTCCATACATGTTTTTACTTCTGGTGCACTGGACTGATTTGTGCCTGTGGATTAGATTTCCATATTACCCTTGGCATCAGGCGAATCAACTCCGACTTCAAAGATACTTGTAATTTATGTCCAGAAGTCCAGGACGAGAAGTCAATATTTTAGTCCAACTGTGCGGTGTAGGGGTTGGAACAGCTACTTTGGCATCAGCACACCGGGTGTTAAAGAACTAGCGCTCTTATCCATTTGGCCCTGCTGGCCTCCCCCATAAGATATAACAGTGATCAGATTCTGGATTTTTGTGATTGGCTGGAACATTGATAGTCTGCTCGTGATTCCTTTTCATTGTTCCCTTTCTAATTCCACGTTTCTTCCAGATTATTGCCGGTTAATTGCCTGTTTATTCCAAGATTTACCCGATTTATTCCCTGCTTATTAACATATTGTCGATTTGTTCCCAATGTATTGCTATTTATTCCATTACTACCGTTTTATTCACGGGTTGTTCCTATAATGGCGGTTTATTCTCAACTTATCTTCGTCTTCTGCGTTCATCCGGAGAGGGTTTTTTCGGACGTGATTGCGTTGTGCCTGTTTACAGCAGGGCTGCGTTCTTGCGCCGTTAGGCCGACACATCCGACTTCTGCGGGAATTTGTTGACCGGGTTAACCATCCCGGGACTCCCATCTTATTACTTTATCTATTTCATCACAATGATGTAGAAGGAATAGGACGCTGCAGTGGCGGATTGGCTAGATGACACCTGTGGTCATAGACTCATTGGTTTGATCGGGGCGGTTTCAAATTTATAAAATGGACGTGGGCTCCATGTGGATTGGCGTTGCATACAGCAGATCACATACTCGAAAACTGTCCCGGATTCGAAATATCTAGGCAAACCTTCTGGCCTAGAGAAACGGTGGAAGATCAACGCTAAGGACCACCGAGTGAACTAAATAAAACAAACGATGGACGTTTATATAAGAGACGACATTGCAGATATAGACAATCAATTTGAAGCGAAAGAAAGACAAATAATTAGAAGTCATATATCAGTGGTTCTCAACTGATGGGGAATATCCTGGGGGAGGGGGGGGGGGTTAAGATTATTTCAAGATCGCGTTAATATAAGAACCAATTACGTGATATTGTTTTTCCCTCCATACATTACAGTTTTGTGCTTCTCGCCCTTCTCAAATTCGTTTTGTAACGTAAGTAGACCCGCAAATCACTTTTTATGTAGACGTCTAGACTTGTTCTGCTATGTGTTATTAAATTTAGCTTCCAATTTCTTCTTCTTCTTCTTCGTTCATCCGGAGTTTTTTTTTTCGGACATGATTGCGTTGTGCCTGTTTACAGCAGAGCTGCGTTCTTGCGCCGTTAGGCCGACACATCCGACTTCTGCGGGCATTTGTTGACCGGGTTAACCTTCCCGGGGGGTTTCTTAGGACGTTAGACTCTCACTGTTGTGGTGTTATCTCCCATCCCAGCTGGCCCATATAGAACAGCCAAAGGCATCCTGGTCGGCCCTCAAGGGAAGGCAGGGGCAGACCATGGGCATTCCCCGCCATCCAAGGAGGCTTCCATAATTGCAGAGCCAACACACAGCGCTCTGGTACTGGGCTCACCCAAGGAATCGTCACGTCCTGCACATGGCTGCTTAGCCTCACTTCCGTATATTGGGCCTTCCGTTCACCATAGGCTGTTCTTCCAGAAGCCAGAAGAATGCAGTGTGCAGATGACATCCACACAGTGAGCTTTTGATTCGGACTTTCCACGTAATGGATTTGCTATCCAAGCAATATACCATTTTGTGCCACTAGGACACTTTTTCCACCTTTTATGAAGCCCACACAGTGAGCTTTCGATTCGGACTTTCCACATAATGGATTTGCTATCCAAGCAATATTCCATTTCATGCCTCTGGGGGGCTTGTGTAACCGACATGCCTGTGGTATGAAGTGTGGCAGTCTAAATACTTCTTCATGTACATTTAAATGTTAACCTGAATACAGTTAAAGTAAGCTGCAGTCGACTTGAGCTTGTTGATATCTCCATAGAGCTTGTCCTCGAATGAAGCAGGTGTGGGCCAAAATATCTTTCTCTGTTCTGCATATATTGGGCACTCTTGCAGCAAATGTTTAGCTGTCATTTTACCAGTTCCACAATTACATTCATCTGTATCTCCTATCTTTAGTTTGTTGAACAAGTGGTATTTCAGCCTGTTATGTCCTGTGCGGAGTCTGAAGATTGCTACTTGTTCTCTTCGGTCGAGCTTGTAATATGCATCATCCTTCTGGTGGCCTGGATGCTCTGATTCCCATTTGGTTCTATAAGTGCTTTTTATCAACCTCTTTGCCTCATTATAGGTTATGTCTATGTCAGGCTGTGGTAGTCGTCCGCCCTCTTTTGCCAGTCTGTCAGCCTCTTCATTTCCAGGTATACTGCAATGTGATGGGATCCACTGTATTATAACTTTTTTGGATTTCTGGCATAGACCATGGAGTGCTGCTCTTAGGTCAGCTAGTTCTGTGCTGTTTTTGCTCTTCAGTATTGAGACAGCTGACTTTGCATCTGTGAAGATAGCTATTTGCGTCTCTTTATTTTCCTCCATCAAGAGCATTTCTGCTGCAGTTTTCAGAGCCTCTACCTCCGCTTTGAAGTTACTTGAGAACTTTCCAGTTGCCACTGAATGTGTTTTTTTCACTCCATTTTTTAAATTTAGGAGAATTCCTCCTCCTCCATTCTCTACTGAATTTTTGGCTGATCCATCTGTATATGCATGGGTCCAATTGCTGCTTGGGTAATGTTCTTTTATGTAGTTTAGGGTTATTTCTCTTCTTTCGGTTTCATGCTGAGTGTTCTTTTTCTCAATACCAGGAATGTTTTCTATCATCTCAGGCAGTTGCTGCTGTCTCCAAGCTGGGAACTTGTCTGCATTGTAAATGGGTTTCTTCTTCTTCTTTTCGTTCATCCGGAGTGTTTTTTCAGATGTCATTGCGGTGTGTCTGTTATGCGCCCTTGGGCCGAAACCCGTAGGCCAACACATCGACTTTAGCGTGCTTTTTTGACCAGGTAGCATACCTGGGAGACTCTCACTTTTGTGGTGCCATCTACAACCATGCTGGCCAAGGTTGAACGGTCGAAGACAACGGTCATCCCTCAAAGGAAGGCAGGGACAGTCCATAGCATTTTCCGCCATCCAAGGTTGCTTCCATAGTTGCAGGGCCGACACATAACGCCCTGGATCTGGGCTCACCGAAGGAAATCGTCACGTCCTGCTCATGGCTGCTTTAAATCCTCACTTCAATATATTGGTCATTTCGTTTTCCCCGGGCCATTCCCGCACAAACCAGACATGTTCGCAGACGGCATCCACTCAGCGAGTTTTCGGACATGTGCTTGTCGTTGCGCCCATCAGAGCTGTTCCAGGCACGACAGACATTCGGAAACTACCTAGTCAGAGCTGTTCCGAACAAGAGCGGCATTCGGAAACTAGGTAGTCAGAGCTGTTCCTAGCACGAGAGACATTCGGGCGAGACATTTCACTCGGACGTAATTGCGTAGTGTCAATTTTTAGTTTGCCACCCGTAGGCCGACACTTCCGACTTCTGGCGGGCATTTTTTAGTGAGGTTAGCCTTCCTCTGGTTTCGAGACACGTTAGACTGTTGTAATGTCACCCACATCTCAGCTGGTCAAGATAGAACGATCAACGATATCGCGGACGGCCCTCAAGGGAAGGCAGGGGCAGACCATGGGCATCATCTCACTATCCGAGGAGGCTTCCATAATTGCAGAGCCGGCACATATTGCTCTGAGACTGGGCTCACCCAAGGAGTTTCCACGTCCTGCTCATGGCTGCTTTTGTTCCTCACTTCCATGTGTTGAGCATCCCGCTTGCCACTGATCGCTCAAGCACACACCAGGAGCGGTCAGATTGCGGGCGACATCCACTCGGTAAGCTTTTGCTTGTGACTTCAACCCACGCAATAGGTACGCTCGCCGTGCGTTCCATTTTGCGTTGAGACGTTCTTCCACTTATATCTACACTCTCTATGAGTTAGATACAGAGTTTCCGTAACCATGCCCTTCGACTGGGGCACTTTTCTTTCTTTTTTGTACTCGCTCACGAGGTAGGCTACATGTGCTGCCGGCCCAGCACCTTACCTTCGTGCAGCAGTGAACGGGAAACGGTCTGGCCCTCTCATCCGGGAATCCCTCATATCCCCCAGCTGAGAGCCTTCGAACATGTATCAGACCTGAGCATGTAGCTTGCTCAGTATCACGTTTCTATTTTCCGGTAGACGGGTATCGGCCTGGCTCTCAGATCCGAGGGTTTGTGGCTTAGAGGCGTTCAGCCACAGCCCTCGACAGGGAGCCTTAAGAGTTTTGTCCGAACCAAGAAATTCTGCCCTCGTGCACCTGATTCAAATTTTGACTGCTATCCTCAGTCTATACCTGCAGAGCAGCAGGTTGTGTCTCTCTTAGTCTGGTCCCTATCCCATAAACTGTCCGATATGTAATTTTTCACCCATCGGCAAGCAAATGGGGTCGATGGGACACGCAAGCTCCCCCACCACGTCAAGGTGGAGACACATCGGGGGAGGTAAATGGGTTTGACTGTTGATATGTTAAGTACGGGATCTGCCCTAATCTTTCGTTTTGCAGTTTCTACAAAGTTGCTACGCTTCAGTCTTCCCTTTCCAAAACCACTAAACCTTTTATACATAGGGTGGTCTGTCAATCTTCTAAATTTTTCAGCTTGTTGCTGGGCTCTGCTATCTCTTCTATCCTGCATTGGTTGTAAACAAGTGATCTTTTCTAATTCATTAATAGGCGTTGTCTTCAGGCTTCCAGTTATGATTCGCATTCCTTGATTTTGGACTCTACTTATTTTGTTAAAGTTTGACTTAGCTGCTGTTGCCCAAGCTGCAATGCCATATTCCAGTACTGGCCTCACCCGTCCAGTATATAACTTCTTGAGAACTTTCTCATCTGCTCCCCACGTTGTACCAGCAAGCTTGTTCATGATTGCCATTCGTTGCCTTGCTCTTGTTCGATTTTTCTCAACCTGTGTCTTCCATGTCAGGCGACGATCAAAGGTGACTCCTAGATAGTTTGGATTTTCTTCATGGCGCATTATTTTTCCATTCAATACCAGCTTAGGTTGCTGAGTTTTAGTTGAGAGGGAGAACACTGTGCATGTTGTTTTCTCCTCACTTATCTTCACTAGCCATGATTTTGACCAGTTCTCTAGCGCTAATAGGGCTTGCTGTATTCTGCTGTTAGCTGTACTAATATATTCTTCAGATGTCCATATGGCTAGGTCATCTGCAAAGGATGATGTGTGTACTCTGGCTGGAAAATTTTCCGTGATGTCGTTTATATATGCTAGGAATAATGTTGGTGAAAGAACTCCTCCTTGGGGGACACCTTGCTCCAATAGCATCATTTTGCTGGTTTGTCCTTGTACTTTTGTCCTGGCAGTTCTGTTCTCAAGGTAGTGGCTGATCCATTTGTACATTTTCCCACAAACATGCATTTTTTGCAGTTTTACTTTCAGTCCTTCCTTCCATACTTTATCAAATGCTTTTTCTAAATCTATCCAGACCGCTAGTGTGTGCTTTTTCTCTTGGAAGGCATCCTCTATTTCCTGAGCTATATAGGTTATTTGATCTTCAGTGGATCTGTACTTTCTGAATCCTGCTTGGTGAGGTGTTAAGAGTTGGTTTTCTTCCAGATGCCATGTTAGCCTGCCATTGATAATGCGTTCCATTAATTTTCCTACACAGCTAAGAAGACTGATAGGTCGATAGCCATTTGGTTCTTCCAGGTCTTTTCCTTTCTTTGGGACTGGTATTAGTATAGCTTCCTTCCATGCCTGTGGGACTATTCCCCTCTTCCAGCTGTAATTTAGGACTGCTAGTAGTTTCTTTTTTGCCTTAGTGCCTAGTCCTATTAGCATTTCATTTGTGATTCCATCCTTTCCTGGTGATGTCTTCTTTTTTAGGGTATTCATTGTCTGTTCCATTTCTTCCATTGTTAGATTTGCCATCATATATTCTGCTGCTGTCTCTGTATATCTATGATGTATCTGTTTATCTTTGATTGCTTTCTTCTGTTCGGCTGTAATATCAATGTGGTTTGCACTGGCATAGTGTTCTTCTTCTTCTTCGTTCATCCGGAGTTTTTTTTCGGATGTGATTGCGTTGTGCCTGTTTACAGCAGAGCTGCGTTCTAGCGCCGTTAGGCCGACACATCCGACTTCTGTGGGCATTTGTTGACCGGGTTAACCTTCCCGGGGGTTTCTTAGGACGTTTGACTCTCACTGTTGTGATGTCATTTATATATGCTAGGAATAATGTTGGTGAAAGAACTCCTCCTTGGGGGACACCTTGCTCCAACAGCATCATTTTGCTGGTTTGTCCTTGTACTTTTGTCCTGGCAGTTCTGTTCTCAAGGTAGTGGCTGATCCATTTATACATTTTTCCACAAACATGCATTTTTTGCAGTTTTACTTTCAGTCCTTCCTTCCATACTTTATCAAATGCTTTTTCTAAATCTATCCAGACTGCTAGTGTGTGCTTTTTCTCTTGGAAGGCATCCTCTATTTCCTGAGCTATATAGGTGTGATATATTAGATTTTCACAAACGTAACATCACGATTAAATATTTCCAGGACGACAAAAATCGGCGTTCACCGCAACGGATTTATTTGTTCCATAATGGTACGATCCAAGATTTAATATACCCGTTGGGAATGAAAAACATTAACTCGGAAAGGACCGTATAAATAGCAGCGCGCAGAGCGACATGGCCTGTTTGTACATCAGCCAGCATGAGACATAAGAACTGAAGCAGCGGAAGGAGTGAGAGAGTTTCAAAATTCATTAGAAAAGAACATCCTCAGCCTACGAAATCGCTGTGAGAAATTGCATCTCATTCAGATCATGAAACGTGTCGACATGTTGAGGTCATTCTGATAAATAAGGTAGTGGTTGTCATAGTGTAGAAAGAAGTAATAAAGTCGAAGGTTGAATAAAAGTTTGTTTATTTGCGTAAGATGACAAGCCGTGTCTGCCTTGCTGGAATATCGGATGTTGACTGATCTTCACAACAACAATACGTCACGATTGAGCATCTCTCTCCGCTTTCACTCCTAATGCTCAATCGTGCTGTATCTCTAATTCCCCACTAGATCCTAATTATAACCCAAACTACACATACTGTTACACCTCCCCATGTTTATTAAAGAATTTTCCTTATAAAGGAAAAATCTTTACTCCTAATCCCCTTACTCTATTCCCTCTTTTTCCTCTAATCTTCCATAGTTCTAATCCTCCCCAAACCAACTCCAATTTAATTAAACATTCTATTTCTTTAACTCTTTCCCCAGCTATACAGTCAACTCACTTCTTCTTCGTTCTTGGTTCTTTTACCAAACGTAACATATTTACATATCTTTAATAACATTTCAAATTCAACTATATACAATACATCATAACATCATAACACGTCTTCTTAAATACTCCTCTTCATAAGTAAATTTCAAACTCTAACACCAACTCCTTATTTTTATCACCAACGCTACTAATCCCCCACTTTCAACTAACCTGAAATTACTTTCACACGATAGGCAGACAAAGAATCGGTGGCCACCGGTATTAAAAAGAAGCAGTAGACTCTTCCACACAAAGACCACACTCAGCTAAAAAATCACACACCCCCTTTACCAAACCATCCTCCTTTACCCTCCTATGTCATTTGAGACTTTATGTAATAAAGTCTAAAACCACACTCACCTAAATCACACACCCCCTTTACCACTCATTATGGTAAACGTTTATGCTGCTATCTACAGCATCAAAAACATTATTCACATCCAATAATATTCTTCACTTCTAAGTGTCTATATAACAGACACTACCTTACCTCAACCTCACATAGTAATGTAAACTACAAAACACATCCCGAAGACACAATTAAAAAATCTATTATCCCCTAAGAACACCTCACATAACCTCATCCTCGTATAACTAATCTTCTCCAATATCTCAGGTTCTCTCTTAATGTCCATTTCTTATGGGCATATCTACTAAAATGCTCTACTTATGCCGTCATCAACAGCAACCTAGTAACCTTGAAATCTCCCCTTAAATATTAACCATCAAACACAACATTGTAATCTGACCCACTTATAAACATTTACATCCTGCCCAGGCCATGTAACCCAATGTCTCTCTAAAATCTTCCACCTCTCAACTCATAATTCATGCCGTAATCTACAGCAACTTTAAATGTCTATTTATTACAGACACCCGTAACTTCACAACATCGTAATCTGACCACTATATAGACTACTCTAGCAACCCACTTATTATTCTATCTCTGAAACTTAATACACCCAAAGGGATAACCATTTACCTCCCGTCTTTAACGGACTCTCAAGAACCCATGTCATTATGTCTCCACTATGTTCATCAACTTACACTCCCTTACTATTGTACTGTTATCCACAGTGTCTAGTTAAACATGGATCCAATTCATGTTTACTCTCTGGGGTAATTTTCTTATTCTTCTATAACCCAGCATTCTGTGTACATCATGGTTCTTCTGACCCCATGTAACCCATGTTTAAAACTTTCTCCTCATTTACCCCACTGCTATATTAATCTTTTCTTCCCCCATATGGCTTCTAATCCATATATTTCCAATCAATGCTGACTTTAGTGTACTTCTAAACTTCCCCATAACCATCCATATATTTCCAGTACTTCATAACCATTTTAACCTCTCTACGCTGATTATCACAGCAACCAAATACCCATGAACTTATTCTTCACAAAGAGAATGTGTCTCTTTATTAGCTCTCAGTAGTTTTATTAACTCTTTTCTGAACGAAGGATCCCAAATAAATGTCTCTCTTCTAGTCCCCAGTAGTTTATTACTATTTTCTAAACGAAGGATCCCAAATAAATGTCTCTCTTCTAGTCCCCAGTAGTTTATTACTATTTTCTGAACGAAGGACTAAAATAAAGCCCTTGTATTGTCTTTATTCTAGACAAAACCCTGTAACTTAAACATAACTTAACTAACTACTATTTAACATACAAAACAGCGAAATAAAATCACAACAGGACATCAAACCCCCCCAAATTTTTTGTAACAATCATTTATGTTTCCCCGCAACTCAACTAAAGGTATGATGATGATGGTGATGATGATGGTGATGATGATACAACATACATCCTATTCTATTTTTACCTACTACTACTGGTCTCTTTTACGGACCAGTAGTTTACACATAAAAGTCTACAAACCCAATAATCCTATTCTAAAATAATAATCATTTTACAGGACCAAATCAAGCAAAAAAAAACATTTTATACATGAGGCATCAACACTCAGGCTCCACAAAAGAATTTTCTTCTCGCTAAAGACAACTCCCTTCAAACTACTACGTACAGTGGCCCATCAAGCTTGGCCTCTCATAACCGAGAAAACAAAACACCTCACTGCTACGTATGTATATCTGTTAACCACAGACTAACTTTTTAATCTTAGAACAATATTTGTTCTCCTCAACCACAATCACCACTCCACCATTGACCGTTCCATTTTCTGGAAGTCAAACTAACTCCTTACACATCATCCGCTTATTAATACCCTGTAGCTCGGCACAGCTATTGTTTCCCTTGGCTTTATACAAAACACCACTACCACTTCTTAATCATTACTGTTAACTACAGTATCTTCACCATGCTACTCCCACCAAAAGAACTTGTCTATTTATTATAGACCTCCCACCAAAACCACCAATTCCACTACCAACTTTCTCGTCTACCCGACGCAATTAATATTTCGTCCTCCTGCTTCCATACTTTCAACGTCTCACCAACACTACTATAGCTATCCTCAAGTTGTGTTACCTACTGTTTCTCTTGTAGGGTATCTCATATTTCTTCTTTCCTCATTTCCATGTTTACCTCCGCACCTTTCATTCTTCTTGTTATTTCTCGGAACTCTTTCAGAACTGTAACCTACGCCACTTATAACTAACAGCAGACCTCTCTTTCCTCGTTTCTCAGTCTTAGGCACTCTTGCTTCGCCATTTTCCTGTCAAGAACACTAAACATTCATAATGTTAATTCAGCATATCACTTCCATAATTTCCTTCCAAGTTCAGATATTCTACGAAAAGACATTACAATTTTCTTTCTATCTCTCGATTTTCGCATGCTCTATGTTCCACCACGATTTATCAACGTCACTTATCAACCGCTCTTCTCATATTCACACGGACAATGACACACAACCTCGCTCTCATCTCACGCCTACTCTCGCATCGCGACAACCTAACGTCTCCATACTATTACTACAACAAAATACTTTAGACGCCACCTCCACATTCCAGCAATCATTCACCACATATCTACACGTATTAATCTCCTCTACACACATTGACACAAGACATATTAATGCCACTCTTACATTCTATCTACGTATTTCACTTAGGCGACTTCATCACACCTCTCTCCTACTTCCTTCATCACGCCGAACACCTGTCTGACTACAGTTATATTCACGTATGAACAACGCATAACCAGAGGATTTTCTCAATTCACTGTTTTCTTATATCTCTACTCCTATACGAAGGTCAGACCCTATACATGACATCTCGCAACTTATATTGCTTTCACAGCACTATCTACTATCTCTTCAAAACAAACTTCATTCCAACATGTCACAACAACTTTTTTCTTTCTCTACAAGCACTACGTAACTCGTATTTTTCAAGCATCCACTTTTACACACACAGGATACTCAGTGCCTCCTCAATCTATACCACCTCACCTGTCAGTCTTGGTTCACCTGTCAACAATACTATTCTTTCTTCTCCAACCAACAAGCAAAACTATCTCTCACCTTCTACTAATTCTCTCTACTAAGTGCTGAATCCACCCTATTTTATTTAATATACTCTCTCTACATCGTGACCAAATAGTAGATATCCTGTATTACGTAATCCACGTGGAATATCATTTGCCGTACTTCCTTATCCTCAACACCACTATCACCTACCCTGTACCATTCTACCCCAAAAATTTCATCTGTCTATTTTAGAGTTCTTCTCCTAAGCCAAAACTATTTCATTTTCCTTCTTCACCCAAGGAATTTTAAGCGTTATATAGTGTGTCCAAATTAAACACTTCACTGTCTTTCAATACATTCACCCGTCTTTCGCTTATTATGTCTTCATCACTATCTGTTGTCAACCTGTTAAAGTATTCAGGTCTTAAGGTCATAAGGTCTTCTATTTTCCTTAAGTCACTTTCTGTCGTTGAATAAATTCCCGCTAACTGTCTACCACTATTCTTTTTCTTAAATGAGTTCCTTCCTTTATTTCTGTCGTCGGTCTGCTCACTGTTTCCTGTCAACCTTACGTAACGTTTACACTTCCCCATCTCGTCCTCAGATGACACACTAATAATAGTTCCTTCATCAGACTCATTATAGTTTACTGCAAACACGTCGGCCCTATTTCCATAGTCATCTTTAAAACGTCTGGCTTTCTTTCTCTTTCTCGGTCTTCGTCCCTTAGCCTTCCCAATATAGTCACTAACTACAACTCTGTCCGTCTGTCCACCAGCAACTACTCCATATGAGGGAACATCACGCCTCGATTCAGGATCTGCTCGTAGTGTAACACTCTCATTCTCCGAATCCTCAGTAATAATATCCGTTTCAGCATCACTATAATATTTGGCTGTAGGAATATCTTCTCCATAACTTGAACTCTGGCAGCTAATATTCCTACACCATTTGGGAATTAGTTTCCTGTCTACAGCTGAGGAACTTGACATGGCACTACCTCTATTTACAACCATACTATTTCTTTCTTCAATACTTCTCCTCTTTATCTTTCTGTCGTTCTTGGTCCTCGTCTGTCTATCTTTCCTAACTTCAACCTTGTCTCTCTTAGTCAATTGAGTTGGTTTTGACTGATTCTCTATGAAGTCAGTTTGAGTTCCCTTTGTTATCTTGCTGACTGGTTGTACCTGAGTCTGCGTACTACTTTCTACTGTATTATTTGTCTGCGTCTGTGTCTCTCGGTTTATTTTCCTTACTAACACCGTCGTCTTCTTTTCCTGTTTAACAGTCATATTTGCAATCACCTTGGGAATAGTTGAATTTTCACTTACGTTTTCTACTTTGTTCTTTGACCCTGACTTCAAACACTGTCTCTGTCTCTTTTCAAACCAGTCGTTACGTCTTTTTCTGGCGGTTTCACTATGAGAGGGCCAGTCCCACGATTTCTTTGCAAGATTTCTGTCACGCCCACTACTATACCAGTTTGACCTTTCACTATTATGTCTGTTCTTCTTACTGTCTCTTACCCTATAAGCATTTGGACTTGGTTCGTCATAACCAGCCGCACACATAGAGCCATATCGTCTTCTGTCTTCATTAAGCACTGGCTGTCTCTTGTTATTCCCTCCTACTCTGTTGTTCCCTTTTATCTCATTACCTCTTACATTGCTCTGTAACCAGTGTACAAAACATTCTACCTCGCTGACTGCCACCTTTAATTCTCCTAACCATGCAGTCACGTGTCCTAAGTCTCTGTTCAAGTACATTTTTACTCTTTATGCTATCTCAGCCGAAATAATTCTCACTTGTGTCGTGATGAATCTGCTCTGCTAAAATATTCCTAAACAGATCTAAACCTGTGCTAAGGTGTCCTGTTCCGCCATGCTGAAAATACTGAAAGAAAGCAAGCAAAGAACCAAGAAGCACACAATTTCAAATTATTTGTTTCTAAAAACTGGTTAATTAATTACCCTATTTATGAATCACATAAATTTACTAATTTACAACACACAATTCCCACAGTCCATAAAACTGTTCAATTAGTTATTTAGTTCCAGAATCGCAAAAATTTCACTTTGTTAATCCCTAAAGAGCACCAGTTGTAATATTAATTACACGAACCACCATCAATATCCTGTCAGCGTAGAGGAAGGAAGAACCCTGTCTTCAATAACTCATATTGAAACCAAAAAGTTCACTATAAATCCTCGTACCTGTTTCTTAGAGTACAATAATGTTTTAGACTCTGCTCTAACCAAGAAATTACGGCACATCACCGGAGATCCAGGAAATACAAATTGTCTCCTTAATTAAACAGTTACCTTCTTTTGCTCGCTGACGGATCCAGTTCACTTACACGAGCCCGCATCAACTGACAATTAGTTCCAGAGTTCCGGTGGCGGAGTTCAGATATCCCCTCTCGTCCTCAGATAATTTCGTCCTTCTCGTGGGCTGCTGGACACTCTTCCTGCTTGGGTCCCGTCTCATGGGATGCCTGGATTATTTTCGACCCCTGGTTGGGTCCCTTCCTTGATTCTCGAGTGGGTATTTCATCGTCATTTGGGATGGGTCATACATTTGGGTCGTAGGATTGACAAGGCCCAAAAAATTGTCAAGGTCAACCGAAGCCCAATGACAATTAGTTTCAAGAAGCCCGATCACGAATTTACGAGGCTTTTTCCATGATTAGTTGAGCCCGACAAATGTTCAACTTGAATTTCTGATTTTCTCAAGGTCCCAGGACAGGATGGCTCTTCTTGAAAAACGATAGGATTCATGCAACGGCCATGGGAGGCCCCTTGAATTTGATAACGTTCATTGGCTGGCGCTTGGAAATAGTAAGCCTTTTCTTTTGAAACTCCAGAGTTCAGATCGCGGCCCTGGAAAGCGTTGAAGGCTGAGATTCAGTTAACGGCCATTATCAGTTCCCTGATGACATTACAATTCAGCCACGGCTCTAGGAAAGCCTCTTGATACTTTTATCTTCTGAGTTATATAGTACTTCGCGTGGTAGCCGGACGGCTCAATTCAGAATCCTGGACATACGGCTCCATATTTACTTCTGTCATAGTGTAGAAAGAAGTAATAAAGTCGAAGGTTGAATAAAAGTTTGTTTATTTGCGTAAGATGACAAGCCGTGTCTGCCTTGCTGGAATATCGGATGTTGACTGATCTTCACAACAACAATACGTCACGATTGAGCATCTCTCTCCGCTTTCACTCCTAATGCTCAATCGTGCTGTATCTCTAATTCCCCACTAGATCCTAATTATAACCCAAACTACACATACTGTTACATGGTCTTATTCATGTCAATCCAGACCTGACTTGGTGAAGTTTGAAGGCAGCACCTGTTGAGTGAGCACATGGTTGAGTGATGCCCTTGACAGAGTAGCGTCGAACCTTATCTACCTGCAACCATTCCATTTGTCTCATAGGAGAGGTAATCTTTATTTAAAATAAGTACCTGCCAAGACAAAGGAAAACAAGAGCCAAATTATGTTCTACTACACCCAGGAACAATAAATAATACTACAATTGATGATAGCCAGAGTGATTCCCAAAGCTGGAAGTGGAGAATCCTGATTGGAGACAGTTCTTTTTTTTCAGATCATCCAGACCAGTAAAAGATTAGCTTTACAGGCCACTGCGAAAAATCTAAACGGTTAATTATCTACCTGATCATGGGCACATCAAGTCTGTAATATTTAATGTATATGTATATGTATATGTCCTTATTTCTATGACAGGAAATTGTAATTTTGAATGCACTTTACAAAATCCATATTTATGTGTATTAAATCAACAAAGAAAAATAAGGTCATGTCATGTATTGATTGTATTTTACTTGTCATAATAAAATTGTTTTAAATTACCCTAGATAGAATTAATTAGTTGGTAGAGGAGAGGCAAGGAACCACATAGGGAATAAATTGGGTATAAAAGGGAGTACAACTTTTTCAGTATTTCCTAAAGGTATTCCTTGGTTCTCTAAAACTCTATTTCTGGTCTCAACAATTGAGTCAGGACAACAAAATTAATTAAACGGGCAGGATCACATGGGGAAAAATGATTTTTCATCATTTATCTCTGTGGGGTTGAGCCATCAATCAAACCCATATCCGACAAGTTGGGGGCTAAGTCCGGGTATTTCTTTAATTAGAAAGTAGAATATAGCAGGTTAGGATAGTAACATTCACCTAGTCATAGTTATCATATCATTAGATATTGATAAAGTAGGTAGATAACTCTAATCAGACATACGTGCTTTGCTTAAAGTCTATTCTCCAGGTATACAGGCGTATTCACCTTCAGAGAAGACAAGAAAAAGGTAAGAATGGCAGACACCGCCAGACTGAGAAATCTTTTCATGGAGACTGGTAAGCAGTGCGACCTAACAGGTAAGGAGTTAGCTCAGTATGTTAGCGAGGAATTCGAGAAACATGAACGTCTACAAGCTGAGAAGGAAAAGGAGGAAAGACGTCTACAAGTGGACAATGAAACCGAGTTACGACGACTGGAAATCATGAACCAACAGAATCCCTCAACAGATCAAAGTAGATCTTCAGCTGAACCACCAGGGGAAGCAGCTTCAGTTCAAGTGAACGCCATGTCTTTTCCATTGGAACCTTTCAATGAACAAACAGACATCATCGAAAATTATTTATCAAGATTCGAGAGGATGTGTGTGATGTGCGGACTGGAGGAGACCAAATGGGCAGTTAAATTGTCACAAGGACTTCGCGGAATTTCTTACGAAGTATTTTCTAGGATACGACCGGAGGAGTTGGGCAATTATAACATCCTAAAACAAGCCTTATTAGCCAGATTCGAGATAGACGGAGAGAACTACAAGAAACAGTTCAGGACTGCTCGGAAGGAAGCTGGAGAGAACTTCTCTCAATACGTAGAAAGACTAAGATCCTACCTAAACAAGTGGCGTACCATGTCTAGATTTGAGGAAACCTACCAAGATCTAGAAGAAATGATTCTGATAGATCAACTCAAACAGAAAATGTCTCAGGACATGAGAGCATTTTTAACACAGAATGGAGCTGAGAGATTGAAGTCTATCATTACTTTGGCAGAGAGATATGAAAAGTCGCAGAAAGAGGCGGGAGGTAATCAACGAAATACCAATAATCTTCCTCGCGAATTCCCTCAGAAGACCAAAGATAAAGGAGAACCGAAATCCAGCAAACCAAATGGATCGAATGGATCAAATAAGACCACTACAAATCAGAACCAGCAGTTCAAGTGGGAGAAGAAGCTCTACTGCAGCCATTGTAAAAATCATGCTCATAACACAAGGGATTGCAAAAAGAAGCCTCAACCTCTTACCACAGCCTGTGCAGTAAAACCTAAAGCAGCGAGAAGGAACCAGAAGGCTTATTCCAATATGGACACGCAACGGAACACCAACTTCAAACTGCCAGTCATAGAATCTGTCAACCTGAATGGATGGACAGTGGAATGTCTCTATGATACAGGTTTATTTTTCGACGCAATTGTACAAGCCTCATTGGTAAACCCAGAGCAAGTTACAGATGAAACCGTCGAAATACAGGGATTTCTGAAAAGTTCCGTACCTATGACACTTCCTGTTGCCAAGGTCAGCATAACTTCACGCTATGTTACGGGAGAAATCAGAGCAGCGGTCATGGAAGATCCAATCTACCCTGTCATGCTTGGATGTCGATACGTCTTTTTAGGAGAACCAGTACAGCCAATGATAGCATCAGCGGTGACTACGCGCCAACAGGCCAAGGAAACTCCAACGACTACGACACCAGCAAATCTTCAGCCCGAAGATTTAAAACAAGCCCAAGCAACAGATAGTTCACTTGGGACGTGCTTCCGTAAGTTGCCAAAATCACATACACCTCCTGGGAAGGGTGATCTCTACATGAAGAATGGAATTCTTCACAGAAAGGCAGGAAAGTTAGGACAAGAGTATTCTCAACTGGTTGTTCCAACTACTTACAGAACACAAATACTGGAGATGGGACATAGTATGCCGTTTAGCGGAAATATGGGAATCAACGCAACCATGCAACGAATCTCAACTCACTACTACTGGCCTGGAATAAACGCGGACATTCAACGATATGTCAAATCATGCCCAGAATGTCAGAGAGTAGCCCCAAAGCACTGGACACCACCAGCGACATTAGGGGAAATGCCCATCACTGGCACACCATTCGAGAAAGTGGCTGTGGACATAGTCGGACCTCTCACCCTGACAAAGAAGAGGAATCGATTCATACTAACACTAGTAGACACATGCTCGATGTGGGCGGAAGCTGTGCCGATGCCTTCGAGTGATTCCAAGCATGTAGCAGAAGCTCTACTTGGAATATTTACAAGATTAGGATTTCCAATCCGGATCCTGACTGACAACGGATCTCAGTTCAAAGGAAAGTTGATGGAGGAAGTGTTTAGAATGTTCCAATCTAGGCAGATATGTACTTCTCCATACCACACTGCTTCAAACGGAGCTGTGGAAAGATTTAATGGGACACTAATAACCATCTTGAAGAAACTAGCTCAAGAAAAACCAGAGGCGTGGGATACATACATTCCGGCAGCACTTTTTGCGTACCGCGAGGTACCACACAAATCTACGGGAATTGCACCAGCAACACTGTTGTTTGGTCGTCCAATTAAGGGACCATTAGAAGCTTTACTTCGTACCTGGACTGATGATTCAGTTGATGAAACTGTTGTGACTGCATCCGCATATGTGGAAGAGTTAAAACAACGACTTCAACTTGGCTGGAAATTAGCCGCAAGCAACCTACGACAAGCACGACGTAGAATGGCCCTAAATTTCAACCAGAAAGCGAAAGATAGAGAGTTACTGGTGGGAGAAAAAGTACTATTACTTCTTCCCACAAGTCAAAACAAGTTGCAAATCGGTTGGAAAGGACCTTATGTAGTAAAGGAGAAAATTTCCAGAACAAACTACAAGATCGCTATAAAGGGGAAAGAGAAAATCTTTCATCTCAACCTGTTACGGAAGTACAACGAGAGACCCCCCCCCCCCCCCCCCACCGAGACAGCACATTTGATAGCAATGGCCGTAGCAACAGAAGTTGAGCATGGAAACTCAATGGGAGTGGAGTATCCACTGCAATTCAACGAGACTTATCGAGATGTGGACATTAGTTCAACATTAACGACGGATCAGCAGCAGCAGATTCGAGAGTGCTTAGAGAATTATGCAGAGATACTAACAGACAAGCCAGGATTAACAAATCTTGAAGAATTCGACATGAAGTTGAAGGATACAACACCTGCGCGAGTCAAAACCTACCCTGTTCCATACGCCAAAGCCAAATCTCTCAAAGATGAAATTCAACAATTGCTTTCAGCTGGGATAATATCACCTTCTGAATCACCTTACAATGCAAGTGTAGTTTTATTGAGGAAACCCAATGGTGAACATAGATTATGCATTGATTATCGGCAGCTGAATGCGGTGACAGAGTTCCAACCGGAACCACTGCCAGATCAGAATCAACTTTTCACCAGCCTCAACAGAGCAAAATACTTCACAAAGATAGATCTCAGCAAAGGATATTATCAAATCCCAGTGAAAAAGGAAGTTAGACCGTGGTTAGCCTTCAGCACTCCTGATGGACACTATGAATTTAACGTTCTTCCTTTCGGATTAAGCAATGCACCTAGTGTCTTCACTCGCATGATGAGGAAACTTTTAGGACCATTGGAAAATCCACGTCTTAGCAACTTCATGGATGACATCCTGATTGCTACAGAAACATTCGAGGAACATCTTGAGACATTGAAGATACTGTTCAACCGCCTGAAAGAAGTGGGGTTGACTGCAAGACCAAAGAAGTGCCAGATTGGGTTCAGGCAATTAGACTTTTTGGGACACACAATATCTCAAGGAAAAATGCAACCTCATGATGGTAATGTGGAGAAACTAAGAAATGCACCGCGACCCAGAACCAAAAAGGATGTTCGATCTTTTGTATCTCTCTGTGGATTTTACCAAAGATACATCCCAAACTTCAATTCCCTCGCATCTCCGTTGACAAATCTCACTCGGAAAGGGGAACCAGAAAAGGTTGTTTGGTCTGCTGACTGCGAGAAAGCGTACGCGGAGTTAAAGAAAGCTTTAACAGCAAAACCAGTTCTTCATCTACCAGATCTAACACGTCCATGGATACTTAGGACGGATGCAAGCAACATAGGAATTGGTGCCACCTTATTACAAGGAATGGATGAGGATAAATCAATGCTCTTTCCAGTTGCCTATGCCAGTAGAAAATTGAATTCAGCCGAACGCAATTATTCTACCATTGAAAAGGAATGTTTAGCTTTAGTCTGGGCAGTAGAGAAGTTTCAGGCGTACCTGTATGGGAAACACTTCACAATACAGTGCGATCATCAACCTCTCACGTTCCTGGCAGCATCCAGAAACTTAAACGCTCGACTAATGAGATGGTCGTTACTTCTACAACCGTATTCATTCCAAGTTGAATATGTTCCAGGAAAGATGAATGTAGGAGCAGACTTTCTCAGCAGACATCCTATTGAAGATTCTGTACAAGAATCAAAGGACAAGAAAGGATTAGAGGAAATATAAGCTTGTTACGCTTGCTCAAAGCTACTGTTCTTCAGGCGAACAACAGTCTGAGAGGGGAGCCATGTGATATATTAGATTTTCACAAACGTAACATCACGATTAAATATTTCCAGGACGACAAAAATCGGCGTTCACCGCAACGGATTTATTTGTTCCATAATGGTACGATCCAAGATTTAATATACCCGTTGGGAATGAAAAACATTAACTCGGAAAGGACCGTATAAATAGCAGCGCGCAGAGCGACATGGCCTGTTTGTACATCAGCCAGCATGAGACATAAGAACTGAAGCAGCGGAAGGAGTGAGAGAGTTTCAAAATTCATTAGAAAAGAACATCCTCAGCCTACGAAATCGCTGTGAGAAATTGCATCTCATTCAGATCATGAAACGTGTCGACATGTTGAGGTCATTCTGATAAATAAGGTAGTGGTCTTATTCATGTCAATCCAGACCTGACTTGGTGAAGTTTGAAGGCAGCACCTGTTGAGTGAGCACATGGTTGAGTGATGCCCTTGACAGAGTAGCGTCGAACCTTATCTACCTGCAACCATTCCATTTGTCTCATAGGAGAGGTAATCTTTATTTAAAATAAGTACCTGCCAAGACAAAGGAAAACAAGAGCCAAATTATGTTCTACTACACCCAGGAACAATAAATAATACTACAATTGATGATAGCCAGAGTGATTCCCAAAGCTGGAAGTGGAGAATCCTGATTGGAGACAGTTCTTTTTTTCAGATCATCCAGACCAGTAAAAGATTAGCTTTACAGGCCACTGCGAAAAATCTAAACGGTTAATTATCTACCTGATCATGGGCACATCAAGTCTGTAATATTTAATGTATATGTATATGTATATGTCCTTATTTCTATGACAGGAAATTGTAATTTTGAATGCACTTTACAAAATCCATATTTATGTGTATTAAATCAACAAAGAAAAATAAGGTCATGTCATGTATTGATTGTATTTTACTTGTCATAATAAAATTGTTTTAAATTACCCTAGATAGAATTAATTAGTTGGTAGAGGAGAGGCAAGGAACCACATAGGGAATAAATTGGGTATAAAAGGGAGTACAACTTTTTCAGTATTTCCTAAAGGTATTCCTTGGTTCTCTAAAACTCTATTTCTGGTCTCAACAATTGAGTCAGGACAACAAAATTAATTAAACGGGCAGGATCACATGGGGAAAAATGATTTTTCATCATTTATCTCTGTGGGGTTGAGCCATCAATCAAACCCATATCCGACAATAGGTTATTTGATCTTCAGTGGATCTGTACTTTCTGAATCCTGCTTGGTGTGGTGTTAAGAGTTTGTTTTCTTCCAGATGCCATGTTAGCCTGCCATTGATAATGCGTTCCATTAATTTTCCTACACAGCTAAGTAGACTGATAGGTCGATAGCCATTTGGTTCTTCCAGGTCTTTTCCTTTCTTTGGGACTGGTATTAGTATAGCTTCCTTCCATGCCTGTGGGACTATTCCTCTCTTCCAGCTGTTATTTAGGACTGCTAGTAGTTTCTTCTTTGCCTTGGTGCCTAGTCCTATTAGCATTTCATTTGTGATTCCATCCTTTCCTGGTGATTTCTTCTTTTTTAGGGTATTCATTGCCTGTTCCATTTCTTCCATTGTTAGATTTGCCATCATATATTCTGCTGCTGTCTCTGTATTTCTATGATGTAACTGTTTGTCTTTGATTGCTTTCTTCTGTTCGGTTGTAATATCAATGTGGTTTGCATTTGCATAGTGTTCCATTAGTGCATTTGCAGCCTTTTTTCCTGTAAGCAAGGCATTTCCTTGTTTAATTGTTATTTGTTTGTTTCTAGGTCCTTCATTGTTCATGGCTTTCACTAGTTTCCATAGTTTGTTTCCATCCCTGTCAAAATTCAGGTTTTCTGTTTTTTCCCTCCAACAATCTCTTGTTGTTTGATTTACTGTTCTTTTATATTTTGCTGAGATGGCTTTGAGAGAGATGTTCGCTTCAATTGTTTGTTCTCTCTCTGCTGTCTTCCTGGCATCTTCAACTTTGTCCTCCAAACTTTGTAGTTCTTCAGTCCAGTATGGTTTGTAATTTTTCCTCGCTCCTCTTGGAATAGACTCAGTGGCCGCCTGTATTATTGCTCTGTTTAGACTTTCCACCATTTGCTTCATGTTGCCATATCGTGTATTTATGTTTTCACAATATTTGTCTGTTAGTATGGCAAATCTGTCCCAATCTGCTCGTTTGTAATTCCAACGGGGCAAAGGCTTTTGCTCCTGTGGAACATACTCCATATTTATTACAAGCTTGATTGGTCTGTGGTCACTACCTGCTAATTGGTCAAGCACATGGCGATCGATTTTGTGGAGGATGTCTCCTGTGCAGAAAGCTAAGTCTGGAGTAGAAGTGGTAATCCATCTTCTGGAGTAGAAGCTCGGTGTGTCATCCGCTTTGTTGAGTAGATGGAGATTTGAGTCTATTTCCCAGTCCTCCACTTCATCTCCTCTTTTGTCAGTATCTGGGTATCCCCATCTTCTGAATGGCTATTAAAGTCTCCGACAACAATGCAATTTGTGTCAGTTATTTCCATGTTTGAGAGTGTAAGATCCTTATCTGCCGGGCTATACAGATTGTAAATTCTTATTTTCACGTCCTTTATCATTATATCAACACCTATAATTTCCGTTTGGTTGTCAGAGATCACAGATACTTCGCTGCAAGGTATTGTATTTCGTGTAAGTATTACAACTCCTCCTTTGTGTCCTTCGCGGTCAAAACGTGTGGCCTGATATCCCTCGACTGAAAATGTGCGATTGGCGTTGAGGTGTGTCTCTTGAATGCATGCCACATCTATTCTATCTTTATGAAGACGCTGTGTTAGGGAGGCTTTCTTGTTATAAACTCCTTCTGCATTCCATTGTAGTATGTTGAGTGTCCGGGGTGTTTGGTCAATAGCTCTTAACCTACTCCTCTGTGCCTTGACTCCACAGCACAGGGGAAGGTGACCACCAGTAGTCATGGGTGGACCCCCTCGAGGCAGGGGGCCCGGCACTATCACCGCCTGATGGGACTTCACGGGATTAGCACCATAACGATTAATTTTCATCTGTGGCATCATGAAATGATAAAGTTACGTTGCACTTCTTTGTCAAGCCTGTGGCTCAGTACATCCGATTTCGACAAGCATTTGTTCGGGATGCTTTCCCTAGCCTTTGACTGTCCCCAGTCTACCTACAAGGCAGCAGGTTTGTACGTCGCTTTGTCTGGTCCCTCTCCCTTGACCTGTCCGACATGGGTGACCCTACCAGTAGCTGTGCTACCGTCGGCATAGCTCTTGGGGTCATTGGAACGCTCAAGCCCCTCTACCTCGTCAAGGTGGACGCACGGCAGAGGGGTAGCTTCCAATTTTACGTATACTGTGTAGGGGGGGGGGGGGGTTATAGGGAGGAAATACGAACAAGGTTTGGGGGGGGGTGACATTTTATACATATGGTGAAGGGGTGCATGGGCCAAAAAAGGTTGAGAACCACTGTCGTACGTGATCTCTTGGTGCATACTCTAAAGGAGAATGGTACATGTCACTGGGTGGTGAATTTGGATAGCAGCCATTATCGTGGGGTCATCTAGGTTCATGGACCTTGGAGTCGTGCATTATTACCGCATTATATAACAAAAAGGATCTGCAATCTCACCTGTGCTATTAAATGTTTATACAAGCTAGGTAATCTCCTTGCATACAGTCAGGGGAGAGAATATAGTGCATGAGACAGTAAACAAAGTGGTCGACTGGTGTATAGAGATGGTTTGATTGATTGATTTAGGAACCGACATCACAGCATTCGGGGCATTCCCATAAGTGCTCCGTCCCCATCCTCAGGAGCCAGCGAAGAGTTCCAACACCAATAGTACCAGTAGCAATCTGATTATATGTCCGTCTCGCCTTTCCTCTGGGCGTCGATCATCGGCCAGATCCCCTCGTCATCCCTCGCTGTCGCATTCTTGCCAGACCATGGTGATCCATTTTCTCCGATGTGTACACGTGCTCCCACAAGGCCGCAACCACGTCTTCCTTATCATGCATCAATACTCCACCAAGTTTTGCAGAGCCAGCCAATCTGTCCGCCTGTTCATTCCCCCAGCACACCAGCATGCCCCGGAAAAAAAAAGATAGAGATGTATGTATGCGCCGATGATGAGGGATTCGTTCAACCCCTACACTGACATGGAAAAATATAGAGATGGGAGGTACCATAACCCCAGATAATGATTGTGCCCTCTGGACAATAAGATTGTTAAGTCTAGCGACTCCGGTCTCACAATAAACAGCAGAAATGTTACAATAAACAGACAGTAAACCGAAATACACGAGAATCACCTTCGACAGAAGTCTGTCGTTCAGGAATCTTTGAGAAAGAGGTGTTATGGGTAGGTGATCTAAGAAGGGACGATTACGGCAGCAATAGACATTGAGCAATTTGTTCATATTCTAGCATCTGATTCGCTCAGTAACTGAGTATGTATTGGAGCGGCTCAAGGCGTCAGCGTGTGGAATTAGTGCGCATACAGAATGAAGTTATGCGGATGATCTTAGGGTGCAAAGGAACACACCGGCATTGTGTATGCGATACATCCAGCTTTGGGAACGGACAGTCTCAATGTGCTGCAGGCGAAGTGATATTTCCGAGTGGCCATAGACAAGGAATACTCTCTGCAACTGAGCTCAACTCGAAACTGTGTTCAGGTTTATTATTTAATTTATTACTGTTTTAAATATTGAAGGCACGGTGACAGGCACACTTTCCTACAGGGACTGAAGTATTTGATGATGATGATCTTCGTGACCATGACGATTTTAGATATATAAGCAATAAACATCGGGCATTATGTACAGTGAAATGCTTTTACTATCTGTCCGCGGTTGTTTGTGGTGTGAAATGAGAACTGCATTTTCGGAAAAATGGCGTAGGTGGCTCAGGGTTGCCACTTTTCTTTGACAGAAAACATCTAGAAACAGAACAAACAACAACTAGAAATATCTAGACTGTAGGTGAACATCTAGAAAAACATCCGGATGGGAAATGACTGCAGCTTCCATCAAAGAGGAACTATGTTTCGTGGAGGACTTTTGTGTTGACATTCTGGCGGCTGCATTATGCACAGGGAAATGCTTTTACTATCTGTCCGCGGTTGTTTGTGGCGTGAACTGCATGTTCGGGGAACATGGTGTAGCTGGCTTTGTCGCAAAACGGACTGGTTTTGTCTTGTGCAGTAATATGTGGCTGCTGGTTTTCTGGGGACTGCTGCTTGCATCGAAGATGAACTGTATTTTTAGTGGCGGACTTTTGTGTTGACATTCTGGCGGCGGCATTATGCACAGTGTACCTGTGCGGGCTGTTGGTTGTCGAGACTCCTGTCTTTTCCACTTTTCACATGAGGCAGTGAGGAGCATTTTATGTGATATTCACTTGCACAGGAACGGAGCATAATGGGGACGACCCGTTGCTGTGAAGTTGGAACCGCGACTAACTAACTAACTAACATTCATGTTTTCGTTCGTCGATATTTTGTGTTTTAATTTGACCGATACGCCGATGACGAGGAAGGCGTTCAACCCCTACACTAACATTAAATAGGATTTCAACGCTGACTTCTCGTTCAGAAAGCAATGGCAAACTACTGAACGTAAAACATCCTAGAAAATCAACTCGAGGTTGATCACGGCCAGCCAGTCCAGGTTAACACTAAATAATCTATGCCTCGATGGGGAATTGAACACACGACCACCGGCAGGGCAGGCAAGAGTGCTAGCAACCGCGACCCCAATATTTACCATCATTATGATAATGCTGGGGCTGGTTTAGAGAAAAAAGGTGTCCACGCCTCGTTCTTGGTCTGAATCCTGTGCAAGGGAGAGCAACAAGCAAGTTACTCAACAACATGGCTGATGTAGGAGTTATCTCCCCTGCTGCTTCAACTGATATTGGGTCAATGAACATCTCTACCTGGCCATATAAGAATTCTTGAAGACTGCCCTCATTCATGATGCACTCTTGCAAGGATGTGAAAGAGGCTAGCAAAGCCTTAGATAAGCGTCAGATTGACGTGTGTGTTTTAGTCAAAAGTGTTGACGAGTCATTGTCATCATCATCATGTGCTATGCCGATCAGCGTGGGCTCTCGTGTTTCGCCATCTCACACGATCACCAAAGTCGTGGAACTGCTCCGTATTCTTGTCTCGACCATACCACGTGGCCAAGCCATCCAGATATTTACTTCTCTGTCTTGCCTTTGTTCTTTTCCCCTCAGTCTTGCTAGTTGTTATCAAGTTCTCTTATTTATTTCTTCTTATAATGTGTCCAAACAAATGTTGACTCTATTTCTCTAATCAGTTTACTGTTTCCATTTGCCACTTGTAGGACTTGCTCATTGATTTTCTGTCTGTCCAAGGTATTATCTGCAGTTTCTTCATTGTACCCCAAGTTGATTGAGACCTTGTCCGCTGAGCATGGGATTACTTTTCTCAAGGTGGATGCTGCCAAGAAGCTTGGAGAGCTGGCTGGCCTATGCAAATTGGACAAGCAGGGAAACGCCTGAATGGTCAATGCTTTGCGGATTTGTTGACAAGGATTACGGGATGACGTCTCCAGCACTAGATGTGGTGAAAGACTACTTTAAGAATATGTGATGAAAACTTCTATGGGATCTGTATGTGCGATACCTGCTGTTGGGACATTTTTTTTAAAACTGTGTCAGTCTGTTTATTTGTTATAATGCGGGCCTTTCTCATGTTTTCTTTCGGCTTCTGCTTTCGGAAATAGAGTTACTTGTTTCGTTTCCTATATTTTGTGTGTTTATAAGCTTCTACGGTTTCTTCTGTCACCGCCATAATTTCAGCCTGTCACGCCATATTCTGTTCTAGTTTCAACTGGACGACAGTTCGTCCAATTTGCGTTGCACCGCTTCTATTTGCGGTTGTTGTGGTTGACTGTTTCTCAGCGCCATGTTGTCTACTTTCGATTTCAATTCCTTCACTTGGCCCTGCGACTGTGTTTTATCTGTCTTTAGTAATCTTAAAGTCGCCTCTTTGTATGACTGGTTGGACTTGATGGCTGTCTTAATAGCTTCTTTGCTATCCTGTAGGCAGGAGCACCCGAAGTATCCAGCCCCTGGTTCCCGAGGCAGTTGGCACATCTTCTGTTTGAGCTAGGCCACCTGAAGTTGATGTCGATCTTAGCGTGTGGGTATTGGCTGTATGTTCGATTGCCATAGCAATATCTGCAGACGCCCATCTCACCCTTGCAGCTAGTACGGGTGTGTCGGAACTTCTGGCACTTGGAGCACTGTAACACTCTAGGTATATAGTGTCCCAGACGTTGCTCCTTCTGTTCCCAATTGTACACTGCTCGGTAAGTTCTTGTCTTTAGCCGTTATGATCACAACAGTGGTAGGTACGTTGTTCTTACTGATTATGAGTTTTCTCTGCCTATTTCAGAGATTCTATTATCCCATCAGACGCCTTGCATAGCTGGGTGATGCTGCATGTTCCCAGCCTGTTCCCAGCGTGATTATTTTATCGGCGGGCAATGTTGATAAAATTACCTCTCATATTCTAGTTTCTTTCAGAACTACTTTTGCGGGGTAGGTCTCGGTTGAGTTTTCTTCTTGCATATTCTTTGGGGTGTTGTTTGGCTGTTTTTGCTTGCTGTCGTTTTGACTGGCTTCTCCTATTATTTCGTTTTTCTTGCTGGCTTCGACTGCTCTAATCTCAGGTGTATTTTTGTTGCTGTCGGGATTTGCTTCGGCTGGTGTAGATCTGGTGTTTCTGTAGTGTTTCATCACATGATCAACAGTCCCACTTGTCTGTTTCGCCTCCCCCTTTCGGATTTGTAGATTATATGTTGCTTGGCGGCATTCTTAGTGCGAGCCCTCCTCTGCACTAACACTTGGCGATACTTGATCTCGATGTAGTGTCGAGTCGTGAAAATGATAAAGAAAAGATATATCACAGTTATTAGTAGAACCGGCGCAAATATATCAATGATCAGGTAAAGCAAAAAGCGAGTTCTTCAGACACCTATGAAGTGGATTGGTCAGGAGTGGAAGCCACAGACACCTATGAAGTGGATTGGTCAGGAGTGGAAGCCATACGTCAAACCCAAATATTTGATGATAATGATAATTTTCGCAATCAGAGCAAGTCGTTCAGTTTTACTAAAATGTTGACTTGGGGACGTGAATTATAAGTACCTCAGAAGTCGGGGTGGATTCGCAAACAACAGTACAGTGCACTCTCCAATAGTAGCAACTACATGTATTAGTAGCACGTGTTCAAAACGAGACAGCGAAAACAATATTTTCGATGATGAATAATAGTAACAGGTTATCAACACAATATTTAAAACATGTGGGTTCTGTGGTGTAGTGGTTATCACGTCTGCTTTACACGCAGAAGGTCGCGAGTTCGAACCTCGCCAGAACCTCCTGGATTTTTTTCCCCGTAATTATTAATTATAATATAATTATTATTTTATTTGTATCACTTTTTATCACAGTTGTGGATTGCCGGTCTCCCTGGCAAAAGGCTTCGTACTCACGTACGAAACAGCTGCGCGAGATTCGGCAGCGGATCGCATCGCGTTTGTTTCTTACGGAAATATATGTGAGCCGGTCGTTCAGAAAGAAATGGATGAACTTAAATACTGAAAGTAAAACTTGCCAAGACATCAACAGCAGCTGAAAAATGATGGTGTTGACTGTAATGTCATGTAAAAAGGATATGCAAGAAAAATAAAACTGTGGATTATCAACATTGCCTTGTGGACGGGACCATGCGTACCCAGATCTTCTGCGCAGTATATGCATCAGCGTACAACGACCAGCCGTACCAGTACCATGTCATGTTGGTTGACAAGATTCCTCGTATTCTTGTGCTGATCCTGAATGGCCGTGCCGATCTTCTGTCTAAACCATTAGTATTTGGAATGTTCAAGACTGAAGCTTCACATCTGCAAATAGGCATATGAAAATGTAACCCGGTCATGATTCAGCCCTTCGAGGATGAACTGTATAATTTTAGTAGCGGACTGTTGTCTTGGCATTCTGGCGGCGGCCTTACACACGTACGAGTGTGTGTGCTGCTGGTTTGTCTGTTCCACTTTTCACATGGGTTATAAGGGGCATTTTATTTAATATTCACTGGCACAGGAACGGGGCGTTATGGAGTGACACTTTGCCGTGAAGTTGGAACCGTGAACAACTAACGATTCAGCGAAGCATATTCTGAATAAATGGGACTAGGTAGTCAAGTTTCCTCCACGATTTATAGGTGTTTCATCATGAAGAGACCCAAACTTAACGTCCTGGGAGATTTAACAGCTATGAAGAGTTTAAACAGAAAGATCTTGACCTCAACAGGATATGGCAATATAGAACTATATGAAGTGAATAGACAAATCCTTATTTTGTGGAAGAAATACATCAAACACACTGCCGCTGAAACTGCTCCTAATACATGCAAGTGTTTCCAAGGTAGTTTCGACTCCTCTGTTTGATTTAAATGCTAGTAGGAAGAATATCTTCTTATGTATTTAATTCTAATTCTGTTAGATTTAAAAGCAATTAACATCAATATAAATTCCTTAACTATTAAAATCAATATACATTCTTTAACTATTAACATCGTTGATGTGAAGTCCTGTAGAGGATATGCGAATGAAAAAAAAAAAGATGTGTAATATCTCCAAATCTTTATTTTTTTCCTCACTACACAGTGAAAATTCTTTCAGAAATTTAGAAGATACAAGGGGGAGGAGTGGGGGGGGGGGGGGCGCATAACATCAATAACATTAGATATGCGGATGATAAAGTATTGATTGCAGACAATGAACAGGGTCTACAATATGTAATAGATGCGATTGTTGCACACAGTGAACAACTAGGGTTGGAATTAAATTGTAAGAAGGCACAGATTATGGTCGGCACTTACCTCTGAAGTCGGAGTTGATTCGCCTAATGGCGAAGGACACTGTTAATTCACTTAATCCATGTTAAAGCTAATCCACGCGCAAAATTCAACCTAACAATACTGGAAATAGAGTGTATGTATTATGCTTTGGTTTTCTAAGCAAGCTAGAAGGAAACACCACAATATAATATACGGGTAAATGAGAATATTCTGAAACAAGTGAATCGGTACAATTATCTCGGAACAGTCATAACATGTGATGGGAGATGCCTTGAAGAGATTAGAACAAGAATTGCCATGGCGAAAGTAGCCTTTAGCAAGATGAAAAACATTCTGACCAATAAAAAGATGTCAATTGAAACGAGAAAAAGAGTGTTGAGGGGATGTATAGAGCCTGTTCTTTTGTATGGATGTGAAACTTGGACAATGAGCAGTCAAGCTGAAAAACATCTGATGGCTGCAGAAATGTGGTTTCTGAGGAAAATGCAAAGAGTACCATGGGACAGACAGAAAAACCAATGAGCAAGTCCTACAAGAAACAAATGAAAACCGTAAACTGATTAGAGAAATTAGACGTAGACAGTCATCAGTGTTTTACTCGTTATGAGAAGAAATAAATTGGAGAACTTGGTAACGATTGGCACGATTGATGGGAAGAGAACAAGGGGAAGTCAGAGAAGTAAGTACCTGGATGGCTTGGCCTCGTGGTATGGTCGAGAGATTATTTTTGGCCCTCGTTCGCTTTGAACTCAAGCGTAGTCCATACATACTCCTTCTAGTAGTGCTGGACTGAAATTTGCGTGTGGATTAGCCTTACCTAGTGTCCCTCGCCATCAGGCAAACCACTCCGACTTCAGAGGTTGGTCGGGACAAGAACAGAACACAGAGCTAATCATCCACGACTCTGATGATCGTATGAGATGGCGAAACGTGACCGCCCGGGCTTATCAGCGTGGTACTTGATGACGATGATGAAATTCTTTAACTATAAACATCAATATAAATTCTTTTACTATAAATATCAATAAATACTTTAACCAATCAATAAAATTAATGCGTTTAGAAAAAGATATGCTCAATTTTGTATAGGTGGTTCTGTGGTGTAGTGGTTATCACGTCTGCTTTACACGCAGAAGGTCGCGAGTTCGAACCTCGCCAGAACCTACCGAATTGTTTTTTCTCTGAATTTTATTATTCAGACTACCATCATTACATACCGGATACGGGGACGCAGAGGTGTTTCCAAGGCACCAAGGCTGGGTTCTATACTGGCCAAGACCCATTGACGCGTCCTCGCAGAGCGTCCTGGGCAACAGGTCCCTTCGGGGTCCTGGCTAAAGTCAGTAGGATCGTTGATTCCTCCGAAGTCGGAGAGTGTCTGCCTTCTCGGCGAGGAACCACCAGTCTCCACACCAATAAGCCAGACATGGGACAACGGACACTCACGCAGACCTCCGTCCGGCATGACATCACATTGATCTTGGACAACAGGATGTCTTCATCCGACATACAGGACTTCATGCTGGAGTTCACAGCCAGCGAACACAAGCAAGCAAACAAGCACACCGGACACGTACATGGTTGCTCCATATCCTCCGTAATAAATGTGTCAGAGGTAGCGGCAGTCCGATGTTCATTGATGAAGTTCCTTGCACACTTGTACTACTCGCCAGACCTTGGCTCAGGTGATTCCCACCTGTTTAGACAACTCAAAGAGTCACTGGGGGAAAGACTTTTCGGTCTGATGAAGAGGCATAGCAGGTTGTGCATGAGTGGTTACAGACGCGACCAGGAGAAACTTTTTTCTAAAAGAATCCAAACACTTTATCGGCGTTGGAGAAGTTGCATTGAACGCAGTGGTGACTACTACATCGAACTATGAATGATACATTTGTTCTTTAATTTTTCAGAATACATTTACCCAACAAAAAGAACACACACAAAAAATTTAAGGTTTTCATTTGAAGCCCCCTCGTAGTAATGGGTTCTACTTCTTCTGCGTTCATCCGGAGTTGTTTTTTTTTTTTTCGGACGTGATTGCGTTGTGCCTGTTTACAGCAGAGCTGCATTCTTGCGCCGTTAGGCCGATACATCCGACTTCTGCGGGCATTTGTTGACCGGGTTATCCTTCCCGGGGGTAATGGGTTCAGAACAATATATTCAGATTACATATTTTTTTTGCGGTCGCTCACTTTGAACTCAAGTGTAGTCCATACACACTATTTACAGTAGTGGTGGACTGAATTTTCGTGTGGGTTAGCTTTTTCTATTAATACTAATAGTGTCCCTCG
>OY992894.1:19917196-20150098 GCA_963921405.1 Cepaea hortensis
GCAATGAATACCCTAAAAAAGAAGAAATCACCAGGAATGGATGGAATCACAAATGAAATGCTAATAGGACTAGGCAACAAGGCAAAGAAGAAACTACTAGCAGTCCTAAATAACAGCTGGAAGAGAGGAATAGTCCCACAGGCATGGAAGGAAGCTATACTAATACCAGTCCCAAAGAAAGGAAAAGACCTGGAAGAACCAAATGGCTATCGACCTATCAGTCTACTTAGCTGTGTAGGAAAATTAATGGAACGCATTATCAATGGCAGGCTAACATGGCATCTGGAAGAAAACAAACTCTTAACACCACACCAAGCAGGATTCAGAAAGTACAGATCCACTGAAGATCAAATAACCTATATAGCTCAGGAAATAGAGGATGCCTTCCAAGAGAAAAAGCACACACTAGCAGTCTGGATAGATTTAGAAAAAGCATTTGATAAAGTATGGAAGGAAGGACTGAAAGTAAAACTGCAAAACATGCATGTTTGTGGAAAAATTTATAAATGGATCAGCCACTACCTTGAGAACAGAACTGCCAGGACAAAAGTACAAGGACAAACAAGCAAAATGATGCTGCTGGAGCAAGGTGTCCCCCAAGGAGGAGTTCTTTCACCAACATTATTCCTAGCATATATAAATGACATCACAGAAAATTTTCCAGCCAGAGTACACACATCCTCCTTTGCAGATGACCTAGCCATATGGACATCTGAAGAATATATTAGTACAGCTAACAGCAGAATACAGCAAGCCTTATTAGCGCTAGAGGACTGGTCAAAATCATGGCTAGTGAAGATAAGTGAGGAGAAAACAACATGCACAGTGTTCTCCCTCTCAAATAAAACTCAGCAACCTAAGCTGGTATTGAATGGAAAAATATTGCGCCATGAAGAAAATCCAAACTATCTAGGAGTCACCTTTGATCGTCGCCTGACATGGAAGACACAGGTTGAGAAAAATCGAACAAGAGCAAGGCAGAGAATGGCAATCATGAACAAGCTTGCTGGTACAACGTGGGGAGCAGATGAGAAAGTTCTCAAGAAGGTATATACTGGACGGGTGAGGCCAGTACTGGAATATGGCATTGCAGCTTGGGCAACAGCAGCTAAGTCAAACTTTAACAAAATAAGTAGAGTCCAAAACCAAGGAATGCGAATCATAACTGGAAGCCTGAAGACAACGCCTATTAATGAACTAGAAAAGATCACTTGTTTACAACCAATGCAGGATAGAAGAGATAGCAGAGCTCAGCAACAAGCAGAAAAATTTAGAAGATTGACAGACCACCCTATGTACAACAGATTTAATGGTTTTGGAAAGGGAAGACTGAAGCGTAGCAACTTTGTAGAAACTGCAAAACGAAGGATTAGGGCAGATTCTATACTTAACATATCAACAGTCAAGCCCATACACAATGCACACAAGTTCCAAGCTTGGAGACAGCAGCAACTGCCTGAGATGATAGAAAACATTCCTGGTATTGAGAAAAAGAACACTCAGCATGAAACCGAAAGAAGAGAAATAACCCTAAACTTCATAAAAGAACGTTACCCAAGCAGGAATTGGACCCATGCATATACAGATGGATCAGCCAAAAATTCAATAGAGAATGGAGGAGGAGGAATTCTCCTAAATTTAAAAAATGGAGTGAAAAAAACACATTCAATGGCAACTGGAAAATTTGCAAGTAACTTCAAAGCGGAGGTAGAGGCTTTGAAAACTGCAGCAGAAATGCTCCTGATGGAGGAAAATAAAGAGAAGCAAATAGCTATCTTCACAGATGCAAAGTCAGCTGTCTCAATACTGAAGAGCAATAACAGCACAGAACTAACTGACCTAAGAGCAGCACTCCATGGTCTATGCCAGAAATCCAAAAAAGTTGTAATACAGTGGATCCCATCACATTGCAGTATACCTGGAAACGAAGAGGCTGACAGACTGGCAAAAGAGGGCGGACGACTACCACAGCCTGACATAGACATAACCTATAATGAGGCAAAGAGGTTGATAAAAAGCACTTATAGAACCAAATGGGAATCAGAGCATCCAGGCCATCAGAAGGATGATGCATATTACAAACTCGACCGAAGAGAACAAGTAGCAATCTTCAGACTCCGCACAGGACATAACAGGCTGAAATACCACTTGTTCAATAAACTAAAGATAGGAGATACCGATGAATGTAATTGTAGAACTGGAAAAATGACAGCAAAACATTTGCTGCAGGATTGCCCAACGTATGCAGAACAGAGAAAGATATTTTGGCCCACACCTGCTTCATTTGAGGACAAGCTCTATGGAGATATCAACAAGCTCAAGTTGACCGTAGCTTACTTTAACTACATACAGGTTGACATTTAAAGGTGTATGAAGAAGTATTCAGACTGCCACACTTCATACCACAGGTATGTCGGTTACAAAAGCCTCCCAGAGGCATGAAATGGAATATTGCTGGACAGGAGATCCATTACGTAGAAAGTCCGAACCAAAAGCTCACTGTGTGGGCTTTCAAAAAAGGTGGAAAAAGTGTCCTAGTGGCACGAAATGGAATATTGCTTGGATAGCAAATCCATTATGTGGAAAGTCCGAATCAAAAGCTCACTGTGTGGGCTTTCAAAAAAGGTGGAAAAGTGTCCTAGTGGCACGAAATGGAATATTGCTCGGATAGCAAATCCATTGTGCGGAAAGTCCGAATCGAAAGCTCACTGTGTGGATGTCCTTTGCACACTGCATTCTTCTGATTTCCGGTAGAACAGCCTATGGTGAACGGAAGGCCCAATATACGGAAGTGAGGCTAAGCAGCCATGTGCAGGACGTGACGATTCCTTGGGTGAGCCCAGTACCAGAGCGCTGTGTGTTGGCTCTGCAAGTATGGAAGCCTCCTTGGATGGCGGGGAATGCCCATGGTCTGCCCCTGCCTTCCCTTGAGGGCTGACCAGGATCTCTTAGGCTGTTCTATATGGGCCAGCTAGGATGGGAGATAACACCACAACAGTGAGAGTCAAACGTCCTAAGAAACCCCCGGGAAGGTTAACCCGGTCAACAAATGCCCGCAGAAGTCGGATGTGTCGGCCTAACGGCGCAAGAACGCAGCTCTGCTGTAAACAGGCACAACGCAATCACATCCGAAAAAAAAACTCAGGATGAACGAAGAAGAAGAAGAAGAAGAACCATTCAGTCCATAAGTGCTCGGATCCCCTCCTCAGTAAATCTCGCAGCGTGTAGCGGCTCGCGACACCAGTTCTGTGTGGTTTTATTATTCTTCTTTAGCTCCTTGCACAGTTATACCTAGCTTATTATCCAAAAGGAGACAGTGAGGCAAATGTGCCATTAAAGGGAGCAGCGCACCACAGACAGCTAACCTGCTAAACTAAGGGCGGATTGATCAGGTGGTTTACACATCAAGTTTGGGACGGATATACTTGATGATAATCTTACTCCCGAACGTTTTTCTCATGTCGTGCATATCCACCTTCGAGACGTTTGTGTTTCGCACGTATCCCACATTGCCATTGCTATGTGTGTCTGCCAGAAGCCATCCCACCCTAGGGGTGGCGAACATTGTGCACCCGGTGCATCTACCAACATTACACTGCGCCCAACTAGCCACGGAAAAGTCAGCCTCTTTCCCCAGCCGTTTGTCCTCACCTCCACCACGATGGCTAGCTATAATCCGATAGACGTTGTTAAAGGCATATAATAAAGCCATGTTGCCTTCCTTGCACCCCTTTCACATTAAGGCTCCAGCCTCTTGCACGAAACTCTTCCCTTAGGCTGATTCTGTTAGGGCTTCGGTACCCCTGGCCTCTCTTCTGCAGCGAGGTGCGGCCCTCACAAGATCCCCCAAATGCGCTATCGTTGCCGTCGCTGGGCTCCAGAGGTTTGACTTCGGACATTGTGGTGAGTGGTGGTTCGACCCTCTGCTAGATTTATAAGCAATAAACAGCCATATGAATTCTTTAACAAAACAATAAAAGTAAGTAGTTCAAACTAGGATATACTATCCAGATAGCAGGCAGGTGGTTCTGTGGTGTAGTGGTTATCACGTCTGCTTTACACGCAGAAGGTCGCGAGTTCGAACCTCGCCAGAACCTCGTAAATTTTTTTTTTAATTGCTGTTTTTGAATTTTTTATTATTGCCGGTCTCTGTGGCAAATGTGCTATGGACGCGGTTCGTAATCCCGCTTACTCGCTTTTGAAACACAACTATGCGCGATTTGGCAGCAGTCCGCGTTGCGCTGGGTTTTAATGAATTGGTATGGGAGCTGGTCTTTCAGAAAGCAATGGCAATGGCAAATACTGAACGTAAATTTGCCAAGACAATTAAGACATCTTTGTGTTTTTTTTAATTCGCATATCCTTTTACAGGACATTGCTGTCAATTTCAGCTGTATGTTGATTTCTTGGCAAGATTACGCTCAGTAGTTTGCCATTGCTTTCTGAGCGGCCGGCTCAGTTATCCCGCAAGTCACCAGCGGGGGTCGAACCGCCTCCAGCTCTCGCCCGCACGAGACTGCGTGATAAACGGGATTACGGAGAAAGTGGTGTAACCCCTCGGCCAGAGAGACCGGCAAGACATTATTAACAGCAGTAAAATGCTGGTGTTGACAGCGATATTCTGTAAAAAAAAAAAAAAAAAAAGGATATGAAAATAAAATGTTATTATTGATTAGTTCAGCTCAGATATGTCGGTATTTCATGGAAACAAAAACAATCAAATACAAAAGCTCTAGAAAAACGGAATGAAAAGAGGGTTGATGAAAGAAAAGAAAAAAAGAGGCAAGTGAAATATTTCGGCCACGTTAAAAGACACAACACTCTCATAAAAACCATACTGGGGGGCATGGTCGAAGGCAAGAGGTAGACAGTGATACAAGTGGGAAAATATCATCAAGAGATGGACGAACATCAATCTCACAGAATGTTCAGTCAAGGCGAAAGACACAATGTTGGAGATCCATTGCTGCTAACCTTCATTGTGGAGACGGCACCTGATTGATTGAGTCTAGCTCATACAATCATTCTACGGTGAAATACCGGCCACGTAGCTAACTAGTGCCGATTGGTTTATAAAAATAGAAGTCTTATGGGCCTACCTGCGTTTAAAGCGACGGACGCTCGCTTTGAACGCAAGCTGTGTAGGGATTTAACCCCTTACCTCGGCATCAGCATACCGGATGTTTAAGAACACGCGTTCTTAACCATTCGGCCATGCTGACCTACAAAGGGAATCTTTATTGTAATAATAATAACATATTTAGACAGTCTGATTCATTCATTCTCTCTCTCTCTCTCTCTCTCTCTCTCTCTCTCTCTCTCTCTCTCTCTCTCTCTCTCTCTCTCTCTCACACACACACACACACACACACACACACACACACACACACAAATCTCTACCAACTGTGTTCTATTTCCCGAAAGACTGAATATTTGTCACCAATACTTAAGGAAAACTGACGCAATAAAACGGACAGATAATGAATAGCATATTCACACCAAATGTTATGCTACCAATGTCAAATTCGGATATTTTCCAAACCACACTTACGGAAAATCAACCTACACCCGTGAGATAGATGCTTGAGGGGAGCAGAAAATTACCCCACCCCACTTGACGGCAAAAGTGGAAGATGTTGATGATAATGTTGAAACAACAATATGAATCCTTAACAAAACAATAAAATTTATAGGTTCAGTCAGAACGGGATATACCTCGATATTGGGTAGGTGGTTCTGTGGTCACTGACCAGTATGGTCACTGCTAGGAAGGAAAGCAAGGGCAAACTACCTTCTTTGCAGATGCCAAGAAAATCATGTTGTGTGGGAAAACATACTGACCAATAAAGAGATGTCAATTGAAACGAGAAAAAGAGGGTTGAGGTGCTACATAGAACCTGTACTTTTATATGAATATGAAGTTTGGACATTGAGCAGACAAGCTGAGAAACATCTGATGGCTGTAGAAATGTGGTTTCTGAGGAAAATGCAAAGAATACCATGGACAGCCAGAGAGACCAATGAACAAGTCCTTCAAGAAACAAATAAAGATCGTAAACTGATTAGAGTCATTAGACGTAGACAGTCAACATTTTTTGGACATGTTATGAGAAGAAATGAATTGGAGAACTTGGTGACAACTAGCAAGATCGAAGGGAAGAGACCAAGGGGAAGACCGAGAAGCAAAAACCTGGATGGCTTGGCCTCATGGCATGGTCGAGACAGGAACACGGAGCTGATCCACGACTCTGGTGATCGAGTGAGGTGGCAAAACATGACCGCCCACGCTTATCAGCATGGCACATGATGGATGATTGTCAGCGTCTCACAATCTCGAATCCTTCACATGCACTCAAGAACACATCAGTAGTATACGTGGTATGCGGTTTATTCAGGAGAACCTGATTACAGTTACAATGCGCACACAAGGCGGTTACATCAGTATATACATAGTGCTGCTAATACATAATAATATCACTCGAGCAATCACACACAAAGCACTGCACTCAAATCACAGCTATCTTCGCATATGGCAAAGCCAGCGAGCACTCCCGCAATTCTTAAACACTTGCTCCAGAAAACACATCCTTCCCGTAAACTGTCGAATCTCTGTCCTTTCTTCACGCTGACCGGCTGGTCTCGTGGTACTGGACCTCGTGTTTCTCGAGACAACCCGGGCTGTCCCACCAGTCACGTCGGACTGCTGTCTGCCCGTGCTGGGTCGGGTCGTACAGTGCAATGCTGTCTAGTCAACAGAGTCCCGTAGACTTGTGTCCCCTTTTATAACTGGGTCTTGTCCTGTCTATATCCTGCCTATGACCTGTGTCTAGTATCTCTATTGTCCTGTGGATGTCCTGTCTTATGACCTCTCTACGTCCTTATATATGTCCTGTCTATCCTATCTCTCTGGTCCTGTAGATGTCCTGTCGCTGATATCACTGCCTCTCTATGTCCTGTCTCTATTATGTCTCTTGTCCTCAATATGTCCTGCCTCTATTCCCCAACACCCTGACAATGATTGATAGATGGTTCTGTGGTGTAGTGGTTATCACGTCTGCTTTACACGCAGAATGTCGCGAGTTCGAACCTCGCCAGAACCTACTAATATTATTGTAAAATAGATAAGTTTATTATAAATGATCAGTTCAGCTCAGACTATCATCATTACAAGCCGGACATGTACCGAGGTGCTCCATATCCTCTGTAGTCAATTCGTCAGTGTGACGTCGGCAAACCCATTTCCCATGTTGATTTACAACGTTCTTGACATACTCATGGTCGCACTGAACTACTTTTCGAACGTTGATTAATTAATTGATCGATTGATTGATTGATTGATCGATTGATTGATTGATTGATTTAGGAACCGACATCACAACATTCGGGACATTGATTGATAGATTGATTGATTGATTGATTGATTGATTGATTGATTGATTGATTGATTGATTGCCAGTGTCCCTCGCCATCAGGAGAACCCACTCCGACTTCAGAGGTACGTGTAATTTACGTCCCCAAGTCAAGAACGAGACGTCAATATTATAGTCCAGCTGACCGGTGTAGGGATTGAACCCGCTACCTCGGCATCAGCACAGCGGATGTTTAAGAACTAGGGCTCATATCCATTCGGCCAAGCTAACCTCGTGTTTTTATAACGGAGTGACTATTCACAAAAATGTGTGGCTGGTCACGTGATTGGAACCGATGGTGATAATGAATGGTGGTGGTGGTGATGATGTAATCATGATGATGATGGTTGTGGTGATGATGGTGAAAATGACAATGATGGTGGTGATGATGATGTAATCGTGATGATGATTATGATGATAATGATAGCATTGGTAATGTTGATGATATAGTAGTAATGGCTAAGATAATGATGACAACGATGATGATGATAATGAATTCGCAGAAGATACTACATGATAAAAGCAACCCATCTACACATTGGTGGCTCTGTGCTTGTTCTATGGAGTTCGGGTATGGCCATGTGTGGTCAATTTTATCTCAACCGGCTGGGGTCGGTATATTTCATAAAGAACGCAAGTGGAATGTTTGTCCGTCTGTTTGTTTCTGTGACTACATGTTACGTCTTCTTGCAGATAGACAGAGTGTTTTTTGGATAGATTTAACAAACATATATATATATATATATATATATATTGTCAGCGTGTTGTATGTCTAGGTATCTGAGCTCGGGCTCACACAGGCAACAATAACTCCGTTAGCTATAATATCTAACATTTATTGTATTTCAATATACAGTGCGTTGGCGCAGTGGGTTTAACAAGCCCGCACTGAGTTGCATATCACAGAGGTTTAACATCATCACACAGTTAACATCATCAAACATTCTAAGCATACTATCTAGCATATGTCTATAAACCCCAAATACACATGGGTCTAAACTATTGAGTCTAAACTATTGAGTCTAAACTATTGAGTCCCTCTAAGGCAGGCCCTGTTGCCTCTTCGATGTCCCGTCTCTCTCTCCGATCCACACGTGTCGCAATCCGACACGGGTGGTAACTCTGTTCGAGTTCCTCGTGGACCCCGCAATAGGCGGGCCACATCAGTGTCCACGGGACAGTGGACTCACTGACCAGACCTTCGAGAAGGTTCTGGAATACTCTGGCCTTCGAGGGTCTTACTTCTTTCCCTTTGGGCGGGAGTTGTAGCCCTTGGCTAATATCTATTAACTAATGTTAGTTTACCGGATAATGTGGATAATGTGAGGCTGTGACAGGAGTCCCCCCTCTCCCCTGATTTGATGGGTTGTTATAGGGTAATTAGTTCCGCACTAATTCTGTCACAGAATCACATAAGGATGGTATATGTAGTTTGGTGGACAGTAACTTGGTAACCTACATACTGGCATCAACACTCATGTATTCTCCCATACACCACTTCTCTGATTTGGTGAAGAGATCTCTCTCTCTCTCTCTCCTGTGTCCTTAACAATGCTTATCCGACCGAAGTTACGTGACGTTTACTAGTTGTGTTTACAACCCGTCCTTCTCATAGTATCCCACTGATACCAAGATAATTAACCTCTGTTTTAAAGAGGATTAACAAGACAAAAGTCTTGGCTAATTAAGTACACCTTCAAATCTTGTTCTGTGTGTGCATTTCAATACACTTTTACTCTCGTATGTTGTATAATGCTAAATATGTAGTTACGTTGTTATTTTATCCCATCTGACTACATGTGTCCCTGTTGGCTTGTTAGTGTGTTGACTAATAAGTTGATGTTACTAATAAAGTGACTGCATTTTAATTGATAGTGTTCAGTTTTGAGTTTTGTGTAAATGTGTGCTGAATGTGTGGCTTATTTCCAAGCGTCACGAGTTGGGATATCCTTAATCATGAATTGCTCCAATGTGTGCAATACATGATCAGGCATTCCAAGCAGTGGTGCTTAGAAGTAGTATCCTAAATCCTAAACTAAGAGTACTAAACTAAATGTTAAACATGTATCAATAAATTAGACAAGTAGTACAATTTACATGAAAGACGCAGACAAATTAAAATAAATACGTTTTGCGTACAATTTGTCCGCTCAGTATATCGGTCTCTCATTTAATTCTTTCACACTGCCATTCACACATCTTTCATTCAAAATAGTATTTGGTTAAAATATATAAGTAAAGTTGAGGTAAGTGTTATTTCCCTTAGAAAAAACGGAATAGGCGATATTTTCCCTTTAAGATAATACGTACTTTTTGTACGATGACTCAAAAATGGTTTATAATTTACATAGAGAAAATGGCATAGGCAGGTTATTTAACCTATGAATGGAAATACCTGTAATAATATAGTAGAAAATGTACAAATTACAGGTGAACACATTTTATATACATAATAATATAATACATATTCAATACTAAATTAATTAATTAACTAAGTAACTAAATCCAACGATGATGTGCGCGTTGTCCTCCTGTTGTTAGCGTATCGTGCCATGAATGTTAATAGTTAGTATGGCTGTCTCTTGAGTGTTGTCGTTGATGTAGTTCTATTTCGGCTGTTTGCAAAGTCTATTAGCCACAGCAAGTATGGAACGTTCTCAATGTCCAGTATAAGTGTTCTTCATGTTTTCGTGATCAATGTCAGTTCAGTAGATGAAATCATTTCACAGTTAATGTTTCTTGCTCGGATTGGTCTTAGAGCTTTGATAGTTGGTCGTATAGTTCTCACCGTTTCACGTTCATGGGTGTTATAAATAACCTATTCACTGAGGTGTTATTACTGTTAACTGAAAGTTCTCTAGCAAGTGTAGAGTTACACTGTTTTATGGTACGGAATAAAATATCACAATTTCTGGTATGGCGAATGATCAATGTGCCAAATGTTATTCTGTTGGCGCATTCGTCTGCCGCGATAAAATATCAGCTATAATGTTATCAGTGCCTATGATATGGCGGATTTCGAAGTCGAAATCTTGAAGAAGAAGACACCATCTTTGCAAACGATGGTTTTTGGGAACACCTTGCTTAAGTACCAACAATGGCGAATTGTTGGTGAGTACAACGAAGTGGGCACCTAAGAGGAACTTAGACAATCTGGGCATACAAAATAATAAACTTAATGCCTCCAATTCCACTGTAGAGTAACGGGTCTCTGCTTTCTTCAGCTTACGGCTTACGTAGAGAATTGGATGTCTCACTCCATCCACTTCTTGCATTATATATATATATAAGCATGTGCGAATCATGGCCAAATTAACATTCAGAGTGAGTGGTATTAATTGTGTACAAGTGGTGGGCACGCCTTCTAGCGAGGATCTGTAAAATCTCAGTTTTTAAGATCGACTCACCCTAACACGAGTAGCAGGAGATATGGTGGGAAGTCAAGTGGACAGCACCACCACACCACCCATAGAGCGGGAGATATGGTGGGAAGTCAAGTGGACAGCACCACCACACCACCCATAGAGCGGGAGATATGGTGGGAAGTCAAGTGGACAGCACCACCACACCACCCATAGAGCGGGAGATATGGTGGGAAGTCAAGTGGACAGCACCACCACACCACCCATAGAGCGGGAGATATGGTGGGAAGTCAAGTGGACAGCACCACCACACCACCCATAGAGCGGGAGATATGGTGGGAAGTCACGTGGACAGCACCACACCACCCATAGAGCGGGAGATATGGTGGGAAGTCAAGTGGACAGCACCACATCATCACCCATAGAGCGGGAGATATGGTGGGAAGTCACGTGGACAGCACCACACCACCCATAGAGCGGGAGATATGGTGGGAAGTCAAGTGGACAGCACCACATCATCACCCATAGAGCGGGAGATATGGTGGGAAGTCACGTGGACAGCACCACACCACCCATAGAGCGGGAGATATGGTGGGAAGTCAAGTGGACAGCACCACATCATCACCCATAGAGCGGGAGATATGGTGGGAAGTCAAGTGGACAGCACCACATCATCACCCATAGAGCGGGAGATATGGTGGGAAGTCAAGTGGACAGCACCACATCATCACCCATAGAGCGGGAGATATGGTGGGAAGTCAAGTGGACAGCACCACATCATCACCCATAGAGCGGGAGATATGGTGGGAAGTCACGTGGACAGCACCACACCACCCATAGAGCGGGAGATATGGTGGGAAGTCAAGTGGACAGCACCACATCATCACCCATAGAGCGGGAGATATGGTGGGAAGTCAAGTGGACAGCACCACATCATCACCCATAGAGCGGGAGATGTGGTGGGAAGTCAAGTGGACAGCACCACATCATCACCCATAGAGCGGGAGATATGGTGGGAAGTCAAGTGGACAGCACCACATCATCACCCATAGAGCGCCTGAGAGCAACTGGTCTATGTAAATATGAGGCTGGTAACATATACCCAATACGACTCATAGTGGTCCTGTCTGAGACTGACATTCTGACACGGACAATGAACGAACCATGACAGGCCACTGTGATACGTTCTTTCTCATTGGAACTGGGAACTCCGTGGCCGAGTGGTTACTGCCTCGCGTTCTGAAGGTTGTAGGTTCCTCTCCGGACTACGTCATTCGGAGCACCAGTGCAGTCTTCTCAAAGGCTTCTGGAGATCGTCGCTGGAGCTACTGAGTTCGTTTCTTGTTAATTTTTGTGATTAATGTCTCGTATTATTCACCATTTTTTTTTGTCAATATGGGCTAGTATTCTTCACAAATTTTTGTGCCGAATAATCACATGACCAGCAACAAATTTGTGTGAATAGGGGCTCGTATTATTTACAAATGTTTGTGCTGAATAATTACGTGACCAGCCACAATTTTTGTGTGAATAGAGGCTCGTATTATTCACACATTTTTGTGCCGAATAATCACGTGACCAGTCACACATTTTTGTGAATAGGGGCTCGTATTATTCAAACATTTTTGTGAATAGGGGCTCGTATTATTCAAACATTTTTGTGAATAGGGGCTCGTATTATTCAAACATTTTTGTGAATAGGGACTCTCTATTTAGAATCTTCGGCCCGGTGTTAAGTGTTAGGATTTGACATATTCTAGGTCACGGCATTCTAAGGGGACCAGTTCCTTTCCACTTCGCTTTACCATCTCAGAAAATTCATAGATATATTATTTAAACACAGAAACTTCAAACAATATGTTGCAAAATTTATTGCCAGTGCATCTATCTCATCGGGTGCATGTTGTGGAGTTATATATCATATGACGGGGAATAAATGAATGATACTCTGGCTTCAATACTTAAAACACTTTCAATAAATTAACTGTTACAATGTAGACAGAAGAACTTCCTGTTAAGTGTTAAGACTTCTGTGGATATGTAAAACAAAAATATAACGTTCTTCACATTCTCGCAATATCAGCGACAATGTCTGAATTTAAAACGATGTGTTCCCTTAGTGGCCGACCTCCCTCATCAAGGTGTCACACGACTTTCTCCGTAATCCCGTATACTCTCGTGAGTAACGTGACGTGCGCGAGAATTGGTAGAGAATAGTTTTTCTCCGCGTCGGTAACTTACGGGGTATATGAGCCGGTCGCTCAGAAAGCAATGGCAAACTACTGAGCGCAATCTTGCCAAGAAATCAACAATCAGCTGAAAGATGTTGATGTTGACAGCACTGTCCTGTAAAGGATATGCGTAAAAAAAAAAATTCCCTTAGTGAATATGTCAACGCAGAAGCTACAAACAATATGTTGCACGATTTATTGCCTGGTATATTTCGCTTCATCTTGCATACTGCTTAAATTGCAAGTTTAAAATGAAGTCTTTCTATTTGCACAAAAGTGACTGGAACCGCCTAATTGCCAATCTATCTAAATTGATTATTTGGTTGTTTCGGGATTTGAAATTTAAATATTGAGCACAACCCACTACTGGCAGCGCTGATCGTATTCTGGCATGAATCTAAGGCCTATCCACGTCAATGTCCATATTGACGTGGATAGGCCTTAGGTTCATGCCAGAATACGATCAGCGCTGCCAGTAGTGGGTTGTGCTCAATATTTAAATCTATCTAAACACAGACGCCATAAATAAAATATTGCGTGATTGCTTGCCCGGCATATTTCGCTGCATCTCGTCAGGTGCATACTGCAGAGTTAGATATCATATGAAGTTAATAAATTAATTTTGCTTTGGCTGAAATAGTTAAGATACATAGTTACAGGTATTGTTTCGAATGTGGAACTTCTGTAATTCCCACGTGGCAAAACACGAGGAAAGGGTAGACATTTATAACATGCATGCGGTAATCAAATACAGATTAGTGAAAGGCTTATGTGGCATTACATAGAGCAAGCTGTGCAGTTTATTAGACAGGACGCTACATGGCAATTCCTGTGGCAGAAATAGTTAATGGTGAATTTAAATATAAAGGCAATAAACATCGTTATAGTTTCGTGAAATCTTATATATAAATTAGGATGTGCGTATGTATTTATGTATCTCTGTATGTCCTTTATTTGTTCGCGAACGGCCCATCCGATTGAGATGAAATTTTCTACACGCCTTCCTTTCAGTCCAGAGCAGCCAACTGTGATATTTTGTTAGTGTGAAATCGCCTGCTTACTCAGTATTATTTCATTTTTCATTTTTCATCATAATTTCATATATTTCAGGGGATCTAACTCGTAAAAGTTATTTCAAGGGGCATAACTTTTCTGTATAACTTATAGTCATATTGTGGCATCGTTTTCAAAGATTTATAAACTCTTTGTCCATAGTTATGTACCGGCATATGAGTTATAATAAATAATGATACAATCTGTAAGGCATTTTCAAAGTTTTCATAAAAATGATGCACAATGCATAACATTGTAACTCATCTTTTTTTGCTTAAGAAGTTACTGTAGTCATGCAGGTGATTAGAAAGAGTTTTCATTAAAAATAATGAATGGTGTGTGGAAGAACGTTCTTTTAAGTTACTTTTTTTGTTGTATGAATTTAACGAAGCCGGACAGGGTCAGGCAGACAGATATACAGACAGACAGACAGATAGACAGTCGGGAACAGGAACTTATATGACTACTTATATAAATTAAATGAGATGCTTCACACCAGGAGCTGGGCAATGCCGGGCCGGGTCAGACAGACAGACAGACAGACAGACAGACAGACAGACAGACAGACAGACAGACAGACAGACAGACAGACAGACAGTAACGGGAACGAGAACTTATATGACTACTTATATGAATTAAATTAGATGCTCCCCACCAGGGTCTGGGCGAAGCCGGGCAGGGTCAGCTAGTAATTAATAAAAGCAATAGGTTCAGATAATTATATCTCCTTGATCATGAAAGTGGGTTCTGTGGTGTAGTGGTTATCACGTCTGCTTTACACGCAGAATGTCGCGAGTTCGAACCTCGCCAGAACCTATCTATACTTTTTTTTATTAAATTGTTGTTCAAAGAAATGTGTTTCCAGTGTGCCATAAACAATAGGTTGCAAAATGTGTTGTTTGGCGTATTTCACTGCATCTCGTCAGGTGCCTGCTGCATTTCGTCAGGTGCTAACTGCAACGTTGGATGCATGACTTCCTTGATATAAAATAAATTGTTAGGAAAGTCAGCTGGCCCACAGGTAAACAGAGCCCGTTACTACCTTGCATGAAATCTGTCAAGAGGAGGCAAGTCTAACAGAAATGCATGCCGAAGTCGGACACTCTGACCTGTGAGGTGCATAACTAACTAGGTATGACGTGTTTCCCTTGAAAGAGGGACGAAGAAGTAGTAGATTAGTATAGATAGCGGTCGAGGATCTGGGATTACCGCGGGTGTAACAAACAATAATTAATAATGCTCACATTCGAAGTTTCAGTTACTATGTGCGTTGTGTATTAAAGCCAGAAAGAAATGATTTGGCTATTTTCTTCATGTGAAATTTAAAATTTAACTCGGCAGTATGCACCTGAAGAGATACAGTGAAAGATGCTGGAAAACACATACTTTAATTAAATAAAGAATGGCAGAATTTCAGCATGTGATAATCTAATTGTTGCGTAGGTGGGTTCTGTGGTGTAGTGGTTATCACGTCTGCTTTACACGCAGAAGGTCGCGAGTTCGAACCTCGCCAGAACCTGCGGATTATGTATTTCTTATATATTTTGATCATTTATTATTTTTCATTCTTCTTCTTCTTCAGCGTTCCGAGCCATTGAGGTTCTTTGCTGCAAATACAATCCGTCTCCATTCGTCTCTCTGGTTGACCTTCTCTTGCCAGTCGTTGATTCCAAGTGCTTGTAGGTCTGTACATGTATTATCTCTCCACCGCCTTCTTGGTCTACCTCGGGGTCTACGGTTATTTATTTCCTGAGTGTAAGCGAGTTTTGTTTCCCTATTATCTTCCATTCTTTCTATATGCCCCAGCCATTGTAGTCTATTAGCCTTCATCATACCAGTGATTAGCGGGGACTTAAACAGATCATAAATGTCTTTGTTACTTCTTCTTTTCCACTCTCCACTTTGTGTATCCCTAATGGGTCCAAAGATGCGTCTTAAAATTTTGTTCTCAAAGGTTTGTAACAAGGCTTCGTCTCCTTTCGTTGTACTCCAGGTTTCAGAGCCATACAGCACAACTGGTCTGATCAGTGTTTTATATATTGTGATTTTAGTATTACGAGATAGCGCCTTTGATTTTAGTAGATGTTGTAGTGCATAGTATATCTTATTTCCAGAATTGATTCTAGTTTGTATTTCTTCCCTTATGATGTTGGAGCAGTTGAAGATTGTACCCAGGTATTTGTATGTTTCCGTTTTTTTAATGGTCATATTATCTATTTGTATGTGGCCAGGGTTTCTAGCCATTCCGTCTCTTGAAATTACCATATATTCTGTCTTATCTTGGTTGATAACCAGCCCCATCTGTTGGGCTTTTTCCTTTAAGTGAGTCAATATTTCCAATGTCTTTTGTTCACTTTGCCCTATAATATCTATATCATCTGCATAACCAAGGAGCTTGGATGTTCCTCCAATATCACATTCCTCCTTTACCTTCCTTACAACTTTCTCTAGAGCCAGATTGAAGAGTAGCGGCGATAGTGCATCACCCTGTTTCAAGCCAGATGTTATTTGGAAGGGGTCTGATTTCCTGCCTTTATATGTTACTATATTATAAGTATCTTCCATGCATAGTCTGGTCATGTTGATTAACTTCCTTGGTATTCCAAATTCCTGCATAGCATTCCATAGACTATTCCTACGGACACTATCATAAGCCTTTTTAAAATCCACAAAAATGTTATGGAGATCTCTTTTATATTCCCAATGTTTCTCGGCTATTTGTCGTAAGATAAATACCTGATCTATTGTTGATCTGTTTTGTCTAAAACCCGCCTGGTAGTCACCTAATATGTCTTCTGAATATGGTTTTAGTCTATTTAGTAATACTGCGGATAGTATCTTATAGCTTGTGGACAGTAGTGATATTCCTCTATAATTTCCACATTGGAACTTGTCTCCTTTCTTAAAGATAGGTATCAATAATGACTCTTTCCAGTCATGGGGTAATTCTTCTGTCCTCCAGATTTTTATTATTAGTTCGTATAGCTTTAGATGTAATGCATGGCCACCTGCCTTTATAAATTCAGCAGCAATTCCATCAGTCCCAGTTGCCTTATTGTTTTTAAGTCGTGTGATTACATATAGGATTTCTTCAAATGTAGGTTCTTCAATTTGTGGTTCGCATGTTAGAACCTCTTCCTGTGGGAAAATGTTACTTGGAGCTTCACAATTTAGTAATTCAATAAAATATTCTTTCCATGTGTTGCACATTTCCTCATTGGTATTTATCATATTCCCATTTTTGTCTTTTAAACCATATGTGTTTTGTTGGTGCCATCGTTTCATTGACTTCAGTTCTTTAAAAAATTTTCTGGATTCATTTTTCTGGTGATTAGTTTCCATATCTTTGATTATATTACTCATATATTCTCGCTTCTGCTGTCTGACTATTTTTGTAGCCTCTTTACATTCATTTCTATAATGCTCTTCCTTTTGGATGTTATTGATGTCATTTAACCATACATGTCTGGCATTCTTCTTCCTAATGACTGCTTCTTCACATTTTTGATTGAACCATCTGTTCTTTCTATGCGTGGTTAACACACCGAGACATTCTCCTGCGGTAGACTGAATTGTATTCTTGATGTTCAACCAAGTTTGGTCAACGCTTTCCTCCAAAGGGTTTTGCAGAGTTTCAAGTTTACATTTTATTTCATCTGTAAAGTTCTCTTTGACTGTAATGTCTTGCAGTTTTTCTCTGTTATATGTTGGGTGTAATCTTTGTAATTTAGTATAGAAAGCTCTCTTAAGTTTTATTTTAAATTTTGCTCCAACGAGGAAGTGGTCATTGTGGCACTCAGCTCCTCTATAACTTCTGACTTGCTGTATGTTTGATGCATTTCTGTTGTTAATTAAAATGTGATCTATTTGATTATAGGTTCTCTTGTCACATGATTTCCAAGTTTGTTTGTGTATATCCTTTCTTTGTAGTCTGGTACTGCTAATCTGCAGTCCTTTGGCTTCTGCCAGGTAGATGACTCTCCATCCATTATCATTTGAAGTTGTATGTAGGCTTTCCATACCGGCCACTTTTTTATTTGTTTGCTCTCTACCTATTTTTGCATTGAAGTCTCCCAGCACAATCAGGATGTCCTGTTTGGGGGTTTCTTCTATGACATCTTCCAGATCATTATAAAAGTCTTCTTTAATATCATCTTCTTTCTCTTCAGTAGGTGCATGTACATTAATCATCGTTATATTTTCCATTTACCTTTTATTCGTAATTTACTAATCCTGTCATTAAAAGCTTTAAAGTTTAAAACGTTCCCCCATAACTCTTTTTTGATGACAAATCCTGTTCCTAATTCATGTTTATTTTGGGTGTTTCCTCCATATATTATAATCATTCCATTTTGCTCTAAAGTACCCTCTCCTGGCCACCTTATTTCTTGAATTGCTGTTATATCCATTTGATATTCAACCAGCTCCCGGGTTAGTTCTTCAGCCGCTCCAGCTCGATATAGTGTCCGTACATTCCATGTTCCAAATCTCAAAAGTCCTTTAACGTTCCAAGGTCGTTGTCCAGATAAGTCAGTCCGATATCGAGGCTCATGTATTTGTTTCGTAACAAAGAAAGGTTTTTACAAAGGTGGGGATGTTAACACCACGCTTCAACCCCCAACCTGGAGGACCAGGGTGTTTCTCTTTGTCTGTTCTCTACCCTTTGACCTGTCCGGCTTGGGAGGCCCTGCTGGTAGCTACGCTACCGCCGGCATAGCTCTCAGGGTCATTGAGAAACTCAAGCTCCCCCACCACGACAAGGTGGAAACACCATCGGGGGAGATTTTTCATTACTTAATTTTTTTTTTTTTTTTTTTTGCATATCTTGTTTACAGGACAACGCTGTCAACACCAGCATTTTACTGATGTTGGTGATGTCTTGGCAAGTTTACGTTCAGTAGTTTGCCATTGCTTTCTGAACGACCGGCTCCCATACTAACACGTTAAATTTTAAACCCAGCGCAACGCGATCTGCTGCCAAATCGTTCGCAGCTATGTTTCGAACGCGGGTAAGCGGGCTTACAAATCGCGTTAGTAGAACTTAGCCGCGGAGACCGGCTTACTTCAGTTAAGAAATAAGATTATCATCAATGATCAGTGCACTTCGGACATGTCTGTAAATACCCTGATCTCTTCTGTATTAAATCCATCAGCTCACAGCGACTAGCCATGCCAGTCCGATGTTGATTGGCAAGACTCTTCACATACTTGTTCTACTCTTTTCTGGCCACACCGATCTTCGTTTAATTTCTAGTCGTTCTTAAATCGTAACGCTTGTTTTCGGGGTGTGCGAAACCGACACTTGAGAGTCACCTCTCTGGAGAGAGAATATTATGATGTAAATAGGTTATGATTCAACTCACCAGTTAGGCCTACTGAAAGGCATCATTTAAGCCTAGGTTGGTATTGTTTAATTCACAGGTTTTAAATATTGCACTGTCAACAGACTCGAACCCAATGTCCATAAGGGTTATATAACCGTACACATCAAGTTATGTAAGATGATGATGGGGTGTGTAGAGTCTGCCGCGGCGGTGCTTCCCATGGTATTACCTATTATCCATATGCTAATACTATGTGTCTATACTTATAGCAAGTTCATCTTCTAGGAAAAACAACAGAAAAAATGCTCTATGCATATTTGTCTAAGTTTATTAGTACTTTGTTACTTTGTATTGAACAATCTGCTATCGTGAACAAAATTAATTAGTAGAACTGTGGTAAAGCTGTGGAAATTTAAACATAAAATAACACACAGTAATGTAGCTTTACAGAACATAATTTAATTAATTACGAACCATACAGTGCTATCGTGAAGAACGGCAGATAGATAATGCCGTTTCTATGTGAAGTGTTAGGATTTATCGTATTCTAGGCCACAACATTGTCATACTAAGGAGAAATGACTAGTTCCTTCTCAGACAGTTCGGTCACATTTATGTGCAATATAACACATTCGTTATTTAAATAAAAATACAAATCCTACATCGAGTTAAATAATTTTGGCTGCAACTGTCACAAATCCCGGGGTTGGCGAATATGTCCAGGTTCAGCAACGGCCCCAAGGTAACAGCAGCAGACGTTGTAATGTTGTAATGTGTACACTGCTAGATCAGATCGTGGACGACGGTGATGCCACAACTGCTGGCTATTTGTCGTGATTTGCTTGAAAGATTATCATGCCAGTGTTTATTATCAATACTTAAATTGTTGTGTTATGGGTGGGTGCACATTTGAAACTAGAGAATTATTTATTATGCTAATAATTAAATAACAGAGTAGTTAGATTAGAGTAGTCCCAAGTCGGACCGGGTGACACTGGAGACGGAGTGGAGACACAATTAATTTTATTAATTATTATATTAATTTAATCAACAAGTGATAAAGCAGTACAATAACATTTATATTTATCATTATTAATATTAACAATATTAAATATTAAGTCACGAGTAGTTAAAGAATTATGGAACATGTAGATATGTAAAAGTAAAGGCCCCTCTTTGTCTCCATGAAGCTTACAAAATAACGTATTAACTATTATTACTATTAGTATTAGTCAAAGTTCCAACTTCACTGCAATGGGTCATCCCCATTATGCTCCGTTCCTGTGCCAGTGAATACCACACAAAATGCTCCCCACTGTCCAGTGTGAAAAGTGGAATAGACAGGAGTCTCGGCAATCCAACAGCCCGCACAGGTACACTGCATAATGCCGCCACTGCCAGAATGCCAATACAAAATGAATCCACAAAAGCCATAGTTCATCGTCGTTGGACTCAGGTTTTCTCACATGGCTCGGTCTTTTACAGCAGGGCGACCCGCCAATAGTATTGCATAAAGCACGAACTCCGCAGCTTCAGCACTGACTACCAGGAGTCTCCTGAAAAATGTACTCGTGAACCGAAAAGGCAAATCAGTCAATTCAGCAACAGCCGGTAGCCATTGTTCCGAGCATGCAGGTCACTGTACAGGACAGATGTAAAAGCATTCCATGCGAATTTCACAGCTCACAGTGTCGCGCACACATTCCTCAGTAGCAGGGCGACGGAACCATGTACTACCAGTCCAACATGAGGAAAATGTGATTGCACACCACAGGCCGTAACGGTTCAACACCTAACTGCCATGTTGGCGACCGGAAGTGTTACGTAACGTATTAAGATTAAGTATTTATTAATATATTATTATTATTATTGTTTATCACATTATTTGGAGCTAACTCCGTCCATTGACCGATCAGACTTCGATGGATGATTGGGTCAATAGCACATATGCTGTCTTTACTTCCAACAAACTGTCCTAGTGCCATGTGAGGCTGGGTCGACCAAGGGGCCCACGTCAATGATGAATTGGGTTCAAACACGACCCCTAGGCCAGCAATTTGGGCACGTTGGTATTGCAGCTTCCAATAGACGTTAGTTGAAAATGAGTTCACTTTGAACCTTGGCTAGGCAGCCTGTAAAAGCTTTATTTCCCAGAGCTCTGGAGCTAAAAATGCACACACAAAATGTACACACAGGGAGGCAGTAACAGTTGTCATTATTTTATGTAAAATTGACTTGTCTGATCATTGACGGTGTTACTGAATATATTAGCAGGAAATCATCATATATCAAATCTAGCTGATAAATTACCTTGGATATAGTCTGTCCACATCCTAGTGCTATAGGTTAAACTGCAGAAGGGGACCACGAGAAACACTAGAACTAGCGGAATCATAAAAATCACATGTGTAATTACTCCACTCAATTTGGATGTCATTACAAGAATAATCACAATGTAAATCTAACTCATTATTTTCTTAGTCATTTACCACAAGTTCACAAATTCATTTCAATGTTAGCTTTTTAGGAGGCACCTTTTTGGATTTCCAACATATTTTTTTTTCTATGAAAACAGTCAAAATATTCTCACTTCAACAACAACGCTTGTTTGCTTTATCTTCTCATAACCAACTCATACTTTTTGAACTTATTATTAGCATAGTCAACAAATGCCTGAAGAAGTTAGATGTGTCAGCCAAAAAGTGCAAATATTGCAGCTCTGCTGTAAACAGGCACAATGCAATTACATCCAAAACAAATATTTTGAACGGATGAAGAAGGAGAAGAAGAAGAAGAAGAAGAACTTATTATTATGAGCTTGAATATATGTATGCACATTTGGCCAGTTTCAGGCAGTAGTCACATAATGAAGAATTGATTGTACTGAGCTTCGGTTTATTCACACACACCGATAAATGACGTATGGTTTTCACACATACTTATTCAGAGCATTGTAAGGGGACAGACCGCTTCCTTCATCTCAGCCTTTCCTTTGTAGAGAAATCACTGATACCAATTTTATGAGGCAAAAAATACTGGTGTTGACTGCAACATCGTGGAAATTATATGCAACTAATTTTAAATCCACCCTTTGCTTTTTATAAGATTACCATTATAGGGTACTCATTTATCCAACAGCTTAAAAGACATATCCGAAGACATGTGTCTGTTGAACTATCACATGATTTATTCCAAGACACTCATCACAATAGCCGTTGAAGAAATATAATGAGTAAGTGAACTCAGGACATCAAAGACACCTTTAGGCATGAAAATTCATGAGGCAGGAGAACAGGTGAAAGATCTAAAGTCATACTGGCAGGACGTGATGAAAGCGACATTCTGGAGAGATCATATGCTTATTGGAAAATATTAAATTTTGCCATGAATGAGAATTGAACTCCAGACTATTATGTTAGTGTACTAATGCACTAATTGCTACAGCCCATATGATTACCTTGACTTTTTTACTTTTAGTATCTTGAATATTTTAGAACTTACTACATCCTTTCACAGATTGATTGATGTTCACATCTATTTTACAGTTGTGTGTGCATAACTTGGAAAAGAATTGCTGAAGAAGCTAGGGAGATCTGCATAAAGTAGAACAAGAGCTTGTAAAGTCAGCCCAAAAATAGCCAGTCACTGCTGCAGCCCTGTTGTTTCACGTGGAATATAGAGGTATGGGGATTTACAGCTGTGTTGTTGGGCTAAATATTCAGTTAACTTATTTAGCATGTCGCATTGCACATTAGTAATGTGGTTATTTCGGTCACAGGCATAGGGGGACAGTTAAGGCTGTTGTATTGCAAATAAAGAGATACCCAGTACCTCACACCAGGCAGCAACTGGTTCTGTGCTGGTTTTACAGAGCCCCACACAAGACTTCTGCCATATGACCTCATCATATACCACTGATAAATGGCTACTACAGACTTGGACACCACAAGGTACAAGAGGAACAAGGACAGATGAGATAACATAGACGACCCGGGAAGGTTAACCCGGTCAACAAATGCCTGCAGAAATCGGATGTGTCGGCCTAACGGCGCAATAACACAGCTCTGCTGTAAACAGGCACAATGCAATCATGTCTGAAAAAAACTCCGGATGAACGCAGAAGAAGAAGAAGATAGACCAAGACTGAACAGGCATGGGATTTTGAAGTTGGTGGCTCTTAGAGATGCAGTGTCTAGAAACCAACAACTGGAAAAGCCTATAGCACTCACATCAGCCTATCCCAAAATCATGGGAATATGAACAGATATTCCATAATTTTTGACAAATGGGTTCTAATGTCCTCTGAGTGTGATTCCTACTAAAGGATACCATTATCATCATGTTGTAGGTCAGCATGGCCGAATGGATTAGAACGCGTGTTCTCTAAGGGGTTCAACCTCTGCATCGGACAATTGGACTAAAATGTTGACCTGTCGTCCTTGACTTGGGGACGTAAATTACAAGTACCCCTGAAGTCGGAGTGGGTCACCTGATGGCGAGGGACACTGTTAATAGGGAAAGCTAATCCACACACAAAAATCAGTCCAGCACTACTAGAAGTAGTATGTATGGACTACGCTTGAGTTCAAAGCGAGCGAGCACCCAAAAAATTTTTTTTAATAATGTCGTAGATTTTTTTCAGAACATTGCTTTCAACACAGTCTACCAAAAAGTGTCTGGAACTCTGGCCATGTCTCCCGCCTCATGCTGCCTCATGCCCCAGGTGTCTGCAGTGTCTGGAACTCTGGCCATGTCTCCCGCCTCATGCCCCGGGTGTCTGGAACTCTGGCCATGTCTCATGCCTCATGCCCCAGGTGTCTGGAACTCTGGTCATGTCCCATGCCTCATGCCCCAGGTGTCTGGAACTCTGGTCATGTCTCCCGCCTCATACCCCAGGTGTCTGGAACTCTGGCCATGTCTCCCGCCTCATGCCCCAGGTGTCTGGAACTCTGGCCATGTCTCCTGCGTCATGCCCCAGGTGTCTGGAACTCTGGCCATGTCCCCCGCCTCATTCAGCCTCATGTCCCAGGTGTCTGCAGTGTCTGGAACTCTGGCCATGTCCCCCGCCTCATGCCCTAGGTGTCTGCAGTGTCTGGAACTCTGGCCATGTCCCCCGCCTCATTCAGCCTCATGTCCCAGGTGTCTGCAGTGTCTGGAACTCTGGCCATGTCCCCCGCCTCATGCCCTAGGTGTCTGCAGTGTCTGGAACTCTGGCCATGTCCCCCGCCTCATGCCCCAGGTGTCTGGAACTCTGGCCATGTCCCCCGCCTCATTCAGCCTCATGCCCCAGGTGTCTGCAGTGTCTGGAACTCTGGCCATGTCCCCCGCCTCATTCAGCCTCATGCCCCAGGTGTCTGGAACTCTGGCCATGTCCCCCGCCTCATTCAGCCTCATGCCCCAGGTGTCTGGAACTCTGGCCATGTCCCCCGCCTCATGTCCCAGGTGTCTGCAGTGTCTGGAACTCTGGCCATGTCCCCCGCCTCATTCAGCCTCATGCCCCAGGTGTCTGGAACTCTGGCCATGTCCCCCGCCTCATGTCCCAGGTGTCTGCAGTGTCTGGAACTCTGGCCATGTCCCCCGCCTCATGTCCCAGGTGTCTGCAGTGTCTGGAACTCTGGCCATGTCTCCCGTCTCATGCCCCAGGTGTCTGGAACTCTGGCCATGCCCCCCGCCTCATTCAGCCTCATGCCCCAGGTGTCTGGAACTCTGGCCATGCCCCCCGCCTCATTCAGCCTCATGCCCCAGGTGTCTGGAACTCTGGCCATGCCCCCCGCCTCATTCAACCTCATGCCCCAGGTGTCTGGAACTCTGGCCATGCCCCCCGCCTCATTCAGCCTCATGCCCCAGGTGTCTGGAACTCTGGCCATGTCCCCCGTCTCATGCCCCAGGTGTCTGGAACTCTGGCCATGTCTCCCGCCTCATGCCCCAGGTGTCTGGAACTCTGGCCATGTCCCCCGCCTCATTCAGCCTCATGCCCCAGGTGTCTGCAGTGTCTGGAACTCTGGCCATGTCCCCCGCCTCATGCCCCAGGTGTCTGCAGTGTCTGGAACTCTGGCCATGTCCCCCGCCTCATGCCCCAGGTGTCTGGAACTCTGGCCATGTCCCATGCCTCATGCAGCCTCATGCCCCAGGTGTCTGCAGTGTCTGGAACTCTGGCCATGTCTCCCGCCTCATGCCCCAGGTGTCTGGAACTCTGGCCATGTCTCCTGCGTCATGCCCCAGGTGTCTGGAACTCTGGCCATGTCTCCTGCGTCATGCCCCAGGTGTCTGGAACTCTGGCCATGTCTCCTGCGTCATGCCCCAGGTGTCTGGAACTCTGGCCATGTCTCCTGCGTCATGCCCCAGGTGTCTGGAACTCTGGCCATGTCTCCTGCGTCATGCCCCAGGTGTCTGGAACTCTGGCCATGTCTCCTGCCTCATGCCCCAGGTGTCTGGAACTCTGGCCATGTCCCCCGCCTCATGCCCCAGGTGTCTGGAACTCTGGCCATGTCCCCCGCCTCATTCAGCCTCATGTCCCAGGTGTCTGCAGTGTCTGGAACTCTGGCCATGTCCCCCGCCTCATGCCCCAGGTGTCTGCAGTGTCTGGAACTCTGGCCATGTCCCCCGCCTCATGCCCCAGGTGTCTGGAACTCTGGCCATGTCCCTCGCCTCATTCAGCCTCATGCCGCAGGTGTCTGGAACTCTGGCCATGTCCCTCGCCTCATTCAGCCTCTTGCCCCAGGTGTCTGCAGTGTCTGGAACTCTGGCCATGTCCCCCGCCTCATTCAGCCTCATGCCCCAGGTGTCTGCAGTGTCTGGAACTCTGGCCATGTCCCCCGCCTCATGCCCCAGGTGTCTGCAGTGTCTGGAACTCTGGCCATGTCCCCCGCTTCATGCCCCAGGTGTCTGGAACTCTGGCCATGTCCCATGCCTCATGCCCCAGGTGTCTGGAACTCTGGCCATGTCCCCCGCCTCATTCAGCCTCATGCCCCAGGTGTCTGGAACTCTGGCCATGTCCCCCGCCTCATTCAGCCTCATGCCCCAGGTGTCTGGAACTCTGGCCATGTCCCCCGCCTCATGCCCCAGGTGTCTGGAACTCTGGCCATGTCCCCCGCCTCATGCCCCAGGTGTCTGGAACTCTGGCCATGTCCCCCGCCTCATTCAGCCTCATGCCCCAGGTGTCTGCAGTGTCTGGAACTCTGGCCATGTCCCATGCCTCATGCCCCAGGTGTCTGCAGTGTCTGGAACTCTGGCCATGTCCCCCGCCTCATGCCCCAGGTGTCTGGAACTCTGGCCATGTCCCCCGCCTCATTCAGCCTCATGCCCCAGGTGTCTGGAACTCTGGCCATGTCCCCCGCCTCATTCAGCCTCATGCCCCAGGTGTCTGGAACTCTGGCCATGTCCCCCGCCTCATTCAGCCTCATGCCCCAGGTGTCTGGAACTCTGGCCATGTCCCCCGCCTCATTCAGCCTCATGCCCCAGGTGTCTGGAACTCTGGCCATGTCTCCCGCCTCATGCCCCAGGTGTCTGGAACTCTGGCCATGTCTCCCGCCTCATGTTCCAGGTGTCTGGAACTCTGGCCATGTCCCCCGCCTCATTCAGCCTCATGCCCCAGGTGTCTGCAGTGTCTGGAACTCTGGCCATGTCCCCCGCCTCATGTCCCAGGTGTCTGCAGTGTCTGGAACTCTGGCCATGTCCCCCGCCTCATGTCCCAGGTGTCTGCAGTGTCTGGAACTCTGGCCATGTCCCCCGCCTCATGTCCCAGGTGTCTGCAGTGTCTGGAACTCTGGCCATGTCTCCCGCCTCATGCCCCAGGTGTCTGGAACTCTGGCCATGCCCCCCCGCCTCATTCAGCCTCATGCCCCAGGTGTCTGGAACTCTGGCCATGTCCCCCGTCTCATGCCCCAGGTGTCTGGAACTCTGGCCATGTCTCCCGCCTCATGCCCCAGGTGTCTGGAACTCTGGCCATGTCCCCCGCCTCATTCAGCCTCATGCCCCAGGTGTCTGCAGTGTCTAGAACTCTGGTCATGTCTCCCGCCTCATGCCTCCGGTGTCTGCAGTGTCTGGAACTCTGGTCATGTCTCCCGCCTCATGTCCCAGGTGTCTGCAGTGTCTGGAACTCTGGTCATGTCTCCCGCCTCATGCCTCAGGTGTCTGCAGTGTCTGGAACTCTGGCCATGTCTCCCGCCTCATGTCCCAGGTGTCTGCAGTGTCTGGAACTCTGGTCATGTCTCATGCCTCAGGTGTCTGCAGTGTCTGGAACTCTGGTCATGTCTCCCGCCTCATGCCTCAGGTGTCTGCAGTGTCTGGAACTCTGGCCATGTCCCCCGCCTCATGTCCCAGGTGTCTGTAGTGTCTGGAACTCTGGCCATGACTCCCGCCTCATGCCCCAGGTGTCTGGAACTCTGGCCATGCCCCCCGCCTCATTCAACCTCATGCCCCAGGTGTCTGGAACTCTGGCCATGTCTCCCGCCTCATGCCCCAGGTGTCTGGAACTCTGGCCATGTCTCCCGCCTCATGCCCCAGGTGTCTGGAACTCTGGCCATGTCCCCCGCCTCATTCAGCCTCATGTCCCAGGTGTCTGCAGTGTCTGGAACTCTGGCCATGTCCCCCGCCTCATGCCCCAGGTGTCTGCAGTGTCTGGAACTCTGGCTATGTCCCCCGCCTCATGCCCCAGGTGTCTGTAACTCTGGCCATGTCCCATGCCTCATGCAGCCTCATGCCCCAGGTGTCTGTAACTCTGGCCATGTCCCCCGCCTCATGCCCCAGGTGTCTGGAACTCTGGTCATGTCTCCCGCCTCATGCCCCAGGTGTCTGGAACTCTGGTCATGTCTCCCGCCTCATGCCCCAGGTGTCTGGAACTCTGGTCATGTCCCATGCCTCATGCCCCAGGTGTCTGGAACTCTGGCCATGTCCCCCGCCTCATGTCCCAGGTGTCTGCAGTGTCTGGAACTCTGGCCATGTCCCCCGCCTCATGTCCCAGGTGTCTGCAGTGTCTGGAACTCTGGCCATGTCCCCCGCCTCATGCCCCAGGTGTCTGGAACTCTGGCCATGTCCCCCGCCTCATGCCCCAGGTGTCTGTAACTCTGGCCATGTCCCATGCCTCATGCTGCCTCATGCCTCAGGTGTCTGCAGTGTCTGGAACTCTGGCCATGTCTCCCGCCTCATGCCCCAGGTGTCTGGAACTCTGGTCATGTCTCCTGCCTCATGCCCCAGGTGTCTGGAACTCTGGCCATGTCTCCTGCGTCATGCCCCAGGTGTCTGGAACTCTGGCCATGTCCCCCGCCTCATTCAGCCTCATGTCCCAGGTGTCTGCAGTGTCTGGAACTCTGGCCATGTCCCCCGCCTCATTCAGCCTCATGTCCCAGGTGTCTGCAGTGTCTGGAACTCTGGCCATGTCCCCCGCCTCATGCCCCAGGTGTCTGCAGTGTCTGGAACTCTGGCCATGTCCCCCGCCTCATGCCCCAGGTGTCTGGAACTCTGGCCATGTCCCTCGCCTCATTCAGCCTCTTGCCCCAGGTGTCTGCAGTGTCTGGAACTCTGGCCATGTCCCCCGCTTCATGCCCCAGGTGTCTGGAACTCTGGCCATGTCCCTCGCCTCATTCAGCCTCATGCCCCAGGTGTCTGGAACTCTGGCCATGTCCCCCGCCTCATTCAGCCTCTTGCCCCAGGTGTCTGCAGTGTCTGGAACTCTGGCCATGTCCCCCGCCTCATTCAGCCTCATGCCCCAGGTGTCTGCAGTGTCTGGAACTCTGGCCATGTCCCCCGCCTCATGCCCCAGGTGTCTGCAGTGTCTGGAACTCTGGCCATGTCCCCCGCTTCATGCCCCAGGTGTCTGGAACTCTGGCCATGTCCCCCGCCTCATTCAGCCTCATGCCCCAGGTGTCTGCAGTGTCTGGAACTCTGGCCATGTCTCCCGCCTCATGCCCCAGGTGTCTGGAACTCTGGCCATGCCCCCCCGCCTCATTCAGCCTCATGCCCCAGGTGTCTGGAACTCTGGCCATGTCCCCCGTCTCATGCCCCAGGTGTCTGGAACTCTGGCCATGTCTCCCGCCTCATGCCCCAGGTGTCTGGAACTCTGGCCATGTCCCCCGCCTCATTCAGCCTCATGCCCCAGGTGTCTGCAGTGTCTAGAACTCTGGTCATGTCTCCCGCCTCATGCCTCAGGTGTCTGCAGTGTCTGGAACTCTGGTCATGTCTCCCGCCTCATGTCCCAGGTGTCTGCAGTGTCTGGAACTCTGGTCATGTCTCCCGCCTCATGCCTCAGGTGTCTGCAGTGTCTGGAACTCTGGCCATGTCTCCCGCCTCATGTCCCAGGTGTCTGCAGTGTCTGGAACTCTGGTCATGTCTCATGCCTCAGGTGTCTGCAGTGTCTGGAACTCTGGCCATGTCCCCCGCCTCATGTCCCAGGTGTCTGCAGTGTCTGGAACTCTGGCCATGACTCCCGCCTCATGCCCCAGGTGTCTGGAACTCTGGCCATGCCCCCCGCCTCATTCAACCTCATGCCCCAGGTGTCTGGAACTCTGGCCATGTCTCCCGCCTCATGCCCCAGGTGTCTGGAACTCTGGCCATGTCTCCCGCCTCATGCCCCAGGTGTCTGGAACTCTGGCCATGTCCCCCGCCTCATTCAGCCTCATGCCCCAGGTGTCTGCAGTGTCTGGAACTCTGGCCATGTCCCCCGCCTCATGCCCCAGGTGTCTGCAGTGTCTGGAACTCTGGCTATGTCCCCCGCCTCATGCCCCAGGTGTCTGTAACTCTGGCCATGTCCCATGCCTCATGCAGCCTCATGCCCCAGGTGTCTGGAACTCTGGTCATGTCTCCCGCCTCATGCCCCAGGTGTCTGGAACTCTGGTCATGTCCCCCGCCTCATGCCCCAGGTGTCTGGAACTCTGGTCATGTCTCCCGCCTCATGCCCCAGGTGTCTGGAACTCTGGCCATGTCTCCCGCCTCATGCCCCAGGTGTCTGGAACTCTGGCCATGTCCCCCGCCTCATTCAGCCTCATGCCCCAGGTGTCTGCAGTGTCTGGAACTCTGGCCATGTCCCCCGCCTCATGCCCCAGGTGTCTGCAGTGTCTGGAACTCTGGCTATGTCCCCCGCCTCATGCCCCAGGTGTCTGTAACTCTGGCCATGTCCCATGCCTCATGCAGCCTCATGCCCCAGGTGTCTGTAACTCTGGCCATGTCCCCCGCCTCATGCCCCAGGTGTCTGGAACTCTGGTCATGTCTCCCGCCTCATGCCCCAGGTGTCTGGAACTCTGGTCATGTCTCCCGCCTCATGCCCCAGGTGTCTGGAACTCTGGTCATGTCCCATGCCTCATGCCCCAGGTGTCTGGAACTCTGGCCATGTCCCCCGCCTCATGTCCCAGGTGTCTGCAGTGTCTGGAACTCTGGCCATGTCCCCCGCCTCATGTCCCAGGTGTCTGCAGTGTCTGGAACTCTGGCCATGTCCCCCGCCTCATGCCCCAGGTGTCTGGAACTCTGGCCATGTCCCCCGCCTCATGCCCCAGGTGTCTGTAACTCTGGCCATGTCCCATGCCTCATGCTGCCTCATGCCTCAGGTGTCTGCAGTGTCTGGAACTCTGGCCATGTCTCCCGCCTCATGCCCCAGGTGTCTGGAACTCTGGTCATGTCTCCTGCCTCATGCCCCAGGTGTCTGGAACTCTGGCCATGTCTCCTGCGTCATGCCCCAGGTGTCTGGAACTCTGGCCATGTCCCCCGCCTCATTCAGCCTCATGTCCCAGGTGTCTGCAGTGTCTGGAACTCTGGCCATGTCCCCCGCCTCATTCAGCCTCATGTCCCAGGTGTCTGCAGTGTCTGGAACTCTGGCCATGTCCCCCGCCTCATGCCCCAGGTGTCTGCAGTGTCTGGAACTCTGGCCATGTCCCCCGCCTCATGCCCCAGGTGTCTGGAACTCTGGCCATGTCCCTCGCCTCATTCAGCCTCTTGCCCCAGGTGTCTGCAGTGTCTGGAACTCTGGCCATGTCCCCCGCTTCATGCCCCAGGTGTCTGGAACTCTGGCCATGTCCCTCGCCTCATTCAGCCTCATGCCCCAGGTGTCTGGAACTCTGGCCATGTCCCCCGCCTCATTCAGCCTCTTGCCCCAGGTGTCTGCAGTGTCTGGAACTCTGGCCATGTCCCCCGCCTCATTCAGCCTCATGTCCCAGGTGTCTGCAGTGTCTGGAACTCTGGCCATGTCCCCCGCCTCATGCCCCAGGTGTCTGCAGTGTCTGGAACTCTGGCCATGTCCCCCGCTTCATGCCCCAGGTGTCTGGAACTCTGGCCATGTCCCCCGCCTCATTCAGCCTCATGCCCCAGGTGTCTGCAGTGTCTGGAACTCTGGCCATGTCTCCCGCCTCATGCCCCAGGTGTCTGGAACTCTGGCCATGCCCCCCCGCCTCATTCAGCCTCATGCCCCAGGTGTCTGGAACTCTGGCCATGTCCCCCGTCTCATGCCCCAGGTGTCTGGAACTCTGGCCATGTCTCCCGCCTCATGCCCCAGGTGTCTGGAACTCTGGCCATGTCCCCCGCCTCATTCAGCCTCATGCCCCAGGTGTCTGCAGTGTCTAGAACTCTGGTCATGTCTCCCGCCTCATGCCTCAGGTGTCTGCAGTGTCTGGAACTCTGGTCATGTCTCCCGCCTCATGTCCCAGGTGTCTGCAGTGTCTGGAACTCTGGTCATGTCTCCCGCCTCATGCCTCAGGTGTCTGCAGTGTCTGGAACTCTGGCCATGTCTCCCGCCTCATGTCCCAGGTGTCTGCAGTGTCTGGAACTCTGGTCATGTCTCATGCCTCAGGTGTCTGCAGTGTCTGGAACTCTGGCCATGTCCCCCGCCTCATGTCCCAGGTGTCTGCAGTGTCTGGAACTCTGGCCATGACTCCCGCCTCATGCCCCAGGTGTCTGGAACTCTGGCCATGCCCCCCGCCTCATTCAACCTCATGCCCCAGGTGTCTGGAACTCTGGCCATGTCTCCCGCCTCATGCCCCAGGTGTCTGGAACTCTGGCCATGTCTCCCGCCTCATGCCCCAGGTGTCTGGAACTCTGGCCATGTCCCCCGCCTCATTCAGCCTCATGCCCCAGGTGTCTGCAGTGTCTGGAACTCTGGCCATGTCCCCCGCCTCATGCCCCAGGTGTCTGCAGTGTCTGGAACTCTGGCTATGTCCCCCGCCTCATGCCCCAGGTGTCTGTAACTCTGGCCATGTCCCATGCCTCATGCAGCCTCATGCCCCAGGTGTCTGGAACTCTGGTCATGTCTCCCGCCTCATGCCCCAGGTGTCTGGAACTCTGGTCATGTCCCCCGCCTCATGCCCCAGGTGTCTGGAACTCTGGTCATGTCTCCCGCCTCATGCCCCAGGTGTCTGGAACTCTGGTCATGTCTCCCGCCTCATGCCCCAGGTGTCTGGAACTCTGGTCATGTCCCATGCCTCATGCCCCAGGTGTCTGGAACTCTGGCCATGTCCCCCGCCTCATGTCCCAGGTGTCTGCAGTGTCTGGAACTCTGGCCATGTCCCCCGCCTCATGTCCCAGGTGTCTGCAGTGTCTGGAACTCTGGCCATGTCCCCCGCCTCATGCCCCAGGTGTCTGGAACTCTGGCCATATCCCCCGCCTCATGCCCCAGGTGTCTGTAACTCTGGCCATGTCCCATGCCTCATGCTGCCTCATGCCTCAGGTGTCTGCAGTGTCTGGAACTCTGGCCATGTCTCCCGCCTCATGCCCCAGGTGTCTGGAACTCTGGTCATGTCTCCTGCCTCATGCCCCAGGTGTCTGGAACTCTGGCCATGTCTCCTGCGTCATGCCCCAGGTGTCTGGAACTCTGGCCATGTCCCCCGCCTCATTCAGCCTCATGTCCCAGGTGTCTGCAGTGTCTGGAACTCTGGCCATGTCCCCCGCCTCATTCAGCCTCATGTCCCAGGTGTCTGCAGTGTCTGGAACTCTGGCCATGTCCCCCGCCTCATGCCCCAGGTGTCTGCAGTGTCTGGAACTCTGGCCATGTCCCCCGCCTCATGCCCCAGGTGTCTGGAACTCTGGCCATGTCCCTCGCCTCATTCAGCCTCTTGCCCCAGGTGTCTGCAGTGTCTGGAACTCTGGCCATGTCCCCCGCTTCATGCCCCAGGTGTCTGGAACTCTGGCCATGTCCCTCGCCTCATTCAGCCTCATGCCCCAGGTGTCTGGAACTCTGGCCATGTCCCCCGCCTCATTCAGCCTCTTGCCCCAGGTGTCTGCAGTGTCTGGAACTCTGGCCATGTCCCCCGCCTCATTCAGCCTCATGCCCCAGGTGTCTGCAGTGTCTGGAACTCTGGCCATGTCCCCCGCCTCATGCCCCAGGTGTCTGCAGTGTCTGGAACTCTGGCCATGTCCCCCGCTTCATGCCCCAGGTGTCTGGAACTCTGGCCATGTCCCCCGCCTCATTCAGCCTCATGCCCCAGGTGTCTGCAGTGTCTGGAACTCTGGCCATGTCCCCCGCCTCATTCAGCCTCATGCCCCAGGTGTCTGGAACTCTGGCCATGTCCCCCGCCTCATTCAGCCTCATGCCCCAGGTGTCTGCAGTGTCTGGAACTCTGGCCATGTCCCCCGCTTCATGCCCCAGGTGTCTGGAACTCTGGCCATGTCCCCCGCCTCATTCAGCCTCATGCCCCAGGTGTCTGGAACTCTGGCCATGTCCCCCGTCTCATGCCCCAGGTGTCTGGAACTCTGGCCATGTCTCCCGCCTCATGCCCCAGGTGTCTGGAACACTGGCCATGTCCCCCGCCTCATTCAGCCTCATGCCCCAGGTGTCTGCAGTGTCTAGAACTCTGGTCATGTCTCCCGCCTCATGCCTCAGGTGTCTGCAGTGTCTGGAACTCTGGTCATGTCTCCCGCCTCATGTCCCAGGTGTCTGCAGTGTCTGGAACTCTGGTCATGTCTCCCGCCTCATGCCTCAGGTGTCTGCAGTGTCTGGAACTCTGGCCATGTCTCCCGCCTCATGTCCCAGGTGTCTGCAGTGTCTGGAACTCTGGTCATGTCTCATGCCTCAGGTGTCTGCAGTGTCTGGAACTCTGGTCATGTCTCCCGCCTCATGCCTCAGGTGTCTGCAGTGTCTGGAACTCTGGTCATGTCTCCCGCCTCATGTCCCAGGTGTCTGCAGTGTCTGGAACTCTGGTCATGTCTCCCGCCTCATGCCTCAGGTGTCTGCAGTGTCCTGTGTCCATTTTCATGCTAGTTGATCCCTGCTTCTTCACCCAGGAACCCTGCAGTCCATCAATGTTATTTCCAAGCCACTGTGATGACTAAATTAGTAACAGTATTTCAGTTGGCGAGACATGAAACTGTTTATGAGCCAGTTTTGTTCGATGTTAAGATCTCGTAGAATATCATTATTTCATCTCATCATCTTTCCATGTTAAGATCTCGTAGAATGTCATTATTTCATCTCATCATCTTTCCATGTTAAGATCTCGTAGAATGTCATTATTTCATCTCATCATCTTTCCATGTTAAGATCTCGTAGAATATCATTATTTCATCTCATCATCTTTCCATGTTAAGATCTCGTAGAATGTCATTATTTCATCTCATCATCATTCCATGTTAAGATCTCGTAGAATGTCATTATTTCATCTCATCATCTTTCCATGTTAAGATCTCGTAGAATGTCATTATGTCATCTCATCTTTCCATGTTAAGATCTCGTAGAATATCATTATTTCATCTCATCATCTTTCCATGTTAAGATCTCGTAGAATGTCATTATTTCATCTCATCATCTTTCCATGTTAAGATCTTGTAGAATGTCATTATTTCATCTCATCATCCTTCCATGTTAAGATCTCATAGAATATTATTTCATCTCATCATCTTTCCATGTTAAGATCTCGTAGAATGTCATTATTTCATCTCATCATCTTTCCATGTTAAGATCTCGTAGAATGTCATTATTTCATCTCATCATCCTTCCATGTTAAGATCTCGTAGAATGTCATTATTTCATCTCATCATCCTTCCATGTTAAGATCTCATAGAATATTATTTCATCTCATCATCTTTCCATGTTAAGATCTCGTAGAATGTCATTATTTCATCTCATCATCTTTCCATGTTAAGATCTCGTAGAATGTCATTATTTCATCTCATCATCTTTCCATGTTAAGATCTCGTAGAATTTCATTATTTCATCTCATCATCTTTCCATGTTAAGATCTCGTAGAATGTCATTATTTCATCTCATCATCTTTCCATGTTAAGATCTCGTAGAATATCATTATTTCATCTCATCATCTTTCCATGTTAAGATCTCGTAGAATGTCATTATTTCATCTCATCATCTTTCCATGTTAAGATCTTGTAGAATGTCATTATTTCATCTCATCATCCTTCCATGTTAAGATCTCATAGAATATTATTTCATCTCATCATCTTTCCATGTTAAGATCTCGTAGAATGTCATTATTTCATCTCATCATCCTTCCATGTTAAGATCTCGTAGAATGTCATTATTTCATCTCATCATCCTTCCATGTTAAGATCTCGTAGAATGTCATTATTTCATCTCCTCATCCTTCCATGTTAAGATCTCATAGAATATTATTTCATCTCATCATCTTTCCATGTTAAGATCTCGTAGAATGTCATTATTTCATCTGATCATCTTTCCATGTTAAGATCTCGTAGAATGTCATTATTTCATCTCATCATCTTTCCATGTTAAGATCTCGTACATAGACACGCATAGTATTATTTGGCACTCACAGAGGAAGAAGAATGAAATAGAGATTAGAAGACGCACTAGACAACATTACTTCATCTCATCATCTTTCACTTTTGCTGTCAAGCACTGTTGGGAGAAATAGTTGACGTTCCAGCTACCGATGGGTGGCTCTGGATAGTGTCGTTCCGTGACTGTACAATTTCTTTGATGTCATAAATTCATTGTCTTCTCGGGTGTCCTCTTGCTCTCGTATCAGATCTTTTTTATGTTGTGCCAGTGCTGATAACTGATGGTGTTGCATTATAACGAGATGGCCAAACCATTTGAATGTCTACCTTTAAATGTATTTGGCACAAGGTTTTGATCCCACTGTCTGATAAAATCATTTCTGACTTGGTCTCGGATGGTTAAGTTGGCAGCTCCTCTCATGCATCTAATCTTGCAGGTGTTGATTTTGCGTACCTGTGATTGGATAATTTTCAAGTTTGACATTGGTAGCATAGGAACTATTTCAACGGTGTATGATAACTGGATTGTAACAGCGAGACATTGTTCAATGTATGATAACTGGATTGTAACAGCGAGACATTGTTCAATGTATGATAATTGGATTGTAACAGCGAGACATTGTTCAATGTATGATAATTTGATTGGACCAGAAGGGCATTGTTCAATGTATGATAAATTGATTGGAGCAGAAAGGGCATTGTTCAATGTGTGATAAATTGATTGGAACACAAGGACATTGTTCAGCACTTGATAATTTGATTTGTATTATTGAATGTATGATCATTTACTTGGAGCTGGGCGGCATTGATCAGACACATTGACCTTTGAGGTGCATAACTGGGTGTCTCACACTTTCATCGAAAGAGAAACAAAAGAGAAGAAACAAGATAATAAATAAATAATGTCATTGTATTTGTTGTTTATAGGAGCATCAAGCATGATCATGACAGAAAATAGGACTACAGATGAAACAGCAGCTGCAGGCCTGTTCGACATGGTGGATCAACCAACAAAATCATCCGGCAATATCTACTCACCTCTACTTTCAACAGCTACATCATCTAGCAACCATCCTTCACCTCTGGATTCACCAATGAAAGATACAGTACAGTCTTCCGAAAAAACAACACCTAAGCCATTGCCATTGTCATCGAAGAAACAGACAAAAAGGCACGATCACAGGTTGCCAGGTGAGAATGCTAGAGGAAAATGCTCAGCTGTTAGACCGTTTCTGTGCTGCGGAAGTGAGGTGTCTTTGGTAAGTCTAGTTGACGGGTTGGATTTAAATGACAGTTCAAAAGAGCAAACATCTAGTATTGAGTGCACAAGTTCCTCCAATGAGCAACAACCACTGGGCGGTTCTGTATCCAGAAATAGTTCTTTCTGTAAAGGAGAAAATACCCTTAGGGGTAAGGTTCTGAGAAGAAAACGGAGAAAAGATAAACACACAGTGACAAAGAAACCTTGGAGTCAGCGGTTGAGAGGACAGTTGAATTCTAGGTGGAGAATTTGTCAGCAGCAACATGCTGCAGCTCAACTTGACCTTTCACACAGGTCGTTGGCAAATACTGACCTGCAACAGCCATCATCTTTATCTGACCATGATCAGATGTCACAAAGAAGTAGGGCTTTGTCTGTTTCCAGTCATTTTGTTGATCTGACACATATAGCAGATTTTAACATGCTGCGTCCGGTAGATGACATCAATACAAATCAGATAAGAAGGCGAGTGAGGAGGGCTATAGAAATGGCAGATGGGATTGAGGTAGATCCAGCGACATTAACCCGAGCTTATTTTCCGCACAGAGCACTTTCAGGTTCTCCACAACATAGTTTGCTGGGATCTGTTGGTTTATCACAGCTGACAATGCATTCTCCTCCTGCCCTGATGGATGATGATGCCTGGTGGCAGGAGTCAAGGGACAGCTCTCCAGTGGATCATGTTATGTTTACTTCACCCCGTATTCACACACGGGTGGATTTCATTCACTGCCTGGTGCCACAACAGGCCAGAATCCTCAGCTGCCCATTTTACTGGGGTGTGATGGATCGTTATGAAGCGGAACGTCTTCTTGATAGAAAACCTGAAGGAACCTTCCTCCTTCGGGACAGTGCACAAGAAGACTTCTTGTTCTCAGTCAGTTTCAGAAGATACAACAGGTTGTTACATGCCAGAGTGGAACAGTGGAACCACAGATTCAGCTTTGATGCTCATGATCCGGCAGTGTTTTCATCACCGAGTGTCTGCGAGCTTCTGCAGCACTTTAAGGATCCTACTTGTTGCATGTTCTTTGAGCCTTTGTTGACCCGACCTTTGCCCCGGAACTTTCCATTCCCATTACAGTACATTTGCCGTGCAGTTATCTGTGACTGCACTACTTATGACCAGATCAGTGTGCTGCCACTCCCGAACAGCTTGAAGCAATTTCTACAAGCTTACCACTACAAACAGAAAGTTAGAGTGCGTCATTTTGACGGGACGGGGGTGGTATTTGACCCTGCACAGATGATTGTGTATTCCGTAGATTAACAGATTAATAGCTGGTGACATAATATTTTCACTATATGTGGCATGTGTTTTTAAAACTAGTAGATCTTATTCTGTGGGCTCCATGGTGAAGGGGTTATGGATGCAGTTTGTAATCCCGCATACCACGTTCGAATCACAGCTGTGGATGATTTGGCAGTGGATTGCCATACATTGGTTTTTTTTTATGAAATGGTATGAGTGCCCGTCATTCAAAAAGCAATGGCAAACTACTGAATTCAACTTGCCCAGGAATCACGAACAGCCAAAAATACTGGGGTTGACTGCTACATCCTGTATAGGATATGGAACTAACTAAAAAGATCTTATTCTTCCTCTTTCCTCTTTTGAGATAACGCATGTGTTTTTAAAACTAGATCTTCTTTCTCGTACCTCTTTTGAGGTAATAATGTGTGTTTTTAAAACTAGTATATCTTCTTCCTCTTCTGAGTGGAGTCCTTCACACCGACTGTCCTTCAGAGGTCAGTGTGTCCGACTTCAGCACACATTTGTGAGAGTTCCTTCTTCTAGACAGATTCCATCCACAATCACTGGCAGCTTTCTTCTCCAGATTTCCAAAGGTTGTGGGATTGTGAAAGTGCACAACTGGCACTTGGACCTCCTGCTTTAAGCCCTTAGCCGAGAAGGTTAGGTGCCCAGTCTCATTACTCAGGAAGTGTATGATAAGAGAAATTATTGATTCTTGTAAAAATGCCTAGCTCTGTATTAAGTAAATGCTAGGTGCTTAATTTCATTACTCATGACATCAAGGGAGTGTATGATATCATTAGAAATGATTCTCATCTCATCTTGTTCCTCTTGTACCTTGCGGTGTCGAGGTGAAGTATAAACAGCGGGAGAGTGCCCACTTTTGGGCTTCATGTATCGATATTCCCATGGACTCTGCTATTCCCTACATCCATCGTTTACGTCGTCGGCCTCTTCCTCTGCTTCCCTCTGGTCTGTACATCATTGCTTGTGGTATACTGTTAGTTGGTAACCTACTTGCATGGCCAAACCATTAGACTTGCTGCTTTCTAATAAAATCTACTTCTGCTATATCCCCCCACTTTAGTCCTGATTTCTTCATTTCTGATCTCTCATCTTGATGCAGTGAATATTCTTCTCAGGAATCTCATTTCTGTTGTTGTGATTTTTTTCCATCATTGTCCAGGTTTGGCATTGGTAGCATAGAGTTGGTAGGAAAATTGTTTTGTAGAGGGCTTTCTTAGTAACTATTGATACATGTTTGTTCTTTAGTACTGGTGCCATTTGTCCAATAAGTTGGTTCGCCTTATTGCATCTATTTTCGATCTCGTCTTATGATTTGCCATTTGATATTATAATTCCTAGGTACTTGAAGCTCTTTTCTTGTTTCAGGGGGTGTTCGTTTAGGTGAATCATTGTTTTTTCTTCTTTGGTTATAGTCTCTACCTCTGTTTTACTTGTTCTAATTTTAATGTTATGTTCCTTACATATTTTGTTTAGACTATTCATGTGGTCTTGTAATTCTGCTTCTCATTTTGCTATTAGTGCTTGGTCGTCTGCAAATAGGAGTTCTTTAATGGTGTAATTTGCCGATGGTTGTTCTTCTGTGTTTTGTTTGTCATGCTGTGTTCTTGTGGTCTCTGTTTGGCTGGTTTCTTTACATATGTTGTCTATATACAGAGTGTGCCAGAAAAATGTATACACAGTAATCGCCCACGTTTAAATGTAATCGCAACAATTGAGTATATTATTTTAATAATGTCATCAAAACTTGTCGTATTACACCTTTTGTAGAATGCATTACGGTAGCAATGTGTTGCATGAAATGTTTAAAATGATGACATAAGCTGCATTGTTACATTGCTAAGGTAATTGTTCAAAAATCGAAACTGCAATTACATTTAAACTGGTGAGTGATTACTGTGTATATATTTTTCTGGCCCACTCGGTATGTTATGAACAAGAGAGGGGACAGGACAAAACCTTGTCATACTCTGGATTTTATGGTGAAGGGTTCTGAGTGTCTCCCAGTTGTTCTCACTATGCATTCACTGTTGTTTTATAAGCTTCTACACAAGTTTGTTAGATGTGTACTCGCTCCATATCATTCAAGGATTTCCCACAGGTTTTTTCTATCTACTCTTATCAACTACAAGTGCCTTTTCTTGGTCAACAAAGGCTAAATAGAGTGTTTCATTAAATTTGATTGATTTTTCTATAAGTTGTCTAAGAGCAAAAATGGCATCTGTGCATCCATGTTTTTCCTAAATCCAAGTTGTTTCGCTTAGCTGGGGTTCTATGGTAGTTTGTAATCTTTTCTCAAGAATTTTGCAAAATATTTTCCCAGTATAAACCAGTATATTCATTCCCAGTGTGACTCAACAGGGAAATGCCTCTGTATTGTGTGCAGTCTCTTTTACTGCCCTTGTTGTTCCAAATTAGAATAATTATGGCATTTCCCCAGTCCCGAGGTTTCTGTTGTTCTACCCAAACAAGGTTAAATAGTCTATGTAGCGATGATGTTCCTACTTCTCTTGCTGCTTTAATTAGTTCATCTGGTATTTCATCTAGTCCCGGTTGATTTATTCTATGGGACTAATCTGATGATTTCTCTAATTTCTTCTTTCATTATGTCTTTGGAGAAGCCATCATATTAGCCCCATTGAATAAATCACCGTCCTAAATTTTTATTTTGGACGTAATTGCGTTGTGCCTGATTACAGCAGAGCTGCGATATTTGCGCCTTTTGACCGACACATCTGACTTCTTCAGGCATTTGTCCACCGGGTTAACCTTTCCTGGTGTATACAGTAATCTAAGAATTTACTTGACATTTAAGTTCGTAAGCCCTGACTTTGTTCTTTAGTAATTATGAAATGGTTTATGACTCGCATGTTGCCAAAAGAAAGATGCATGCTTTCAAAACTATTATTTTAAGTTATTTGCTAGTGTTGTGTTGTAAGTCAGATATGCTTGCTTGTGTTCGTTGGCTTGAGCTCCAACGCGAAGTCCTGTATGTCGGATGAAGGCATCCTGTTGCCCAACATCAGTGTGCTGTCATACAGGACTTGAGGTTTGCGTGAGTATCCGTTGTCCCATGTCTGGCTTATTGGTGTGCAGACTGGTGGTTCCTCGCCATACAGGCAGACACTCTCCGAATTCGGAGGAATCGGCGATCCTACTGACCTTAGCCAGGACCCCGAAGGGACCTGTTGCCCAGGACGCTCGGCGAGGACGCGTCAATAGGTCTTGGCCAGTATATAACCCAGCCCTGGTGCCTTGGAAACACCTCTGCGTCCCGTCAGATATGACTGAACTACCATATAGCAGTAGATGGAACTACCTACTTTCTGTTAGTACCGAATGTTGTGCCATAGGCCCTTACCTGATTCAGTGTCAAACAAAACAGTGGGTTGGGACCAAACATGGTACACAATCAAATGAACAAGTATCTTAATATAAATTTCCATTCACTGAGATTGAAATAACATGATGTCCCTAGTATGGCAATATAGTATCCTTTGATACTGAATCAGTTAATACTGTTTGACCTCAGTATTGTATGGCCAGTCTACATCGACTTGGACAGCTCCCATTGTTGTTGTTGATTTTAGAGCCATTTGTAATTTCTTTCATCATCATCATCATCTTCCACTTCTGCCGTCAAGCGTTGTGGGGAGGAATAATTTGCGTTCCAGCGCCCGGTGGACGGCACTGGATAGTGTATTTTCTTTATTGGTTGTGAATTCTGATTTACATGTTGTGAATTTTGATTTACATGTTGTTGTGAATTTTTATTTACATATTTTATTTTAAGTTCAAAATAAGGCTTTAGTCTTCGTTGTCTCTTTTGATGAACATGATTACTCTGGTCATGCCGTAGTAATATTTGAGAAGAGGGCTAGGTCATGGACATGTCTGAGTTCTGGAATACAACAGACATATATAATTAAAAACTGTCTTTTCCAGCATGAATTTGAATAGCAAAGACACAAACAATAGATTGCAACATTTAATGCCTGGCAAATTTCACTTTATTTTTATCAAGTGCACTCTCCAAAAGTCACACAACATAAACTGAAAGGATTTATCTCCTTGCTTTAGGTTATTTTGTGTGACTTCTGTAGTATGCACCTGACAAGTGGCAGCGATATATGCCAGGCAATAAAGTGTGCAGTCTATTGTTAGTGTCTTTATTAAACATGTATAAATTAAGAAAATTAGGTGGTGGGACATAGTTTATATAATTGTTTTACATTATGTACGTTTGTGTGGATAGAGAGAGAGGATGGAAACAGACACGTTTGAAAAATAGCGTGCAACATTTACCCGTTTACATATGATAATGTAGGTATCACATAATGAATTTCAACAACTTTCAAACAGAATATCACCTTCAATTCCATCAAAGGCATGTGGTAGTATGGTGACTAACCGGTGTGGTAGTGAAGTGGCTAACCGGTGGTAGTGACTAACCGGTGTGGTAGTGTAGCGACTAACCGGTGTGGTAGTGTAGCGACTAACCAGTGTTGATAGTGTAGCGACTAACTGGTGTGGTAGTGTAGTGACTAACCGGTGGTAGTATAGCGACTAACCGGTGTGGTTGTATAGTGACTAACCAGTGTTGGTAGTGTAGCGACTAACTGGTGTGGTAGTATAGCGACTAACCGGTGTGGTTGTATAGTGACTAACCGCTGTGATAGCATACTGGTTTAAGTGTGGTAGCATAGTGCCTCACACCTATAACATAATGGCTGAAGTGTGGTAGCATGACTCTTAGCCATGGTGCATGTGTGGTATCACAATGGCTTCAATGTGGTAGTATGACTTGAGCTGTGGTAGTCATGGTATTCATGGCAGTATAGTGGCTCACAGATGTATTAGTATAATGACTTATTCATGGTAGCATAGTTTGTCACAACTGTGGTGGCATAATGGCTCATATATTTGGTAGCATAATGGCTCACAGCTCTGTGGTAGCATAATGAATTCCAGTTGTATACGACAGCTTACACCCACGTGGTAACTTTGTTTTTCAGGTGTGAGTTGGACATGTGTATCTATATAGGAAGGGGACAAGAGTAGCAACAGCTTGAGAATCAGTGTTTTAACCGTCCATCACCTCAGCAAATGATACCTGAACAATCATGTGATGGGCGTGTGTTCAGTGGTAGACATGAGGCAGAGTATGAGTAGCTGCATAATCAAAAGTCATTCTGTGGTGGGATCTTCATGTAGACAGCTGTTAGTTGTACTTTTAGTGCTTGGGAGATGGAACATAAGTTATCATGGTTATCAGATTGTGATGTCCGGGAAGGTTAACCCAGTCAACAAAAGCCCGCAGAAGTCGGCCTAATGACACAAGAACGCAGAACAAGAAGGCACAACGCAATCACGTCCAAAACAAACAAAAAAAAATAAGGATGAGCGCAGAAGAAGAAGATTGTGATGTCAGAAAGGCTAAGTTAACTTTTTGTTTACAAGTGGCCAGAGAAGGTTCAGAATATTCCTAGTGTCAGGGTTTCAGCATGAACTAGCATAGATGCACATCAGAGGAGAGCATGCTACAGATGTGTGGTTGTTGTACTACTTTAGTATTAAGGCCCTATTTATCTATCACCAATGAATGTCCAGAAACATAACTATTGACTATAGGAGCTCAATTTAAGGTTCGTGACAGTTAGGGCCTCATTTGGAATCTCCAACTCCTGTCAAATGACATCATCGTAGCATAATAACCCACAGCTGTGATCGTACACACATGTGGTAACAGTATAGCCCTACCATGCAGCAGTTGAGGATTCAACCCTCAGCGGTGGACAGATTGTCTGTCCAGTTGGTGCAACCTCGTATGGATACCAGAGATTTATATTGGAAAGATAGCCGACAACATAGTGATCATATTACTCAAGTGTCAATTTCATATGGAAGAAATATGAGCCTGACATTTCTATTATGCCTCAGTTGCCTGTAAAATATCATAAACTACACAAAGTAGCACTTGGACCTGCACATATACAGACAGATCAGCATAACTCAACAGAAAATGGCGGTTAAGGGATTTTCCTGAATCTTAAAAATGGAACAAACAAGTAGCGACTGAAAAGTTCTCAAGTAACTTCAGACCAGAGAAGCGGCCCTGAAAACCACAGCAGAAATGTTGACAAAAAAGACAATGGGAAACAAGTAGCTCTCTTTACTGATTCAAAGTCAGATGATCCATTCCCGAAGAGCAGAAACTGCAGAACTAGCTGAAACTAAGAGCAGCACTGCACAAACTATGTCCGACATCCAATAGGGTTGTAATAACAAGGATCCCCTAATACTGCAACATACCTGAAAATGAGGACACAAGACAGATTGGCTGAAATGTATACTGTAAAAAAAAAAACACATAACTCTTAAATTACCTCCAGCAGTTCTTGGTGCATGGACTCCCTCCAACAATTCAAATAAAAACTGTGGATACATGTTGTTGGCCATTACTAGCTTTATATTTTCATGTATGTTTTCTTTCTTTACAGTGATATAACGTGCCATGTTTACTAGCTTCTGTTTGTTGTTTCAGTGGGCTTTACATAATTACATTTAATGTTTGTGACTGAAACTTTGTAACTGTGAGAGGAGAGAGAATTTATTGTAAAACATTGCCGTCTAATTCTTTTTCAAGATAGTTTTACCAGATTGTGTTGTGTGCAGGCAGAATTAAGCTTGATATACATATTTGCTTTTGGCACAGTTTTTGTCTTTTTCAAAATGTTCTTTTTGTGACCCAGAATAAAGCAGTTAATGATTAACACCTGACCATGAAATCATGTCTTTATCCTGTTTATCATAAACCATTTGCATACCTTTATTGGGGAAAACCTGTACAAGTGCATTGTACCTGACCAATAAATCATGAATTTATCCAGTTTATCTTATACATTTGCATACCTTTACCGTGAAAATCCTGCATGAGTGCATTGTATATAAGCAGGACAGAGGGTACTGAATTCTTTAAAGCTAAACTTCATTACGGATTTATATTAAATATTATAATATAATATTAAATAAAATATATAATATAATAAACAATGCTAGAACATCACATCTGAGGAACGCACATTAAACCATACTAGAATATCACATTTATGAAGACACACAATAAACTATACAAGAACATAACATATCTGTGGAGACACACATCCAACCATCTTTAAAAAACAACAAAGACAAAATTTCACTGTCTGAACTAGAGAAAGATGGCCACATTCTGCTTTATTAGACATTTACACTAAAAATTCAAGGTTACAGAAAATACTTGTAAAAATTCAGTCGTAGAATTCTTCATGGTCATCCATACAGAACATATCGCCAGCTCCTGACAGAAAAATTCAGTCGTAGAATTCTTCATGGTCATCCATACAGAACATATCGCCAGCTCCTGATGCGGTAGTGAAGACATCTGCTAGCATGTGTGAAGGTATTTCCGATCCTCTTACCTTCATCGTGTAACATGCCGTCTCTACCTTCTGCAAGCTCTGACGCAGGACTCGTAACTTGTGCCGAAGGTCTCTAGGAATGTTTCCAATTGATGCAAAGGCATCATGAATTGCACGCATCGTCATTGCAACCTAGAATAACCAAGTATATGTGAACATGAAAATACAAATACTCAAGAAATGATCAGAATAGGTAATTGTAAGTTCCCATTGGAACATGTTTGTTTTTTTCCCCATTCGCCCACTCTGAACCCAAGCATAGTCCATACATGTGTTACTACTTCTAGTAGCACTGGACTGATTTTTGTGTGTGAATTAGCTTTCCCTATTACCAGTGTCCCTTGCCATCAGGCGAACCCATTGTGACTTCTGAGGTACTTGTGATTTACGACCCCAAGTCAAGGATGAGAAGTCAACATTTTAGTCCAACTGACTGGTGTAGGGGTTGAACCTGCTACCTCGGCATCAGCACACTGGAATCTTAAGAGCGAGTACGCTTATCCACTCAGCCATGCAGGATTCCGCTGTAATCTGTTGATAATGAAATACCAAACACCTGTGGGGGAAACTGATCATACCTGGGCCTAATCTCAGGCAGGCCACAAGTGCTGTGCTGAATCATGACCTAGTAACAACCAAATATGCCTCCTCACGCATAACTGCCCTCTGGCCAAGTGTCTAAAGCCCCATTGACTGCCTGCTGGTCATGTGACCGAAGTTCCATCGACTGCCCACTGGTCATGCGACTGAAGCCCCATTGACTGCCCGCTGGTCATGCGACTGAAGCCCCATTGACTGCCTGCTGGTCATGTGACTGAGGCCCCATTGACTGCCCGCTGCTCATGTGACTGAAGCCCCATTGAGGCAGGGAGTTTTTTTTTTTTTTTAAATGGATCTGAGCTTCCAGGTTGATCCGCCTAAAAAGGCCACCAGGAAATGATCTGGGAATTAAAGATAGCTGGTGTGGTATTGACCACCCATCGAGGGCCAACTGGTCAATGGTATAACCAAATACGCCTCAAGGTGTGAAATAGGATCCCTTACTTTACTAAAGCCTCTCCACAGATGTTCAGCTCCTGTACCAGTGTTGCACATCCCACTGGTTTATGAGAGAAAGAAAAGCGCTATAGTCTCCTTTTATTTCAGCACCAGGTCAAAGGGGAGTTAAGTGTAATTGATAGGGGGTTGTTGTGATATGTCATGAGCATGATCGGACGAGGACAATTGAGAAGAAGACTGGCCAGCCATTCCTCCATGCACCAGGCCTACATGTGATGGCCCAATCCTCCATGCACCAGGCCTAAATGTGATGGCCCAATCCTCCGTGCACCAGGCCTACAACATGTGATGGCCCAATCCTCCATGCACCAGGCCTACATGTGATGGCCCAATCCTCCATGCACCAGGCCTACAACATGTGATGGCCCAATTCTCCATGCACCAGGCCTACAACATGTGATGGCCCAATTCTCCATGCACCAGGCCTACAACATGTGATGGCCCAATTCTCCATGCACCAGGCCTACAACATGTGATGGCCCAATCCTCCATGCACCAAGCCTACAACATGTGATGGCCCAATTCTCCATGCACCAGGCCTACAACATGTGATGGCCCAATTCTCCATGCACCAGGCCTACAACATGTGATGGCCCAATTCTCCATGCACCAAGCCTACAACATGTGATGGCCCAATCCTCCATGCACCAGGCCTACAACATGTGATGGCCCAATCCTCCATGCACCAAGCCTACAACATGTGATGGCCCAATTCTCCATGCACCAGGCCTACAACATGTGATGGCCCAATCCTCCATGCACCAAGCCTACAACATGTGATGGCCCAATTCTCCATGCACCAGGCCTACAACATGTGATGGCCCAATTCTCCATGCACCAGGCCTACAACATGTGATGGCCCAATTCTCCATGCACCAGGCCTACAACATGTGATGGCCCAATCCTCCATGCACCAGGCCTACATGTGATGGCCCAATTCTCAATGCACCAGGCCTACAACATGTGATGGCCCAATCCTCCATGCACCAGGCCTACAACATGTGATGGCCCAATTCTCCATGCACCAGGCCTACAACATGTGATGGCCCAATCCTCCATGCACCAAGCCTACAACATGTGATGGCCCAATCCTCCATGCACCAGGCCTACAACATGTGATGGCCCAATTCTCCATGCACCAGGCCTACAACATGTGATGGCCCAATCCTCCATGCACCAGGCCTACAACATGTGATGGCCCAATTCTCCATGCACCAGGCCTACAACATGTGATGGCCCAATCCTCCGTGCACCAGGCCTACAACATGTGATGGCCCAATCCTCCGTGCACCAGGCCTAGAACATGTGATGGCCCAATCCTCCGTGCACCAGGCCTACAACATGTGATGGCCCAATCCTCCGTGCACCAGGCCTACAACATGTGATGGCCCAATCCTCCGTGCACCAGGCCTACAACATGTGATGGCCCAATCCTCCATGCACCAGGCCTACAACATGTGATGGCCCAATCCTCTGTATACCAGGCCTACAACATGTGATGGCCCAATCCTCCGTGCACCAGGCCTACAACATGCGATGGCCCAATCCTCCATGCACCAGGCCTACAACATGTGATGGCCCAATTCTCCATGCACCAGGCCTACAACATGTGATGGCCCAATCCTCCGTGCACCAGGCCTACAACATGTGATGGCCCAATCCTCCGTGCACCAAGCCTACAACATGTGATGGCCCAATCCTCCATGCACCAAGCCTACAACATGTGATGGCCCAATCCTCCATGCACGAGGCCTACAACATGTGATGGCCCAATCCTCCGTGTACCAGGCCTACAACATGTGATGGCCCAATCCTCCGTGCACCAGGCCTACAACATGTGATGGCCCAATTCTCCATGCACCAGGCCTACAACATGTGGTGGCCCAATTCTCCATGCACCAAGCCTACAACATGTGATGGCCCAATCCTCCGTGTACCAGGCCTACAACATGTGATGGCCCAATCTCATCACAGCCCCATAGCAGGAAACTTTTTTGGGGCTTAAGAGTTAAAGTAAACTCAATCTTCCAGAGGATTCCCCAACAAAACAAGGTAACTGCAATCATAACAGTGAAAACTGTTGGTGTGGCAGATAATTAGAAATCAATCTCGGTAGTTATATTCTGTTCAAGCTAGAAACTTACTGCTGCTCTTGTAAATCCTAAATAACAGATTTCACTGCACTCTCAGTGCATCAGGGTGCTGTCTTCTTCAGCAGATTACAAAGAGTTGTTTCTCAAGTTATGTACTCTTCTTGCATATGGCAACTAACTTCATTATACTATTTTTGCATATGGCAACTAACTTCATTATACTACTTTTGCATATGGCAACTGACTTCCACTATACTACTGTTGCATATGGCAACTTAATTCATTATACTCTATTTGCATTTCGCTGACTATTAGTTCATTGCCGGCATCTGATATTCACAATGGTAAGAGCACCAGCCATTCAGAAAGCAATAGCACAAAACTGAACACAAGATTGCCTCAAAATCAAAACAGCCAATAAACACTGGGGTTGCATGCAACATCATGTAAAGAACATGCTTCTAAGTTTATTAATTAGTTATGGTTAAAACCAGTTCATGGGAAGAAAAATTAAGTTGCATGTCCTTTACAGGATGGCGCAATCAACCCCAGCAATTACTGGCTCTTTGTAGTTTACTAGATAATTTTGACATTCAGTAGTTTGCTTTTGCTTTCTTAACAACTGCTCCCTCATACCATTAAATCAACAGCAGTCTACTTTCCAATCACCCTCGGCTATTTCAAACCTTTGACTCAGTATGTTAGGGAATCATGAAAGATGTTCACTGCCTCACTACCAAAGTGACGGCTTCGTGGGAAAGGACCACTAATATTTACACAAACAAGTCGACACAATGATCACCACTTTCTGATGACAGCATGTTACCATCACAGTACAGTCATGTTGCTGTTTGAAAATATAAAGGATATAACTGTCACCTCAGAGGGTATGCCGGCTCTGTGGCGAAGCGGTTACAGACATAATTTGTAATCCTACATACAAATTTGAAACACAGCTGAGGGAGATTTGGAAGCAGACTGCCTTGCAATGGTATTTCATATAATGATATGAGTGCCGGTTATACAGAAAGCAATGGTAAACTTTTTTCTTTTTTTAAAATTCGCATATCCTTTTACAGGACATCGCTGTCAACAGAAGCATCTTTCAGCTGTCTGTTGATTTCTTGGCAAGATTACGCTCAGTAGTTTGCCACTGCTTTCTGAGCAGCCAGCTCAGTTATCCCGCAAGTCACCAGCGGGGGGCGAACCGCTCCCAGTTCTCGCCCGCTACGAGACTCTGCGTGATAAACGGGATTACGGAGAAAGTGGTGTAACCCCTCGGCAAGAGAGACCGGCAATGGTAAACTACTGAATGTAAATCTGCCAAGAAATTACAAACAGCAAAAGAATATTCTGGGGATGACTGTGATGTCCTGTAAAGGATATGTAACTAACTTTAATAAGGAAAAGGGGAGTTTTGCATATGTTGCTGCAGTGACCACTTCAATGCCTGATTACTAAATCATTTGACCTTAATATACGTACCTTACTGTGCTGAGTACTAGGGAAGGAAAACATAAACAAGAAGGGGTAATCTCGCATCTCAAAGTAAGGACCTAGTATATGCAAAATTCATAACATTTCACTCTTTTAGATCTACTATGGTGGCAGCTTTCAACCTGTGCCTTGGGAAGTCGTGACTGATGGTCAGGGGTGCAATGGTTATTAGGCAGTGGTTTCCTTTTTTTTTTTTTTTTAAACTACCGTCTTTATTTTAAAAGGATTTTTCAATGCCACTTTGTGTAAATTTTCCTTTACACATTTAGTTTATATTTTAAATTGTCCAACATATGTGTTTAAAAAGCCTTTCCAAGGCTCTCATGCTCAAAATAAGTTAAGCCAAACATCAAAACACCTCTAGAGATTATACCAGTTACCATCAAACAGGAAAGCCACAGAAAGAACGTAGTTGGGCAGATAAGCCTTGGAATCAAAGAGGTTGATAACAGCTGTAAGATGGGATACCCTTGAAATACACAGTTATGGTGTCCCCCTCGAGTGCTGGATGTCCCGGGTTCAAGCCCCGGTGAGGACCGGGATTTTTTCACGTGGACCTCTAGTAAAAAAATTCCCCCAATATCTGGGTAGTGAGATCGGACGCCCATGTGTAATGTTGCGCATGTAAACAATTCCTTGGCAGTTGGAAATCGAAAAAGAGTAGCCTAACGGCGCTGCCCGGGGCAAAATTTTGAGTTAAGCATCTACCCAAAGTATTTCAGGATCCTCACCGGTGCTACGGAGTTTGTGCACTGAGCTGAGATTCTCCGGACTCAGGCTTGAGTTAGGAGTAGAACGGAGCACTTATGGGTTACACCCGTGTGCCGTGATGTTGATCCATCGACTAAACAGTAATTAATAAATACTACTGTACAAAACCAGGAGCTGTGGTGGCGCAGTGTTCAAATAAAACAAATATGGTGAATATATATATATATAAACAAAAATGTGGTGAATATAACTGTAAACAACTGTGTGATGAATAAATACAATTATAAACAACTGAGTCATAAGTACAACTGTAAGAAACTTAAATATTACAACGGAACACTTTCTTACAACTGTTGGTGTACTCAGGTCTCCTGACCCGACGCTGTTGATGGCCATTTTCATGAGCTCCCCAGTGAAGTCTGCGACGCCCATCATGTACTCTGTTGGAGGGACAGGTACAGACACAATCTGTGCGGTTCTACGTTCTATACTCTCCGCAGTAACTGCTGGTATGTCTGTTGTGCTGTCTGATCTTTCAGAACATTCCTCTGATGCTACATTGCCATTCTGGAAGTCTTGTTCATGTCCTTCTTTGGAAGTTTTCACGGAAGGGGAAACATCACTGTTTTCTATAACTTTGTTTGGTAACTCTCCGGGTGTGTAATTCTTAGCTGGGGAGTCTTTTGGTGGGTCATGTTGATTATCGGTGCTATCTGGCAGAGTGAAGGTTAACCCTGTTTGGATGTCATTCAAACTGGCAAGCCGATTGTTAGCGAGGTAATGGTAGAATGTGACAGATTCAATGTATTCTTGTAGACCTGAGGTAGAAACAAAGACATGAATTTAAATATTACATGTTTTGTTTGCTGAAAATGTTTCCTTTTTAAAAATTAACAATTATAAGTTAAATTTACCATTTGGTAATGTATAATCGGATCTGCAACAATTAGTAGATGTGGTTGTTGTACACAGTGAGCAGCTGGGGTTGGAATTAAATTGTAAGAAGATACAGGTTATGGTTGTCACTAGGAAGAATGAAGTACCACAATGTAATATACAAGTAAATGGGAATATTCTTTAACAATTATCTCGGAACAATCATAACATCTGATGGGAGATGCCTTGAAGAGATTAGAACAAGAATCGCCATGGCGAAAGTAGCCTTTAGCAAGATGAAAAACATTCTGACCAATAAACAGATGTCAATTGAAACGAGCAAAAGAGTGTTGAGGGGGTACATAGAGCCTGTTCTTTTGTATGGATGTGAAACTTGGAGAATGTGCAGGCAAGCTGAAAAACATCTGATGGCTACAGAAATGTGGTTTCTGAAGAAAATGCAAAGAGTACCATGGACAGATAGAAAAACCAATGACCAAGTACTACAGGAGACAAATGAAAATCGTAAATTGATTAGAGAAATTAGACGAAGACAGTCAACATTTTTTGGACATGTTATGAGAAGAAATGGATTGGAGAACTTAGTAACAACTGGCAAGATCGAAGGGAACAGACCAAGAGGAAGACCGAGAGGAAAATACCTGGATGGCTTGGCCACATGGCATGGATGAGACAGGAACACTGAGCTGATCCACGACTCTGGTGATCGAGTGAAATGACGAGTCATGACCGCCCACGCTTTCCGGCATGGCACATGATTGATTGATTGTATAATCTATTGCACTGGGATCTATAAGGGAAGCAAAGAATAGTAACACTGTAACCTACCATGCATGTCTTAAGCGGCAGCCAAGATGGGTTGGTGAGACTGGCTACCTGAAATCCATTGACAACTTTAACTGCAAAATCTAACCCATCGTGAACAAGCCTACAAACAACATGGCGTGAGTAACACTAACTGACCATGCAGGTCACAGGTCTCTAGAACAACCTCTCTGATAGAATCAAGACCTTTTCATGGCTCAGATAGGTTCTGTTATGTTTTAAGATCAGACGGGTTGTGTTATGTTTCAAAATCAGATGGGTTGTGTTATGTTTCAAGATCAGATGGGTTGTGTTTTAAGATCAGATGGGTTGTGTTATGTTTTAAGATCAGATGGGTTGTGTTATGTTTTAAGATCAGATGGGTTGTGTTATGTTTTAAGATCAGATGGGTTGTTGTTTCAAGAGCAACTGGGTTGTGTTATGTTTCAAGATCAGATGGGTTGTGTTGTTTCAAGAGCAACTGGGTTGTGTTATGTTTCAAAATCATCAGGGTTTTGTTATGTTTGAAGATCAGATGGGTTGTGTTATGTCTCAAGATCAACTGGATTGTGTTGTTTCAAGATCACCTGGGTTGTTATGTCTAAAGATCAACTGGGTTGAGTTATTATTCAGGATCAGATGGGTTGTGTTATATTTCAAGACTTACAGAGCTTTCTGAGAAGGGTAGCATGCTTCAATTAAACAATCAAAGATATGGGGAATCTGTTGGATCTTTTCCCCAAGACATATTGATGTGGTGGGAAACAAGCGGCAGATAGATTGAACATCAAAGAACATCAGATGACCTAAACATCACAGCACTGAGCTTAAGGGCTACAACTCAGGTCTTCAGAGTATTCATCATCAACCAGTGGAACAGAATAAAACAAAGATCTAAAGCATTTGTTAAACCATTGCCGGTGTCTACCGTGTTTCCCCGAAAATAAGATGGGTCTTATATTAATTTTAGCTTTAAAAAATGCACTAGGGCTTATTTTCAGGGGATATCTTATATATATATATATATATATATATATATATATATATATATATATATATATATATATATATATATATATATATATTATTTTTTTTCAGATTAAAAAATCTACATTTATTCATGTACAAAATTCTACATTTGTTCAAATACAGACATGTCATCTTCTTATTTAACAAGAGTGACATATTGAATTATGAACCACATTCGTTCATTATCAAGTGCACACCAGTGGCTTCTGTACTTCGACTGGCCATTCGGCAACAAGTTTCTCATTCTAGCTGACGATATTAAATAGGGCTTATTTTAGAGGTAGGTCTTATATTAAACGCATCCTGAAAAATTGTGCTAGTGCTTATTATAGGGGTTGGTCTTATTTTTGGGTAAACACGGTACAATCATCACTTGAGAATGGATGTTAATGTTGCTTGCACATGCAACTCTACATATTTATCGCAGCCATTGGGTGTGCAACTGTGTCACCATGGATGTGAAAACACCAGACTCCCGTAAGTTAAACTAACACCAGACACCCCTAAGTTAAACACACACCAGACTCCCCTAAGTTAAACTAACACCACACTCCCCAAAGTTAAACTATCACCACACTGCCAAAAGTTAAACTAACACCACATTGCCCAAAGTAAAACTAGCACCACAATCCCCAAAGTTTAACACCACACTCCCCAGAGTTAAACTAGCACCACACTCCACAAAGTTAAACTTCTGCTTCTTCTTCTTCTGCGTTCATCCGGAGGTTTTTTTTCCGGACTTGATTGCGTTATGCCTATTTACAGCACAGCTGCGTTCTTGCGCTGTTAGGCAGGCACATCAGACTTTTGCGGGCATTTGTTATGGGTTAACCTTCCCAGGACTCGCCAAAGTTAAACTAGCACCACACTCCCGTTAGTTAAACTAGCACCACACTCCCCAAAGTTAAACCAGCACCACACTCCCCAAAGTTAAACTAGCACCACACTCCCCAAAGTTAAACTAGCACCACACTCCCCAAAGTTAAACTAGCAACACACTCCTCAAAGTTAAACTAGCACCACAATCCCCAAAGTTAAACTAGCACCACACTCCCCAAAGTTAAACTAGCACCACACTCCCCAAAGTTAAACTAGCACCACACTCCCCAAAGTTAAACTAGCACCACACTCTTGTAAGTTTACTAGCACCATTCTCCCCAAAGTTAAACTAGCACCACCTTCCCCAAAGTTAAACTAGCACCATTCTCCCGTAAGTTAAACTAGCATCACACTCTTGTAAGTTTACTAGCACCATTCTCCCCAAAGTTAAACTAGCACCACACTCCCCAAAGTTAAACTAGCACCATTCTCCCGTAAGTTTAACTAGCATCACACTCTTGTAAGTTTACTAGCACCATTCTCCCCAAAGTTAAACTAGCACCACACTCTTGTAAGTTTACTAGCACCATTCTCCCCAAAGTTAAACTAGCACCACACTCCCCAAAGTTAAACTAGCACCATTCTCCCCAAAGTTAAACTAGCACCACAATCCCCAAAGTTAAACTAGCACCACACTCCCCAAAGTTAAACTAGCACCATTCTCCCCAAAGTTAAACTAGCACCACACTCTTGTAAGTTTACTAGCACCATTCTCCCCAAAGTTAAACTAGCACCACCTTCCCCAAAGTTAAACTAGCACCATTCTCCCGTAAGTTAAACTAGCATCACACTCCCCAAAGTTAAACTAGCACCACACTCCCCAAAGTTAAACTAGCACCACACTCTAGTAAGTTAAACACCTCCTACCCAAAGTTTTAATAAAATCTAACACACACAGTACACTGAAGACAAAACAAATTAAAACCTGGTGAAAAAGCCCGTAAGAACTGATATGGGTCTTGCCCTTTCAACTCCTTGGCAAGGGGGAGGAACTTGGAAGTGCGAAGTTCTAGCATCCTGACCATTGCCTCCTTGAGAATGGTGTCCTTGTCATCTGACCTTTAGAGCAAAGGAAATAGCATTTTCAATAGGCTATTCAGGCAATGTGGTTTATAACACACATTGCAAATAAACTGGACTGCCAGAGTAACTTGTGACTGCCAGAAAAAGTCTAATGATACAAGACATTATATACACATATAAGCTGGAGACAAGCAGTATTTCTTGTCAGCTAATGAGAAGAGAAGCACTGGAAAATATAGAGAAGACTGGAAAGATTAGTGGGGAAAGATACAGAGAGAAATGAGGGGAGAAGATACAAGGGCAACCCGAGAGAAATGATGCTGGAAGGACTTGGTTGGTGACAGGGAGAAAAATCACCAACAGAATTGATCCAGAACACCTAAAGATCAATGAAGATGCATGATCACCTACGGCAGCTGGCAGGGCACAAGATGGTCAAGATCCGGGCACTGCTGACTATGGCACATAAGGCTCTTCTATTCATATGCTGGTGCTGTGGCCTTAGGGGTAGTGAACATGTTCCACAATCCCACGACATGCCGAGTTGAGGATTTGAAATCAGCTGCAGGCGATCCAGAAACAGACCGCTTTGCATGGATTTTGATGGTATGTGGCATGGGTCTTTCAGAAAGCAATGGCAAACTACTGAATGCAAAAGTTGGCTAGTAAATCACAAACAGCAAACAAATGCTGGGGTTGATTGCGACATCCTGTACAAGGACATGTAATGAACTTTTCTATTCATATATGCTAAAGAACGTGGCTTATTTAGTCACATCGCAATTAAAATGTCTACTGTCCAGCTCAAGGTAAATGGAGGTCTCCTTCCCTAACCCACACCTGGTGTTAATTATAGGGGTGGAGGAAGATAAAGCTTTTATTCCAAGGCTAGATGTATTGCCTTGTATCCATGTTTGCTTATTGTGTTCCAATGTCATTTGTGAACTTCAGTTGTAATCTTTGGATGTTTTAGAATTGGGTGACAACTGATAAGTCAGATTTTGCCTGTCAGCATTTTGTTACATTAGCATATCATCATATGCCATGCTGATAAGCGTGGGAGGTCATGTCTCGCCATCTCACTCGATCACCAGAGTCATGGATCAGCCCAGTGTTCTTGTCTCGACCATGCTACATGGCCAAGCCATCCAGGTATTTACTTCTTTGCCCTCCCCTTGTTCTCTTCCCCTCGATTTAACCAGATGTCACCAAGTTCTCCAATTTATTTCTTCTCATAACGTGACCAAAAACTTGTGCCTGTCTATGTCTAAATTCTCTAATTAGTTGATGTTTTGCATTTGTTTCTTCTAGGCTTGGTTTCATCATTATTACATCATTAAGTGAGATGTGTTGCACTATTTCATCAAACTTGCAGCTCATCACATCCAACTTCAACAAGCATTATTTTTCAGGTTTGCTTTCTCCAGCCTCTGACTGTCCCCATTCTATTTACAAAGCAACAGGTTTGTCATCACTTCATCTGGATCATGCCCCTTAGTCTGTCCGACATGGGTTCCCTACTAGTAGCTGCACTAAAGTCAGCATAATTCTTAGGGTCACTGGAACGTGTGAGCCCGTCTACTGCTGCAGGGAGGATACACAGAGGGAGTCTTGTTTCTATCTTGCCAAATCTTCCATCCTTTGTGAAAATGCTGCCCAGATATTAGAACGCTGAGACTGGTTTTACTTTGGTATTATTTATTTTGTGGGTCTGGCAACTTTAGTTTAAACAATACAACTGACCACATCACCCATCAAGTGCCAATTGGTCTAAACTTATGGAGCTCACACCTAATACCCAATGCTCCTCATGGCAAAAATTAGGCCCTTAATCGTACCAATTTGTGTTTTTTTTAACCACTTGTAGAGTATGGCTTAACTGTTTTTCTGCATGGGTTTGAATTGATTTGTGTTGATATGCTTATATTTGTATCTCCTTGAGGAAGATTTTACGTTGAAAAGTTCAATGCGTTAAAAGTGCCTTAGTTATTCCTCACTTTTCCAGTTATTTTATATTGGATTAATTATTACTGTAATTATTTTTAATCTCCAAGTCAGCTGTACTGAGACCATCAAGAATATGATGGTATCTTAGATAGAGTTTGTATTTCCTTTGACTGTAGAGAAGCAGACCGACAGTTCACAGCACTTGGGATATTCCCATACGTGCTCCATCCTCCTCTGCAACAGCCAGCAAAGAGTTCCAATACTAATGGTACCAGCAGCAGTCTGAGATTATATGACCATCTGGGCTTTCCCCAGAGTTTTGAGTGTCGGCTTGAGAGAGATGATGCTGGATGGACTGTGACAGTGGCATGGAGGAATTTCATCAACAAAGTTAATCCACAGTGCTACAGACCGAGGTCTGTGGTGGGACATTGATGCTTAGACCAGTTGGCAGGGCACATTATGTGTAGACTCTCAACGTACATTTTTTGCTATATTTTATAGTTTATGAAGAGAACGACAATGCCAATGAAATAGTTGTATTACTTTGTAACTCTGTGCAAGAGAAATATTTGTATTACCCTGTAACTCTGTGTAAGAGAAATATCAGTCTCTTGCTTTCAATGGTGATGTCTCTGCTTAACTTGATGATCCTCTCATAGCAGTCATTTCTGGTGTCCAGCTCCACCTGAAAGTTCTGGAAGGCCTCTATCACTGCCGAGTTCACATCCACATTTACGACACTTGTCTTTATATGCTTTTCTGTTGAACAGTGATAACAGACTAAGATATATATATTGCTATGTTAACATATAAGTTGTGATTTTCCCTTACAGAAAATAATGACTCTAACTAGATATACAATGAAAAGAAAAACAACACAAGGAAGAAATAACAGAAATTATGTCCTGGAGATGATTCAACAAATTAAAATTCACAGGAAACAGTAATTCCAATCAATAGATTGGGCAAGAAAACAGGGAATAATTGACACATACCTAATAATAATAATGGGGTTTTAAAGTCATTGAGCAATATTTCAAAATATAAGTAGCTTTTGGAAAAATGAAACACTTGATGTCTTAATCTTGCTCAACAAGGAAACGCCTGCCAATCATAAATGTCTATTTAATGAATGCATTTTGTGTGTGTCCTATTAATATCAATAATAGTATTATTATTTTGTATCTTCATGACATTTTCATGATTTTTGCTGTTGTAAAAACTTTCTCCTACATAAACATTGTCATTATGTTTTTAGAATCTTTGAAAAGTCAGTTCATGATCAACACAGTAGAATTTAGAAAGTTTCTGCTAACCTCATACATAGACTCAGATATTTAGGAACACAATTCACAATAGTATAGTAATAGTAGTTAGTACAAATATAGTTAGTATAGTCCGTGTTCAGCTGGTATGGTAGTGACAGTAGTGTTGACTGAATATAGTCACAGTATAACTGGTTATAATGTTATATACATACACTCATAAGTGACATGGTTTTAAATAATTCAATTATAAATTAAATAAAACAGATATTTATTTATTTAATTGATTGTATTGTTTTTCATAGTTGACCGTGTTTAATTTCCGTCTCATCACAACTTTACTTTATAATCTTGTCATGTCTCTGTCCACTTTCCAACTAAACACTTCAGAACACTGATGTTGAGATCAATGAGGTACCGTTTTTTTTTTTTTTTAAATTCGCATATCCTTTACAGAACATCGCTGTCAACAGCACTGAGCATCTTTCAGCTGTATGTTGATTTCTTGGCAAGATTACGCTCAGTAGTTTGCCATTGCTTTCTGAGCGGCCGGCTCAGTTATCCCGCAAGCCACCACCGGGGGTAGAACCGCTCCCAGTTCTGAGGTACCGTTGCGTGACATATATTATATATATATATATCTATCGATCCTCTCAAAAATGTGCATTATTATAAATTAAAGAATCATGATCTGACTCAAAAATCGTTCAAATTATTGGGACAAGGCCACACGTAACGGACGACTAAGTTAACACTCTTCAGTCCATGACTCTCAGACAGTAGTCCAATCTACGCGCCATCTACAATTTGACACAAGCCAACTTAATTATATGATGTGAATCTACCGTTTTCCCTGTCAGAACGCTTCCCATCATGTCCATATCGCTTCCTTCTGAATCGGCCCCCGCCGGCACCGCCAGCCGCGTTCTGCGAAGCTTCCATGTTTGTAAACTGCCGGCCTTTTTTTAGCATTGGAAAGCCATATTTCTGCGCGACCGTTACTGTATGTGGCATAACAAAACCATACAATAAAACTAACATTTTCAATTGATTACAAAAATAAGAATAGTTATCTGAATACAACTAATATAATTAAAATTAATAGAGAATACAACAATACATTCAGCAATACAATTTGAAGTTAGTTAGAACTATGTGGCAATCTGGTAAAATATCCAAACTGGTTGATTGGAGCCACGGTACCTTCTGCTTCTTCTTTTGTCCTACTGTTTTTTGTTGTTTTGTTTATCATGACGCGTCGTAGAGAGGAGGAAGAGAAAATGTTCAGTGTTTCACTTGTCTTGTTGCCGAACTATCTAATTCTTCGGTGTTCTATAAAATCAGTAATAGATATTATCTTCTTAGATTCTCACTTGTCTCTGTATCTCTTATGGTTTCTTATGCATCCCATCTCACTTGATGTGATTTTACACTTGTGTGTTCTGCATTTCTAGGGCAGTCCATTAGAATAGTGTGCTTTCAAGACAGTGACCCTGGGTCAATCCCCCTTAATAGCATTTCATTCAACCTGTATTAATGTGGGGTCGACCCCAACCCCCCCCCCCCCCCCTCTCAAAAAGTGCACACCGAATAATATTTAGAATTGTCCCAGTAAATATGTGTGGAGGAAAGACTACCCCACCTCAAAATGCCGGTTGCCAAGTAGCAGCGCAGATGAAATTACGCAAAATAAAATTAGTGAGAAAATCGCGATCTAAATTGTACGAGAAACTAAGAGGCTGACGTAAAAAGGATAAGACGTCAGAGAAATTGTCAATAACAACAAAGAGTGTGTGAAGACTATGTGAAGGTCTAACACCTCTCACCCCAGCGATAATATATGTCCATTAGTCTAATATTATAGGCATTATCTGATACTGAAAGCAATGGCAAACTACTGGACTAAATTACCTAGTACATCACAGTCAATACATGCTGGGGCTGACTGTAACGTTCTTTAGAGAAAGTGCAACTAAACCTTTTTTTAAATAACAATATGACACCAAGAGGCTGAGAAACATCTAATGGCAGTGAAAATGTAGTTTCTGCGGGAAATTAAACGAATGCCATGGACAGACAGAAAAACGTTCTGCAAGAAATAAATGAAAACCGTAGATTGGTTAGAGAAATGACACGTAGACAGTAAAGATTATTTTTTTTTTTGGGGGGGGGGGGGAGGGGCACGGTGTGAGGAGAAATAAACTATAAACGTTGTGACAACTAGAAAAATTTATAAGAAAAGAATAAGAGGCGGGGAGACAGATGGATACCTAGATGGTTTGGTCACATGGCAAGTACACAGATTTGATCCAAGACGTGATTGTGACAGATGGTGAACCGTGTTCGCCCATGCTGATCGGCATGGCACGTGATGTTGATGATCACCGCTGTACATCGGTTTAATGTTATCTGCCTGCGCGTGCCATTTGGATGTTCTCATTAGGCTGGAGTTAATACTCTCTTGCACATGTTTGTCTTTATTTATTTCCAGTATTTTTTTTTTTCCATATCCCTTACAGGACGTTGCAGTCAACATCAGCATTTTTCGGCTGCTGTTGATGTACTAAGCAATATTACGCTCAGTAGTTTGCCATTGCTTTCTGAGCGACCGGCTCACATACCCCGAAAGTTACCAACGCGGCGAGAACCGCTACCAGTTCTCGCGCAGGTTACGTTACTCACGAGAATACACGGGATTACGGAGAAAGACGTTAACGCCTAGGCCAGAGAGACCGGCATTTCCAGTAGAGTATTAGTAGATTGTTTTGTTGATTTCCACTATTAGTCGACAGTTAGTATTTGATAACATGTGGCTTCGGTGGTGGGGATCAACAAATGCGATATGTCTTGAGATGCGCCAAACTCTGACGTGTCTCTTCTTTAATTAAACTAGACTAAATACAACATTGCATTGGCAAATCGGTCATGTGCACAGATGGATTGGGACTAAAGACAGCCTATTATATACTCCAACTCTGCCGCGAATAAAACACACCCAGGCATATCTTCTGGCCTAGAGAAACAACAATGGAAGCTTAACTTTACGGACCACTGAGTGAACTAAATAAGACATTGAAGTTTATACAGGGGGCAACGCTGCAGATATAGACACTGTATTTCAAAGGAAGAACAGTTCAATACTTACATACACCTTCACCCATTTACCACAGTGAGTGATCACGAGTTTTCGTCAATCATCACCATAGCAGATTTAATTGATTAAATGCTGAAGGATAATATATCCCAAATGTGACCCCCATATAGACAGAAGGATGATGTATCGCCACACTAGTGTCATCGTGTTATTTATTTTGTGTCGTGGTATTTTCTACAGTTTCAATGCTCAGTGAATGGAAGTATACATTATAATACCTTTTCATTTGTGTACCATGTTTGGTCCAAATGTATGGTTTGTTTGGCACTGAATTAGTTAATAAGCTTATGTACAGGCTTGGTCTGCGTGACTCACCACTATGCTATGCGGGTAGTGTCATCATTCTGCAGTGCACGTTCTTCACGATTGCCACCGGTAAAGCCAATACTGGCCCAGTGAGACGTCACTGTATTCAAAACTATGGAATAATGGAGGAGCTTCAAGAAACTGACTACACCACGAGGGCTCTTCTGTTTGTGTAAACATGAAAGAACGAACGCAAGAAGAAAAGAAATCATCATCATCAAGACCACCGCAAGACTAGGTTTCACCATGACCAATACTTCTCCATAGTAAGATATACACACATCTTGGGTTCCCAGTCTAGCTAATAACCCAAGAATCTCAGATTGGGTTCCCAGTTTAGCTAATAACCCAAGAATCTCAGATTGGGTTCCCAGTTTAGCTAATAACCCAAGAATCTCAAGCTTTATCGCAGACGTGAAGCTCAAATACCGACATGCACACCCCGCAGGATTAAGCGCTTGGAGACGGGAAGAAGAGATGTACGACGCAACACAATCCCCGTGTATATGGTACTGCGGTACCGGATCAGGAGGGAAGTCGCCACACCGGCCTCACCCCAACAGATGCAATACTTATCGAGGCTGAAAATATCTCAACGTCAACGCAGAGGGTTCAAGAGATAGAACTCAAATCTTCCAGATTCCCCCCAACCAACGATCAGCATCACCAAGTGACATGTGAACACTAAAGGCTGGATTGTAATGCTTCCTCCAACATCCCCAAAAATTCGCCTTCATGCTGTACTCACACCGGCTTCTTGTAGCCCTTCACTTGATGTATACCCACACGTAACGCCGTGTTCCACTTGCACCCATCATCTACACATTTTCATCCCATACACCCGTCAACAAGGAGCTGCTTCTGTATATGCCCAAGTACTTTGTCTGAACGTAATCTTTTTCAATTAAGTTTTCTTCAACCCGTTTAAAAAAAAAAATAAATAATTGTTTCCCCCACCCCCATGCTATGAGAATCCCCCTGTTCATCTGTGTATCCACATTTCGAGAGTAAATTTTACCCTGACATTATTTTTTCATTGGTCATATTTCTACACCATATAATAATGTAGAGTAACTATTTTAGTTTAGTTTAGTCGACGGATCAACATCACGGCACACGGGTGTAACCCATAAGTGCTCCGTTCTACTCCTAACTCAAGTTTGAGTCCGGAGAATCTCAGCCCAGTGCACGAACTCCGTAGCACCAGCAAGGATCCTGAAATACATAAATTACATTGGGTAGATTTTAAACTCGAAATTTTGCCCGGGCAGCGCCGTTAGGCTACTCTTTTTCGATTTCCAACTGCCAAGGGATGTTTTACGTGCGCAACAATATACACGGGCGTCCGATCTCACTACCCAGAGATCAAGGGACATTGCGTTACTAGAAGCCCAAGTGAAAAATTCCCGGCCCTCACCGGGGCTTGAACCCGATACCTCCAGCACTCGAGGCAGACACCATACCTCGAGACCACTCAGCCCCTGAATCATTTAGTTAATAAGTGTTCGGATCCCCTCCTCAGTATCTCCCTCAGCGTGTAGCACTCAACGACACCCGTTCTGTCTGGGTTGACTATTCTTCTTTGAACCCTTACATAGCGCTCTTGTCAGGTTACACCCTTGCCCTTTGCGACTTCATGTTCTTGCAGTCTGGCCAAGTTGCAGTTTCATAGTCATCACTGCGAAAGTCGTAAGAACTCCGACGCGGAGCAAACACGACAGAGGGCTTCCGATCATCAGAAGTAAAAAACCTTCCCCAAGCATCTCAGACAATTAATTTCTTAATACTTCTGGGTACGGTCCCGCCCGGGGTCATGACCCCGGGCGTCTTACACCTGCCGTGTAGACGTTCGTTCGGTCATATTAGTTGTCCCTGATGTTAAGCTTGTCCCTTTGCTGTTACCTTGTCCATTCTCAAGCCCTCCCTCCCTCGGTGGGGAGAGCCCGTGCAGTCAGTGCCTGCCCCTTGGTACGTGTGATGCGAGCTCCCTTCCCCGCCACAGCCTCTGTCGCCTCCATTGGTCTGTCTGCAACTGACTAGACCACGTAGTATGCATATCTCGTGAACATGTGAGGTGGGGGTTATTATGGCAGACTGTTAAATGAGCTCGGACTGGGTGCGACCCACGGTCGATGATCGCTATATTGTGGAGGTTGGACGTCGGCCGACATTTTGCGTGATTGACAGCACAGGGACTCGCCACCACGTTCGGAGGAAGGGCTAAAGATCTAACACGAGACGTTGTAAAGTTCGAGGTCTTAGTTGAGAAATTAAAAACATTGCCGTGAAGCAGTTTGACCGCTTTCGATCTGTGATGTAATAGGGTTATTGCATTTTGTAGGCTGAATACACTGAGGAATAGGCGGGCAGGCGTTCCCTCACTCAGCAAGAAAAGGGATGCAGGCATGGAACCTTCATTTGGCCACCATCATGGTATGATCAGCGCAGCTCCCTGTCATCCTAGCTAACGTTCACAGTCATCACTTGTTTCATTTAATCACCCTGTCTCTCTGAGGGCATTCATTGAATTTTGCCGGGTCCTTTGCTCTGTAGCTTTCTACAATAGTGACACAAGTAAATGTAGCAACGTTTCGAAGAGTTTACTCTTCTCATCTTCAGGTACATGTAAACTACCTTGACTTGTTTCATTTTGATTGCAGAGGCGAGCATCGGCCTACATATATGACAGAGTCAGAGATTTTGTAAACTTCTTCCTACACCTTCAGACATTAGTTACTTGCATTTCCTTTATAGGACTTGGCAGTCAACCTTAACGATTTTTATTTTTAGCTGTTTGTGATTTCTTGGCAACTTTACGTTAAGTAGTTTGCCATTGCTTTCTGAACAACCGGTACTCAAACTTTTGCATGGAAACCAATGCAAGGAGGTCTGCTTCCAAATCGCCTGCAAGCTGTGTTTCAAACGCAGTATGCAGGATTGCAAGTTGCATTCGTAACCCCTTCGCCACAGAGCCTGCTTAGACATTAACCTAAATATTTTTAAAGAAAGTATAAATCAAAATGAGCTTGTTTTTTTTCCCTCGCTCACTTTGAACTCAAGCGTAGTAAATAAACGTGCCCCTACTTCTAGTGCACTTGATTAATTCTTGCGTGTGGATTAGCTTTCCCTATTACCAGTGTAATAGGGAACCCACTCTGACCTCAGAGGTAGTTGTAATTGACATCACCGAGTCAACATTTTAGTCCAGCTGACCAGTTTTGGGGGTTGAACTCACTACCTCTGCATCAGTACACTGGATGTTTAATAACGATCACTCTTACCTATTCGGCAACGCTGACCTAAATGTGCTAGTTGATATCTACATTGTCATCAACTGACTTGGGTATAGACCAAATTAATTCTCTCTATTCAGCATATACTGGACACAGCTAATGTTTAGCTATTATTTTATCAAAATCCAGTTACATTCATCAGTTGTCTCTTATCTTTGGTTTATTAAATGTATTTCAGTGTCATAGTTTGACCACATTGTGAGAAGTGAACAACTTGGAACATGTCATGACAACTTGAAAGATTTATGGAAAGAGACACAGGGAAAGACATTAAAAGAAGATTCATGACAGCCGTTTGCCATGCCACAGATAAGTGTCAGCACATGAACTGATACGAACTGTTGGAGATTAAAAAAAAAAAAAAAGATGTCACGAAGAGTGATTGCCCACACTTATCGGCACGGCACATGATAATGATAGTACTCTAGCCTGTTGTAGTCTATGCGGAATCTGGAGATTGTTACTTGTTCACTTCAGTGGAGTTGGTAATATCATGTTCCTGACGGCCTGGATGCTCTGATTCCCAATTGGTTCTATAATTGCTTCTTACAAAGTCCTTGGCTTTATCATTGGTTACGCCTATATCAGGCTGGTAGTCTTACAGCAGAGGTCTGGGTAGCCACTGGGTTTATTATTACATCATCAGGGGAAGATACATCAATAACATTAGATATGCAGATGATACAGTCTTGATTGCAGACAATGAACAGGACCTGCAACATTTTGTAGATGCGATTGTTGCACACAGTGAACAACTAAGGTTAGAACTGAATATTAAAGAAGACACAGATTATGGTCGTCACTGGGAAGAAGGAAATACCACAATGTGATATACGAGTAGATGGGCATATTCTTAAACAAGTGAATCGATACAACTATCTCGGAACAGTCATAACATTTGATTGGAGATGCCTTGAAGAGATTAGAACAAGAATTGCCATTGCGAAGGTAACCTTTTGCAAGATGAAAAACATACTGACCAATAAAAAGATATCAAATGAAACGAGAAAAAAAGTGTTGAGGTGCTACATAGAACCTGTGCTCTTGTATGGAAGTGAAGCGTGGACAATAAGCAGTCAAGCTGAAAAACTGCTGATGGCTGCGGAAATGTGGTTTCTTAGGAAAATGCAACGAATACCATGGACGGACAGAAAAACCAATGGGCAAGTCCTTCAAGAAACAAATGAAGATCGTAAACTGATTAGAGTCATTAGACGTAGACAGTCAAAATGTTTTGGGCATGTTATGAGAAGAAATGACTTGGATAACTTGGTGACAACTGGCAAGATCGAAGGGAAGAGACCAAGGGGAAGACCGAGAAGTAAATACCTGGATGGATTGGCCACATGGCAAGGTCCAGACAGGAACACGGAGCTGATCCACGACTCTGGTGATCGAGTGAGATGGCAGAACATGACCGCCCACGCTTACTGGCATGGCACATGATGGATGGATGGACTTAAATTTCTGGTGCACTGATAGTTCATTCCTTACACTGATCTGTTGGACTTAAACATTGCCTTTGTGTTCAGAAAGCAATAACAAACTTTGTTAGTTGCATATCCTTTGCAGGACGTAGCAGTCAACTCCAGCAAATTTTGGCAAGTTTACGTTCAGTGTTGTTTGTCCATCAAGAATGATGATGACCATTAATTTCATCCAGTGGGGTTGAAGGTATGGAGCCGTGGGTCCTAAGATGGCTGATAAGGCCTATTTTGGCTCGAAATGTACTTTGACAATGTGGGCAAGGAATGCTTGACGTTTCTGGAGGAGGATTTCCTGCAGTGGTTTTTCTGTCCTGCCTTTTCTTCACAGCTCTTGCAGTCCTGGTTGCCTCACATATGGCTGCACCTTTGCGTAATGATGCACGCCACGAATTTCGGTCTCTGGCTGCAGCCTCCCAGGTGTCATGATGAATTCCAAAAGCCTTCAGTGAAATTTTCAGTGTCTTTAAAGCGTTTCCTCTGGCCACCTTGGGAGCGTTTACCACAACGAAGTTCGCTGTAAAAAATTCGTTTAGGGAGCCTGTGATCTGGCATGCGAGTCAAGTGACCAGCCCAGCGAATCTGATTCTTCATCAGTTGAGTGTGGATACTGGGCATGGATGCTCTTTCTAGGACTTCAGTGTCTGGAATCTTGTCTTGCCATTTAATCTTCAGTAGCATCCTTAGGCAGACTGTGTGGAAGTGGTTTAATTTCCTAGCGTGTCGCTGATAAACAGTCCAGGTTTCACAAGCATATAGCAGTGTGGATAATACAACTGCTTTGTAGACTTTTAGCTTTGTTTGCAGGCTTATTCCAGTTCTGTCCCATACATTTTTTGTACAGTCTGCCAAAGGCCGCACTGGCCTTGGAGATTCTTGCATTCACTTCGTCATCAATTGTGGCAGCTTGTGACACAGTGCTGCCAAAATAGGTGAATTTGTCCACAACACTTAGTCTATGATCATTCACTTTGATATTCGGCACAGTGTGATTATTCCCTGGAGCTGGTTGGTACATAACTACAGTCTTCTCCAAGTTGATATTGAGCCCAAAGTTGGCACAGGCATGTGAGAAAGATGAAACATTATGTTGCATGTCCACCTCTGAGTTGGCGTACAGAGCGCAATCATCAGCAAACAGGAGCTCTCTGACGGTGTCGCTGTTAATTTTGGTTTTAGCTTTCAGCCTTCTGAGATTGAATAACTTCCCATCCATACGGTAGTTGATGTCTATTCCAATGTCGTCGTTCTCGAAGGCATTCATCAGCTTGGCTGAAAACATGAGGCTGAACAGTGTTGGTGCCAGGACACATCCTTGCTTCACTCCATTGGTGACAGGAAAGGGTTCAGACAGTTCGCCATTTTCCTGTACTCTTGCCTGCATGCCATCATGAAATAGCCGCAATATTTGGACAAACTTTCGTGGACAGCCATATTTTGCCATAATCTTCCACAGTCCTTCTCTGCTGACTGTATCAAAAGCCTTGGTAAGGTCAATGAAAGTGGAGAACATTTCGCAGTTCTGTTCCTGACATTTCTCTTGCAGCTGCCTTGCAGCGAAAATCATGTCAACAGTTCCACGTTCTTTTCTGAAGCCACACTGACTCTCAGGAAGAAGACTTTGATCGAGATGGGCTGTGAGGCGATTGAGAAGAATTCTGGCGAGTATCTTCCCTGCAATTGAAAGCAAGGAGATGCCTCGGTGGTTGTCACAGGATTGGCGGTTTCCTTTACGTTTGTAAAGGTGGACTATTGACGCGTCCTTGAAATCTTGTGGCATGGTCTCGTTCACCCATATGTTTGTAAAGACTTGGTGAAGCTGCTCTGTAAGGACCGGTCCACCTGTCTTGTATATCTCTGCTGGGATGGAGTCAGGACCAGGTGCCTTGCCGCTGGAGAGTTGCTGGATGGCTTTGTTTACTTCCACTATGGTTGGCAGGTCATCAAGTGTCTCATTGATAGGAACTTGAGGAAGGCAGTTGATGGTTTCATCACCGAAGAAGGAAGTTGCATTTAAGATGTTGCTGAAATGCTCTGCCCAGCGTTGAAAGATTTCTTACTTATCGGTGATCAATGTTCCCCCATCTGCACTGAGGAGGGGAACTATGCCTGGTGATGTAGGACCATAGTCCGCTTTCAGTGAGTCGTAGTTTTTCATATCATGTCTGTCAGCAAAGCCCTGAATTTCATCAGCTTTGCTGCTCAGCCAGGAGTCCCGCATGTGCCGAAGTTTCTGCTGCACTACTCTCTGAATGTTCTTGAAGGCATCTTTTTTTTATGTTGACTTTGGGTCATTCAAATGTGCCTTGAGGAGAAGATGTTTCTCGGCCAGCAATTGGTTGATGTCTTCGGAATTTTCATCAAACCAGTCTTTATGCTTTCGGGGGGCTGGACCCAGGATTTCCATAGCAGTGTTGTAAATTATGTCCTTTAGGGCTCTCCATTCTGTTTCTGTATCCTGTTTAGCTGCAGCATTTGGCTTGAGGCGGTCTTCCAGCATATTTTCAAACGACTGCTGCATTTTCTTGCTGTTTAGGCGGGTGACATTTAGCTTTTTTTTTGCATTTTCCACCCCTTGAGGACGCCGTGGTGGCCGGATGTGAATGTTTATTTTTGAGACAATGAGACGATGGTCTGTCCAACATTCGGCACCACACATGGATTTTGTCACTCGGACGTCTTGTCTGTCACTCCTCCTGACGATGACATAGTCAATGAGGTGCCAGTGTTTCGAGCGAGGGTGCATCCACGATGTCCTATTTCTCATGGGGAGACGGAAAATTGTGTTCGTAATCAGGAGATCATGTTCGGCACATGTCTGAAGGAGGCGGAGTCCATTGCTGTTACAATTTCCGACTCCATGCTTTCCAATAATGCCACTCCAAGAGGTGGTGTCCGTGCCTACTCTGGCATTGAAATCCCCAAGGAGTATAAGTTTGTCTCCTTTGGGAACAAATGTTAATACATTGTGCAGGTCCTCATAGAACTTGTTCTTGACATCATCTTCGTTGGTCATAGTTGGTGCGTAGACACTCACAATGGTTGCATGCTTCCTTCCATTCAGCAGGGGCAACTTCATGGTCATGAGCCTGTCGTTTATAGCCTTTGGAAATCCAGCTAATTTGCCGACCAGGGCCGACTTAATGGCAAATCCCACACCGGATTGGCGTCTTTCCTCGCTTTTCCTTCCACTCCAGAAAAATGTGTAGCCGGCACCTATTTAATGTACTGTAATGTAATATTCAGTAGTTTTCAGTGTATGGAAACCAACGCAGGCCGGTCTGCTTCCAAACCACCCACAGCTGTGTTTCGAATGCGGTATGTGGGATTATAAATTGCATTTGTAATCCCTTCACCACAGAGCTGGCAACGACAAACCACTGAACAAAAAATTGTCTTGTAAATCAACCTTGGGTTGGTTTTTTAAAATTATTTTGGGCTCGCTCTGAACTCAAGCGTAGTCTATACACACTTCCTCTAGTAGTGCTGGACTGAATTTTCTATGTGGATTAGCTTTCCCTGTTAACAGTGTCCCTCGCCATCAGATGAACCCACTCCGACTTCAGAGGTATTTAAAATTTACGCCCCCAAGTCAAGGACGAGAGGTCAACATCTTTGTCCAACTGTTCGGTGTAGGGGTTGAACCTCTTACTTCGGCATCAGCACACCGGATGTTTAAGAACACACGCTCTTATCCATTTGGCCATGTTGACTTCCAGATTGTGGTTGATGACAACGTCCTGCAAAGGGCATATACATTTAGATGAAAAAGTCTTCCAGCAGCAGTCCACTTGGATGCAGGGCTTAAAGAGCTCGAGCTTCCGGTGTGCTGATGGCGAGGTAAGAGTATCATTTCCTACACTGGTCAGTTGGAGTTCAGAAAGCAATTGCAAACTGCTGAACATAAACTTGCCTAAAATGATCAACCTGGACATGCAACATTCCACCTTGCACATCTCCCAACTTCCGTTGCCACTCTATCAGCTTCTTCATTTCCAATCTTTATTTTAATTCATAACATAGCTGTTTAAAATTGTCTTATGTGAGAACAGCTGCTGAATTGTTCATCTTTCCATTCACTGTAATTTTCTTTTTCTTTTTTTTTTTGCCATAACAATATGTGCAGAATCCAACTTTGGGAAACGGACAAGCTACAATAATCTACACAATTCAACAGGAATCTTCTTTGTCTTCATTTAAGTTGCTTGGAATCAGCTTATATCTGCACTGTTGTTTCTTGCATGAATGTCTTCAGCATTCCAAAAGCATCGTCTTCAGTGGCTGATTCTGTAATTGGTGGCCAAGTGTTCCATTCTAATGTCATCTGACTCAACAAGGCATCTCAGAAGAATCTGAAAGCTGAAGTGACCTGCATGAAGCATCCTTCTGACATGCCACTGAGGCAGGAACATTCTTTCATTCCTGTACAGGTTTACCACACTACACAATGAACATGCCTACTACAGTTTACTTCAGCCAGTCATTGCTTTACCGAATGTTGCTAATACCTTGGGCTGCTAGAGTAACTAACAATGACTATCTGGAAGAGGCTAATGAAAGCAGAGCATTGTATACAACTAGAAACAGGGACAATCAGCATTCTGTGTCATGTGATGAGAAGAGCGGCATTGGAAAACATCACGACTAGAAAGATGTGGGAGAAGATGAAGATCCGAGAGAAATGATGCTGGATGGATAGACGGTGGCATGGAGGAAAATGATTAGCAGAACTGATCTAGAACAAGAACTGAGATTTGCAGAGAGACATGAACGCTTACACCAGTTGACAGGCCATATGATGATGATCTTGACTGCTGAAGGATGTTCAGTGCCAATTTAGGACTAATGAAGAGTTCAATGCCAGATTAGGACTAATGAAGACTTCAGTGCCAGATTAGGACTAATGAAGAGTTCAGTGCCAGATTAGGACTAATGAAGAGTTCAGTGCCAGAATAGGACTAATGAAGAGTTCAGTGCCAGAATAGGACTAATGAAGAGTTCAGTGCCAGATTAGGACTAATGAAGAGTTCAGTGCCAGATTAGGACTAATGAAGAGTTCAGTGCCAGATTAGGACTAATGAAGAGTTCATTGCCAGATTAGGACTAATGAAGAGTTCAGTGCCAGAATAGGACTAATGAAGAGTTCAGTGCCAGATTAGGACTAATGAAGAGTTCAGTGCCAGATTAGGACTAATGAAGAGTTCAGTGCCAGAATAGGACTAATGAAGAGTTCAGTGCCAGATTAGGACTAATGAAGAGTTCAGTGCCAGATTAGGACTAATGAAGAGTTCAGTGCCAGATTAGGACTAATGAAGAGTTCAGTGTCAGATTAGGACTAATGAAGAGTTCAGTGTCAGATTAGGACTAATGAAGACTTCAGTGCCAGATTAGGACTAATGAAGACTTCAGTGCCAGATTAGGACTAATGAAGAGTTCAGTGCCAGATTAGGTGTAAAGAGTTCAGTGCCAGATTAGAACTAATGAAGAGTTCAGTGCCACATTAGGACTAATGAAGAGTACAGTGCCAGATTAGGACTAATGAAGACTTCAGTGCCAGATTAGGACTAATGAAGAGTTCAGTGCCAGATTAGGACTAAAGAGTTCAGTGCCAGATTAGGACTAATGAAGAGTTCAGTGCCAGATTAGGACTAATGAAGACTTTAGTGCCAGATTAGGACTAATGAAGAGTTCAGTGCCAGATTAGGACTAATGAAGACTTCAGTGCCAGATTAGGACTAATGAAGAGTTCAGTGCCAGATTAGGACTAATGAAGAGTTCAGTGCCAGATTAGGACTAATGAAGAGTTCAGTGCCAGATTAGGACTAATGAAGAGTTCAGTGCCAGATTAGGACTAATGAAGAGTTCAGTGCCAGATTAGGACTAATGAAGAGTTCAGTGCCAGATTAGGACTAATGAAGACTTCAGTGCCAGATTATGACTAATGAAGAGTTCAGTGCCAGATTAGGACTAATGAAGAGTTCAGTGCCAGATTAGGACTAAAGAGTTCAGTGCCAGATTAGAACTAATGAAGAGTTCAGTGCCAGATTAGGACTAATGAAGAGTTCAGTGCCAGATTAGGACTAATGAAGACTTCAGTGCCAGATTAGGACTAATGAAGACTTCAGTGCCAGATTAGGACTAATGAAGAGTTCAGTGCCAGATTAGGACTAATGAAGGCCCGACTATCCAGAATATGGCATCTTACTTACAAGGAATATGAAAACTCATGTCCAACATCCCCCGGGAAGGTTAACCCGGTCAACAAATGCCCGAAGAAGTCGGATGTGTTGGCCTAACGGTGCAAGAACGCAGCTCTGCTGTAAACAGGCACAACGCAATCACGTCCAAAAAAAAAACTCTGGATGAACGCAGAAGAAGAAGAAGATGTCCAACATCAACAGTTAAAGTAAAAACTGGAAACTGAATGGCATTTAGAAGGAAGGCGACTACAATTTCAGTCTGTGGTTTTTGTTCATATCTTTTGTTTGGCATATATGGAAGAAGATCCCTCTTGTGAAGTGCCACAATTATTTTGGCCCAGCACATGTGACCAGCACGGGTATCAGCCAAAGTAAAGGTTAAAACTGTACATCAGCTTGAAGGAAGGTATCAGTATCCACATGTAAGGATGCAACCAGAATCTCTCTCTTGTTAAGTCCCAAAATGACCTTTGGTGACATAAGGTGTAACTGACCAACATGTGGTTAAATAAGGTGTAACTGATCAACTTTTGATGATATAAAGTGTAATTGATCAACATGTACCCGGGAAGGTTAACCCGGTCAACAAATGCCAGCAGAAGTCGGATGTGTCGGCCTAACGGCGCAAGAACGCAGCTCTGCTGTAAACAGGCACAATGCAATCACGTCCAAAAAAAACTCCGGATGAATGCAGAAGAAGATCAACACATATGACTTTTGGTGATATAAGGAGTAATTGACCAACATGTGGTTAAATAAGGCGTAACTGATACACTTTTGATGATATAAAGTGTAATTGGTCAACAAGTATGACTTTTGGTGATATAAGGTGTAATTGACCAACATGTGTATATAATGTGTAATTGATCAACACTTGGTGATGTAAGGTGTAATGGATCAAAATTTGGTGAGTTGCTTTGCCCCAGAAGCATTACCTTTCTACAGCATACTAATTTACATTAATGAAATAGCAAAACTGTTAAAATATTTAAATGGGATTCAGATCTTTCAACCGTGATACAACTGAACAAACAGATGCAGATACATCTTACGTGGAAAAATAACAATGAAAATCAATAAAACTAATTGAAACCAAAATAATATTTCTGTACTGAGCATTTAATATGAATAAGAATGTACCTTATGCTAGCAGTCTGTATTAAACTCTGTGAGATTAATATGATTAAAAATGATTTTGAAAAAATCTTTCACATTCAATTTTATTTTTGAGAGAAAGGGGAAAAGAAGTGAATTGAAACTCTGCAAGCATTTTATTTGCAACACTCTGAATGCACTAGGTTTACCTCTGCTTAAATGTATATTTGTAAAACAATTTTAATATATAAAAAACTTGTCAGATTCAGCTGTTGAGAAATAAAAACGTCATAAATATCATTTACCAGTGAACGCTTATCAAATGATGAATATATAACATATTCTACAATTTATTCTGAGATATAAACACATTATTGATAAAGAATGAACAATCTACATAAACAAAAATTTGCAAAGGTAATTTTATTTTCTGCTAAACAAAAACATTGTTACATTAAGATATTCAAGTAGCCCGGACATTATCAGGACCTATATGGAAAGTAAAGAACACTGCAGCCTATCATGTACATCATATCAAGTGGTTATGAAGGGTCTGCATGTGATTGGCTACCACATTTAGCTGCAAAATCCAACTAATCATAAACAAGTCAACCGTACAACTAGAATGTTCTACCTCTGGAATCCACAGGAGGAAAGAAAGAGAATGACGTAAAAACACACTGAGAAGAGAATCACAAGTAAATCAACAAAAACTGGAAGTGGAATTGGCAAGCTTTACAAGAACACAAGTGACAGAATAGAAGTTGTGGCTACAGCCTTCATCAGCACACAAAGAATAGACATGGGAATTAGAGACAGATATGAATAATACAGGAAGGAACTGCCAGAGATAATACAAGATAAGGGGGGGGGGAAGGGGTGGCCTTGAAGTGAGTTGTTTGAGGGCCTAAACACTCCATTAAGCGAAGAAAAGGTAGAAGAACCCAAGTAACTGAACCTGAAGATATTCCTACACAGAGAACAGTGGTAGCGCAGTGGTTAGCATGTTATCCTGCTGGCCTGATGATCATAAATTTGAATGCCCATCAAGCCAGATTTTTAGAAATATACCTGGGTTCACAGGTCAATCCAGCCTAAAATGTGTACCAGGAAATGTCATGGGAAGTAAAAGTGGTCGGCATAATACTGACCACACCAAACATCAAGTGTCCGTAAGCCTGTAAAATAGATGGGTATAGCACCAATAAAGGGTCCTTGACTTGTTTAGTTAGTTAGTTAGTTAGTTAGTATTCCCACATGAAGATCACTGTAGGATAAAAGATGCACAGCATTTCTGTATAGAAATTCACAACACAATGACAGAAATGTTACTGATCCGAAGTAAACATTAGTTATAAAACATCAAATATAACACCATGTGGCTGTAAGACTCGGAGTTTAAGCTTTGTGCATATGAACAAGTTTTAACATAAGTTAGACTTTTTCACTGCTAGAATAATCATACTTCATTAAGTAGCAAAGTATACAATACAAATTTTATTTGCACAAAATATATGATAATCATCATAATACATCATGTCAAGCAGTACTGACAATCATATTTCTCCACAACCATCTGTTTTTGTGTTCTTAATAAGTTCAAATAACTAATAGAATTACTAATAAACTACCAACATACACCAATTTGTGTGTGTAGAATGGCAGAACTAAAATGGTATGACAGAATTACCAATGTAGAGCTCATGGAGAGAACTGGACAATTTCTAGACAATCAAGAGGTGAGGAAAATACGCTGGGGCTGGATGGAACGCACAATGAGAAACCTGAGGACAATATAACTAGACAATCTCTTGTCTGAAACTTGCAAGGCACAATGAGAAACCTGAGGACAATATAACTAGACAATCTCTTGTCTGAAACTTGCAAGGCACAATGAGAAACCTGAGGACAATATAACTAGACAATCTCTTGTCTGAAACTTGCAAGGCACAATGAGAAACCTGAGGACAATATAACTAGACAATCTCTTGTCTGAAACTTGCAAGGCACAATGAGAAACCTGAGGACAATATAACTAGACAATCTCTTGTCTGAAACTTGCAAGGCACAATGAGAAACCTGAGGACAATATAACTAGACAATCTCTTGTCTGAAACTTGCAAGGCACAATGAGAAACCTGAGGACAATATAACTAGACAATCTCTTGTCTGAAACTTGCAAGGCACAATGAGAAACCTGAGGACAATATAACTAGACAATCTCTTGTCTGAAACTTGCAAGGCACAATGAGAAACCTGAGGACAATATAACTAGACAATCTCTTGTCTGAAACTTGCAAGGTGAACAAATTAGTGGAAGACCTCAAACCACAGAGAAGAGAATTACAGAGATAAATAATATTGCGAGGACATGAAGGGAGTTTCTGGAGATAGTAAACGATAGGACAGCTTGACTGAAGGCCTAGGCCCCAATGAGGGATTAAAAACAGAAGAAAAAGTTCAACTGCTGAGTGTTTTCTCCAACACTGCAAACTTGTGCCTGGAATATCCTCAGTATTCCTGGTTGTTGCGTCGAATATACTCAATATTCCTGTTTGTCTCAAATATTCTCAATATTCTTGTTTATCTTGAATATTCTCAATATTCCTGATTCCTGATAAGGGGGCTAAGTGGTCTCGAGGTATGGTGTCCGCCTCAAGTGCTGGAGGTCCAGGGTTCAAGCTCTGGTGAGGACCGGGATTTTTTCATGTGGACTTCTAGTAACAAAAATATTTCCCCTGGTCTCTGGGTAGTGAGATTGGACACCCGTGTGTATTGTTGCGCGCATGAAAAAATCCCTTGGCAGTTGGAAATTGAAAAAGAGTAGCCTAACAGCGCTGACAAGGAAAATGTTGAGTTAGAATCTACCCAAAGTATTTCAGGATCCTCGCCGGTGCTACAGAGTTCTTGCACTGATCTGAGTTACTCCGGACTCAGGCTTGAGTTAGGAGTAGAACGGAGCACTTATGGGTTACACCCATGTGCCGTGATGTTGATCCGTCGATTAAACTAAATTAAACTAATATTCCTGATTGTCTTGAATTCCTCAATATTCCTGTTTCTCTCGAAAATTCTCAATATACCTGATTGTTGTCTCAAATGTCCTCAATATTCATGATTGAATCAAATATCATCAACATTCCTGGTTGTCTCGAATATCCTCAATATTCCTGATCGTCTTGAATATTCTAAATATTCCTTGTTGCTGTCGCAAATAGCCTCAATATTCCTGGTTGCTGTCTCAAATATCCTCAATGTTCCTGGTTGATGTCTCGAATATCCTCAATGAACCTGGTTGTCACGCAATATAAATTACCTCGATTTAACAATATCTTTCACTTGGAGATTAAAGGAAAGCTTGAAAGACTCCTTCTAACCGTAACAATCGAGCTTAAAGAAAATATTACGTTTATCATGCTTAAAAAAGTCTCTGGCCAAAATATTGTTAGTCCCATTTTAAACTGTATGTGGAGGGAGAAAATGAGAAAGTATACACAGAAAAACAGAACAAACAATTACCGTACAATAACTATAACCAAGGATCATAATAGTTGCACATGGACACTTCCACAAGTGCTCCAGTCTCCTCCCACGACTAAACATATTATATGTCCCCAAACCTAGGATAGACGTATCAGTGAAAACTAAACCACAAAAATAATGAGTTGTTAATGCAATGACAAGATAATTTTAATAATGTGAGAAAAAAAAACTTGTAACTTCCAGTTAAATATGTCTACAAAAAGCAATATACAAAAAGAACAAACACCATTCTTTCATTAACAGTTTACCTGCAATAAATAAGTTGTTGTCAATAAGATATGTATTTTAGGGTGTTTTGCTTGCTTTGGGATAATTTCTGGTTGTTCCTTATTATTTAGTTTTCAAAATTTGAGGACAAACATAACTGACCCGTCACTTTCTCCTGTGTGAAAGAGAGGCTAGCACATTCCAGCTAGTTGTGTTCACATAGCAAAGGAAAAGATGAATATTAACAATACCAAGTGATAAAAATGTATTACATTTTATAGTAATTCTTTTCCCAAGCAGTTATTTTACTCTCTCTATATTCCAATGAACTGTACTGTAATGTAATACATAGGTGGACCTGGAGCGGTTAAAAAAGTATGAACAGAATGATAGTAACAAATCAAATAGAATGGGTTGATGAAACAACTGTCATGGAGCGAATGATTAGAAAAAAAGCACATCAGTATAGGGTAATCAATGAACATGATGAGGTTCATGGTATAGAATAAGTTAAAAGGCCAAGAGGTTTATACAAAGCACTTAAAGAACCAACTGGGAATCAGAGCATCCAGGCCACGAGAAAGATTATATTACCAACTTGACCAAAATGCGCAAGTAGCAACCTTCAGACTCCACATAGGATGTACAGACTAAAACACCACTTGTTTAATAAACTTAGAATAGGAGACACCAATGAATTTAACTACAACTGGTAAAATGATGGCTACATATCTGCTGCATGTCTAATGTATGCAGAACAGATAACATTAGTTAAGAAGCACTTCTCACTGTGAAGAACTTAAAAGTGGCAGTCTTGCTTTGTGTATGTGTCACAATAGTTTAGCAGCTTTTAAATACTATCCTAATAAATGTATCACAAATATAAATGATTACATGTTGTGTATGTCATAAACGTAAATACATTATCTGGAATGTTCAGTAGGATGATCATCTGCCAATGTACACAGATGACTTCAAGGTGGCTGGAAGGACCTCCTCACAAGCCACACTCAATGACACGCACCAATTCTGTAAAGGAAGAAAAGAATCAAGAAACAGACATATTTTAGTTAAGAAATTATGCCAGTCTGTACCTAACATTTGGTTTGCTTACACAGTGGTATTTAAAACTTGGTTTGGTTTATAAAGGACAATTTTAGCTGCACATGGACATCTCCATAAATGCTCCAGTCTCCTCCCATAACTAAACATTTGATGTGTCCCCAAGCCTAGGATAGACTTATACAAACCAAGCTTTGCATACTCCGCAGCTCAACTGTGGAACAATCTTCCACACCAAACCAAAGACTCCACTAACCCCTATACATACAACCGCAACCTATTTGAACACCATCTTAGTACAGACTATGTGTCCCTTAAAAACAAAAACAACAAATAAAAAAGAAAAATTAGTATTAAACATTCTTCTAACAGTGGTACAGTTCTTAGAGACTTAATTGCTATGTCAAAAATATCAGTATCAATGAGTGATGTATTAATGATTATTGCACATTTTCAATATGTTTTAATCCATATACTGTTATTGTTGTTGTCTAAGATTAGCCTCATAAGCGACGTGTGAATGAAATATTGTATGACAGCAGAGAGATAAGAAGGACAGAATGTTAGTTGGGCTCAAATGTCCAATTCTTAACCCTTTGGAAATAAAGTTAATTCATTTGTTTCCATAGACCATTCACAGTGGCTTTCAGCACAGCATCCAAACTTCACTGCACTAGAAAGTCTATAAATATTTGTATACCAGAATCCCGTTATGGATATTCTTTTGTGGGTAGGTTTTCTAATTTTGAAATGTACACTAGGCAACAATCTCCCAGTACCAGCAAGCCAAATGGTTTGGCCATGTTACCAACTAACAGTATACCACAACAAGCAATGATACAGACCAAATGGAAGCAGAAGAAGAGGCCGACCATGTAAACAATGGACAGAGGGAATAATAGAGTCCATGGGAATCTGGATACATGAAGCCCATAAACAGGTACTGTCTCGCTGTTTATACTTCACCATGACACCGCAGAGTACAAGACAAACAAGATGAGATGAGAATCAGAGGGGTGTATGACATCCACGAGTTCCTTAAAGTATGCAAAAAAAAAATTACACTGATTCATACCCCAGTCTTCTCAAACCAGAGGTGGACGCCACATCTTTACATCTCCTCAAAACCATGATCATGTGGAGCATTAGCTCATTAACTACCAGATAAAAAAACATGTATATCTGAATTACTGCATCCACATTGTCAACCCACAAGAGTATCTAATTCAGTTGTAATTTTCAGCACAAAGTTATTCTTAGTTAGTTAGTTAGTTAGTTAGTCGTAGTTCCAACCTCATAGCAACGGGTTGTCCCCATTATGCTCCGTTCCTGTGCCAGTGAATATCGCACAAAACGCTCCCCACTGCCCAATGTGAAAAGTGGAAAAGACAGGAGTCTCGACAAACAACAGCCCGCACAGACACACTGTGCATAATGCCGCCGCCAGAATGTCAACACAATAGTCCCCCACAAAACACCCAGTTCATCTCTGATGGAATCGGCAGTCGTTTTCCCATCTGGATGTTTCCTAGATGTTCACCCACAGTCCACGAAAATACAGTTCATCGTCGATGGCAGTGGCAGTCAAAGTTATTCTTGTGATATCTGAACAGTTTAGATGAGTTAGCATTTATTTTTAATCCATTGTCTGACTGCATGAAGTTCACCACTCTCACTGGTTTATGATAGTTAGTGCCCGGGATCTATGTCATACCTTCAGTCACCAAATTTAGATTAGTTACACCTTATATCAGCAGTAGGGGTAAGATTTATTCCCACACCAGTACAGACCTGGGTCAGTCCCAGCCTCATTTAATGAGTTCTGGATAATTTTCACAATTATCTGGACATTCTTTGGAAACAAAAACGATTAAGAATAGAACTGGTCAATACAACTCGGTATGCTTTGACCTAGTTTGTATGTCAGCTTATACTTGACATTGCTGCAGCAGGAGATTACAGGTAAAGGCAATCCCAGATAGTGGATACTGCCATTGGGGTGTCAAGTGTTATGTCCCCACATATTTTAGACCATGCCATATGAGGTGGTTGACCAGTTTCCTTCTTTCATCTCTTTTTCACCCCAGACAATTCTGAGGACAATTGTATGACACCATTTTTATGAAGCTTGTTCAAACCCAGAGTGGTATTGGCCAGACAAATAAACCTGCCTCTGCTGGGGAGTGAACCCAGACCACAGTCTTGGCAGGCAAGCACACTGACCACTAAGTCATAGGATTCATCATTATCATGTGCCATGTAGATAATAGCAGGCTGTCCTGTTTTGCCATCTCACAAGATCACCAGAGTCGTGGATCAGCTCTGTGTTCTTGTCTTGACCATGTCATGTGGCCAAGCGTATACCGAGTTGATTAAAACGTTAGTTGCATATCCTTTACAGAATGTCACAGTCAACCCCAGCATTTGTTTGCTGTTTGTGATCTCTTGGCAAGTTTATGTTCAGCAGTTTGCCATTGCTTTCTGAACGGCCAGCATCCATACCATTGTGTAAATACCCAACGCAAGGTGGTCTGCTGCCAAATCACCCACAGCTGTGTTTCAGCGTAGTATGCGAGATTACAAACTGCATCTGTAACCCCTTTGTTAACAGAGCCGGTTACCGAACAGATTAACTTTACAAAAACACACTTTGTTTTCATGTATGTAATCAGTCAGTGAAACCTCACACAGGAACTGAATCCCCAAAATTCTACTGTGGCAGGCAGCTGTGCTATTTATCAATCAAAGAAACATCCAATTTGCACTTCATTCATTCATGAGGTCAATCTGTCCAAAGACAAATGTCATCTTACAGTGTCCCTCCAATGTTTCCTGTTCTCATAAACACTCATCAGCTCAGTATTAAGTATGGCTCCAACATCTTTGCCTGCTGTTGTGATGTAGTCTGTCATAGTAGGTCCAATTGTTCTCTTGCCCTGGGTCTTGTCCAGGACTCTTTTACATGTTAAGGTGCAATGTGCATGTGGTGCTAGAACCATATTTTTACAGACGTCAACACTTGATGGGTGATGTGGTAAATATCATGCCGGCCGCCTTTACTTCCAAAGACATTTCCTTCCAATGGCATTTTCTACCAAAGACATTTCCTTTAATATTATTCTACATTTCAGGCGGGGTCAACCTGGGAGCTGATGGTCAATTAAAAAAAAAACAACTGCCCGATGCACATTTTTAGACCATATCCACCGGGCTGGCAGGCGAGTGTCTAGCCACTTCGCTACCACTGTCTCTGATCTAGATCTTGCCCTCCGGGATTGCCAGTACAGACTTCAATGCCTCATGTTGTGACCAGGCCAAGATTTGTACTTAATGATAGTAAACAAAAAACAAATATATAAGACAAAATGCCTACAACATAACATATCTAGGCAAACCTTCTGGCCTAGAGAAACAACAGTGGAAAATAAACTCTCTGGACCACTGAGTGAGCTGAAAAAAGACAGTTAAATTTATACAAGAGACAACATTGCAGTTATAGACAAATTTCAAGCGAACAAAAGAAGAAGCATAAGATGAAATCATACAAACCATCAATACTAATTTGGCCGTCACCATTCGGATCACACTCCCTAATCATTTCAACCATTTCTTCTTTGACCAGCTTCTCGCCCAGGTTGCATAGGATATGACAGACCTCACTAGCCACGATCATTCCAGTACCTTCTTTGTCAAACAGTCTGCAACAGACAATAGTTAAATACTTCCAATGTTATTACTGTATATTTGTTTTACAGTAACAACAGTGACAGTCCTAATATGATTACACCACAAAGTAGAGGACCCCGATTCAACAACATGAGAAGTACTGGATATATGGTGCTAGTTCTACATGTCTAGACCACCTGGTACTCGATAGACATGTTGTCAATATCATACTTGGCACCTTTACTTCCAGACAATATCCTGGTACTCATTTTAGGCTTGGTCGCCATGGGAATCTTGACAAGGAAAAAAACAACCAACCTCAAAGTGATTTCACTACATCACCACGGTGGTCAAAAATAATTTTTTGGACACTCGTTCGCTTTGAACCCAAGCATAGTCCACATACCTGCCTCTACTACCAGTAATTGTCACTACTGGGGACTGCACTGGACTGATTTTTGTGTGTGGATGAGCTTTCCCTATTACCTGTGTCCCTCGCCATCAGGTGAACCCACTCTGACTTCATAGGTACCTGTAATTTACGTACCCAAGTCTAGGACCAGAAGTCAACATTTTAGTGGTGTAGGGGTTGAACTCACAACCTTGGCATCAGCACACAGGAAGTTTAAGAGCCAGCGCCCTTATTCATTTGGCCATGCTAACCTCTGAACACCGACTGACAAGTAGGTATGCTCTCTGTTTACTGTCAAACTGTCATTTACTGCCAACATAGTACCTTGCAGTGTATAGCCGAGGGGTCTTTGAGCCTGAGGAATTAAGGCCGCCTGGCTAGTGCAGTCGCCGCAAATTGTGCAGGTTAGGATTTTCTTTTTGCCCCCGACAGAAAAAAAATCCCACACCTTACCGAGGGATTGAACCCGGGTCTCCTGCAGGAGAGTTCGGCGTTCTAGCCACTCGGCTAGCGCTCCTCTCTGTTTACATTGCTGTTATATAGCAGACAACTGCAAAGTGGTTTCAACACATATCTGCACTCTATAATCTTCTTTTCCAATTACAGGTGTGCATTATAATGAAGTAAAATTCATATATGTTTTATACAGCTTAGTCTTTTTAAACATCTATGATGAGTCCTATTAAAATGTGAATAAGATAAAAAAAAAAAAGCTAACAGATTTGCTTAAAGGGACGGGAGGGGGTAAACATTTTATAAAGATCAGAAGTTTCTTCTTGTGATTGCTGCATCAGTGAATCTGACATCTACCTACCTCAAAGCCTCACGAAGAGCATCAGAAGATTCTGGGGGAAAGTCGTATTTATTAATAATGGCTTCAACTTGTTGGCAGGTCAATGTCTGAACACCTGAAACAGACAAACAAGGCACTTTTCTACAATCTTCCTGACTCAGAAAGAAACAATGTTTATGCTACCTAATTACCAGTAAGTTTAGCTTAGCTTAGCTTAGTTTAGTCGACAGATCAACATCATGGCACACGGGTGTAGCCCATAAGTGCTCCGTTCTACTCCTAACTCAAACCTGAATCCGGAGAACCTCAGCTCAGTGCACAAACTCTGTAGCATTGGCGAGGATCATGAAATACTTTGGGTAGATTTTTAACTCGAAATTTTGCCCAGGCAGCACCGTTAGGCTGATCTTTTTTAAATTTCTAACGGCCAAGGGATTTTTTTTACATGCGCAACAATACACATGGGCGTCCAATCTCACTACCCAGAGACTAGGGGAAATTTGTTACTAGAAGTCCACGTGAAAAAATCCCGGTCCTCACCAGGGCTTGAACCCGGGACCTCCAGCACACGAGGCGGACACCATACCTTGAGACCACTCAGCCCCTTACCAGTAAGTAATGGACCCTTTTCTACAATATTCCTGACTCAGAAAGGATCAGTCTCTATGCAACCTAATTACCATTAAGTAAAGTAATGGACATTTTGCATACTTTGATGCATATTGAGTATGTGGTACTTTTTTTTTTTTTTTTTTTTTTTAATGTTGCATTTCCCTTATAGGACGTTGCAGTCAAAACCAACATTTCGGCAGATAAGGATCTTACACTCTCAAACATGGAAATAACTGACACAAATTGCATTGTTGTCGGAGACTTTAATAGCCGTTCAGAAAGATGGGGATACCCAGATACTGACAAAAGAGGAGATGAAGTGGAGGACTGGGAAATAGACTCAAATCTCCATCTACTTAACAAAGCGGATGACACACCGAGCTTCTACTCCAGAAGATGGATTACCACTTCTACTCCAGACTTAGCTTTCTGCACAGGAGACATCCTCCACAAAATCGATCGCCATGTGCTGGACCAATTAGCAGGTAGTGACCACAGACCAATCAAGCTTGTAATAAATATGGAGTATGTTCCACAGGAGCAAAAGCCTTTGCCCTGTTGGAATTACAAACGAGCAGATTGGGACAGATTTGCCATACTAACAGACAAATATTGTGAAAACGTAAATACACGATATGGCAACATGAAGCAAATGGTGGAAAGTCTAAACAGAGCAATAATACAGGCAGCCACTGAGTCTATTCCAAGAGGAGCAAGGAAAAATTACAAACCATACTGGACTGAAGAACTACAATTTTTGGAGGACAAAGTTGAAGATGCTAGGAAGACCGCAGAGAGAGAACAAACAACTGAAGCGAACATCTCTCTCAAAGCCATCTCAGCAAAATAGAAAAGAACAGTAAATCAAACAACAAGAGATTGTTGGAGGAAAAAAACAGAAAACCTGAATTTTGACAGGGATGGAAACAAACTATGGAAACTAGTGAAAGCCATGAACAATGAAGGACCTAGAAACAAACAAATAACAATTAAACAAGGAAATTCCTTGCTTACAGGAAAAAAGGCTGCAAATGCACTAATGGAACACTATGCCAGTGCAAACCACATTGATATTACAGCCGAACAGAAGAAAGCAATCAAAGATAAACAGATGCATCATACATATACAGAGACAGCAGCAGAATATATGATGGCAAATCTAACAATGGAAGAAATGGAACAGGCAATGAATACCCTAAAAAAGAAGACATCACCAGGAAAGGATGGAATCACAAATGAAATGCTAATAGGACTAGGCACTAAGGCAAAAAAGAAACTACTAGCAGTCCTAAATTACAGCTGGAAGAGGGGAATAGTCCCACAGGCATGGAAGGAAGCTATACTAATACCAGTCCCAAAGAAAGGAAAAGACCTGGAAGAACCAAATGGCTATCGACCTATCAGTCTTCTTAGCTGTGTAGGAAAATTAATGGAACGCATTATCAATGGCAGGCTAACATGGCATCTGGAAGAAAACCAACTCTTAACACCTCACCAAGCAGGATTCAGAAAGTACAGATCTACTGAAGATCAAATAACCTATATAGCTCAGGAAATAGAGGATGCCTTCCAAGAGAAAAAGCACACACTAGCAGTCTGGATAGATTTAGAAAAATCATTTGATAAAGTATGGAAGGAAGGACTGAAAGTAAAACTGCAAAAAATGCATGTTTGCGGGAAAATGTACAAATGGATCAGCCACTACCTTGAGAACAGAACTGCCAGGACAAAAGTACAAGGACAAACCAGCAAAATGATGCTGTTGGAGCAAGGTGTCCCCCAAGGAGGAGTTCTTTCACCAACATTATTCCTAGCATATATAAACGACATCACGGAAAATTTTCCAGCCAGAGTACACACATCATCCTTTGCAGATGACCTAGCCATATGGACATCTGAAGAATATATTAGTACAGCTAACAGCAGAATACAGCAAGCCCTATTAGCGCTAGAGGACTGGTCAAAATCATGGCTAGTGAAGATAAGTGAGGAGAAAACAACATGCACAGTGTTCTCCCTCTCAACTAAAACTCAGCAACCTAAGCTGGTATTGAATGGAAAAATATTGCGCCATGAAGAAAATCCAAACTATCTAGGAGTCACCTTTGATCGTCGCCTGACATGGAAGACACAGGTTGAGAAAAATCGAACAAGAGCAAGGCAAAGAATGGCAATCATGAAAAAGCTTGCTGGTACAACATGGGGAGCAGATGAGAAAGTTCTCAAGAAGTTATATACTGGGCGGGTGAGGCCAGTACTGGAATATGGCATTGCAGCTTGGGCAACAGCAGCTAAGTCAAACTTTAACAAAATAAGTAGAGTCCAAAATCAAGGAATGCGAATCATAACTGGAAGCCTGAAGACAACGCCTATTAATGAATTAGAAAAGATCACTTGTTTACAACCAATGCAGGATAGAAGAGATAGCAGAGCCCAGCAACAAGCAGAAAAATTTAGAAGATTGACAGACCACCCTATGTACAACAGATTTAATGGTTTTGGAAAGGGAAGACTGAAGCGTAGCAACTTTGTAGAAACTGCAAAACGAAGGATTAGGTCAGATCCTATTCTTAACATATCAACAGTCAAGCCCATACACAATGCACACAAGTTCCCAGCTTGGAGACAGCAGCAACTGCCTGAGATGATAGAAAACATTCCTGGTATTGAGAAAAAGAACACTCAGCATGAAACCGAAAGAAGAGAAATAACCCTAAACTACATAAAAGAACATTACCCAAGCAGGAATTGGACCCATGCATATACAGATGGATCAGCCAAAAATTCAATAGAGAATGGAGGAGGAGGAATTCTCCTAAATTTAAAAAATGGAGCGAAAAAAACACATTCAATGGCAACTGGAAAATTTTCAAGTAACTTCAAAGCGGAGGTAGAGGCTCTGAAAACTGCAGCAGAAATGCTCCTGATGGAGGAAAATAAAGAGAAGCAAATAGCTATCTTCACAGATGCAAAGTCAGCTGTCTCAATACTGACGAGCAATAACAGCACAGAACTAACTGACCTAAGAGCAGCACTCCATGGTCTATGCCAGAAATCCAAAAAAGTTGTAATACAGTGGATCCCATCACATTGCAGTATACCTGGAAACGAAGAGGCTGACAGACTGGCAAAAGAGGGCGGACGACTACCACAGCCTGACATAGACATAACCTATAATGAGGCAAAGAGGTTGATAAAAAGCACTTATAGAACCAAATGGGAATCAGAGCATCCAGGCCATCAGAAGGATGATGCATATTACAAACTCGACAGAAGAGAACAAGTAGCAATCTTCAGACTCCGCACAGGACACAACAGGCTGAAATACCACTTGTTCAATCAACTAAAGATAGGAGATACCGATGAATGTAATTGTAGAACTGGAAAAATGACAGCAAAACATTTGCTGCAGGATTGCCCAACGTATGCAGAACAGAGAAAGATATTTTGGCCCACACCTGCTTCATTTGAGGACAAGCTCTATGGAGATATCAACAAGCTAAAGTTGACCGCAGATTACTTTAACTATATACAGGTTGACATTTAAAGGTGCATGAAGACCCAGAGGCATGAAATGGAATATTGCTTGGATAGCAAATCCATTACGTGGAAAGTCCAAATCAAAAGCCCATTGTGTGAGCTTCATAAAAGGTGGAAAAGTGTCCTAGTGGCACGAAATGGAATATTGCTTGGATAGCAAATCCATTACGTGGAAAGTCCGAATCAAAAGCCCACTGTGTGGGCTTCATAAAAGGTGGAAAAGTGTCCTAGTGGCACGAAATGGAATATTGCTTGGATAGCAAATCCATTACGTGGAAAGTCTGAATCAAAAGCCCACTGTGTGGGCTTCATAAAAGGTGGAAAAGTGTCCTAGTGGCACGAAATGGAATATTGCTTGGCTAGCAAATCCATTACATGGAAAGTCCGAATCGAAAGCTCACTGTGTGGATGTCATCTGCAGACTGCATACTTCTGGTTTCCGGAAGAACAGCCTATGGTGAACGGAAGGCCCAATATACGGAAGTGAGGCTAAGCAGCCATGTGCAGGACGTGACGATTCCTTGGGTGAGCCCAGTACCAGAGCGCTATGTATCGGCTCTGCAAGTATGGAAGCCTCCTTGGATGGCGGGGAATGCCCATGGTCTGCCCCTGCCTTCCCTTGAGGGCTGACCAGGATCTTTGGCTGTTCTATATGGACCAGCTGGGATGGGGGATAACACCACAACAGTGAGAGTCAAACGTCCTAAGAAACCCCCGGGAAGGTTAACCCGGTCAACAAATGCCCGCAGAAGTCGGATGTGTCGGCCTAACGGCGCAAGAACGCAGCTCTGCTGTAAACAGGCACAACGCAATCACATCCGAAAAAAAACTCCGGATGAACGAAGAAGAAGAAGAAGAAAACCAACATTTTTCAGCTGCTGTTGATGTACTGTAAAGAATAGAACAAATGCATCAATATTTCAAGAGCTAAATATTGAAGAAGGTTGGCTATTAAAAACGATAAAACAAAGAAAATTTGGGTCACTTGAAACATCACGAAAGTTTGGAGAGAACAATAATGGAGGGGTATATGCCTGGGAAGAGAGGAAGAGGAAGGCCAAAGAGAAGATGGGTGCAGGATGTGGCGGATGATCTCCAGATGGGTGTGTCGGACGTGGGGCATCTTGATTATGATCGAGAGGTTTTCCGGAAGGTTGGTATGGGAGCGAGGTTCTGCAAAGGACATGCTACTGAATGAATGAATGTTGATGTACTAGGCAAGATTAAGCTCAGTAGTTTACCATTGCTTTCTGAGCGACCGGCTCACATACCCCCATAAATTACCAGCACGGCGCGAACCGCTGCCGATTCTCATGCAGCTGCGTTACTCACAAGAATATACGGGATTACGGAGAAAGATGTTAATCCCTACGCCAGGGAGACCGGCTGTGGTACTAGCTCCTTACATAAATAGTACACTTTACTTTGTCAGACAATTATCTGTCCAATGTTTGTTGGTTAGTTTGTAGAGGATCACCTTCACTGGATAGATAACTTCTAAAGCACTTGTCTCCTCCTACAGATCACTCAGTGCATGAAATCTGTAGCAAAGATCCACATGTATCAATACAAGAACCACACTTGCTATAAATATTCTTCTTTGTGTGCAGGTTTTCTGCTTTTGAAATGTAATATGGGCTATGGCCTATTCAGCCAACTGTCCAGGGTTTATAATATTCTCAAGTTTCTTATTTTGCAAAAAGACATAGCTTGATTGCATGCGCAGGATACTAGGACAAAAATGGCATGACTTATTCACCAATGTCGAGCTCATTGAGAGAAATAAACAGATACTAGTGAATCAAGAGATGAGGAAAAGACACTGGCATTGATGAGAAACCTGAGGATAGTGTAGCTAGACATTCCATTGTCTAGAATCCACAAGATGGACAAATTAGTGGGAGACCTAAGAACACACAACCAAGAGAATTGAAGACAGGTATGAATTATATGGGGGAGGACGTGCAGCCTATGCCCCATTGAGGGATAACTGGTGAAAAAAGAAGACAGCTTGATTTGCAACTGATCTCCTCCAGTTAGAGGCAGGGGAAACAACAGGGCATCCCATCTATAAGTTGTGCAAGTTAACAATCGCATGGCTGTTGGAAATCAACAAGAGAAGGCCATAAGGCCGCCGTCCTAGCAACATTGTTGGAAGGAAAACTTCTCATGGGTAGATAGGGCCCATTACCTTGGAAGGAAAACTTCTCATGGGTAGATAGGGCCCATTACCTTGGAAGGAAAACTTCTCATGGGTAGATAGGGCCCAGTACCTTGGAAGAAAAACTTCTCGTGGGTAGATAGGGCTCATTACCTTGGAAGGAAAACATCTCATGGGTAGATAGGGCCCAGTACCTTGGAAGAAAAACTTCTCGTGGGTAGATAGGGCTCATTACCTTGGAAGGAAAACATCTCATGGGTAGATAGGGCCCATTACCCTGGAAGGAAAACATCTCATGGGTAGATAGGGCCCAGTACCTTGGAAGGAAAACTTCTCGTGGGTAGATGGGGCCCATTACCCTGGAAGGAAAACTTCTCGTGGGTAGATGGGGCCCATTACCTTAGAAGGAACCTGTATAGAGGAAGCAAATCTGATGCAAATGCATGCCAAAATTAGACACGATGTTTGACACACAGGGACAGACATGACACACACAGGGTGAACAAATTAGTGGGAAATCTAACAACACACAGAGAAGAGAATTAAAGACAGAGATGAATTACATGGAGAGGAACATGGCGAGAGCTGCAAAAGACAACAAAAGATTGGGCAGTTTTATGTAAGCTGATTGAGGACCTATGCTCTATTGGCGAATAAAGGGCAAGAGAAGAAGGCCACTTGATTTGCCCCTGGTCTTTGCCAGTTAGAGGCAGAGACGAAGCCTCTAAACCATCCCATCCCCAGATGTTTGCTACTTTATTTCAAATAAGAACAGTCACGTATTTATCATCCTCCTCCTGTGTTATGCTGATAGGCAGTCATGGTTGGCTACCTTACATGAGATCCAGTCTTACATCAGGCCTGCGTTCTTGTCTCCATTATGTCATGTGGTCAAGTCATATAGGTCTTAATCCCTTTGTCCTCTAATTGCTCTTTTCTCATCAAGTCTGTCAGCTGTCACAATGTTTTCAGGTTTATTTCTACTTATAACGTGTCTAAAACATCTTGACTCAAGTCAAAACTTTTCTAGTCAATTCGTGGATTTAACTTCTTGAAGGACTGTCACATTCATTTGTTTGTGCATCTGTGGTATTTATTGTATTTTGAGTATAAAATAATACAAAGTAAATTGTCACATTCATTTGTTTGTGCATCTGTGGTATTTATTGTATTTTGAGTATAAAATAATACAAAGTAATACACCTTTACAGAACACAATTATGGAAAACATAGGATGTTGCGGCAACTAGCCTTTATCATCAAACAAATACACAAAACACAACATATAAACATATATATATATATATATATAAACATGTCCAGAAGGAGTCTGATATGGGTCTCTGATGTGCTAGGGCCATCACATTGTGTAAGTGTGAATACATGGCAGAAAAGGTGCCTAGTCTTTTTCTTTGTAGGTTGCCGACGAATGCTGGTATCAAACTCTTGACTGACAGTCCTCATAACATTATCAGAGCAAGCCCTTATCGACTACACTAACTCAACCAAAGTCATTACATAAATGTTAAAGACAAATTATATCTGATGTACACTTCTCCATGATCACACAAGCATACCTTTGCTCTGAAACTCTTTAATCAAGGCTTGTAATTGTGCTTCCGTTGGGGCACGACCAAGGGATCGAATGACTGCGCCCAACTTGCTTAAAGGAATTGTGTTATCAGGAGAACAGTTCATTGTGAATGCTTCTTGAAGCTCTGCAACATAAATGTTATGGAAATTTATTAGCAAAATTATCCTCATATTTACTGATAGTTAGTCAGTTGCATGTCATTCACAGAACGTCGCAGCCGACCTCAGCATTTTTGGCTATTTGTGATTTACTAGGCAAGTTTATGGTCAGTAGTTTGCCATTGTTTCTGAATAACCGATGCTCATACCATTGTATGAAAACAATCACAATGCAGTATGCTTCCAAACTGCACGCAGCTGTGTTTTGAACACGGTATGCAGGATTGCAAGTCACGTTTATAATTCTTTACCACAGTGCTGGCTCATTTATTGATAGCAACAAACAAATAGTAAAATTCAAGTGACTTAAGTTTACACCCTTTTTTTCTCAGGGATAATCTTCCATACACTACTTTGAATATAATCAACAATAGTGAGAACTGGTCATAAGCAAGTTAGAATCAGGCTGGTGTGGCAATGCAGAGATTAAACAGCATTAAGAACCTGTGGTTAAACAATAGCAAGCAATTTAACGAAAAATTGTTGAGAACAAGCATCTTCCCGGTGGCAACATATGGATGTGAGTCATGGACCATATGCAAACACTAAAAAAGAAAAGTGGGGCTTTTGTGCTGAAGTGTTACAGACGTCACGGGTGACAAGCATCACCTGGATCTTTTCTCTGGGGCATGCCGGTGTGCTGGGAAATGAACAGGCGGACAGATTGGCTGGCTCTGCAGAACTTGGTGGAGTATTGATACGTGACAAGGCAGACGTGGTTGCTGCCTTGTGGGAGCACGTGTACACCTCGGAGGAGCAAATGGATTACCATGGTCTGGCAAGAATGAGACGGCGAGGGGTGACGAGGGGATCTGGCCAATGCACAACGCTCAGAGGAAAGGCGAGACGGACATATAATCAGATTGCTACTGGTACTATTGGTGTTGGAACTCTTCCCTGGCTGCTGAGGATGGGGACGGAGCGCTTATGGGAATGCCCCGAATGCTGTGATGTCGATTCCTAAATCAGTCAATCAATCAATCAATCAAATGGTACAGAAAACTTCATAGAATATCTTGGACTGAAAAGAAGAAAAATCCTGAAATTTTATAACACCTGAACATCGAAGAAAACTGGCTCACAAGCAGCGTCATGTCTCAGAAACTGATATACTTTTCAAACTCTATGGAGATGTCGACAAGCTCAAACTGATAGTTGATTTCTTTGGATACATTCATACGGACATCTGAAGGTGCACAAAGAAGAGTAAGAAACACTGTCGCCATATTAAACTTGACAGTGGTTACAAAGAATAGTGATGGAGGCATGGTTCTTGGAAGGAAAGGTTGGGGCTGACCAGCATGACGATGGTCAAGTGACCAAATCTAAGCAATGAAAGATTTAAAAAAAATGGATCTGGGACCCAGATCGACCCAGCCTATAAAAGGTACTAGAAAATTTCCTGTGAAGTAAAGATTGCCTGCGTGATATTGACCAAATCACGAATTGGATGAGCAGCGGCTGGCCGAGTGGCTAAGGAGACATAGGCTTCTCCTTCAGGAGACCCAGGTTCAAATTCTCGGTAAGGTGTGGATTTTTTTTTCTGTCGGAATCCTAACCTGCACACTTCGTGGCGACGGCACTAGCCAGGCGGCCTTAATGTCTCAGGTTCAAGACACCCCCCCCCCCCCCCTACACTGTAAGGAACTATAGGCAGTTGATGGCAGTTACATGACTAATTGGGTGTCAATTGGTCAATGAAAATAAGGGCCTAGCACCATAAACCCAACATGCCTCAAGGCATTTAAAAGATCTTTTACTTTTACTTTACAATGTCAGGATACATGAAAGCCAACGTTGTTTACATGACATTTTATAAAAGGAGGAAAGTCAAGCTATAATATCATTATTTACCTTCTTGCTTTAAAGGATGCTTGGCCTAAGAATCAGAGAAAAAAGTGAAACAACAATTAAAATACCAGTGTCATGTAATTTTATGGTACAATGTTTGAATTCTATTACATTTCCAGAACAGATACCATTACCAGTTAGAATGTATAATTAAAATGAAAGCTAACTTGAGTATTACTGTAACAGATTGTATAGTTTTTAATAGATTATTATCTTCATGTTATTTTTAGGAACAAATTGTTGTAGTCATACAGTTCCAACTTTACAGCAACCATTTATTTAAGAACAAACTGTCATAGGCGCACAGTAGCAACTTTATAGCCCCATAATTATATTATGGTGTGCTATGTGAATGAGCTGGCTCCATGGCGAAGGGTTACGGATGCAGTTCGTAAACTCGTATACCACATACGAAACACAACTGCAGGAGATTTGGCAGCATACCGCCTCGCATTGGTATTTTCACTGAATGGTATGGGTGTCAGTCGTTCAGAAAGCAAACTATTGAATGTAAACTTCCCAGGAATGCTCCATCCATCCATCATGTGCCATGCCGGTAAGCGTGGGCGGTCATGTTCTGCCATCTCACCCGATCACCAGAGTCGTGGATCAGCTCCGTGTTTCTGTCTCGACTATGCCACAAGGCCAAGCCATCCAGGTACTTGCTTCTAGGTCTTCCCCTTGGTCTGTTCCCCTCGATCTTACCAGTTGTCACCAAATTCTCCAATCCATTTCTTCTCATAACATGTCCAAAAAATTTTGACTGTCTACGTCTAATTTCTCTAATCAATTTACGATCTTCATTTGTTTCTTGAAGGACTTGTTCATTGGTCTTTCTGGCTGTCCATGGTATTCTTTGCATTTTCCTCAGAAACCACATCTCTACAGCCATCAGATGTTTTTCAGCCTGACTGCTCATTGTCCACGCTTCACATCCATACAAAAGTACAGGCTCAATGTAGCATCTCAACACTTTCTCGTTTCAATTGACATCTTTTTATTGGTCAATATGTTTTTCATCTTGCTAAAGGCTACTTTTGCCATGGCGATTCTTGTTCTAATCTCTTCAAGGCATCTCCCATCAGATGTTATTACTGTTCCGAGATAATTGTACCTGCTCACTTGTTGAAGAATATTCCCATTTACTTGTATATTACATTGTGGTATTTCGTCCTTCCTAGTGACGACCATAATCTGTGTCTTTTTACAATTTAATTCTAACCCTAGTTGTTCACTGTGTGTCACAATCGCATCTACTAAATTTTGCAGGTCCTGTTCATTGTCTGCAATCAAGACTGTATCATCTGCATATCTAATGTTATTGATGCATCGTCCCCCAATGTTGATTCCTTCCATATCTTCAATATTTCTGAAAATACTTTCACTGTACAGGGAAAACAGATCTGGAGACATTACACATCCCTGTCTCACACCCCTTTTAATAGGCTGATATTGGCTTACTTCATTATCAATTCTTATGGCAGCTTGTTGTTTCCAGTATATGTTTTTTACAAGTCTAAGATCTTTTCCATCAATTTGTAGATCTTCAAGCATCCTTATCATGTTGACATGTCTCACTTTATCAAAAGCCTTTGTGTAGTCAATAAAGCAAAGGTGTAGATCTTTGTTTACTTCTATAGAACGTTCGATTATGTTTCTCAGTATATACACAGCATTTACTGTACCCTTGCCTTCCACAAACCCACATTGTTCTTCTCCTATTTCAGGTTGTATTTTCCTCCTAACTCTACCTGGTCAAAAAAGCACGCTATAGTCGGATGTGTTGGCCTACAGGTTTCGGCCCAAGGGCGCATAACAGACACACCGCAATCACATCTGAAAAAACACTCCGGATGAACGAAAAGAAGAAGAAGAAGAAGAACGTAAACTTGTCAAGACATCACAAACAGAAAAAATAAAAAAATTCTGGGTTGACTGCAACGTCCTGTAAAGGATAAGCAACTAACTTTTATGTTGAATGATGTCACTGCATATTGGGCATTCGCATGCATGATGTCTTCCGATGCAGCAGTCATCCGAAATTATTTCTGCTCACTGGTATCTTCTCTCTTTCCCTTGAGGGCGGCATTAACGTGCCTGACCAGGCTTCACCCCCAGTTCATGTAATTGGGCTAGTGTCAGAGTCTCGACAGTATCTGCCACCGAGTCCATACTGCATTGATTATGTTAGCTCTATCCAGGCGTCTCCCCCTGTGTATAGGTACATTATTTCTATGTGGGTCTGTACGTTCATTACCTTTAACCCCGGCATGTCCTGATGCATACATCTAAGTAAGTGATGTCAATCATAACTTCCAAATGCTGTCTATTTGGAGTGGAGACCGCTGGTTACATGTTCTGCAGCATGTTAATGAGTCTGATATGATTATCACTTGTTTGAGTTCATGTTCTGCTGCACATGTGAGTGCTCTGGAGGCAGCAGTGCTCTCTACACTGAAGTCTACTGGTGTATCAGCAGCCCCATAATTGCTCCATTTCTATGCCAATGAAAACCACAAGCAATGCTCAACACTGGCCCATATGAACTTGTAAAGGAAACAGTAGCTCTGGTAATACCAAATCCCCAGAGCATCAACAACAAGCCATCCTTCACTTGAATCCACATCGCTGTCCAGGATGAAAGACTTGGGAGTAAGAATTGGCACGGCCAGACACGAGAGGTACATCGGTAAAACATCATGAACCAACACATAACTGGCACTATTAGCCACCGAGCGCTGATGTATATGCTGGAGGGAGGATCTGAGCACCTATGGACCTGCTCGGAGTGCAATGAAGATATCCCAACTGATAACTGATGCAGTTCAATGTCACAGAAGATAGCAGTCTGAACACATAAAAGTAGCCCACACAAGCATTATTGAATAAGGCAGCACTGGAAGACTAGCAACTAGTCCGCCATTTTCTGAATCTGCCTTTCACAACAAAACCACCGTAGACATAACAAAGAGTATTCCTAAAGAAATTCACAGCTTAGAGTGTCACACCAAGCACTCAACTCAGTAGCTGGGCAAAGAAATGGGTTTTTCAAGTTCAAACATGGGAAAATGCACTAGGAAACCATGCCCGGAGACAATCAGTTCTCCAATGTTTAATGGCCCACCTGCCTATTCACCATGTCGGCCAGAACAAACTATTCATCATTAATGCTATTTTGCAAATCCCCAAAAGTATACGTATAGACATACTTTACTTTAAGCTTCACTTTATTAATTCCAGATATTTCAGGGCACTGTTTTCACGTTTATTTCAAGAAGTGTTTTCTTCTCATGTTTTTTTTATGGTTACGTAACTTGAGACTCAATTGGTGCCATTTTGTTGCCTGTAGTCTGAACTGGATGTGTATTACACACGTTATATGCCTATGCATGACATCTGGAACAATCAAACAGAATGTAATGGCTCTGGAATACCAAGTTTGAACTCCTAAGTCTGATGTACAAGCATTTGGGTTGTTTAAACCTCAAAATTGGAGTTGTGTTAATTGCTATTTTTGGTGAAGGTAAAGGAGATGTTTTTCTACAATTGTGGATGATCACGATGTAAGCACCGGACATAAACTTCTTCTTCTTCTTCTTTCGTTCGCTTGAAATATGTCTATAACTGCACTGTTATCTCTTGTATGAATTTAACTATCTTTTTTAGTTCACTCAGTGGTCCATATAGTTTATCTTCCACTGTTGTCTCTCGAGGCCAGAAGGTTTGCCTAGATATGGTGTAGTTTGGGCAGTCCTGGAGTATGTGCTCTGCTGTCTGCGTCACCAAACCACATGTGCGCATGGCTGATTCACCAATCTTGAAGTTTGTATACATGTGGTTGCATAATCTATTGTGTCCTGTTCTGAGATGAAGAATAATGACTTGTTCTGGTCTGTCCATAACGTGGCAGTTGTCTTGAGCAGGTTTTGGTGGCTTTCTGACTGATTTGATATTCTTTTCTTTTGGTGGTATGTAACGGGCACATCAGGATGTTCTTCTTTTGCTCCTTCCTTAGTCAATCGATCAGCTCTGTCGTTTCCGAGTAATCCACGGTGGGATGGTATCCACTGTATTGTGACCTTATGCTGTCTGCTAAGTTCAGAAAGTAGTGTCCTAAGTACTGGCAATTTCCCAGACAGGAGCGCCTCGAGTACTGATTTTGCATCTGTCAATAGCACCACAGGTTGTGTACCATTGCTGGTATTTAGTAATTTCTCTGTTGCTATTTTCATTGCCTCAATTTCAGCATCACAGTTATGGCAGTATTTTCCTGTTGGTACCTCCATTTTGAACCCCCGAGCATCTACAATAGTGAGGTTGTGGTAGTGGTGATTACTGTTGCTACGCAATGGCATTATTGATACAGACAGTTATAGGTTATAGTATTGTTGACGTTTTCTTGAGTCGTTGATGATAATAGTTAATACAGACACTAAGACTGAACATGCGAGGTAAAGCTGATGACACTGCAGTTGTTGAAGATGATATTATCATTACTGATGTCAGTATTGTGTTTTTTTTTTCTAAATTGTAAGTGGTGTTACTGTTTTAGTTTGTGAGTAGTAAGTTTAAAGCAGTAACAACAGTGGAATGTGTTGTTATTTTCTCCCACATAATTTTTTGTTAGTAAATTTCACTATTTCATTTCATTTGTAGTGATGCATTTCCTTGCTTATATTTTCCTGTATAAATTGAAAAACATGTTTTCTGTTCTCTTAAAAGCTCCGAGTCGAAAACAAATCAAATATGCCAGTTCCTTGTAAAAATCAAAGGGCGTTGTCCTTTAAAATTCTTATTGTGGTGGATAGCTTTTTCCCTCCGTTCTCAACAATTTCAATGAATATGACTATGAGTCAACACAGCCACTTGTGTTGTACATCAACTTTTCATGATGAAATAATACGAACATAACTGGTTGCATCTATTAGACCTCATCAAACTAAAAGTAGTGTTGAGGTATTTTATTTACAGATATTTACCATTTCAGCGATTCCTCTACTCGATCACAAACAAGAATTACGCTGTGGAATTTCCTGTTTGGGAGAACTACTTCTGAAGTTGGGCCCTTGCACTTCTGCTGCAATTAGTTAAAAACATTAACCGTGAAGCCACGTCTGTCTATCGCTAATTCATATAACAGGGCAGCTTATATGTTTTAACATTGCAAGTTAAAACAGATTTAACGTATTATATTATTAGCGTAACATTTTGTGTGTATAAATTTTGATTTTCAAGATATATCGTAAAAATAAATTCGTGGGCTTAGCATGCACCGAAACAAATTTCAAACACGTCTGTGACTACCATCACAATAGTTGATGACGTAAACCACGAGAGTTTCAGAAGTGAGAGGATGTAATTGTATTGATTCCGTTGATGAGGAGTAGAGACCGTTGTTTGTTGAAGTAGCGTTGTTAAATTTGCCGTATTTGTTGCTCTCACATCTAGTTATGCCTCTCTATGAAGGTATAAGCATTGGAGATGAACCAAAGGTGATAGTTTTGGATATTGGAGCCGCATACACAAAGTACGTATGATTGTTTTATTTTAAATAAATAAATTTATTAATAAATTAAATATAAAATAATGTAAAATAATTAACTAAAATTTAAAATAGATTTGCTACTGCAGTCTTTTAAACTCTGGTTTGTCTGCTGACTGATGCTGCAACTGGTTTACCCGCTGACTGCTGTCTTCTCAACGGGTTTGTCTGCTGACTGCTGTCTTCTCAACTCAACTGGTTTGTCTGCTGACTGCTGTCAAACAAAAGTGTCTTCTCAACTCAACTGGTGTGTCTGCTGACTGCTGTCTTCTCAACTCAACTGGTTTTTCTATTGACTGCTGTCTTCTCAACGCAACTGGTTTGTCTGCTGACTGCTGTCTTCTCAACGGGTTTGTCTGCTGACTGCTGTCTTCTCAACTCAACTGGTTTGTCTGCTGACTGCTGTCAAAAGTGTCTTCTCAACTCAACTGGTGTGTCTGCTGACTGCTGTCTTCTCAACTCAACTGGTTTTTCTATTGACTGCTGTCTTCTAAACTCAACTGGCTTGTCTGCTGACTCCTGTCTTCTCAACTGGTTTGCCTGTTGACTGCTGTCATCTCAACTTGTTTGCATGCCAAGTGCCAATTAATGTCTTCTGACAACCCAGCTGCTGTCTTCTCAAGTGGTTTGTCTGCTGACTGCTATCTTCTCAACTGGTTTGTCTGCTGTTTTCTCAGCTGGTTTGACTGCTGTCTTCTCAACTGGTTTGTCTGCTGTTTTCTCAGCTGGTGTGTCTGAGGTCTTCTCATCTGGTGTGTCTGCTTACTGATGCTTGCAACTGGGGTGCAACCAAGACAGCAATGGGGCACCCCTTGTAGCACAAAAACAGTCCAGCAGACTATCAGAAAAAAAAAAAACAAGAGAAAACTGACAGAACAGATAAGCAAAGGGAACAGTAGGTCAAACTTGTGAATGAAATGCCCCAATCAAAAACCATTATCAATACCTTAGCATTAAAAAAAAAAAAACAACAACATTTGAACAGGGCATGCTCGAATTAATGGCCTTGCAAAGCATTTTATTCCACATTGTGCACCACTGTGAAGATATTTTTCTCACCTTTATGAAATTATTAGCCACTTTCTCTGCATGTGTCCTGCACTGTCCTATCAAACATCAGGGAAAAAAGAGTGTCTCAGTAGCAATGTTGTTAAGCTACTTCTCCCATGCTGTGAAGGTTGTGGGTTTGATTCCAAACTCCCTCATTTGGTTCATTAGTGCAGTTTTCTCGGAGACTCCTGGGGGTCTTTGCTGGACTACTGACTTCATGCTTTGTATGACTTTTGACAGGCTGCCATGTGGAAAGAGACCGATATATATGGGATAAAACTAAGTGCAATGATGTCTTTTAAGCCTTTTTAGGGAAAAACTACTATGGCTCTCTCAAACAGTTGCTAACTCTATCGGTCCCTGGAACAGCTACAAATTATCTGTAACTTCATAAAAATGACCATCAAAGCATCCTGAATACATCAGAAGTTGTTTAGAGAACATGTCATGTATGGAGTAACACATGATGCTTTACTTGGTATGAAATGAGTTCAGAGTTAAACAGTGTTAGTTGCATATCCTTTACAGGATGTCGCAGTCAACCCCAGCATTTTTTGGCTGTTTGTGATCGTTTGGCAAGTTTTGATGCTTTACTTTGTATGAAATGTGTTAAGAGTTAAACAGTGTTAGTTAGTTGAAAATCCTTTACAGGATGTTGCAGTCAACCTCAGCCCTTTTTGGCTGTTTGTGATCTCTTGGCAAGTTTACGTTCAGTAGTTTGCCGTTGATTTCTGAACGACCAGCAACCCATACCATTTTATTAAAAATCCAACGCAAGGCAGTCTGCTGCCAAATCGCCGGCAGCTGTGTAGAACAGTGTAGAAGCAATAAATTGCTGTGCTTCTGAAGGTCATAATCAGAGGTTAACTGATTCAGCACCGAAGGATAATATATCGCCATTTGTACAGAAGGACGATATATCACCACACTAGTTTCATTGTGTTATTTGCTTTGTTTCGTGGGATCTTCCGCAATTTCAATGCTTAGACAAACTGGGGGATCAACACCTTGTGCCACATTTATTGAAAGACAGAAGGTCAAGTGGTTTGGCCATGTCGTTAGAATGCAACATCAGCAACTACCATCACTGGCCTTCCATCAAAGATCATCTGCGACGAGACCACGAGGACGTCCAAGAAGAAAATGGATTGACGACATCAAAGACATTGTACAACCAGACACTAACCCTAACACTATCCAGTGCCGCCCACCGGGCGCTGGAACACAAATTATTCCTCCCTACGACGCTTGACGGCAGAAGTGGAAGATGATGATGATGATGATGAGTGAATGGAAATTTACATTATACTTGTTCATTTGATTGTGTACCATGTTTGGTCCAAACCTGCTGTCTGTTTGGCACTGAATGAGTTAATGTGCACTTTGTTTATTCAGATGTGGACTTGCTGGTGAGACAGGGCCAAGGTGCATCATCCCTAGCAAGGTCACCAACACAAGAACTGGGGTGGTAAGTAATTCTTCATTATAAGCAGCAGTGTTTTATAATACTGTTAGCAGGTCAGCATGGCTGAATGGGTAAGAACGTGTGTTCTTAAGCATCCTGTGTGCTGATGCCGAGGTAAGCGGTTCAGCCCCTACACTGACAGCTGGACTAAAATGTTGACCTGTCGTCCTTGACTTGGGGACATAAATTACAAGTATCTCTGATGTTGGAATGGGTTCGCCTGATGGCGAGGGACACTGTTAATTGGGAAAGCCAATCCACATGCAAAATTAAGTCCAGTACTACTATAAATAGTGTGTATGGACTACGCTTGAGTTCAAAGTGAGCAAGCGTAAAAAAATACTGTTATTGCAAATAAATTTATTGTAATCATTCATCCTTCTAATGTGTGATTTTGAGGCACCTGATGGTGTTTTAGTTTGGCTTACCTATATTCTCACTCATGTGTTTGAATCCCCATTCAGGCAGATTTTAACATTTGACCTCGGCTCCCGGGTTAACTTGGCCTAAAATGGGTAGCAGGAAATGTTCTGGTACGTAAAGGCTGCTGGCTGGTTATTGACCATACCACCCATTAGGTGTTCATTTGTTGGTTTTGGTGTTATCATTAGTGTCTGGTATATTGAGGCTTTCAGCTGTGTGACAGTGAATCTTGGAATGTGAACGAACAAATTAGGAAGAGCTTGTAGGCAGCAAAGATGGGATCTTTGAGATGAATGTTGCGACTATCTTTGACTGTCAGAGTAACTAATAATGATTGGCAGGGAGAGACTGTTTTATGTGTGAATACTTTGTTTTAGGTGACAAAAGTATGGGACTACAGAAGCTCAAATGAACTGTATGAGACTCTCAAAGAACTGCTGCATGTTATTATATTTAGGTAAGTATTTTCAACATATTTAGGTAGCGCTGTGGATCGGGGTGAGGGAATACATAGATGTATTGAAATAAGAAAATAAAGGTAAGATGAACTTTCTCATGGCCTTATGAAATTTGAAGAATGCTGAAAATTATTTGGAAAACCAAAGTGAGCAATCAGGACGTCTTATGGGAAGCTGAGTTGCAAAGACAACCTATCACAAACAGAAAGAGGCAGTCATCATTTTTTGGCCACGTTATGAGAAGACAAAAACTGGAACATGTGACAACCGGAAAGATTTGCAGAAAGAGAGATAGAGGAAGTCAGCGTGAGAAGATTCTTGACAGTCTTGTGTCAAGGCACGGAAGGAAGTCAACACACAAAATGATTCATGACATTGGCGATCAGAATTTGTGGAGAGGCATGATTGCCCAAGGCACTGGATGATGATGATGATGGCAGAATCAGTAATACAGAGCTTATGGAGAAAACTAAACCAATGCCATTGAACTGGAAAGTGAGAAGGGAAGGAAGGGAATGCTTGTCTGTGTGGGACACACACATAGACAGCCTGGTGATGGTGTGGTACAGGTGGAAAGGTACTTGTCAATAACTTATAGGGCCGACGAAATAGAGGGGGACCCACAAACACACAGGAACAAGAATTAGAGACAGAGATGACTACTGTGGGGAGGACATGGAAGAAGCTGAAAGAGATGGACAAGGTTAGATGGCTGGGTGCCAGCTTGTTGAGGGCATTTGCTCCATTGGGATACAAGGCAGAAAACAAAGAAGTATTTTTATGTGAACAGCTAGTGAACTTTTTATGGAGTTATATTTTGTTCAAAATTGTATTCTTGTTGGTTGGAATAAACATTTGGTCCGTCTCTCAATCTGTGTGAAGTATGTGCATGTTTATGCCTGTCTTTACCCCCCCCCCCCCCCCCCCCCCCTCCCCTCTTGTGTCTTTCAGTTCAATGCACAAATTAACTTGTAATCTTGTAATAATTTTTCTTGGGTAAAGTTTGAGGTTAGGGGAAAACATTAAAAAAAAAACAAAAACAATCCTAGCCAGTAAACATTCATTCAGGAAGGGCTGCTTGTATCCAGTTTCCCCGGGAAGGTTAACCCGGTCAACAAATGCCAGCAGAAGTCGGGTGTGTCGGCCTAACGGTGCAAGAACGCAGCTCTGCTGTAAACAGACACATCGCAATCACGTCCAAAAAAAAAAAAAAACTCCGGATGAACGCAGAAGAAGTAGAAGTATCCAGTTTTATCATTCATGTTGAAGAGCTTGATGGTTGTAACATTGTTTTCTTTTATACCTGATTTATATTTCTTTTGTTCTAAGTAATGACATAATTTTAGTTTTTGAGCACATAATAATTGTTATTACTGATTAAAGTTGCTCTTTTCTTATGTAAGAGTTGTCATCGGTTACTTAACTCACTAAGTATTTCACAAATCATCACCAGACAGTTGCTGGTAACTCCAAAAGATCGTCGGGTTGTGGTTGTCGAATCTCTGCTGTGTCCTTCAGATTTCAGAGAAACACTGGCCAAAGTCTTGTTCAAGCATTATGAGGTTTGTGGAAAATTTGCAGTTCTTATTGAATATCCATGAAATTGATAGCTTCTGATTTTATTTTTGCAGGGTGTATGTGCGTGTGTGTGTGCGTGCGTGCATATATATATATAGCTCTTTGGAACTATATGTATAGTGTGGAAGAACAGATGCACTGTCATTGTCTGGAGAGAATTATGTGGCAGGGAGTGACCAGATCTTGTCAACCCCCAGTACACTTAGGAAAGGCCAGACAGACACATAATCAGATTGCAGCTGATACCATTAGTATCTGGACTCTTCGCTGGTTGATGAAGATGAGGACAGAGTGTGTATGGGAATGTCATGAGTGCTATGTTGCCAGTTCTTGACTCAACTCAACTGGCTGGAAAATATAATCTGCCGTTGATGGAGATTGAATCTGGACCACTGTCTTGGGAAGCAAACTCACTAACCACTATACCATTGCAGCTCCGTATTTATATATATAGAAATTGTAAATAGTTAACCTTCAAATGTAAATTTATTTCATGTACATTGTTGATTGATTGCTTGATTCTGCTATGAGAAAATGCAAGGATAGCATGTAATCCTTTTAAGGTGGGATCGGTGTTGTTTGCACCCAGTCATCTCTTATCAATGCTGACCATAGGAAGCAATATTGGCCTCGTGATGGACGTTGGCTACCAGGAAACTTTGGTTGTACCTGTATCCTTTCTCAAGATCTAATATGGGGTTGTTTTGTGGGAGGAGGAAGATTATTTGTATACATGCTGAATTCTTTACCATTTGAGATGAAAAGCTGAGGAATGAATCACCAAAATATGGGAAGTAGAATCAATAAGCTTTACAAGTGACAACATGAATGTTGCAGCCAAGACCTTCATCAGCTCCCAAACACATAATGATACAACTACATGAACAACTCTACATGAAACTATATTTTTTTACATTGGCACCTTTCCGTCTTGACAGACGATAGTTTGGTACATTGTGCTACAAAAAGGCTTAATAACTACGATAAAAGGCTTAATAACTACGATCCATGGCGGTGGCGAGTGTGGCTGGTAAGGCCAATTCTTGCTGCAAATGTTTGCCCACAGTAGGTGCATGTGAAAACATGGTCATTTCCACCATTTTGCACCATCTTACGTCTCTCACGCTCTGTGTGTGCTTTATCTGCAATCATTTTCTCCTTTGTCTTTATTCCATTTCTGATAGTTGCCCTCCATGCAACACGTTCAGCGGCGACGTGCTCCCAATGTCCATTATCAATGCCTGTATCAATCATGTCCCTCTTACACACATCTTTGTATCGTAGTAGAGGCAGACCCTGAGATCTCCTACCCGTCTGTAATTCACCAAAAAAGATGTCCTTTGGTATTCTACCATCATCCATCCTCCTAACGTGTCCTATCCATCTAAGTCTACGAAGACTGAGCATGGAATACACCGTCACACAACCTGATCTTTCCAATACTTCAGTATTTGTGATTTTGTCTTGCCACTTAATACCAAGTATTCTTCGCAGACACCGCATATGAAAGCTGTTTAAACGTTTCTCTTGGCGTGAGTAAGTTGTCCAGGTTTCACTGCCATAAAGAAGAGTACTAAGGACACAGGCTTGGTAGACGAGGACTTTTGTTTTGGCAGTAAGCTTCCTGTTCTCCCAGACTCTTTTTGCTAACATGCTCATTGTTGTTGCTGCCTTGCCAATCCTGATGTTGATTTCCTGATTGAGGGATAATTTGCTATTTACCTCTGATCCTAGATATGTAAAATGGTCTACTATCTCCAGTTCGGCGTCGTCAATAAAGATTGATGGTACACCATGTGCACCTTGTGACATAATCTGTGTCTTCTTTTTGTTAATTGTTAAACCAAATTCAGAACAAGCATTGGAGAATGCAGATAGTAGATTTTGTAATTCTTCCTCAAAGTGGGTCGTAATCGCAGCATCATCTGCAAAAGCAACTCTCTGATTAGTACCCTCCTAATTTTGGTCTTGGCCTTCAATCTCTGAGCATTATAGAGGCCACCATCTGAGCGTGAGTGAATGTATATACCGTCATCCTGATCACGAAAGGCATATTTCAGTAGAAGTGAAAAGTATATCCCAAAGAGGGTGGGGGATAGTACACAACCTTGCTTAACTCCACTCTTGATTTCAAACTCTTCTGAAGTTGAGCCATCAAACTTGATTATACCCTTCATGCCTGTGTGGAACGATTCCACAATGGACAGAAGAGTTGGTGGGCAGCCAATCTTCTTTAGTGCTTTGAACAGACCCTCACGACTGACCAAATCGAATGCCTTTGTGAGATCGATGAAGGCAATAAACAGTGGCTGATTTTGTTCCCGGCATTTTTCTTGCATCTGTCGCAATGAGAATATCATATCAATGGTAGACCGGTTCTGACGGAAGCCGCACTGTGATTCGGGGTAGACTTGATCTCCCAGGACTTGAAGTCTGTGCAGGACAATTCTGGCAAATACTTTCCCAACAATACACAGAAGTGAGATACCCCAATAGTTGTTACAGTCGCTCCGATCTCCCTTGTTCTTGTACAGCGTTATGATGTTTGAATCTTTGAAATCCTGTGGGACTTGTCCTTCTCGCCAGCATAGCTCTATTAGTTGGTGGATCTGTAGAGCGAGTGTGTCTTGCCCACTCCTGATTACCTCTATTGGAATCCCATCCTTACCTGGAGCCTTGCCAGATGCAAGCTCATTTATAGCACACTTAACTTCTGTTATAGTGGGAAGTGTGTCCAGGTGGTCAAGAGTTGGCAGGGCCTCTATGGCGTTGAGGGCATCATCCGCTAGCTTGGTCTCACTTGAGTAAAGCTCTAAATAGTGCTCGACCCATCTATCCATCTGCTGTTTCTTATCAGTGATGATTTCTCCAGTCAAGGTTTTCAGCGGTGCACTTCTTTTGATCATTGGACCACAGGCTTTCTTGATCCCTTCATACATGCTTCTGATGTTTCCTGTATCACTTGTGATTTGAATGGACTCACATAACTTGATCCAATAGTCATTCTTACACTGCCTGGCAGCCTTTTGTACATCCTTCCTCGCTTGCTTCAGCTCACTCAGAGTGTTACGCGTTGGTCTTTCCTTGTTTCTTAAGAGAGCTATCTTCTTTTTATCAATCAAGGGCTGCAGTATCTGGCTGTTTGCCGCAAACCAGTCCTGCCTCTTATGATCCACAGTGCCGTAAACCCCTACCGCTGTTGTATAAATAGTTTCCTTAAGTTTACTCCATTTATCATTTACTATACAATTTTCTGATGTATCATTGAAAGCGTCTTCAAGTTGCTGTTGAAATTCAAAGCACTTTCCAGGATCGTGAGTGTTAGTAATATTAATCCTGGGGCTAGACTTGTGTTTAGCTGTGTAGATTTTCTTTGGTCTCAGTCTAACCCTTGCAACAACCAAAGAATGATCTGTATCACAGTCAGCACTCTGGTAACTTCGAGTTAATGATGTATGGTTCAGATGTTGTCTCCGTGTGATAATGAAATCCAGCTGATGCCAATGGCTGGATCTTGGATGTTTCCATATGACCTTATGCATCTCTTTTGTTTTAAAAAAGGAGTTTGTAATACATAGGTCATTTCTAGTGCAATGCTCCAGTAGCCTTTGCCCATTATCATTCATGCGACCGATGTTGTATTTTCCAAGGCACACTGGCCATGAACTCGAGTCCTTGCCCATATGAGCATTGAAATCACCGAGCATATAAATGTAGTCGAATTTTGGAACTGCCTTGATCGCAGAGTCTAGCTGCTCATGGAACGTATCCTTCCCATCATCAGAGGAAGCGAGTGTCGGTGCATATGCAGTGAGAATGGTGGCAAATCCACAAGAGGTTGCCAAGCGCAGTGATAATAATCTTTCATTACCTCCAGCTGGGATATCAATCATTCCCAGTAGCGAATTCTTCACTGCAAAGCCCACACCATGTTGCCTTTTTTCTGCCTGCCCTCTTCCCTTCCAAAAAAAGGTGTAATTGTTTTCCCTGAATGACCCTTCCTCAGCGAGGCGAGTCTCCTGCAGGCCAGCAATATCAATGTTAAGACGATTGAGTTCAGCATCAATCACAGCCGTTTTTCTCACATCGTCAATATTTGTCAAGTCAGTGGAAAATCCTAGACACATGGTTCTCACGTTCCAGGTTGCAAGCCGTAGCTTGAGGTTTCTATTCTTTTTATTAGTACCTGGTGCATTGGTTTTACAGCCTGCGATTCAGATTTTGTCCTAGCCCCAAGCACCCATTGAAGCAGGCAGATTGTGGCGGATCAGCACCCAATAGGCTGGGGGCTGCCTAGCTTGAGGCGGGCGGTAGCTGATCAGTGACACCTGTAGGTGTCTCCCACCGTCAGAGGCAACGCGTGGCGCCCCATGTCTACGCCAACTGACAAGGACTTATAACCCGTAACAGTTGCCTCTCGCTTTGATTCCGAGACCGGTTAAGACCAGGGATGGAGTTATTGCCTCTCCATAGCACAAAGCCTGGGCTAAAATAAAGAAACCATGTGTTGCCCATGCAGCATGATCCCTCTCTCGGCCTGCCTAGTTCACTCCAGAGGAAAGTTGACACCTATAATCTGGAACAAGACAAGCTGCAGAAGCTGCCGGATCAGCAAAGCAATGCTCTAACTGTCCGCCTGTTGGAGCTTCGATCCTAGACCAGCTGCCAACCAAGGCTTAGGGCCTGGTCTGCCCTGCCATGACTTATTTGGTCTTTGGGTTGCATTTCCTCGCACCAGGATAAGGCTAGTACCCTCCCAATTGCGCTCTTCCGCCCGAAGCCGTTGGCACAATGTGGGGTCTTGGGTTTGGTAAGCGCCGCCCAACATTCGGCGCTGACAGAAAGCAGGTAGTACCGTCTACTGTCATATGGTAGCTCAGTCATAATCAACATACATATATACACACATGTTACTGATCTGCTTCCTTGTTGTGGGCTTGACACATGTGTGGTTGAATACCACATGTATGATTATTACAATGCGGCTAGACTGGAAATGCCTACATATATGGAAATATTACACATATGGACAGATATTACGTAACAAAATGGAAAACCTTTTTTACGCCTTAAGGCTCAATGAGCATATGGTGCTAGACCCATAATTTTGTCAACCAATCGGCACTTGTTGGGTGGTGCAGTCAGTGTCACACAGTCGGCCTTTACTTCCCAAGACATTTCCTGGCACCCATTTTAGGATGGGTTATCCTGGAAGCCCAGGCCAGTTAAAAAAATTTGCACATAAGCAGATCGAACCAGTGACCACTAGGTTTATAGTATTACAATACATTTCTACACATTACTACTATTACATTGAACTTTATGTTGACTGTTTCATACAATTAAATACAATATGTATGTATTATTCACTTTTAAAGGATTTTATTTTAATTTTCCCAAGCCCGCAGTAAAATCATGTTACTGTACATATTTATTAAGAGATTTATGTTATCCGTCACATCCATGGTCCAGATGGTGATGGTTAATCGAAGTTTTACTGTATAGTAAATACTTTTAGAATAAAAACCTATTTCCTGAACTGTAAAAATAGGTGTATGAGGGTATACCCATTATGAAAGGCTGGCAGACCATTCCATTTGCGGGTAAAGCCATTGAGAGGTTGGTATGCATGTTGTTAAATGAGACTAATTGTTATGTTTGCCATTGAATTATTAGACGAATGCATGTTCTTATAATGTAATCTTTGTTCAATAAGTTAAAAGATGTTTTAACAATCTTCAATAAGAGAATGGAGATGAAGGCTGTCACTGCAGCACTGTGATGAATTTCCAGTACTTAAATAACCAAGCCAGTTGTAGCCTCTGCAGTCCATGTTTTACAAAGTTAAGTTTGGATAATATGACAAAAGTGGCTGCCACTTGTAGTGGTCTCAAAGCTGTGTGAGCTTGTGTGGATCTAATTTCCAGAGAAATCTGGCTTCAAGGGACCTATAGTTGAGACATTGAAGATGGACAGAAGGGATATATTCCAGTCAGTAAATGTATGCCTTGCGACAAATTCCTAGAACATTCTTTATTACAGCTGCTGGAATGGGGAGTAGAGTATGGAACTGGGTGTAGTGATCCCAGGCAAGGATGGCTCAGAGATGTAGCCAGCTAGCTAGCCAGCCAGCCAGCCAGCCAGCTAGCCAGCAAAGATATCAGCATCCTAGGGAACAAGGGAAGACATAGGTTACAGGGAGCTATGGTGGCATAGTGGTTACTATGGATGATGGACGTGCAATGGATACGGTTGATATAGTGAATATCCTCAGAGTGGCAGTGCTTCCAGGGCCGGGTTATATACTGGCCAAGACCTATTGACACGTCCTCGTCAAGCGTCCTGGGCAACAGGTCCCTTCGGGGTCCTGGCTAAAGTCAGTAGGATTGCCGATTCCTCCGAAGTTGGAGAGTGTCTGCCTGTACGGCAAGGAACCACCAGCCTGCACACCAATAAGCCAGACATGGGACAACGGATACTCACGCAAGCCTCAGGTCCTGTATGACATCACACTAATGTTGGACAACAGGATGCCTTCATCCGACATACAGGACTTTGCGTTGGAGCTCAAGCCAACGAACACAAGCAAGCAAGCAAGCAATGACTGTGAATCTGCAACCATAACCACATTGTAAGAACATCAAGTCAAATGCGATGGCAAAAGAAGAATAGTAAACCAACACAGAACTGGTGTCATCAGCCACTACATGCTGAGGGAGATACTGAGGAGGGGATCCGGGATAAACTCAACGTTTTGATATATAGTGAGGATGATGTTCCATGTGTTTTTACGTGGTTTGTGAAAAATTTCTTCCAAAAAATTCTTTCTTCATTTGATAACACTATTCTGTTTGGAGTGAAAGAATTACTCCAGCAGGCGACAGCCTTTCGCTGCATTTTGCTTCACGATGGACTGTGGAGCACATTTGATAACGTCATGTACTTCATTTTTCAAATTTGTTCTTCATACAAAGTGTAGTGAGACTTTACAAACATCCATAACAATGCAGAGGCCAAACAGTATTTATAAACTATGGCACAACACCAGTAAACAAGCTTTAATAACGGTTTAGAAAATGCATCCTTCCTGTGGCAACCTATGGAACAACACCAGTAAACAAGCTGAAGTAACATTTTAGAAAATGCATCCTTCCTGTGGCAACCTATGGAACAACACCAGTAAACAAGCTGAAGTAACATTTTAGAAAATGCATCCTTCCTGTGGCAACCTATGGAACAACACCAGTAAACAAGCTGAAGTAACATTTTAGAAAATGCATCCTTCCTGTGGCAACCTATGGAACAACACCAGTAAACAAGCTGAAGTAACATTTTAGAAAATGCATCCTTCCTGTGGCAACCTATGGAACAACACCAGTAAACAAGCTGAAGTAACATTTTAGAAAATGCATCCTTCCTGTGGCAACCTATGGAACAACACCAGTAAACAAGCTGAAGTAACATTTTAGAAAATGCATCCTTCCTGTGGCAACCTATGGAACAACACCAGTAAACAAGCTGAAGTAACATTTTAGAAAATGCATCCTTCCTGTGGCAACCTAAGGAACAACACCAGTAAACAAGCTGAAGTAACATTTTAGAAAATGCATCCTTCCTGTGGCAACCTATGGAACAACACCAGTAAACAAGCTGAAGTAACATTTTAGAAAATGCATCCTTCCTGTGGCAACCTATGGAACAACACCAGTAAACAAGCTGAAGTAACATTTTAGAAAATGCATCCTTCCTGTGGCAACCTATGGAACAACACCAGTAAACAAGCTGAAGTAACATTTTAGAAAATGCATCCTTCCTGTGGCAACCTATGGAACAACACCAGTAAACAAGCTGAAGTAACATTTTAGAAAATGCATCCTTCCTGTGGCAACCTATGGAACAACACCAGTAAACAAGCTGAAGTAACATTTTAGAAAATGCATCCTTCCTGTGGCAACCTATGGAACAACACCAGTAAACAAGCTGAAGTAACATTTTAGAAAATGCATCCTTCCTGTGGCAACCTATGGAACAACACCAGTAAACAAGCTGAAGTAACATTTTAGAAAATGCATCCTTCCTGTGGCAACCTATGGAACAACACCAGTAAACAAGCTGAAGTAACATTTTAGAAAATGCATCCTTCCTGTGGCAACCTATGGAACAACACCAGTAAACAAGCTGAAGTAACATTTTAGAAAATGCATCCTTCCTGTGGCAACCTATGGAACAACACCAGTAAACAAGCTGAAGTAACATTTTAGAAAATGCATCCTTCCTGTGGCAACCTATGGAACAACACCAGTAAACAAGCTGAAGTAACATTTTAGAAAATGCATCCTTCCTGTGGCAACCTATGGAACAACACCAGTAAACAAGCTGAAGTAACATTTTAGAAAATGCATCCTTCCTGTGGCAACCTATGGAACAACACCAGTAAACAAGCTGAAGTAACATTTTAGAAAATGCATCCTTCCTGTGGCAACCTATGGAACAACACCAGTAAACAAGCTGAAGTAACATTTTAGAAAATGCATCCTTCCTGTGGCAACCTATGGAACAACACCAGTAAACAAGCTGAAGTAACATTTTAGAAAATGCATCCTTCCTGTGGCAACCTATGGAACAACACCAGTAAACAAGCTGAAGTAACATTTTAGAAAATGCATCCTTCCTGTGGCAACCTATGGAACAACACCAGTAAACAAGCTGAAGTAACATTTTAGAAAATGCATCCTTCCTGTGGCAACCTATGGAACAACACCAGTAAACAAGCTGAAGTAACATTTTAGAAAATGCATCCTTCCTGTGGCAACCTATGGAACAACACCAGTAAACAAGCTGAAGTAACATTTTAGAAAATGCATCCTTCCTGTGGCAACCTATGGAACAACACCAGTAAACAAGCTGAAGTAACATTTTAGAAAATGCATCCTTCCTGTGGCAACCTATGGAACAACACCAGTAAACAAGCTGAAGTAACATTTTAGAAAATGCATCCTTCCTGTGGCAACCTATGGAACAACACCAGTAAACAAGCTGAAGTAACATTTTAGAAAATGCATCCTTCCTGTGGCAACCTATGGAACAACACCAGTAAACAAGCTGAAGTAACATTTTAGAAAATGCATCCTTCCTGTGGCAACCTATGGAACAACACCAGTAAACAAGCTGAAGTAACATTTTAGAAAATGCATCCTTCCTGTGGCAACCTATGGAACAACACCAGTAAACAAGCTGAAGTAACATTTTAGAAAATGCATCCTTCCTGTGGCAACCTATGGAACAACACCAGTAAACAAGCTGAAGTAACATTTTAGAAAATGCATCCTTCCTGTGGCAACCTAAGGAACAACACCAGTAAACAAGCTGAAGTAACATTTTAGAAAATGCATCCTTCCTGTGGCAACCTATGGAACAACACCAGTAAACAAGCTGAAGTAACATTTTAGAAAATGCATCCTTCCTGTGGCAACCTATGGAACAACACCAGTAAACAAGCTGAAGTAACATTTTAGAAAATGCATCCTTCCTGTGGCAACCTATGGAACAACACCAGTAAACAAGCTGAAGTAACATTTTAGAAAATGCATCCTTCCTGTGGCAACCTATGGAACAACACCAGTAAACAAGCTGAAGTAACATTTTAGAAAATGCATCCTTCCTGTGGCAACCTATGGAACAACACCAGTAAACAAGCTGAAGTAACATTTTAGAAAATGCATCCTTCCTGTGGCAACCTATGGAACAACACCAGTAAACAAGCTGAAGTAACATTTTAGAAAATGCATCCTTCCTGTGGCAACCTAAGGAACAACACCAGTAAACAAGCTGAAGTAACATTTTAGAAAATGCATCCTTCCTGTGGCAACCTATGGAACAACACCAGTAAACAAGCTGAAGTAACATTTTAGAAAATGCATCCTTCCTGTGGCAACCTATGGAACAACACCAGTAAACAAGCTGAAGTAACATTTTAGAAAATGCATCCTTCCTGTGGCAACCTATGGAACAACACCAGTAAACAAGCTGAAGTAACATTTTAGAAAATGCATCCTTCCTGTGGCAACCTATGGATGCGAGTCATAAACCATTTCACAATCATCGCTATGCTGATGTAGCGCAGCTGCTGGTAGGGTCACACGTGTCACACACAAACCTGCTGTCCTGTAGGTAGATAGAAGACATTCAAAGGTAGATAAGGCAAACTTGAAAAAATGCTCGTCGAAGTTGGATGTACCGAGCCACAGGCTTGACAAATCTGTGCAGCGTAACTCACTTAATGATGTTGATGGTGAATATGTTTGTTGCACTTCATCTGTGATCCTGTACCGAAGGCATACAGCTTAAAGCATTGGTATTTTCCTTTTGATAACAATTCCATGAGAATGTATGCATACCTGTAATTTTATTTCACTTGTTTTCAATCTACTCATTTGACATTTGTTTCATAGTCGCATTAAGACCCAGTTGATGGAGCATGGAACAATTAGCACACCAGAACAACAGCACCAAGCAGTGTCCAGTGTACCAGGTAATGTTGAGATTCAGTAGTCCACCCAGTTTGAGCTATTTAATGAATATGCTTCACAAACAGGTTGACCCCATTCCCACCTAAAATGGGTACAAGAAAATGTCCTGGAAAATAAAGGCGGCATCATGTTATTGGCTATTTCGCCCATGGAGCACTGATTGGTCTTTAAAAATATGGGGCTAACAACATAAATGCAAAATGTCTCAAGGCATGGACAAGGGTCTTTTAGTGTTGTTTAATAGACCCACATTATGAGACTGCCAAGTCATGGATTTTACAAAGCTTCTGCCAATTTTGCCAACCTAACCCTAGTCTTTTCTGTCCTGTGTTGACATGCAGATATGAATCAGGGACAACTTCACAGTGACTAAAGAAGAAAATCCAGGCTTTTGAACTTACATATTACAGAAACACTCTTAGTATGTGTCGTGTCCTCCTTTAAAGTGTCGTCCCTGGAGTGAAGAGAGTCGACACCCACATTATAATATTTTGTTCCTCTCACTATTCTGGAGAATCCACCAGCTTCCGTCCAACACACTCCACCAGCCTATGGACACCTTTTCCTATCACTCTCTCACTGTCGTACTATGCCCCCTTCTCATACTTCCCCAACGCAACATACTCAACAACTCTTGCTTCTAAAAATTAATAAAGATTAATTTATTAAAATAAAAGTGTAACGTATATGAGACGTGTATGTGAAGAAAATGTGTGACGTGTTCTATAAAGTGTGTAGACTCTGACTCTCAGACAGCAACCCAGTCAGCTGATCCCAGCAAAGATAGACCACAGCACGTTACGTCAGAACATGTACTTCTCACCCGTTGCCGAAACCATCTTGCCGGATACTGCTTTGCCTCTGTAGACCTCTGGTAATCCAATTTCATGAACATCCGAAATAGACACCGGTGGTATTAACAGTTAATCATGGACCGGTTGCACTCTACACAATGTCCGTTCCTAACGTTCCTTAACAAACTGCACAAGTCTTTTGTAGTGTGTACGCAGTTAGTTAGTTAGTTAGTTAGTCGACAGATCATCCTCGTTGCACATCGAACCATTCAGTCCATAAGTGCTAATTTCTAATGTTAATTGTTGCTGTACTAACACTAGGTACTCTTAGCCGGTTCTCGGTTCGTTACTACTGTCTAATGCTGTGTGGTGCATCAGTATGCATCACTCTCTTTGATGAATCAATTTCCTTCTAGCGTAAGTTACGTTCTGTATGCAACTCTAGTGACTCTTGAACTGGTGTTCTTCCTAATGGGATTGGATTCTTTCCCAAAAACTTGTTGAGTTTCCTTGGATCTGGTAGGGAACCTAGGATAGAAACAACACATCTGGTGATAGTACTAGTCACTGATCCTTTCGGCTGAGTGTAAGCCTATCACCTTGCTTAATGATCTTTAGCTAACTAGACTTAGTCATAGAGCAGATTAGCTACCCACCTAGAGCCGAATCAGGCTATGACAAAGAAAAAATCAGCAAACAGAATGCGGAACCCCGCCCACCAGGGACACCTACGGGAAGATCCCAATTATCCCTCATTACTCAATTCTCAACTAGTAAAGCTTATCAGCACTTCACTAATCTATTCTTAACTAGCAGAGTTAATATCACTATTCTACTCTAACTAGTTTCCACTAACAGTGCTAATCATCACACTATAGTTTAACAAGGCCACAGTCTATATTAATTATAACGAATATATTATAATAAGTTATACCTTAAATGGCACTACTGCAGTCCTATAAATCATATCTACATCTGCCATATAGGCACGTGTAAAATTAAGTCACTAATTAACACACGGTAGATATTATTTCCACTGGCACTGCAGTGCCCTGCACTCTGTCTAGAGCATTATTCAAGTCCACCCTAGTTGATCTCAACTCGAGTTTATATGGCAAACTACCAAAGTTGTCCACGTGACGTTATCCTTTACTCCCCCACACAGGTGGCTCAGTGGCAAATCATCCCCTGTCAAGAACTATTTTCCTGGCTTAAATCCTGTCAAAGTTGTCAGTAATTGCCTAGATTCTCAAAACAAGCCAGTTAGTTTCTGTAAACTCCCAACAAAGAGTTTCGATACCAAGCTGCCAATCATCTTGATGTTCCGGAAACCAAGAATTGACAGATGCACTGTTTTCCGTACTAGGTACTTCCGTTTTACATCTGCCCCTGTGATCTCACGGCTTCCATCTGCATTCAAATGTTGACAAACTTGTCACTCTTCTGTTCCGTGGTGACAATCCCAGCAGCCATTTCCGTCTGATGTCCGGCAGTATAGATGACAAACGGAACCATTCCATATCCTTCTCCCTCACCACCAAATGTGTTTATGGGCTGACACGATGTAACCTGTACAACTGTGTTTACTCTGTTAGTACAAATAGATGTCGCTGGTCGATCGTCCGCTTAATCCGAAAATCCTCTGTAATAATCAACCGGATAAACACACGGTTTCATTTTGTGACATAGGCCCCCTCCTAAGAGAGTAGTCCATCTCACTCTTCTCCACCGTGAGTTTAATCCAGATGATTCATTCTTCTTCTTCAGGAGCTGGGTGTCTTGACAAGAAATCCGCTCCAACATTTTCCTTCCCAGGAATGTACTCTACTGTGAAATTATACGGTTGAAGTAACAACGACCACCGCATCAAACGTGCGTTGAGCTTCTGAGAAGTAGCCAGGAACATCAGGGGCTGATGATCTGACTGGACCCGAAACTTAACTCCATACAAATATGGCTGAAATTTTTGCACTGCCCATACGAGGGACAAGCATTCTCTCTCGACGGTTGAATAATTCCTCTCCGCCTGTAGAAGTTTCTTACTTGCGTATGCTACAGGTTTCAAAACCGAAGCATCGTCTTTTCCTTCCTGTAACAAAGCAGCTCCAATTCCAATCGCACTCGCATCTGTTCTCAACACAAATGGTTTGGAAAGGTCAGGGAGCTGTAATACAGGTTTGCTGACCAAGGCCTCCTTTAACTGACTATAGGCATTCTCACATTCTGGTGTCCAAATGATTTGGTCCGGGAATCCCTTTTTCAAGGTTTCCGTCAACGGAGCTCCCAGTTCAGTGAAATGTGGGATAAATTTGTGGTAGAACCCACACAACGAGAGAAAAGATCGCACATCCTTCTTCGTTTGTGGCCTTGGTGCATTTCTGATTTTCTCCAGGTTCTTCTCTTCTGGGACAATGTGTCCTGGAGTGATGGTGTGACCTAGAAATTCCAGAGTCTGGTAACCAATCATGCACTTGGTTGGACGAGCAGTAAGCCCTGCTTCCTTGAGTCTATTAAACACTCTCTCCCAGGATTGTAAGTGGTCATCCAAGCTGTCACTGGAAATCAGAATATCATCCATGAATGAGATGATGGACGGATCCTGTAACGGATCTAGTAAAGTCCTCATCATGCGTGTAAACACACTAGGTGCATTGCTGAGTCCAAAGGGCACGACCTTGAATTCGTAGTGTCCACTGGGTGTACTGAAAGCTAACAGTGGTCGAATCTCCGGTTTGACTGGTATCTGATAGTACCCCCGACTCAGATCCACCTTTGAAAAGTACCGAGCCTTATGGAGCCTAGCGAATAACTGAGTTGGATTCGGCAAAGGTTCCACCTGAAACTGGGTATGACTGTTCAGAAGTCGGTAGTCTATACACAACCGGTGTTCTCCACTTGGTTTGCGTAACAAAACTACCCCCGCATTGTATGGGGATGTGGATGGTGCAATCACGTCATCCTCCAACAGTTTTTGTATTTCCTCCTCCAGGGCCTTTTCTTTAAAGAATGGCACTGGGTAAACCTTTTGGCGAACAGGCTCCTGTGTGGTCAAAGTCATCTCGAACTCAACCAACCTCGTTCGTCCAGGTTTATCAGTCAGTATCTCCTTATGAGACTTGAGAACCTGGGTTATCCTTTCCCTGTCCTGGGAGGTCAGATCAGGGTTCACTTGTACATCCCTATAAGTTTCCTGGTGTACTAAGGGATATTCCCTGCCCTCGCTGGTTCCCACTTCTGTCTCCACTGCAACTGCCATTGCCATGAGGTGAGCTGCCTTGTCTCCGGGTCTCTCTTCGTATTTCCGCAAGAGATTGATATGGAAAATCTTCGACTTTCCCCGGATCCGGATCTGATAGTTGGTTCTGGATATTACCCTTTCCACGGGAAATGGTCCTTGCCAACCTATCTCCAGTTTGTTGTTTCCCGTTGGGAGTAGCAACAAGACTTTATCTCCCACCTCTAGAGATCTTTCTTTAGACCTACGGTTGTAGTAAGCCGCATGTCTTTTCCTGGCCTTTTTCAAGTTTTGATTTGCCAGAGTCCATCCCTTATGGAGTTTTTCTTTCAGTTCCTCCACGTATTGATAGGATGAGATCACTTCTTCTGACGTCCCCTCTTCAGTCCAACTCCTCAACATGGCTTCCAACGGTCCTTTGATTGGACGACCAAACAGCAACGTAGCGGGTGGTAGTCCTGTTGAGCCATGAGGAACTTCCCGATAGGCAAAGAGTGCTGCTGGGATATATTCATCCCACCTATCAGGTTTTTCCTGCGCTAGTTTCCTGAGCATTGTCATCAACGTGCCGTTGAAACGCTCTACTTGTCCATTGGCTTGAGGGTGGTAAGGACTGGTATGTATGTGGTTAGAGTGAAACACCCTAAATACCTCCTCCATGAGTTTTCCACAAAACTGAGATCCATTGTCCGTCAGAATTTGATCCGGAAAGCCTAATCTGGTAAAGGCCTCCATCAGTGCGTCCGCCACTCTTTTCGAGTCAATCGTGGTCAACGGTATAGCCTCACCCCACATTGTACAGCAATCCACCATTGTGAGTATATACATGTTCCTCTTCCTAGTCCTGGGAAGTGGACCCACGATATCGATGGCTACCCTCTTGAAAGGAGAGTTCATGATGGGCATCTCACCCAACACCACCGGTGCTGTCCAGTGTTTCGGTGCCACCCTCTGGCACTCAGGGCATGACTTCACATACCGACGCACATCATCTGTCATTCACGGCCAATAGTAATGGCAGGAAATTCGCTGCATGGTGGCGGCAATACCCATGTGTCCACTAAAGGAGATGGTATGCCCCATATGAAGAATCTGGGACCGGTGAGCTTTCGGGACGACCAACTGACCGTATAGGTTGTCTCCCCTTCCTGCTCTCCTGTAGAGTATCCTATTCTTCATGTAGTACTGCCCCCGTCCTGGTGGATCAGCACTTTTCTGCAGCTTTTTGTAGCAAGGACGTAAAGTATCATCCTCACTCTGGGCAGTTCGTAGCTCCCCCGGCATTGGGTTAGTCACAATTGCGTCTGCCTCTTCCGTTTTCGTCTGAGAGCGAGTCTGCAGTGCTCCCATATGGATTGGCTCCCTGGGCATTCCCAGAAAGACATACCGGCAACCTAGGATGACTGGAAAAATGGGATCGGTCAATACAGCAGCCTTGATTGTGCCGGTGACGTACCTTGAGCGAATCTCCACATTAGCAATAGGCAACTTCATGGTTACAGCACTCTTCTGTGCAGGCTGTATATCCAAGGTTTCACCTGTGAATTGTTCTGGATGTACCAGATCCGCAGAAATCACGGCCTCTTCGTCCAGTCCTGTGTCGTATAAACACTCCACTTGACGACCGTTAACCTCTACCAATTCCACTACAGGTGGTTTTTCCTGGTCTGGAGTCTCTTCCTCGGCCTCGACCTGTTCGGTGGGCTCCACCTTAGGTTTCCCTGAGCACACGACAAATTGAGTGTCTCCTGACTTTCCCCTGCAGTCAATAGCATTGGGCGTGTTTGACTGACATTGGTTGCACCATTTCCCTGTCCTAGAGTTTCTATTGTCGGACTTGAATGAGCTCTCCTGGTGGCGAGCTTCCTTGTTGACCTCGGCATTTTCCGTGACAACCTCCTTGGAAGTCACTTGACATGCTGCAAAGTGAGGGTTCTTAGCCTTCGATTTGCAGTCCCTCGTATTGTGAGAGGGTGACTTACAAATTGAACACCACTTCTCCGACCACGGTCGTTTAGGTGTAGAGCTTGAAGTGCTCTTGCTTCCCTCCTTCTTCTTCTCTGAACTATCCTCTGATGTTTGCACATAAGGTTCCCACTTTTTGGTTCCTGAGTTTTTGGCTTTCTTCTTGTCATGTTTCTCTTGACTTTTGGTGTTGGTTGAAAGGTTCTCCCCTGCCTCCCCATGTACCTCGACGAACCGTTCTGCTAATTTATTCACGAGGTCAATACGTTCCGCTCCTTGTTCTCCCAGGAACGTCCTGAGAGGTTTAGACATTTGCTTCTTCAGCTGGTCGACCACCATGAGCTCTTCCAGACTCTCATAGTCATGTGCGAACCCAGCCAAATCCATCCACTTGTGGAGATAAGATTTTAGACGCAAACTGTAGGCGGCAAACAACTCCCCCGGTTCTCGTTTCGCTGCTCGAAATTTTTTCCGGTAGGTATGTGACGTAACCTCGAATCGTTTCAGCAGAGCCGTCTTTAACTCATCATAATTGTTCTCATGTCCTGGTGGCAGGCGAGTATAAACCTCGTATCCCGTCCCGCGTAATCCCTGGGATAGCTTAAGATTCCATTTGTTACGCTCCAGACCCATAGCAACTGACATAGCCTCGAAGCGTTGAAGGTATTGGTCAATCTTCTCTTTGTCCTCCTCGTAGACCGCTAAAGGAAACTTCATAGCATGGTACCCATGTCCACCTACTGGTGTTGAATCTGGGATGGAGGAACCTCCAACTGCTCCCTCAGTTTCTCCATTAGATTGACTCTTCAACTCGAGTTCCCTCATCCGGTACTCGTGCTCCCTTTTCTGTGCTTCCTGTTCAGCTTCTAATTTCCTAGCTGCTTGCTCAGCTTCAAATTTCCTAGCTGCTTGCTCAGCTTCCCTTCTCAATTCCAACTCGGCCTTTCGCTCTTCCCGTTCCGCTTGACGATACTCTCTCTCCACTTCCTGTATGTAATCCGTTAGAGAAGACCCAGCCAATCCCATTTCTTCCCCCCTTGCCTTTAATTCTAACGTGCTAAGTTTAGGGGTGGCCATTATACAGAGAGGTAAGCTAGCAGGTCTAGTACAATATAACTGCAAATTACTATACCGATATATGAACAAGTACTATAAATCTAGATATTACCACACACAGTACATTCACTCAGTGACAAGAGTAGAATCAGGACCACAGACCTATGCAGACGTGTGAAGTGTGAACAGGTAAGATATTAGTCCTAACCCCTATCCACATTCACTCTAGCTGGATTCTCCAAACTGATATCTCCCTCCTATAACTAAGGATCCCGTGTCAAAAGACCCCGTATTCAGAAGATCCCACTGTCAAAGGTTCCTGCTTGCAGGAGATCTCGCTGTCCAAGGATTCCGTTTACGGGAGATCCCGCTGTCCAAAGATCCCGTTTACGAGAGATCCCGCTGTCCAAAGATCACGTTTACGAGAGATCCCGCTGTCCAAAGATCACGTTTACGAGAGATCCCGCTGTCCAAAGATCCCGTTTACGAGAGATCCCGCTGTCCAAAGATCCCGTTTACGAGAGATCCCGCTGTCCAAAGATCACGTTTACGAGCCCCCAATAATGTCGTGTCCTCCTTTAAAGTGTCGTCCCTGGAGTGAAGAGAGTCGACACCCACATTATAATATTTTGTTCCTCTCACTATTCTGGAGAATCCACCAGCTTCCGTCCAACACACTCCACCAGCCTATGGACACCTTTTCCTATCACTCTCTCACTGTCGTACTATGCCCCCTTCTCATACTTCCCCAACGCAACATACTCAACAACTCTTGCTTCTAAAAATTAATAAAGATTAATTTATTAAAATAAAAGTGTAACGTATATGAGACGTGTATGTGAAGAAAATGTGTGACGTGTTCTATAAAGTGTGTAGACTCTGACTCTCAGACAGCAACCCAGTCAGCTGATCCCAGCAAAGATAGACCACAGCACGTTACGTCAGAACATGTACTTCTCACCCGTTGCCGAAACCATCTTGCCGGATACTGCTTTGCCTCTGTAGACCTCTGGTAATCCAATTTCATGAACATCCGAAATAGACACCGGTGGTATTAACAGTTAATCATGGACCGGTTGCACTCTACACAATGTCCGTTCCTAACGTTCCTTAACAAACTGCACAAGTCTTTTGTAGTGTGTACGCAGTTAGTTAGTTAGTTAGTTAGTCGACAGATCATCCTCGTTGCACATCGAACCATTCAGTCCATAAGTGCTAATTTCTAATGTTAATTGTTGCTGTACTAACACTAGGTACTCTTAGCCGGTTCTCGGTTCGTTACTACTGTCTAATGCTGTGTGGTGCATCAGTATGCATCACTCTCTTTGATGAATCAATTTCCTTCTAGCGTAAGTTACGTTCTGTATGCAACTCTAGTGACTCTTGAACTGGTGTTCTTCCTAATGGGATTGGATTCTTTCCCAAAAACTTGTTGAGTTTCCTTGGATCTGGTAGGGAACCTAGGATAGAAACAACACATCTGGTGATAGTACTAGTCACTGATCCTTTCGGCTGAGTGTAAGCCTATCACCTTGCTTAATGATCTTTAGCTAACTAGACTTAGTCATAGAGCAGATTAGCTACCCACCTAGAGCCGAATCAGGCTATGACAAAGAAAAAATCAGCAAACAGAATGCGGAACCCCGCCCACCAGGGACACCTACGGGAAGATCCCAATTATCCCTCATTACTCAATTCTCAACTAGTAAAGCTTATCAGCACTTCACTAATCTATTCTTAACTAGCAGAGTTAATATCACTATTCTACTCTAACTAGTTTCCACTAACAGTGCTAATCATCACACTATAGTTTAACAAGGCCACAGTCTATATTAATTATAACGAATATATTATAATAAGTTATACCTTAAATGGCACTACTGCAGTCCTATAAATCATATCTACATCTGCCATATAGGCACGTGTAAAATTAAGTCACTAATTAACACACGGTAGATATTATTTCCACTGGCACTGCAGTGCCCTGCACTCTGTCTAGAGCATTATTCAAGTCCACCCTAGTTGATCTCAACTCGAGTTTATATGGCAAACTACCAAAGTTGTCCACGTGACGTTATCCTTTACTCCCCCACACAGGTGGCACAGTGGCAAATCATCCCCTGTCAAGAACTATTTTCCTGGCTTAAATCCTGTCAAAGTTGTCAGTAATTGCCTAGATTCTCAAAACAAGCCAGCTAGTTTCTGTAAACTCCCAACAAAGAGTTTCGATACCAAGCTGCCAATCATCTTGATGTTCCGGAAACCAAGAATTGACAGATGCACTGTTTTCCGTACTAGGTACTTCCGTTTTACATCTGCCCCTGTGATCTCACGGCTTCCATCTGCATTCAAATGTTGACAAACTTGTCACTCTTCTGTTCCGTGGTGACAATCCCAGCAGCCATTTCCGTCTGATGTCCGGCAGTATAGATGACAAACGGAACCATTCCATATCCTTCTCCCTCACCACCAAATGTGTTTATGGGCTGACACGATGTAACCTGTACAACTGTGTTTACTCTGTTAGTACAAATAGATGTCGCTGGTCGATCGTCCGCTTAATCCGAAAATCCTCTGTAATAATCAACCGGATAAACACACGGTTTCATTTTGTGACAGTATGTTGTTGTTGTTTGTCCATCAAGAATGATGATGACCATTCATTTCATCCAGTGGGGTTGAAAGTATGGAACCGTGAGTTCTAAGATGGCTGATAAGGCCTATTTTGGCTCGAAATGTTCTTTGACAATGTGGACAAAGAATGCTTGACGTTTCTGGAGGAGGATTTTCTGCAGTGGTTTTTCTGTTCTGTCTTTTCTTCACAGCTCTTGCAGTCCTGTCTGCCTCACAAGTGACTGCACCCTTGCGTAATGATGCAAGCCACGAATTTCGGTCTCTGGCTGCAGTCTCCCAGGTGTCATGATGAATTCCAAAAGCATTCAGTACTCTTAGTATACTGTGGATCAGGAAGAATGACAACACTGATGTACAAGATCTGAACGTTGAAGCACACAACAACGTTATGTCTCAGACAGTGAAATATTTTGGCCACATTAAACAGCACAATGGTTTGGGAAGAACAGGACTTGGTTCTTTGAAGAAGAGGCAGGGACGACCAACACGAAGGTAGACACGGGACATTATGGACACCCTGGACATAGAACTGCATGTGGCAGAGAGAATTGGTGAAGGTAGACACGGGGCATTAAAGACACCCTGGGCATAGAACTGCATGTGGCAGAGAGAACTGGTGAAGGTAACATGGGACATTAAAGACACCCTGGGCATAGAACTGTATGTGGTAGAGAGAACTGGTGAAGGTAGACACGGGACATTACAGACACCCTGGACTTAACACTGCATGTGGCAGAGAGAACTGGTGAAGGTAGACATGGGACATTAAAGACACCCTGTGCATAAAACTGCATGTGGCATAGAGCACTGGTGAAGGTAGACACGGGACATTAAAGACACCCTGTGCATAAAACTGCATATGGCAGAGAGCACTGGTGAAGGTAGACACTGGACATTAAAGACACCCTGGGCATGTGGCAGAGAGAACTGGTGAAGGTAGACATGGGACATTAAAGACACCCTGTGCATAAAATGCATGTGGCATAGAGCACTGGTGAAGGTAGACACGGGACATTAAAGACTCCCTGTGCATAAAACTGCATGTGGCAGAGAGCACTGGTGAAGGTAGACACGGGACATTAAAGACACCCTGGGCATGTGGCAGAGAGAACTGGTGAAGGTAGAAACGGGACATTAAATACAACCTGGGCATAGAACTGCATGTGGCAGAGAGAACTCGTGAATTTAGGCATCGAACATTAAAGACACCCTGAACATAGAACTGCATGTGACATAGAGCACTGGTGAAGGTAGACATGGGACATTAAAGACACCCTGGGCATAGAACTGCATGTGGCAGAGAGAACTGGTGAAGCATGGAGGATCATTCCAGTGGGTGGTTATGAGAGCGACGTTATGCAAATGACATGCAAATGATGATGGCCAGGCAGCTGTCAGGAACTCAGACACTGACCGTCTGCATGAACTCTTCTGTTCCTAATACGCATGGTATTCAACAACACATGTCAAGCTCACAACACGGAAACAGATGAGTAACTTTTATATATATTTTCATGTAGTGGGTTTATTGTTTATGTGCTAACGAAAGCTTTGGCTGTAATGTCCTCTTTGTTACTTGTGATCATGTTCTAGTAAAGCTTATCGACTCTACTTCTCATTGTTTAGTGTTTCATTGATTGTATTCCTAACGGTGACTGAAGTAGCTGTGACTATAATACAGAGAACTAGTATTACCATGTTTTACAATATTTAAACAAATGTTTATGCAGATTGAATCATTACTTCAGTATTTATTTGTTCAAAAGTTAATCAAATTAATAGTTTTGTTTCTTTTGTTTTCTTCCCAGATGTTGTCACAGAGGAAATACTTGAAGACATAAAAGGTATGTTAAGTTTCACTTACGTTATTATCATTTAATTTTCTTTATCCATTCATGTTTTTTCAGCATTCCATATTATGTATTAATTTTCCATATGTATCCATATTTCGCTAATGTTTTACATTTCCTATTGTTAGCTTGTGATTTTTGCAGCAGATTATTTTTATGTATCCCCTATCAAAGGAGAAGTAAGGCGCCTCCTTCCCTCCGCTAGCCTACGGGACACCCTTGGGCAAGGTGGAGTACCCGTTTAGCCCCCCGATCAGGGTTACGTGAAGCCATGGGTGCAGGTGGTGGATGAAGATGAAGAGCAGCCGACAGATAGTTGTAGGTTATGGTCTACACCTTCACGACGGTAGGCAGAGGATCTCCTTTTTTGAGGAGACAATGGCTACGGTCACTGACCAGTATGGTCACTGCTGGGAAGGAAAGCAATGGCAAACTACCTTCTTTACACATGCCAAGAAAATCATGTTGTGTTCACTTATCGATAATCAGAGAAACGGCGTAAATGGGTGCTCCATAGGAGCAGCCTCGCCCGGTAGGGATAGTCATGCGCACCAGGTGACTCCAGACCGTCAACAGGCTACTAGGTGCAAAAGATTAATATCATTGAAAGTAGGAACTTGGAATGTTAGAACAATGAATGCAGATGGAAAGTTGGAGGACATCAAAAAAGAAATGGAGAGAGAGAAGATTAACATATTAGGAATATCGGAAACGAGATGGAGAGGAGCAGGGATAAGGACAGGAGAGGATTGTAAGATTATTTACTCGGGGGGAGAAGAACAGCAAAGAGGTGTAGCCATTATATTAGATAAGCAAACATCAAATTCTGTCAAAGGATATTGGGCTGTGTCAGACAGAGTTCTATTAGTAAAATTAAACGGAAGACCTTTTAAAATAAATGTAATTCAAGTATATGCCCCAACAAGTGAAAGCAGTGAAGAAAGTATAGAGGAATTTTATAATGACATGGAGTCTGCTTTGAAGAACTGTCAAAAATCAGAAATAAATATCATAATGGGTGATTTCAACGCAAAAATAGGAAAGCAAAGCGATGGATACAGTGTAGGCAACCATGGTTTGGGAGAGAGAAATGAAAGAGGTTACAGACTTGTAGAATGGGCAAAAGAACAAGAATTGGTTGTAGGAAACACCTGGTTTAAACAACATCCTAGAAGATTATGGACATGGAGGAGTCCAGACAGCAGGATTAAAAACCAGATAGATTACATCCTGATAAGCAAAAGGTTTCGAAATGCATTAACAGTTGTAAAAACAGTTCCAAATGCAGACTGTTACAGTGATCACAGATTAATTACTGGCACATTGAGGGTAAAGTTAAAGAAAGTCAAGTATACAGCAGGAAACCCTAAATATGACTTGTGCAAATTGAAAACTGACAAAGAAATACAAGATAATTTTAACATAGAAGTAAAGAACAAATTTGATTTATTGTCTGATCTAGAGATCCTATTTCAAGATGTAGATGATCAATGGGAAATGCTGAAGAATTCAATCAGTTGTGCAGCAGAAAAAACTATTCCAAAAGTAAAGAAAGTTGGCCGTAAGACATGGATGACTGAAGAAATTTTACAACTAATGGAAACAAGAAGACAGAACAAAAATAATCCTGCCAAATATGAAGAAATTCACAGAAAAGTCAGAACCTTATGTAAGGAGGCTAAAGAAACATGGCTTGAGAAAAATTGCAGAGAAATTGAAAAACAACACAACAGTAAAAATGCGAAACTAATGCACAAAAGAATTCAGGAGATTACTAATCAAAGAACACGTACATCAGCAGGCTGCCTAAAGACAAAAGATGGAAGAGTCATAATAGAAAAAGATCAGATTTTACATGTATGGTCAGATTACGTGAAAAACCTTTATGACGATAGCAGAGACGAACAATATATTGTTCAAAATAACAATGAAGGGCCAGCAATTTTGAAGATGGAGGTTCAGAATGCTCTTAATCATATGAAATCTGGCAAAAACCCCGGTCCAGACAGCGTCACAACAGAAATGATTAATGCTTTAGAAGAATATGGAATAGATAAAGTTACCAGTCTGCTTAATACAATATATGATACTGGAAACATACCTCATGAGTTATGTAATTCTGTATTTATTGCAATCCCAAAGAAATCAGGAGCCTTGGAATGTGATCAACATCGAACAATTAGTATAATGAGTCACATCACGAAGATTTTGCTAAGAATTATCATGCAAAGAGTTAGGAGGAAAATACAACCTGAAATAGGAGAACAACAATGTGGGTTTGTAGTAGGCAAGGGTACAGTAAATGCTGTGTATATACTGAGAACCGTAATCGAACGTTCTATAGAAGTAAACAAAGATCTACACCTTTGCTTCATTGACTACACAAAGGCTTTTGATAAAGTGAGACATGTCAACATGATAAGGATGCTTGAAGATCTACAAATTGATGGGAAAGACCTTAGACTTGTAAAAAACATATATTGGAAACAACAAGCTGCCATAAGAGTTGATAATGAAGTAAGCCAATATCAGCCTATTAAGAGAGGTGTGAGACAGGGATGTGTAATGTCTCCAGATCTGTTTTCCCTGTACAGTGAAAATATTTTCAGAAATATTGAAAATATGGAAGGAATCAACATTGGGGGACGATGCATCAATAACATTAGATATGCAGATGATATAGTCTTGATTGCAGATAATGAACAATTTAGTAAATGCGGTTGTTACACACAGTGAACAACAAGGGTTAGAATTAAATTGTAAAAAGACACAGATTATGGTCGTCACTAAGAAGAACGAAATACCACAGTGTAATATACAAGTAAATGGGAATATTCTTCAACAAGTGAATAGGTACAATTACCTCGGAACAGTAATAACATCTGATGGGAGATGCCTTGAAGAGATTAGAACAAGAATCGCCATGGCAAAAGTAGCCTTTAGCAAGATGAAAAACATACTGACCAATAAAAAGATGTCAATTGAAACGAGAAAAAGAGTGTTGAGATGCTACATAGAACCTGTACTTTTATATGGATGTGAAGCTTGGACAATGAGCAGCCAGGCTGAGAAACATCTGATGGCTGTAGAAATGTGGTTTCTGAGGAAAATGCAAAGAATACCATGGACAGCCAGAAAGACCAATGAACAAGTCCTTCAAGAAACAAATGAAGATCGTAAACTGATCAGAGACATTGGACGTAGACAGTCACAATTTTTTGGGCATGTTATGAGAAGAAATGATTTGGAGAACTTGGTGACAACTGGTAAGATTGAGGGGAACAGACCAAGGGGAAGACCTAGAAACAAGTATCTGGATGGCTTGGCCTTGTGGCATGGTCGAGACAAAAACACGGAACTGATCCACGACTCTGTTGATCGAGTGAGATGGCAGAACATGACCGCCCACGCTTACCGGCATGGCACATGATGGATGGATGGAATAATCAAATAATCCATTAAGTTTGTCATTAGTAGGACAACTATTTTCGTTACAGCCATTGCTGCAAGTGTTTAGTTATTAATTGGAAGTTAGCGTGCATGTTAGTGTCGTTGCTAAATATAACCTTCGTAGTGGTGACATGCTTGTATAGAATTAATTGGCAAAATTGTTCACAACAGAATGAAGAAGTTTAGTTCCAATAATGAAGAGCTCAGTACATTTGGATGAAAGTAAAGTTCAGAAAAATCAGTTATAATAAACATGTATGAGTGACAGCATGATCACTAATGTTAAACAAACTGGCATAAAACAATGAGTTATCAGAATATTGTTGTTTTTACCAAGTAACCATATGTCATACTGTTTTCAAAGTAAAATGTGACTATTTTATCAGAAGTTTATTCAATTATCCTCCACAGATGTTTGTGGCAATTAGCTCAACCCAATCCTACACCCATCCGCTTAACATTGACCATAACAGGAATGTATTACAGCTCTTTTCACCTATGGCATTTACATTCTTCCGAAACCCCTCTGTCAGTCTTAGTCTCTTGAACTATCAATGAATTCTGTTAGTCAAATCTTAGTCAGGTATGATAGTAGATGGTACTACCTGCCTTCTGTTAGCTCTGAATATTGGGTGGTACTCACCAAACCCGATACCCCACATTGTGCTAGCAATTTCAGGCAGAGGAATGCAATTGAGAGGGTACAAGCCTTACCCTCGTGCGAGGAAATGCAACCTAAATGCTAAATATCATGGCAGGACAGACCAGGCCCTAAGCCTTGGTCGGCAACTAGTCTAGGAACAAAGCTCCAACAGACGGACAGTTAGAGCATTGCTTTGCCGATCTGGCAACTTCTGCACCTTGTCTTGTTCCAGATGTATTGATGTTATCTTCTGGAGTAAACTAGGCAGGCCGAGAGAAGGATCCAGCTACATGGGCAACACGTGGTCTCTGCAATTCAGCCCAGGCTGTGGAGAGGTTATTATGCCTTTTGTTTTAAAGTACAATAACTATTGCCATCAAGACGGCAAGGTACCAGTACATAGTAGTACCAATCAATTCCCAATTCATGCTGTAACCCTAGCCTCAGCCTGCAAATTTGCTCAACTCCAAGCAGCGTTTCAATATAAAAGTATCCAGTAAATAACAACTACAGTGAATTTTGTGGGGGGAATTTTCTAGACTTATTTTGTTTAGGTCACATGATGTACTATAGAGAACATAATGATGTAATCAGTTTCCTTTCAAATAAAAATAGTGTTTCTATGAGTCTTAAGTGGGTTTAACACTTTGCTGACCAGCAATCCAGAGCATTATTGTCTCCCATTACCAAGGGTGTTTGTGGATTTAAAAAAAAATTACTGGTGTATTAATTAAATTCATTAAAAATTTAAAAACGAACGTAGGGTTTTGAAATTTTCAAAGCACCATTATGGATGGCTGTTACACATGAAAAAATATGTTTTATGCAAATTTGTCACATGATCATGGAGGCCATCTTGAGTTTATTAGGCTATTTATAGAAAATTTAGAAGATGTTTTAAAACCATCATCCTTTTATAGTTTTTAGTGAATTTGTTCAATTTTAAAGCTATAAAATGTTAGGGACATGGTTGGGAATGAATAAAATAAGCTAAATAGGAGCACTTATTTAATGATTGACAAAATATTACGTTATAAACTAATCACAAAAAATGAATAAAGCGAAAAAAATTTTAAACATTTCTACGGAGTATTGTGATTATTCCCTCAGTGTGTTGTGTTAGTGACATGTTAATATTTGTGAATGCTTCAACCTCTAGTTGAAGTCTGAGCTATTTCCTTCATTAACTGGGGTTGAAGTTGTAGCTGTAGGCCTCTGCAAGTCTTTGTCTGGAATGTTGATAATCCTCAACCGTGTGGTATAGCTTGAAACATGGTGTCAGGCATAGAGGTGTATTGCAATCTGGGCAGTACATGCTAGTCTGGCTTCTTTTACCTGCATCCTTATACACTTTACAGTCTGGTTTGTACCTTGGCTTTTCATATTTTTCAATAAAATGGCGCTCAGTAAGTCGTGGTCTTGAAGGTGTTACGCTGCGCTGAAGAATAGCAGGTCCAATAAGAGCAAGACTGACATCCCGCCTGAACCTCTTTGCAGTGATCTTATTTGTAGAGCTGGCAGTGTTGTAGCTTATATGTCCATTGACCAGAGCAGTTTCAACTAAATAATTATATAATGGCAGGTACCATTTTTAGGATCTTTGTGGGTAGGGGTAGCTTGCACTCAGTTGGCCGAAGTGATCGACACCGCCCATACTTTTGTTGTATTTTTCTGCAAGCACTGGCTTGTTTATTATTCTGCCCTCAGGAATTCCCCTTTTCCTAACTGTCTTGTCCCTAACTACATTGGAGTGAACAGTAGATATAAGGTTAACTCTCTTTCCTGTGTACTGAGAGAGGTGATTTTCACAATACCTGTTGACTTCACACATGATCAGATCTATGGCACTTCCAGGGAAAAACATCTTGAAAAAATCAATGGGCATAAACCCAGTTGTGTCTGACGTGACACCCTGTTGTTCTTTGTATGGAGGAAGATTGTCAAGCTCAATAAGTTCGTTTTGAAGAGCTTTTCTCCATTTCCAAACAGAATTTTCAGCTGTAGAAATGTTCTGGTCTCTTGTGCCACACCCACTTCTTTCTTCAGAAGTATCTTCATCGCCTCCATCATCAACTTCAACACCGTTGTCGCTACTTTCAGTCAAACTATCATTCACTTCTGCATCTGTACTTAGCCAGGAATCATCACTTTCAGCTCCAAATTTGCTGGCAGAGTCAGAATCTTCTATACTACAAGCCTGGTTTTCGTCATCAGACATGATGAAAATGCTGAATATTCACTTGCACCAAAAATTAACGAAATTTCACTAAAAACATGCTCGTTACAGCTCCAAACAATTTTAACCATGGGCGCAGCCATATTGGAACAAGGGAAACAACTGGATAAAGCCAGATTCGGTGGCTATCGGTAAGGCCGTCTGTTTGAAATCCGCATGTCGCTAATTCGGCGATCGTCGAAGTTGGTCACCAAGACATATAGCCGGAAATTCGTCGATCGTCGAAGTTGGTCAGCAAAGTGTTAAAGAATAAGAATCTAGTTATTAATATATTATTTCCAATGCTGAAATTATTTGTGTAAAATAATACCAAGAACATCAAACTAGCACGGGAGGATTTTTATTATTTGTTAAATCTAATGCATTTTGCCTGCCAGTAATTCTTTCAAGAACCAACTCTTCCTAGAAATGGCTTAGAGACTTGAATGAAGTACTACTGTTGGATTACAGTGTTCAAGATCTGTCCAACTATGCAGGTCTCATAATTAGAGGAGAAACTAAAAATTGTATTCAAATACTCACCTTTTCGGCTGAAAATGGATACTAGGAAGTGTACTAGGAAGCAAAGGTGGCCTGTATGATATTAACCATATGACATACAGAGAGCCGATTGGTCTAAATAAAGCACAGGCCTAGCACCGTGTACCCAATACACCTCAAGGCATGTTAAAGGGTAATTTACTTTGTACTTATCTTGTATTATTGCGCAGTATAACCTGAATGGCCTGTCATTTGTTTGGTTGTCTGTGCAGTACGATGTTGTTTTGTGACTGAGTACACTCGGGGCAGGCAGATTCAGGAGGTCACCATGAGGGGAGCTCATGCTAACACAGTAAGTGCTGTTTATCATTGTGCCTACTTTGTTTACTTAAGAATTAACTGCATGTTGTCTGTTTTCTTCTTATGTCTTGTGGAGAATAGACTCTCAACCAACTTATTTCACATCATGCCACCATCTCAATCTATCCAGCATCATTTCTCTTGTTCTGCCTCTCCCACACTTCCCCTCAATCTTTCCAGTTGTTACAATGTTCACCAATGCCTCTCTTCTCATCACGTGACTAAAGAAAGCTGTTTGTCTCTTTCTTATTGTTGTATATAATGTTCTAGTTCTCAGGCAGCCGTTGTTAGACACTTTCGCAGTCCAAGGAATTCGCAACATTTGTCTGAGTAACCTATTCTATCTTTTGCCATCTCCTACAGCTCCCACCATGTCCATTCTAAATTATTCATCACTGCCTCTAATTCTCTTCTCCGTGGGCTTTTAGGTCTCCCACTATATCTTTTACCGTGTGAGTTCTTGAGAAAAGCTTTCTAGTTATGCTATTGTCAGGTGTGCCTTATCCAGCATCAATCTGTGCCTCAGTGTGTGCCTTATCCAGCGCCATCTTTTCCTCACCTCATGATTCACTGGAGTTTGTCTAGTTCTCTCCCTAAGTTTCCTATTACCAATTCTGTCATAGCAGTTTATTCCTTCTATCCTGTACAGGCAAAGTTAATGAATGTTTGTGGTTTATTGTTATGATTTGAATAATCCTCCATGATTCTGATCCATACAGCAGGGCTGATTTATCATGAGAGTGAAATATTATAGAAAAATCAATCAAATTCAATGAAACACTCTACTCAGCCTTTGTCAACCAAGAAAAGGCATTTGATAGAGTAGATAGAAACAAGCTGTGGGAAATCCTTAAACAATATGGAGTGAGTACACATCTAAGAAACCTATGTAGAAGCTTATACAACAACAGTGAATGCATAGTGAGAGAACTGGAGGACACTCAGAACCCTTCACCATAAGATCTGGAGCACAACAAGGTGTCCTGTCCCCTCTCTTATTCATAACATATATAGACATGTAAAGAAACCAGCCAAACAGGGACTGCAAGAATACCGCTTGACGAGAACACCGAAGAACCACCATTTGCAAATCTAACCATTAGAGAACTCCTGTTTGTGAACGACCAAGTACTAATAGCAAAATCAGAAGCTGAATTACAAGACCACATGAATAGTTTAAATGAAATATGTAGGGAACATAACATGAAAATCAGCACAAGCAAAACAGAGGTAATGACTATAACCAAAGAAGAAGAAACAACAACAGTTCACCTAAACGAACATCCCTTGAAACAAGTTAAGAGTTTCAAGTACCTAGGAAGTATAATATAAAATGGCAAATCAGAAGGCGATATAAAAAATAAATGCACTAAGGCAAACCAGTTTATTGGACAAACAGCACCAATACTAAAGAACAAACATGTATCAATAACTACTAAGAAAGCACTTTACAACACAATCTTCCTACCAACTCTGTGTTGCCAATGCCAAACGTGGACAATGACAGAAAAAGAGGAAAGAAAAATCACAACAGAAATGAGATTCCTGAGAAGAATACTCAATGTATCAAGAAGAGATAAGATCAGAAATGAAGAAATCAGGACTAAAGTTGGGGTTATAGCTGCACTAGAAGGCAGCAAGTCAAATAGTTTGACTATACAAGTAGGTTACCAACTAACAGTATACCATAACAAGCAATGATGTACAGACCACAGGGAAGCAGAGGAAGAGGCCGACCGTGTAAACGATGGACACAGGGAATGACAGAGTCCATGGGAATATCAATACATGAAGTTCATAAGTGGGCATTCTCCCGCTGCTTATACTTCACCTAATTCCAATTCCAATTTCCCCCCCAAAAAATTCAAAATTCAGCCTCGTCTAACCTGCTTCATCAGCTGTGGTTATTGTTGAGAGCCGTAGTTGTGTGGATTGTTAGTCCTAATTCCTACTGGTTTTATTGGTTCCGCTCTGTTCGTCGGATAGATTTGTTTTGTGCTGGTCCTGGTAAAGACCAGTCCTTGGTTGGGCCTACTGGGCCCGCATTCTCTCATTTTTTGGCTTCTTTTCTCTGTCAGCACTGCTAACTGCTTGTCGTTTCTTGTGTTATTCTCATCGGGGCTAGTCCCGGTCATGTCCAGTCCTCATAAGGACTTGATGTAGGCAAGGGCAGAGCATTTAATTGCAAGTCTCAAGTTGTCCCCCCGGTCAGCGTTACAAACTCCTTTACGCTTGTGAGTTTTGGCGGTTTTCTTCATTGCGTGTGGGTGTGGTGTGGCAACAAGATTACCAGGTCTCCCTGTCTTCCTAATTCAGGTGCTCTACCGGAAGAGCCAACCCACCTTCCTGCCCTTCACCCTGCCATTTCTTTTTTTTTTGTAAATATTTTAATGAAATATTAAAAAAACAAAACAAAACATATTTTGCCATGGCAAAAGTAGCCTTTAGCAAGATGAAAAACATATTGACCAATAAAAAGATGTCAATTGAAACGAGAAAAAGAGTGTTTAGATGCTGCATTGAACCTGTACTTTCGTATGGATGTGAAGCGTGGACAATGAGCAGTCAGGCTGAAAAACATCTGATGGCTGTAGAGATGTGGTTTCTGAGGAAAATGCAAAGAATACCATGGACAGCCAGAAAGACCAATGAACAAGTCCTTCAAGAAACAAATGAAGATCGTAAATTGATTAGAGAAATTAGACGTAGACAGTCAAAATTTTTTGGGCATGTTATGAGAAGAAATGGATTGGAGAATTTGGTGACAACTGGTAAGATCGAGGGGAACAGACCAAGGGGAAGACCTAGAAGCAAGTACATGGATGGCTTGGCCTTGTGGCATGGTCGAGACAGAAACACTGAGCTGATCCACGACTCTGGTGATCGAGTGAGATGGCAGAACATGACCGCCCACGCTTACCGGCATGGCACATGATGGATGGATATAAACATGCACAAATACAAACAAACACACATATACATATATACAGTGTAGGGAGGTTATACGGTCTTCCCTGTTCTGCATAGGAACTGTCTGACCAGTCGCTGTGTCTCCGGGTTGCTGTTTATGTGCAGGCACTCCGTCATTGTCATTGGGTTCCCAGTTTTGACGAAGTGATCTCTCAGGTCCCTTCGCTCTCTATTGTACTTGTCGCATACTAGTAAGTAGTGTTCGATGGTGTTGTTTCACCTCGACACCGCAAGGTACAAGAGGAACATGATGAGATGAGATGACTTAAATATTCTAATTTTGGTACTAGTTTTAATTTCTGTTGACTTACACACATTTCCCAGTGAAATAAAGCTTCTGCTTTTAAAAATAATTGAGTAAAAATATTCTTTCTGTTTCCTTATCTTCCATGTTGTCTGTATGAAACAAAGACATTCACAACTATTCTGGGCAGCACATAAGATCATGTTTCTCTATCAACATCTGTTCTGTGTGTCCCTGGTAAATTCAGTCTCTGATTGTCTTCCATTTCCACTCTGCCATCTAACAACGATTGCCTGAAAGAGGCTAATGAAACTAGAACACTATATACAACAATAAGAAAGAGACAAACAGCTTTCTTTGGTCATGTGATGAGAAGAGAAGCATTAGAGAACATCATGACGGCTGGAAAGATCGAGGGGAAGAGAGGCAGAGGCTGACCAAGAGAAATGATGCTGGATGGATTGATAAGATGGCATGGAGGAATATCAGCAGCAGAATTGATTGAGAACACCAAGGACCTAGATATGCGGAGAAATATGAACAGTGTCACAACTTTCTCCAGTTCTTTTAGTCTCATTAAGTGACCAGAAAAATGGTGATTGTCTTGTCATTAGTTTCAAACCACACCATATTAATATTATATGTTGTCGTTTTATGGCTATCATTATGGTTTTTATATGTAATGACAGAAAGCACTGCCTCCAGAGATTTAACTGCACTAAGAAATTTATGGAAGTAATTGGAAATAAAACTTGGCACCAAATTTACGAGGGAAAGTAATTAAGTTACAGGAATTTTAATATAAAGTTCATGGAAGAGTATGGACAACGGAGAATCTTATTTCAGGACACAAACATGGTTCTTAAGCAATAAGATTGCTTAATATTTTCCATATTTTAAAGTGAGCATAATTTATATGTTCTGTTTCACTTGCATGTTGTTAATTGTCTCTTATGTTCACCTGTTGCTTGACTTATCTTTATCTCCAAGTTGTCAGTTATCGCTTTTGTTCAGCTGTTGTTTTATCTCTATCTCCAAGTTGCCTCATCCACCCCCAGACACTGATTATCCTTTGGATGGCGGCAATTTGCTCAATGTGACGGGGCGAATGAGGTAATAAGTTACATGTGAAGTTAGCATCTTCTTAGCCATTCTCTTTGTTGTACAGAAGTAAACTGAGACACATAATAGTTGATGTCTCGAATAATATTTGCATTATGCACTTTATTAATCACACGTTACGCTGTAATCACTGCATGTCATTTCTGGTCTCATTTTATATGAATAAGAATCAACAACAGGTTGTCCGTCTTTTTCTTTTTCTGTTTATTTTCCACAACAACCCATGCAAAGACATCCTTTCTTTTACTATCACCTGCAGCTCCATCCATGTCCTCCCCATATTATCATTTATTTATTAGGATTCACCAAGAAACTTATCAAATGCTCATCATGGTAGTGTGGCAGAGCGATCTAAGGTGCTGGTTTAAGGCACCAGTTTCTTTAGAATGGTGTGTGGGTTTGAGATATTTGTGCGGTGTGTTGGTGGGGGATGTGTGAATGATGTGTGGGTGGAGGGTATGTTTGTGGAGGTATGGGTGGAGGATAGTGTGTGGTGTGGGGGATGTGTGTGATGGGTGCGGGGAATGTGCGTATGAATGGGGTATATGTATGGGTGAGTAGGGGATTGTGGTGGTTGGGGGAAGTATGTGGGGGAGTGTTGGTGGGAGATGTGTGTGTTTGGATGGGGAATGTGTGGGTGGGGGTGTGTGAGTGAGTGGCTTAGGGATGTGTAAGTGGGTGAGGGAGTTGTATGTGTCGGGGTGGGATGTGTGAGTGGGTGGAGGATGTGTGTGGGGTAGGGGTATTGTGATCGAGAGATGTTTGGTTGGGGGGGGGGGGTGTGTGGGTGCGTAGTGGAGAATGTATGCGTGAGTGAGTGTGTGTTGGTGGACGGGTAGGGAATGCGTGTGTGGGTGGGGAGAGGTGTGTGGTGTGTTGGTTGGGGATATTGTGTGGGTGAGGTATGTGTGTGTGGGTGGGGGATTTTTGTGTTTTTTGTTTTGTTTTTGTGTTGTGTGAGTGGGGGTATGTGGGGTGGATGGGTAAGGGTATGGGTGTGGGTGTGGGTGGGAATATTGTGTGGTATCTGGGTGGGGGAGTTGTGTGTGGTGTGTAAGTGGGGATGTGTTGGTGAGGAATATGTGTGTGTGTGGTGCGTGGGTTGGGAATAGTGCATGATAGGAGGTGTATGTGATGTGCGGGTGGGGGATTGTGTGGTGGGGGATTAGGTTAAGGCATGTGTGGGTGGGTGGAAGTTGTATGTGGGTGGTGGGGTGTGTGTTAGTGGATTGGGGATGTATGGGTGGTTAGAGAGATGTGTGTGTGTGGGGTGGGGGTAGGGACATGTCAGTTGGTGGGGATGTGTGTGTATGGTTTGGGAATGTGTGAGTGGATGTGCGATGTGTGGGTTGGTGGGGGATTGTGTGCATGAGTGGGGAATATGTTGTCGATGGAGATGTGGCTGGGGGATGGGTGGTTTGAGGTGTGGGTGGGGAGAGGATGTGTGGGGTAGTATGTGTATGTGGATGGGCGTAGGATGTGTGGGTTGGTGGGGGAATGTTTGTGGGTGGCGAGTGTGTTTTGGTTGGGGGATCAGGTGAGGGCAGTGTGTGTGGGTGGGGGATGTGCGGGAGGGGGATGGATCGGTTGGTGGGGTAAGTATGTGTCCCTTGGTGTGCGTGTGTGTCGGTAGGTGGGGGTGTGTATGTGTTCCTTGGTGCGCGTGTGTGTGGGTAGGTGGGGGTGTTGTGTGGGTGGGGTGATGTATGGATAGGTGGGAGATGGGCTTCATAACATGGTAATTAGCCTTGTTTATGTTTACAACATTCATTTCACAATGTTTATTTTATCTTCCTATGTAAATGTATAATGCTCTTGATGAACGAAAGACGAGTGATTGGAAGGGCCGAATGTAAGACGGGCCTGCGCGCCCAATTTGTGACCCTAATAAAGTTGATTTGATTTGATTTGATTTGAAGCATATGTTCAAATCCAACCACTGCCAGTTTTTTCAGTAGGGGTCTCAGTGGTCAAGCATCTTGTTTGTTTTTTCACTCACTCGCTTTAAACTCAATCATAATCCATACACGCCACTTTTAGTATCACTGGACTGAGTTTTGCGTGTAGATTAGCTTTTCCTATTACCGGTGTCCTCGCCATCTGGCGAACTCACTCCGACTTCAGGGGTGTCATAACATCTGTCTTGCTCTGTCTGAAGGTCGTGGGTTGTTTTTTTTTTGTAGTGTGTCATTCAGACGCAGAGTACAGTGTTTCTAGAGACTCTTGGGGACCATCACAGGAACTATTGAGTTCCTGCTTTGTGCATCTCTCTCAGCAGGTGGCTTGCTGTTATGTGCTAGAAACAGTAAATGGCTAAATATATTACACATTCAGAAGCCTAGGATAGATTTATGCAAAACAAGCTTAGCGCACCCCACAGCTCAGCCATGGAACAATATTCCACAAAAAATCAAAGACATCACCAAACCCTACATATAATCTCAAATTATTCTAACACTATCTCAGTACGGATTACCTTCCCCTTTAATAATAATAATAAGAGAACCCTAGTATAACAGCCAGTCCCCTTTTCGTTGACCGGTATATTCCCTATAACTAATAATTGCCACACCATTCATTAATATTACTGAGTCGTGTAGTATTGATTTTTGCATTTCCCCCATGCCTTTATAATGCATATCTTTTGTATTGTTATTGTTCTCAATTAGCCTAGAATGTGCCCAGTTCTTAACCCTTTGAAAATAAAGTTTGTTCATTCGTTCATGACGAGAGGCCAAGCCAGATGGGGTAAATGCAATAATCATGATTGTCTCGCTTTTAACACTTTAACCCTTCTGCTCACCAGTTACTGCAGATGTCCCATACTTTTCTGAAGATTGCTAAGTGTTTTGGTTGTATAGATTGGACTAATAAGCTTATGGTTATTTGCTTTGTGTGCTATAAGTTAATCAAGATCTGTCCTAACAAGACTTAATGATAGAGGAGGGCAGGTCTTCTTGATGATACAGAATTGTGGTAAGAAAACAGTTTCAAGGACCATGTTCATCAAAATAAACCTTGAAGATGTTTTAAAAGAAGCAGGATACAAAGCAAACATTATGAAAAGGAAAAGTCACTATTTTCATTCATGTGAATAGGAGAGGTAAGGCTTGTTGTAAGAGCTGGTAAGATTGATGGAAAATGAGATTTAGGATGGCAGAGAGAAGCCACTAAATATATATGCATGGGGAAATGAATGAGAAAGTTCTAAAAGAATGAGAAATTTCCAAGGAAACAAATGAAAACCATAAATTGGTTGGAGAAATAAGATGCAGACAGTCAGTATTATTTTGTCACATTATGAGGAGAAATAAACTAGAACACTTGGTGACAACTGGCAAGATTGATGGGAAAAAAGCCAGGGGAAGGCAGAGAGATAAATACCTGGCTTGGCAACATAGTATAGTCTACACAAGAACACAAACCTCATCCAAGACTCAAGTGATCGTATGAGATTGGCATGACACATGCTGATGATGATACAGTATTTAAAAACAAAAAAACTGCAAGTAATGAGTGGCGTGAGAGAACATGGTGTATTGACAGATATAATCACCCACAAAACAAGTACAGGATGTGATCTTCCTATTGAGCAGTTACAAAGGTACCTGTTAACAAAATTACATGTCCTTTGCAGGACGTTGTGATCAACCCCAGGTTTATTGTCTGGACACTTTCATGTCCAGTAGTTTGCCATTGCTTTCTGAATGAGAAGTCAACGTTTCAACTTAATGCTGGTGTAGGGAATGAACACTCTATCTCACCATTAGTGCACTGGAAGTGTAATAGCAAGCGCTCTTATCCTTTTTCCCACATTGGCTTTGCGGTACCTGTTTAGGTAGGTATTATTAGTTGCATATCCTATACAGGGCGTCGCAGTCAACACCAGCATTTGTTTGCTGTTGTAATCTCTTGGAAAGTTTACGTTCAGTAGTTTGCCATTGCTTTCTGAACGACAGGCACCCATACCATTTTGTAAACAACCAACGTATTTTGTAAACAACCAACGTAAGACAGACTGCTGCCAAATTGCCCGCAGTTGTGTTTTGATCTCGGGTATGCAGGATTACAAACTGCGCTCGTAACCCCTTTGCACGGAGTCGGCATAACATGTTAAAATAGCAAATACGATACACAGATACAGATGTTGAAATCACTGATTGATGCTGTCTCTAGAGAACATTCTTGTGAGGTTCTGTTTGAACAAGACAGTGATGAGACTTCCATAGCCACACTTATGCTGGAGTCACTTGTCAAGGTAAGTGCCAGCAGCTACTGTTGTGTGTTTTGCTTGTTTGTTTACAGGCATATTTTCTTGCACATTATATTCATGTTTAAGTGAATGTGGCGTGTCTTTAAACATGTATGATTTAATAACGTTCAGTACTTAACTCAGAAGTCGGAGTGGAGTCGCCTGAAGGCGGGGGAACTGGTAATAGGGAAAGCTAATCCACATGAAAACATTAATCTAGTGTACTCCCTAGTAGTAGCAACTTCTAGAAGAAGTATAGCATGTGTATGGACTACGCTTAAGTTCAAAGCGAGTGAACGAAAAAAAAAAACATTCTAATGTATTAACATGTGATTTAAATTAACAAAGCAGGCAGAGGGCTTAATTTAAATAACTCCAGTTGGCCTACGTGGGAAAATAGTAGGCAAGAGAAACAGAGGATAGTAAAGAAATATTATTTCACAAGCTTAAATGGCTTCTTTTTTTTTCCGCGTTTCCATCCTGTTTCAGGATATTGCGGTCAACACCAGCATCTTTCAGCTGTATGTTGATTCCTAGGCTAGATTACGCTCATCAGCACGCCACGACTTTCTGAGCGACCGGCTCCATACTCTCATAAGTCACTTTTGCGATTCGAACCACTGCTAATTCTCGTCGCGTCACGTGACGAGAGTATTCGGGGTTAGCGGAGAAAGCTGCTAACCCCTCGGCCATGGAAGCAATAATACTAACAACACCAAGGAAGGTCATCAGCTGTACATCAGCTTTAGCAGTCTCCTTATTCTACAGGATTCGTACCTGTCTTGGCTTGCAAAAGCTGTTTTCTGACCATACTTCTGTATCATCAAGAAGACCTGCCCCTCCTCTATGATTCAGTCATGTTTGGACAGATCTACATTAACTTATAGCACACAAAGCAGATAACCATAGGTTTATTTAATCTATACAACCAAAGCACTCAGCCATGTTCAGAAAAGTACGGGACATCTGCCGATCGACCCAGGCTAAGATGTGTACTAAGAATTGTCTTGAGAAGTAAATGAGAATGGTGTGACACTGACCATATCATCCATCGACTGTCAGTGGGTCAAACACCATATGTCCAATAAAAGATCCCGTTACTGACTGACTGAGCTTGCAAACCTGCTTACTGCTGGCAGATGTATTATCAAGTTTCTCTATCTTTTACGATTGTCCTATTTTTAATGTGCAGCTGCACTCACTCAGTTTTCATCTGTTGTTCTTCACATGTTTCTGCAGTGTCCCATAGACACAAGAAAGGCTTTGGCCAGCAATGTACTTGTTATTGGAGGAACTGCAATGATGCCTGGCTTCTACCATCGGCTCCAGCATGAACTGAGCAATCTGCTGAAGAAACCAGTTTATTCTCAGCAACTGGGGGTTAAGAAGTTCAAATTCCACAAGGCGCCTGCGAAAGAGAACTACACTGCTTGGCTTGGAGGTGAGTCTTACTGCATGTGGCTGTTTTAGGAACATGTCTTACTAGGAATGCCTGAGAGTATCTAAATACAAGGAGTTATTTGCAGCTGGTATTATAGGAACTGTGGTGTTTGATTTTCACGTTTTGAATTTAAGCGTAGTCCATTCATGTGCTACTGTTTCTAGTGCACTGGACCGATTTTTGCGTGTGGATTAGCTTTCTCTATTATCAATGTCCTTCGCCATCAGGTGAACCCTTTCCGACTTCTGAGGTACTTGTAATTTACATCTCCAGGTCAAGCACGAGAAGTTAATATTTTAGTTGAACTTATCAGTGTAAGGGCTGAACCCACTCTCTGCATCAGCACACCGGAGGTTTAAGAGCAAGCGTTCTTATCCATTTGGCCATGCGAACCCCTAGGAGTTGTAGTGGTCCTTGAAGAATCTCAAAGTCTTACTCTTAAACACTGGGGGACAAGATAACACCTTTGGAGCACTTTCAGTGCAAGGTGAACAAAGGTTCAGTTGGGTCCTTATTGCCTGCTTGAGATATGAAGGTGTGTCTGGGCTCACTTGTCTGACAATTTGCCCCTTTAGGATGAGCACAACACGTGGCAGGTGATCACTCTTCTGTGCACCAACCCCATGCACACACCAGACATCCAATGTTCATGCTTGCTTTCCCCAGCAGCCATTCTGTCTCTTGGCACACTGGTTCACCTTAGACTTGAGGTCATGTAACTGATGACTGGGAGTGGGTTTATGGATGTCAGAGTTGACATCTATCACTGATTGGATTCTGGACGCAAATCTCTGGAACACTATTTGCTCTGATATAGTTGCCAGTTTCGTTCAGATCCCATGAAGGATCACACAGTGAAGTGTAAGGAAGTGTGGCCTGAGTTTTGAATATTGTTCTGCAAAAACTAGCCTTTTTTGTTTTTTTTTTAAACAAAAGATGCCAGGCTTTTCACATTATGATAAATCAGCCTTACAGTTGCCAGGTGGTCCTCACGCCCATCATGGTAAGTTGAATGTCCCTAGATGCCAGTGTCTGTGTGAAACCACACTGCAGCATTCCGTGCGCAAAACTATTAAGACCATTTGTGAAATTCCTGATACATGATAACCTAAAATGTTTATGCTGAAGTGAGGAACATGTATATAAAAGCTGACTCTTCTCTCATTCCCAGGAGCCTTGATTGGTGCCCTTGAAACTCTTGCTGCCAAATCCTTGTCACGTGACGTGTATTTACAGAAGGGCAAGCTTCCAGACTGGTGCTGCATTGATTCCGACCACTTAACGGAAGAAAAACCACCAAAGATTTAGAGCTGCTTTTTCTATTAGTTGTATGTAATTTGTCCATTTTCTCATATCACTTTAACAACTGGGTTGTTTACATCAGAACTTTGTAATAAATTTCCCCTATAGTTTTTTTAAGGCTGGGATATATGCTCACCTCCCTCTCTCCGCTTTGTCCTGTTTTATTATTGATTTACTGCTATGGAAGGGGAATGGGTGGTCAGCAGTTTGAACATGGTTTCTGTCCTCATGTAAGGTCAATATTTGACCTATGGGAGGTGAAATAACTAGAATACACCAGCTTATACAATCCTCCTGATAAAGACTTGTCGACACGTTCACCTGTCTGTTTTTCCATTCTTAGTAATATTTTGTGTCTTTACTTGGACTTTAGCTTGGTGACCTTTGAGGCCAGAAGCCTGTAACCATCAGACCTCAACAGAATCATCTTGCAGGTATCAGCAGTGGTAAAAATATGCTATATGATGGTGTTTGTGTTCAGTGCTGTATGATGGCTGTATGCTGTTTATGTGAGGGAGATTTGTCCTGCTTCCATGTAAAAATGCAATCAAGAAAATGGGAATAGAAATCAGGATGTGGTGGATGACCAAGGGAACCTTGTGTGTCTTGTCTTTCTCTATACACTCCACAGCACATTGCTGGTGGCTACCTTTCAACTAACACTGATCTTTCTCCATATGGGTACCAACCTAGAGTGCTCTTTTGACAATACTTATCTGATCTTTCCCCATACGGGATCCAGCCTAGAGTGCTTTTTTGACCAAATTGGGTATCAATCTGGAGTGTTTTATTTGTTTGCAATACTTATTTTTTTCTCTTTCTTTCTTAGTTTAAATTCACTATCTGTCTTCACTTTCATCATTATCTACCTGCATGTCACTACATATTTTCTGTTCTACAGAACATTCATGCAATTCTACCAGTACCAATTAATTCAGTGCATATTTCTTTCTCATCTTTTGATTTTAACTATCCATACTGTATTATCTGCATTGTTTATATTATAACCTCCCAGCTATTATACCTCATCTGTCTTTGATTTCCCTCATTATGATTTCATTATAGAGAATGAAGAGGTTCATTTCATTACTCATTGTAATTTTTGGAAACTACATAATGGATTAAACCTATTTATTGTGCAATAAATATGAGGTAGGGTTTTTCATTCCTCTCAGTCAATGTTCAAGCTAAAATGTCTGCTTTGTTGTAAGTTTTTAAAATGATATTACTTGATGGATATTTGTTTCTGTGATTCAACATGTTTAATGTTCATGCATAACCATGTCCTCATGGGATGAGGACCTTCCAAGTTTGCACACAGTGGACCTGAGATGCGAGGGTTGTTCAATAAGTATCCAGATTTTGTCAGGATGACCCAAAGAATAAGATTATTAGGTTTATTTACTCATCCAAAGTTAACAGCATAATCCGTCTTTTGGTGCTGTAATGGGAAAGTATCAGCAGTGTTATTGTGCTTTGTTTTTCTAAAATGGCACTAGATCTGTTGACTCCAGGGCAGGAAGAATCGTATTGTGATGAATTTTTTGGTGAAAGAAGGTTCAAAACTTGCTAAATTCATCATCAACTGTCACATGTGTTTGTAGAACAGACTGTAACAAGTTCATCAGTGTTTGATGTTTGAATGGTGTAAGTGTTCTCGTGAAGGTCATGAATCCATCCAGGATGAGCCCCATGAAGATCGACTAAAAAGTGTCATTATGAGTGAAGCCATGCAGTGTCAAAAAGATTGTTATGGACGATGAATGAGTTACTGCATGTGAAGTCATGTAGATTACTGGTATAAGCAATTACATTATCACCAGGGATTAGCTCAATTTTCATAGTTTCCTGCTGATGTGTGCCGAAACAACCGAAATTTTACAAAAAACTGGCAAGAATAGCAATGTGCCAAGAACTCTTGAGTTGGTATGAACATGAATTTGACGATTTTCTACGCTGTGTCATTACAACCATTGAGACATGGGTGCATCACTACACACCTGAAACAGACATCGTTGATGCAAAAAAAAATAGGACCACCATTACTAAAAAAAACCAAAACATCAAGCAGCACTTTCAGTGGGTAAAGTTATGGCACTGATATTTCAGGACCACAAGAGTATTGTGTATGTGGATTTCTTGAAGAGGGGAAAAATTATAAACAATAGAGACACCCTGGGTGAGAAAATAGCTTAGGGCAGGAGAGCTGGCTACAGATTGAGAGTCTTTCCTCTGGGCTGTGATAAGACTTGCTACAGATGGCTCCTAACCTCATAACACTGATACTGGATAATGTTAAGAAACTGGAAAGGAAAGACAGCAAGTAAGGTATTTAACTGGTCACCCCACTTCACTATACTGTGAACTAGTATATGTGAAGGGCTAACACTTCACATCTGTGCAGCAATGCCATCTATGCGATTACCAAGCCTAAGTGCAAGGTTAAGAAATAGCTTGAAGCCACATAAATAGATTCACATATGCTTGGGTGAATAGCAAACACTCTAACAGGACTTGTAGGTTCAACCCCAGCTTGCTAATCTGCTAAATATGGTACAGACTCTGATGCTAATACCAACAAGTCTCTGACGCAAATTCAATACACCACCCAATTGGGAGTGAAGCCTGGCCAAGCACGTCAATGCTGAGGGTGAGAGAGGAGATATGACAGCTAGCTCCTCATGGCAACAGTGAGGAGAATGAGCGAACGAACATACTTTATTTTCAAAAGGTTAAGAATTGGGCACACAGGCCTGTCTAACATTCTGCCCTTCTATCACTCTCTTTCATCCACACATCATTCAAGACTAACTGAGAACAGCAACAATATAAAATATATGCTTTATAAAGGCATGGGCAAAATGCAAACATCAATACTACACGACTCAGTAATATTAAATAATGGTGTGGCACTTGTTATTAGCTATGTGGAATATACTGGTCTACCAAAAGGGGGCTGGCTGTTATACTAGGATTTTATTATTATTTCTATTATTAAGGGGGAAGGTAATCCGTACTGAGATAGTGTTCAAATAATTTGCGATTATATGGATTGGTGATGTCTTTGATTTCTTGTGGAAGATTGTTCCACAGCTGAGCTGCAGAGTACGTTAAGCTGGTTTTGTATAAATCCATCCTAGGCTTCGGAATGTGTAGTATATTTAATCGTTTACTGTGTCTAGAGAGATACTTTGAGATGGCTGCTGCATTAGAGGACTGAGTTTGTGTGGGGGATATCCAATGTATGGGGATGTCAATCGTGATAACATAACATTCTACTTACATACACACACATATTGCACAAATTCAGTTTGTGAAGCATTTGAAGAAAAAGATGTGTTAGTTAAAGTTGTGTAAGCTAAATAAGTGAGTGAGTGAGTTCCCTTGAAGCAAGATGGCGGGACAATTCTTCATCCCGTAAAATGGAACGTGTTTTTTCCCGAAATGTTTATGGATTAAGCTAAATAAATTAAAAAACAAAACTCATACACATTAACAACCACACACAGTTTCAGATAATCGGACAATCATTGTAAGAAATGCTAGAATATCCGGTTAAACTCATGCCAGGTGCTGCAGTAGGGGTGTGGAATTCGAAGAAATTCCACATATACTAGATGTCAGCTTAAAGAAGTTAGGGTGCACAGTCAACTTCCACCGCCGTTTCTCTTACCATCAAAGTCAGGTACCCATTTGAAACTCCAGTGATTTAACAAAATACCACCACCTGTATTTGAACTTGCCACAGACAACATACCATGAACAAATAGGTTCGGTCAGAATGTCCATCAGTTCTGGTAGCGAATTATTATCAAAGCTGGAAGGCATAGGCAAAGAATGTTTATAAACACTGGAATGTACAGTAGCAACCAATGATTATAAATGCAGAAATGTAATATTGGTAATGAATTATTATGAAAGCATAAATGTACTGCAGTGATTAATTAGTTAGTCGACAGATTATCCTCATTGCACATCGAACCATTCAGTCCATAAGCGCTCAGACCCCCTCCTCATTAAATCCCACAGCATGTAGTGACCATTGACACCAGTTCTGTGTTGATTTATTAATCTTCTTTGGCTTCCTGTGTAGTGTTCGTGTTTGGTCACATCTCTTTTTGTAGTGGCAGTAGTGGTCAATTATAAACACGTGAATTGTCCATAGTAATGAATGATTCACTCCCAAGTGATGCTAGGGCTTATAAGCAAATCAGTGAATAGTAACACTGTAACCTACTATACTTTTCATAAGAGGCGGCTAAGGATGGTTGGTGTGAGACCTCAGTCCACAGAAAACTTTAGTGGCAGAATCCCAGCAGACATGAACCAGTCTACAAATGGCTTGACATGAGTTGATTGAGGGAATATGCTTCCTTGGGAGATGAAAGGGACAAGAAAGTAGATGATAACAAATGCAGCAGTTCTCTACTAATGAATGATGACAAATTTCTTGCCTGTCCTGTACAGGGTGTTGCAATCAACCCCAGTATTTATTGGCGGTTTGTGATTTGCTAGGTAATTTTACGTTCAGTACTTTGAATGAATGATGATAAAAACAACAATGTTCTGTAGTAATGAATGAGAGGTCAGCATGGCCAAAGGGTTTAACAGCGCTCACTTCCTGTGTGCTGATAGTGGGGTAGCGGGTTCCTTCCCTGCACTAGTTAGTTACTCTTCAATGTCGACTTCTCGTTCAAAAAGCCATGGCAAACTACAGGATGTAAAATTGCCTACAAAATCAACCTGGGGTTAATCACAGCATCCTGCAAAGGACGCAACATTTTTGTGAACAGTGATGGATGATTGGTTGCTCGGTCATGAACCCTCCAGAAGCTGGGCAAATGTCAGTTTAAATGGCTAAGTCTGATGGATTGCTGTGAGGTCATCTAGGCCTGACAATGGATTGCATCTACCAGAGTGAGGTTAGTAAAGAGACCTTTCTGCCGGCCCAGTACCACATTACCATCTCCAGGGTACTGCGGCAGAGTTCTCCTTCCCTTCTCCAGGCTCAGACACCAGCAGAGTGTGCAGACCCAGAACTGGAACTTCACATCTGTGGACAGGCATGTTAGCATGTAACTAGGTCATGATTCAGCACAGGACACACACATGTTGTCGCTGGGATCAGGCCCAGGTGGGTTACACAGAATCTGGCTGGGGTCAGGCCCAGGTGGGTCACACAGGATCTGGCTGGGGTTAGGCCCAGGTGGGTCACACAGGATCTGGCTGGGGTTAGGCCCAGGTGGGTTACACAGGATCTGGCTGGGGTTAGGCCCAGGCGGTCATGTCTCCTCTACAGGTTTTGGGTATTTCATTGTCCACAAACTCCAACCCCATACCCTGGAGGGATGGATGATTACACAAGGAGTAATGTTCTCTAGTAGTGGATGATTACACAAGCAGTAATGTTCTGTAGTAGTGGATGATTACACAAGCAGTAATGTTCTGTAGTAGTGGATGATTACACAAGCAGTAATGTTCTGTAGTAGTGGATGATTACACAAGCAGTAATGTTCTGTAGTAGTGGATGATTACACAAGCAGTAATGTTCTGTAGTAGTGGATGATTACACAAGCAGTAATGTTCTCTAGTAGTGGATGATTACACAAGCAGTAATGTTCTGTAGTAGTGGATGATTACACAAGCAGTAATGTTCTGTAGTAGTGGATGATTACACAAGCAGTAATGTTCTGTAGTAGTGGATGATTACACAAGCAGTAATGTTCTGTAGTAGTGGATGATTACACAAGCAGTAATGTTCTGTAGTAGTGGATGATTACACAAGCAGTAATGTTCTGTAGTAGTGGATGATTACACAAGCAGTAATGTTCTGTAGTAGTGGATGATTACACAAGCAGTAATGTTCTGTAGTAGTGGATGATTACACAAGCAGTAATGTTCTGTAGTAGTGGATGATTACACAAGCAGTAATGTTCTCTAGTAGTGGATGATTACACAAGCAGTAATGTTCTGTAGTAGTGGATGATTACACAAGGAGTAATGTTCTCTAGTAGTGGATGATTACACAAGGAGTAATGTTCTGTAGTAGTGGATGATTACACAAGCAGTAATGTTCTGTAGTAGTGGATGATTACACAAGCAGTAATGTTCTGTAGTAGTGGATGATTACACAAGCAGTAATGTTCTCTAGTAGTGGATTATTACACAAGCAGTAATGTTCTCTAGTAGTGGATTAATACACAAGCAGTAATGTTCTCTAGTAGTGGATGATTACACAAGCAGTAATGTTCTGCAGTAATGAATGATTACACAAGCAGTAATGTTCTGTAATAGTGAATGATTACACGGGCATTAATGTGCCATAGTAATGAATGATTACACAAGCAGTAATGTTCTGTAGTAGTGAATGATTACACAAGCAGTAATGCTCCGCAATAATGAATGATTATTGGCTATAAACTCAGATTATTTTAAAACAAAAGGTGATAGTAATCATCTGTACTTATCACTCATATAACAGATTTAGCAACAACAAAAATAAAGCAAAACAGTTCAAAACAGTATTAGTTAGTTCTGTAAGCAACAAACACAAATTAAGAACAGTTAATAGAAGCAAGGAATGCAAAGGTACAGCAACTACAAATAGCTCTAAAATCTACACAAGTGCCACTATTTCCACAGAGCAGAATTTCTAGCTAAATAGTCAGGTTACAAATTATTCTAATGCTTGATGATTAAACAGTAACTTTTATTTGCAAACTTTTATCATGAATATGTGCAGGAATTAAATGTAAAACACAGAAACAAATAATATGCATCAATAAACAGGGGTTGTGTTACAAACAATGTTGTTTTATACAGGCAGGAATTGTTGCAATAGTTTTCATTCTTTGAAAAATGCAAAACAATAAAGGTAAACATTTAATATACATTAATTTGTTTACTTTCGGTAATGCCATTTGTTTTAACCAATATATTAGACAATGTGTTGTTGTCTAGAATATGCAGCGTCTTGAATAAAATTGTCAAGGTAGATTATATTGTTTCTGTAATGGTGTGAATTTGATACAACTTCACATATACTTGCAGGATGTTGTGAAGTGGGGAAACCTGTTTCATTCCTCTCTGGTGGCCATTTTGTGAGGCTGTGTCTGCCTCAAAGTCATACATGGTCAGACAAAAGCCAGGCCACTACCCATTTGGCCTCCATAATAAAACAATACAACACAGGCAGAAATAAATAGATATAAAACAAAGAAAGAAAGAAGGATTTGTTGAGTAATACAGAATCTACATCACAGCACTTTAAGTCAACACCATACATGCTCTGTCTCTTCAGGCAAATGATGCAACATGTAGATAATGATCGTTTCAGTAGCGCACTGATTGCAAACATGTTGAGTTAGTCACTTCCAATGTCCCTACTTGCCAGCACTTACACCCAGTGTCCCTACTTGCCAGCACTTACATCCAATGTCCCTACTTGCCAGCACTTACACCCAATGTCCCTACTTGCCAGCACTTACATCCAATGTCCCTACTTGCCAGCACTTACACCCAATGTCCCTACTTACCAGCACTTACACCCAATGTCCCTACTTACCAGCGCATACACCCAATGTCCCTACTTACCAGCACTTACATCCAATGTCCCTACTTACCAGCACTTACACCCAATGTCTCTACTTGCCAGTGCTTACACCCAATGTCCCTACTTGCAAGCACTTACATCCAATGTCCCTACTTGCCGGCACTTACATCCAAACATATTTAATTTGACTGTTTCATTGGTTAACTGTGTCTATGCTCAGAAGTGAATGTGCGTATTCTAGAACCAACATTCTGTAAATAATGTTTTTGTCGACAGGTCTTCTAATATTAAAACGGAGTCTGGGCTAACCTTTATGCAGCCATGTTAGCCTGCCTGCTTGGCAGTGGTCATATGTTCAAATCCCCATCAAGGCCAGTTGTTATAGGTGACCTGGTCGACCTCACATAATCGTGAAGTGATGACGACCAACGTGATATTGAGATCACACCTCCCATCTGGTGCTGACTCGTCTTATATAAATACAGGGTTTGCACTCTACACGCAATACACCTTGAGTCATGTAACAGAGCCCTACACTCTAACTCTACAGCCATTATGGTGAACACTTCTCAATCTCCAACTGTTTTATATGGACTGACTGGAACTTAGCTGTCTTGACAGATGATAGTTTGTAAAATGGAGTTATACTTCTCCATAGTGAAGGGTTTACGGGCACAGTTCGTAATCCTGCATTTGAAACACAGCTGCGGGCAATTTGGCAGTAGACCGCCTTTCGTTGACGTTTTATGAAAATGGTATGAGTGCCGGTCGTTCAGAATGCAATGGCAAACTACTGAATCTAAACTTGCCAAAAGACAGAAAATTCCCAAAAAATGCTGGAGTTGACTGCGACGTCCTGTAAAGGATATGCAACTAACTAACCTCTCTCTCCATAGCACAAAGTCTGGGCTGAATTTAGAGACCATATGTTGCCTGTGCAGCATGATCCCTCTCTCAGCCTGCCTACTTTACTCCAGAGAAAAGGCAACACCAATACATCTGGACCTCAAAACACATGTATATTTTGCCATTCTGTTATAAACTCAATGTGTATGAAGCTCAATAATATTTTAACATGCAACATAGCTTGTAGAACAATATTATACAATAAAAAGGAACAATTCTATTTACAGCCAGGCATCAGTGGGTGATGATTCTCTTCATATTCCCAATCCCCATCTTTTTCTCTTTCGGCAGATCTTTGAAATACTTAATTTTTAGATGTGTAGGAACAGATCTGTCAGCTGTTGTATCTAAGTTATACAATAAACAATAACAATCCTATTTACAACTATATATCAAAATCTGACGGTGATAATTCTGACTGTGCTCTCTTCATATTCTCAATCTCCATCTCTTTCTTTTTGAGCAGCTCTCTGAGGTACTGAATCTTTAGATTCTTGGAAACGGATCTGTCAGCTATTGAACTATGTGTAGATGTATGTGAGAAACTGGTGCAGGGAAAGCTGGTGTCTATACCACTGTCAATGCTGCTGTCACTGTACAGGCTAGTTGTTGATGTGCTGTCTGCTGATGGGCCTGAAGCTCTGGCTGTTATGACATGTCTATTGTATGGCATATAGGTTGTCAAATCTGCAGGCATTTCTGGAATAAACTCTGTACTATCCAATTCCTGATCATCTACGTCTTTCAGCAGTGATGAGCTTGATGATGTGAACATTGGCTGAAGGACAGGTGGAATATCTTCTTGCGCATCAGTGATGTCTTCTATCTGCATGTCATCTGCATCATCTATTGTTTCATCTAATAATGCAGGGGGCTCGTCCTGCCCATCAGAGCTGTCTTCTGCATTCAGAGATGACTCTGACGGATTGTCTTCAACAGCTGAGTGCAGTGCTATATCTTGCACAACTAGATCTCTGGCGTGTGCTGGTGTTGGATGCCCTGTATCAGTTAGGTAAGATCCAATGTTAACAGAATTTTCTACAGACCAAACCTGATCATTGGTGGACATCAGCAAGGGTTCTGGAGATCCGGTATGCTCGGTTGGTAGTGATGAGGTGTTAGTGGAGAATGCTGGTGAAAGACCTGAGGTCAAATCCTCCTGAGGATCGTCAGGTTCACACTTGATCACAATACCAGGTGGCAGTGGATATTTTGCCTCCAGCCTGCGTCGTTTAGCCCACCTCTCATCCTCTGATAAAACAACGTCTGGTCTCTTTCGGCCCGGCAGCAACATGCTGTTGGGAGGTAGGCGTGACAAGGTGATGCTTGTGTCTTGACTGCCGGTCTTAGAGCTGTGTGCCTGGTTTGAAACCACTGGAGAGGAGATGACAGACGTGACAATGGGTGATGCTGTAGAGCTGACACTACTCACATAAGCTGTTGGAGCTTTACTATGAGACTGTTTGAGCACACTTGATGTTAACAGGGAAATAACCGTCTGTTTGTTCAGACTCGGACCAGTTTTAAGTGTGCTGTTGGTCTGGTTAGGTAAACCAGCTGCTGAGTTCTCCTTGACCACATTATCATTACCAACATTTTGCTGTATGCTAGCCGAAGGTGTTAGTGCACTGCAGGCAAACATTTTATCTGAACTGCTTTTAACATCATGTTTTGTTCTGATGATTCTAAATTCCTTCTTTCCTACTCCAAGAGATTTTGAGGTGGTGAAAGTCAAGCCTTGAGTCTCGGACGTTGGTTTCACAATGCTCGTTGCAAACGTGACATTTGAAGTAGGGTTTGTAGTTGTGAAACTATTGTTGACGATTGCCCTGATTGCAGATAATGTGCTTGTACTGATGACACTTTTTATTGGGTTAGAATCATTGCTTGAAATGGTTGCTGAAGTGGTTGACATGGCTTCATTTTGTTTCTGTTTGTTCACATCTGTGGTAACGCTGATTTGAGAGCTGTTAGCTAAAGATGTCACAGGTGCAATTCTTATGTTAGACATAGTCGTACTGCTCTGCTGGGATGTTGGCATTGATATATCTGGCCACTTGACCAGAACATGCTGGTCATCTATCTTCAAGAGAATGTACTGAGTATTTCCTGTCGTAGGTTTTCTTCCCGTAGCTGCCAGATAGGAACTCAACGAATGCAAAGCTGCATTAATTTTCTCCTGAGGGAAATCTGGCACCTTGGGTTGTAATCGGACAAAACGATCTTTGCTTTTCACATCCTGGTTTTGTACATTAGGTAAGTCTGTGATTCTGGGATCTGAAGCAGTATTCACCCCAGGTGTTTCCGTACTAAATGTTTTCTTTTCTTGGGGTAACATGGTGTCTAATGATCTATCACGTGAAATATCATGATCCGAAACAGGCAGGGAATTAATACTAAGTTTTCCTGCTGCTTTTCCACTGATCTTACGTTTAAAATGACCTTTACTCTTGGATAAAATATTGGCTGTTTCTGTAGGCAAAAGCAAATTCTTTATTAAATTCCTTCTGAACTTTTTCACAGCCACTTTACTTTTATGTTTTTGTCCAGCAAGTTTAATTTTACAACTTCTTGCATTATCTTTCATCTGTGGTCTCCGGGGCCTCTTGCGACTCATCTTCTCAACCAGCATTGTTGTACGCTTCCCATTTACCTGTTTTTGGAGTTGTTTCAGAGCCCTGTTGAATTTTGATGAGTTCCGGCTGGAGCAAATGGAATCCAGATCAGCTGATGTTTTATCCTTCGACTTCTGGCCATCTTGAGCTGTAGAAATGTGCTCTACTTGGTCACCATAGGACGTTGCAGACAGTTGTACTGTATCAGAGATGAATGGTTTCTCAGCCAGTTTATGTGACTGCTTGTCACTCAACGAATGTAAGACGGGCCTGCGTGCCCAATTTGTTACCCTTTGAAAATAAAGTCCGTCCGTTCGTTCGTTCAAACTTGTCAGCAACGGTGAACTTTGAGGCAATGATTTACTCACATCCTCATTTACACATATTTCTGTGATCATTGGCGATGATTTACTCATAGCACCTGTCACACTAGAAGCTTCTTGTACTTGTTCAAACAACTTATTCATATTATCCTTTACACACTGTTCTTTCATCACTGGAGGTGATTTACTCATTGTCTCCGTTACACAAGCTTGTTTAACATGCAGTTCATTGACTGATCCCTTTATACCAGCTTCTGTGGTCTTTAGAGAAAGTATATTCAACGGTTTCTTTAGAGAAGTAACTTTCACCATTGAAGCTGATTCATTCATTGCCTTCTGTGCATGAGTTTCTTTCACCACCGAAGGTGATTTACCAACATCTTTGTTTACATAGATTTCTTTCATCAATGAAGGTGATTTACCAACATCTTTGTTTACATAGATTTTTTTCACCACCGAAGGTGATTTACCAACATCTTTGTTTACATAGATTTCTTTCACCAATGAAGGTGATTTACCAACATCTTTGTTTACATAGATTTCTTTCGCCACCGAAGGTGATTTACCAACATCTTTGTTTACATAGATTTCTTTCACAAATGAAGGTGATTTACCAACATCTTTGTTTACATAGATTTCTTTCATCAATAAAGGGGATTTACCAACATCTTTGTCTACATAGATTTCTTTCACCAGTGAAGATGATTTATCACCATCTTTGTTTACAAAGATTTCTTTCACCACTACAGGTGATTTACCACCATCTTTATTTACATAGATTTCTTTCACCAATGAAGATGATTTACCAACATCTTTGTGTACACAGATTTCTTTCATCGCCGAAGGTAATTTACCAACATCAGCCTTTACACAGGTTTCCTTCACACCTGAAGAGAATTTACTCATCATCTTTGCTATATCAGCTGCCTTTTCCACCCTAGATGGCTCACTTGCCGCCTTCTGCACATAAAAATGTTTAGACATTTCTTTTATCGCTTCTTGTTTGATTAGCTTCCTCTGAGTCTTTTTCGCGGAACCTCTTTTTGGCTTCAATTTCAGAAACAAGAGGGGATCAGGGTGATTAACACATCTTAAGAGATTTAAGTTGCAAAGATAATCCAACGTCCTTTTCCTGCAATGCCCACTACATCTGGATGCAGTTTTAGAACCTCTTCCAGCACAGAGTTTCGATTTAGACAACCTTTCTAGTACTACAAAGCAAGGGCTCAAGAAAGATTTCCAGTCATCAGAGGTTCGAACATTGAACACCGGTAACAGCTTGGTTTGATCGTCTGGCAGCTCCTCACAGAAATGATCATCAGCTGGTAATTTAGTATCTTCAATGTCACCAGAGTCCCGCAAGGAAAATACTGACTCAATTTTCAGATTGGAAAATTCAACATCTGCATACTTTTCCGTGACGCCATGATCTACTGGACTGTTGTTTTCTGTATTTGACATGTTCAGTGACAACCCTTCATGGCCAGGTGATAATGCATTGCCTGATTGGTTTCTTCCATTGCTTAAGTCCCCCAGGTCAGAAGGAGTACAAAACTGATGGATATTTTCGGTAGTTTCTGAATCAAATGGAGATTTAGCACCCATTTTTGTCAACAGTTGCCGCAGAACAGACATGTCTTGTTCCTCCAGGATCGTGACTTCAGCATCAGTATCTGTCTCTTCCCCACTCATGTCCTGCCCCTGATGTTGTGACTGCAGAGACTCCATGGAAGACCCCACCTCTTGCAGTTCCGTGTTTAACACGGCACCATCACGCATACAACTGTCTTGGGTTTCTTGGCCAGAAAGTGTCATCTCTTCACAACTCACAACATGTGACATATCACTTTCACATGATTGATCTGATGGCCCATCACCCACTGCCTTAGCTGTGGGGTCTTCAGTGGCAAGTACTGACTCCTCAGGCAAAACATTTGAGAAACTTGCATCTGACATGGCATCTGAGGAATCGTCATCGATATCTGGAGCCACAACCCTGACGGAAACTGGCCCCTGTCCAGTTCTTACTATGGCTGTGTACACCGCACTCCTTGGTTTTTTCGCCATGGTGGCATTTGCAGATACTTTCACCTTCTTTGAGGATAAATTCTGAGTTGCATTATTTGTGGACTTTTCCTTCAAGCCAGTGGCTTCTACAATATGATCTTGAAGTTTACGCCTTTTAATTGAGTGAGTTTTTCTAGCTCTGTTAGCATCAGATGGAGCTGTGATCTGATTCTTTGTAGCTCTGTTAGCAACAACTGCATCTCCACCAGATGGAGCTGTGATCTGATTCTTTGTAGCTCTGTTAGCAATGGCAGCATCTCCACTAGATGGAGCTGTGATCTGATTCTTTGCAGCAAGTGACATGGGTAAAAGGGAGACACTTTTTGATTTGACAGGTGCAACAATTAGTGCTTCAGTGGTCACTGGCTTAGGGTATATTAGTTTAGGCAGTTGTTTACTAACCGTTTCAGTTGCTGTTGCTGATCCATGTGTTATTTTTGACAAAGTGATCGTTTTGCCAGCTGGTGTGGTTATTGTTCCACACTGAGAAAATACAGGAGCTTCAGACTGTGCACCGGTGACCGTGGCTGCAGACTTCAAACTTGAACCCTGAGAAACAATAATCCTGACAGAAGCCTCCCCAAGTTGCGGGTTCTTTTGCCATAACTGCTGAAGTAGTCTTATATTCAGAGCCTGCATGCTTGAACTGACATTCGTTGAAGGTTTGTTGGTAGAAGTACTTGGTACAGATTGCAAAGCAAAACGGGAGATAAGATCTGAAAAATTGTACACAGCATTTGCTGAGGACTGAGCGGTAGTGTTAACTTCTCGAGTCTTAGAGACAAGAACATTAGCTTTGACCGTGTCTGACTGATTGGAGGTGGCTGTAATATTGGAAGTTACCACACCAGCGGGGGAGTGCTGTTTGGAACCCGCACTGGAGGATGGGGTCAGTATTGTAGGCACTGGAGGACTCAACACTGCCGTTGGCATGACAAAGATGGAAGCGCTAGAGGTGGTTGATGGGAAATTTGGGGCCATGTGGGATGTGCTGATGGGAACCTTACTGGCTGAAAGTGTAGCTGCTAGTTTTGAAAGTGTTATTGTGGTGACACCAGATGAAGACATATCAGTGCTTGTTGCCACTGCAACTGGTTGTGAAAGTGGCTGGAGGAAAATCTGACCAGCGTTCATTAGCTGGTATTGTCTTTTGAGTGTGTTTGCCTGTTTGTTATGATCTGTGTTTGGACATGTTGACAGTTTTGCTGAATCTTGTAAAATCACCTTGGAAGTCAGACCAGAAAGTGGAGTTGAGGCACCGGCAGTTTCTGGAACAGAATGTGTTGTGGACTTGAGTGGCGGAGCTGTCTTGGAGGGACTAGACAGAAAATTCAGAAAACTCTGTACAGTTGGAGGCTTCCTGATTCCAGCCTGCATGCTGACATTCATCTGAGCAGTTTCTGGGGCTTTAGCTGCAATATTCTGAAGAAGACTGAATTGATATTTTGGTTTTCTGGTTGTGTGTTGTACACCAGATGGTTGCAGATAAGGCTCCCCAGCTTTTGCCAGCATGATATTTTGTCCTTCGGGTCCTGCAAATACAATATTCGAAGTTTTGGAGCCTTCTGGAGGAAGATAGCTTAGAACATACTTGATTTTATCTGCTGGAAGAAGTGGAGTTGCCGGTGTTGCCAAAGAATTTGGCAATTTTTTGCTGTCATCTACATTTCCAAATACTCTGAACACTTGTCCGCCTATTTTCCTGGATGCTTCTGTTGGTGTAGTTTGTACCAAAGATGTGCGTACTGGACGACTTTTCCTTGTCTGTGTTCCACACTGCAATTGTGAGAGTAGCTGAGCAGGCTTCTTCACTTGAGACAGTTTTACAGGAATACAAACCTTGTCACAACCAACTGTTTTTGAAGTCTGAGTTTGTGAGGATGCACAGCTTTGATCAGTCTTAGCGGTAGAATCAGCCGGTGAGGGTAGTTTATTCTTTGAGACAGCTTCCTGTGACACTGGTGAAAATGTAACAGTAGGTTTTCCAGATATGCTTGGTGATATTTCTGTAAATGCATGATGGGAAACTGCTGATGTAGGACCTGCAGGTGGTCCTAATAAAGACCGGGTGACTTCAGCCTGAGAATTTGCAGCTGGTAGAGACCGTGGATTTGAAATTGTGGACAATTTGACAGCAACTTTACCACCTTTTCCTGCAGCTAGTCTCTGTAAAAGACTTGTCAGCTTGTCTCCAGGCTTTCTGACCTCTTGGTTGCTTCCTGAGTTTTTGTTATGAAAGATAAAGTAGCGTGGAGCGTGTGTGCTCTGTAACACTTGATCACACTTGTAGCTGGTCGTGTCTGTGCTGGTTGGTTTCAGCTGCTTACCTATGACATCTGATGGTATTAGATGACTGCTGATCTCCCTGGAGCTAACAGGAATAACCAGCTGATCCTTCTCAACACCACTGCTGGGAGCTTCTTTATCCAAGCTACATGTTCTAGGCTTGCCATTTGAATTCTGTCCTACAGATTTGCTGTCCAAACTATTGTTAATGGGTTTGCTCTCTGAGCTCTTTTCTGTAGCTGAAGTGTGTTTATCTTCCTTTCCAGCATCTGTATGTGTATCTTCTTTTCCTGTATTTGAATCTGTGGTAGCAAATTGTGAACAAGTGTCATCTGAAGTGCGTGCAGCCTCACTGGATTCTATGATGGACGACTGAGATATCTCTGTAGTCAAGTCTGTGTCATGCTGCTGGCCCTCGACATTGTCTGCAACTGGTACACCTTCAAGATGAGGACATTCAGATGTTGTCCTTCTGTCAGTGTCTGCAACTGGTACACCTTCAAGATGAGGACATTCAGATGTTGTCCCTCTGTCAGTGTCTGCATCTGGTACATCTTCAAGATGAGGACATTCAGATGTTGTCCCTCTGTCAGTGTCTGCAACCGGTACATCTTCAAGATGAGGACATTCAGATGGTGTCCCTCTGTCAGTGTCTGCAACCGGTACATCTTCAAGATGAGGACATTCAGATGTTGTCCCTCTGTCAGTGTCTGCAACCGGTACATCTTCAATATGAGGACATTCAGATGTTGTCCCTCTGTCAGTGTCTGCAACCGTTACACCTTCAATATGAGGACATTCAGATGTTGTCCCTCTGTCAGTGTCTGCAACCGGTACATCTTCAAGATGAGGACATTCAGATGTTGTCCCTCTGTCAGTGTCTGCAACCGGTACACCTTCAAGATGAGGACATTCAGATGTTGTCCCTCTGTCAGTGTCTGCAACCGGTACACCTTCAAGATGAAGACATTCAGATGTTGTCCCTCTGTCAGTGTCTGCAACCGGTACATCTTCAAGATGAGGACATTCAGATGTTGTCCCTCTGTCAGTGTCTGCAACCGGTACACCTTCAATATGAGGACATTCAGATGTTGTCCCTCTGTCAGTGTCTGCAACCGGTACACCTTCAAGATGAGGACATTCAGATGTTGTCCCTCTGTCAGTGTCTGCAACCGGTACACCTTCAAGATGAGGACATTCAGATGTTGTCCCTCTGTCAGTGTCTGCAACCAGTACATCTTCAAGATGAGGACATTCAGATGTGGTGCCTCTGCCAGAGCAGTCCTCTACAGCTGCCGCTGGCATATCTGCCACAACATGAATCACATGCCCTTTGAAGCGAACAGTTTTCCTCTGGCTGTCTTTGATCGCTGGATGTGTGACCAAACTCTTCTGTATCATACCAGATGCAGCATCTGACTGAGCCGTTGTACTTGAACTTGTCTGGGTACTTTTTCCAGTGCAAGTGTGGGTGTCACTATCGGAACTGTCATCTATGACAATAACATCAGGTGCACTATCTTCTTGACCTGGGCCTTCCATGGCACCACACAATCACTCACTGCTCAAAATATTACAGTAGCAAGTTATCAGCATACAACGTCATTCATTTAACAACTTCATTCACTGCACACGGCTTTGGCCTCTCATACTACACAGTTCACTTGTGTGACAATCTATGAAGGGATTTTGGAGTCTATTTCTTGAAGCAGGTACAATCAAGTTACCCCGAGTTCACTTCTAAGATTGTGCCGAAGTGAATTCTTCATGCAGACAATCTGTTACTGCATAGAATATTGTGAATCTGGGTTCTTGTACGAGGTTCACATTCAGTCACTGAATCTATCCTTGCTGCTCAACAACCTGGAGAGAGACATAAAGTAAACAGTTATCCATTCTGTACTCATACAAGTGTACACTTCACAAATCCTCAAACATATTAATTATTCCAGCACCATACAGCTGCCAGTTTAACTCTGTCTATCCCAAGGTGGTTATCTTAAAATAATAAATCTTTTAGTCTGATGGAGTTAACATGATGTCAATAAGGAACTGATAAGAGTCAACATGTTTCCACTAAGGAACTGATAGTTAACATGACTCCACTAAGGAACTGTTAAAGTTAAAATGATTCCACTAAGGAACCGTTAGAGTTACGAGGGTAAGTTAATAAGTAAGTCACAAGTGGCTGTAGAAAAATAACTAAATATAATAACAACTTGAAACCAGTTTATTTTTATACATACATTGTCCCTTTATTTCTCAACATAATTTCCACCAACATTGATGCACTTATCCGATGATTTTATCAGTCTTCCCAAACCGGCTGCATAGAACTGAGTGCTCTGTTTTCTAAACCACATTTTCACTTCACATTCAACTTCGGCATCATTCGCGAAATGTCTCCCGCCAAGGTGGGTTGTCAGTGTTTATGCTGACAAATGTTTGTCCCATAAAGCGGTGCATAGCTGGGTAGAAAAAGTTACGAGAGCGAGTCAATAAGTAAGTCACACAGTTCTGTGGGATGGCCAGTAAATGAGAACAAAGCACGCAGTTCTATGCAGCCGGTTTGGGAGGACTGATGAAATGATGGGATAAGTGCATCAATGTTGGTGGAAATTATGTTGAAAAATAAAGGGACAATGTATGTATAAAAATAAACTGGTTTCAAGTTGTTATCATATTTAGTTATTTTTCTACAGCCATTTGTGACTTACTTATTAACTTACCCTCGTAAAATGATTCCACTAAGGAACTGTTAGAGTAAAAATGATTCCACTAAGGAATTGATAGTTAACATGATTCTATTAAGGAAACGTTAGAGGTAAAATGATTCCACTAAGGAAACGTTAGAGGTAAAATGATTCCACTAAGGAACTGTTAGAGTTAAAATGATTTCACCCGCAGAAGTCGGATGTGTCGACCTAACGGTGTAAGAACGCAGCTCTGCTGTAAACAGGCATAATGCAATCAAGTCCGAAAAAAAAAACCGGATGAACGCAGAAGAAGAAGAAGAAGAAGAAGAAGAAGAAGAAGAAGAAGAAGAAGAAGAAGAAGAAGAAGAAGAAGAAGTGATTCCACTAAGGACTTGATAGTTAACATGATTTCACTAAGGAACTGACAATTAACATGATTCCAACAGGAACTAACAGATTTAACATGATTCCAATAAGGAACTGATAGAGTTAACATGCTTCCAATAAGGAAGTAACAGATTTAACACGATTCTTATAAAGAACTAATAGAGGTCGCATGATTCTACAAAGCAAAGATAAAATTATTTCATTGAGGAACGGATAGAATTTAAATACCGATTTGGTAAGAGAGAAGTAACATAAAAACTAGCACAAAGAACTTAAGAAAAGAGTGCAATGCACGAATAAACCACTTAACATATATAGATTTAACATATACTTAAAACTTAAAATATATAGATAGCTATTGTGGGAGAACCCTGGGACCAACGGAGCAGCACACAAATTCCCAGGTACATATTAATACCATCCTATATATATATCACATATAGTAAGTTGCTTGGTACAAAATGCTGTAAAACATGAGTGTCCATATGAATGAGAGAGAGAGAGAGAGAGAGAGAGAGAGAGAGAGAGAGAGAGAGAGAGAGAGAGAGAGAGAGAGAGAGAGAGAGAGAGAGAGAGAGAGAGAGAGAGATCCCCTGAAAACATGGCTCTAGGTCGACCAACCATGCCTCATAAAACAGGTACCAGTAAATAGGTATGGCAGCTGGCGTGAAGCAGGCCACATCAGACAGGGAATTAATCAAGAAAACACGGGGCTGACACCATATCCTAAACAAAACTACTTGGTGTAGTCACCGGGTCCCCTACAATGTTCATAGTGTGATGACGTTTCACTCCTACTGCTTCGAGCATTAAAATGTGTTCTCTGTGTCATGGAAGAATGCTTGTGTAACGAAACAAATGATGATAATAATAATAGCAATAATGATCGAAATTTCGAGTTAGAAATCTACCCAAAGTATTTCAGGATCCTCGCCGGTGCTACGGAGTTCGTGCACTGAAGTGAGATTCTCCGGACTCAGGCTTGAGTTAGGAGTAGAACGGAGCACTTATGGGTTACACCCGTGTGCCGTGATGTTGATCTGTCGACTAAACTAGCAATAATGATAATAAGACAACCAGAAAGCCACCAGCACAAGACGATTACCATTTTATGGACAGATAAGGGGGGGGGGGGGGCATCATTATTCTCATAACGGGACACAATCGTTTTCGCAATCACATGTACACACAATTTAAGAATCACAAATCAGCCATGTGCAGATATGTATTTGCGCCGCAGACAACAGATCACATACTCCAAGACTGCCCCAAATACGACACATCTCGGTAAACCTTCTTGTGTAGAGAAACAACAGTGGAAGATAAAATAATGGACCACCGAGTGAACTAACGTAGACAGTGAAGTTTATACAAGTGACTCGGGTTCCGAAGGTTGTGGGTTCGATTCCGGGCCGCGTCCTTCGGTTCACGAGTGACATTTTTCGGAGACTCCTGTGGGTCGTCGCTAGAGCAATGGAGTTCGTGCTTTGAGCGACGCTTTCCGCGCTGCGGAAAGAGACCGAGCCATATGGGATAAAATCCGGTGCAATGAAGTCGACCCTGTCGACTTTTAAATTCCCAGCGAACGAAATAATAATAATACTAATATTTGCGAAACCGAAATGCAATTATACTATTATGCATAAAGACGAAAGGCAAACAAAATACATTTCTGTTTACATTTTTAAAACATGCGAACTTTAAGAACAAACATAACATCTACTATAACCTTGTGTCGACACACGTAGCCACGGCTACTACTGGTAAATTATTCTGGGAAAACCCATTGGAATAACCTGGAAAATATATAAACAGCTACTGACTTACTCTCGTAAAGACGCGATGGGAGGAAAGGACTAAGCCTCATTGTATATATCCGGAGAGTGGTCACTTATTTTTTGCTGTTTGTTTACCTGGGTCAGTCAATATCTGCGAATGCATTTATTTCGTTTATACTTGGCGGTTATGTGTTGTTTGATTGGGGTATTAACATTATAAATGTGGATATAGGAAGTGGGAATAACGCCATGTTTGGAATACAGACATAAGTAGGGTTTCCAGATACGTGGGCACCAAAATGAGGACACAATAAGACACACACACACACACACACACACACAAAAGAGGACAAAGGAGGACATATTTGATGTTTCATTTGAATCGTCCCAGATTAAACCCACAATCAGTACAATTTTATTACAATAGCTGCTAATAAGTGTATCTTACTCTTAGTGAATCGAGCAAAAAACAATGTTAAAAAATAAATATAAATTCAATGGAAGCCTTTTTCAACATGCTAAAAAAACATAATTTAAACAACCGATTGTACAATTGTTACCTTATAATCTTTATTAATTTCTCAACATATTTCTCGGGGGAGCCAAATTTTCTTAGAAGATCCTCGTTAGCAATCACATATGCATAAACATAGAAGGCAAACATTACAAATTAAAAACCAAATTTAATTTGCGTCTTTGCTACCGGAAATAACATTAACATTTGACTATAGAGACTACAGCATAGAGCTAGATTGTTAGTGTTGCCGAATAGAGCAACAGTTAGATTCAAATTATACAAATAATTGGTGTTTCACATTTGGTATAAATAGGAAAATAAAATAAATATTATTAAGCCTTAATGGGTGGTAATAGTTGTTTGTTTGTTTAGTCGATGGATCAACATCACGGCACACGGGTGCAACCCATAAGTGCTCCGTTCTCCTCCTAACTCAAATCTGAGTCTGGAGAAACTCAGCTCAGTGTACGAACTCCGTAGCACCGCCCGAGGATCCTGAAAATACTTTGGGTAGATTTTTAACTCGAAATTTTGCCCGGACAGCGCCGTTAGACTACTCTTTTTCGATTTCCAACTGCCAAGACACACGGGCGTCCGATCTCACTACCCAGAGACCAGGGGAAATTTATTACTAGAAGTCCACGAGAAAAAACACCGGCATCACCGGGGCTTGAACCCGGGACCTCCAGCACTCGAGGCGGACACCATACCTCGAGACCACGCAGACACCTGTACAAACAACACATAACACCTCGAGACCATGCAGACCCCCAACACGCAGGGTGTTAATAAAGAAGTAAAAGTAAATATCAAAAAAGAGTAATGAGCCAGATACAGATAACATTATATTGCTGCCAAGTACTAAATTTACACGGGTGGTCGGACAGACAGACAAAACACACACATACACAGAGAGGAGAGAGAGAGAGAGAGAGAGAGAGAGAGAGAGAGAGAGAGAGAGAGAGAGAGAGAGAGAGAGACTGTTAAACAGGTAAATAGCTAGATACATCATCATCATGTGCCATGCCGATAATTGTGGGCGGTTATGTTTCGCCATTTTAACACGATCACCAGAGTCGTGGATGAGCTCTGTGTTCTGCTAGACCCATAGACAGACGAGAGACAGATAGGTAAGATTAAACGAGAAGAAAGCTGGGCACACAGGAAAGCAGGCAGGTCATCATCATCATCATCTTCCACTTCTGCTGTCAAGCGTCGTGGGGAGGAATAATTTGTCGGTGGGAGGAATAATTTGTCGGTGGGCGGAACTGGTAAAACAAGTAATTTCCTAGCATTCTGCAGTTTAGAATTCGGGAATTCCCGGCAAACATTACGAAAGTACATGACGACATCAGATGTGATAGTCACGCAAATGAATTACGCTCAGACATTACTCTTCTTATAGTCCATGCCGTGAGACGTTGGTATGTATGTCTGTTATGCCTTCTCCCTCCTGTCTTGCCAATCATTTCTGATATCGACATTCCTCCATGCCGTGGTGTCGAACTGTCTATCATCTTCTCTCTTGAACTCCCCCTTTCCTCTCTTTCCCTCCAAGCTTCCCGATGTGATGACATACCCCAGCTGTCCCATTCTCATGACATGCCCAAAGAATGTGGACTGGCTTCTTCTGACGCAATTAACCAGTGCTCTTTTAAGATATATTCATGGGTCTTTCTATCCTCCACCGTGTTATCATTATTCTTCTATAAAACCACATCTCCTCAGCTTCCACGTGATTCCTCACCCATCTGCTAACTGTCCATGATTCGCTTCCGTACATCAGGAGTGGTCCAATATAGCTCAAAATATTGACAAAGATAAATTGCAGACAATATTCATTATCTTGTGAAATATTGTCTTTGCTTGGGTTATTCTATAATCTATTAGTGCGCATACATTTTGTTATGAATTTCTTACGGAGAGCTTCGTCGTCTTAACCCTCCCACCCAGGCGGCAAGAGGAAACGCCTTAAAGGCACTCTGAAGATATCGCTCAAAGCTTTTGGAATTCATCGCGACACATGGATGCACAGATGCCATGTTTTGCTCTTAGACAACTTATAGAAAAATCAATCGAATTTAATGAAACACTCTACTTAGTCTTTGTCGACCAAGAAAATGCATTTGATAAAAGTAGATAGAAACAAGCTGTGGAAAATCCTTAAACAATATGGACTGAGTACACATCTAACAAACATATGTAGAAGCTTATACAACAACAGTGAATGCATAGTGAGAGCAACTGGAGGACACTCAGAATAGTGAGAGCAACTGGAGGACACTCAGAACTATTCACCATAAGATCCGGAGTACGACAAGGTTGTGTCCTGTCCCCTCTCTTGTTCATAACATATATAGACAGTATATGTAAAGAAACCAGCCAATCAGAGACCAGCTAGAACACTGCACCCGGGAAGGTTACCCCGGTCAACAAATGCCCGCAGAAGTCGGATGTGTCGGCCTAACGGCACAAGAACGTAGCTCTGCTGTAAACAGGCACAACGCAATCACGTCCGAAAAAAAAAAATACGGATGAAGAAGAAGAAAAAGAACACAGCATGACGAGAACACAGAAGAAGAACCACCTGCAAATTACACCATTGGAGAACTCCTGTTTGCGGACGACCAGGCACTAATAGCAAAATCACAAGCTTAATTATAAGACCACATGAATAGTCTAAATAAAATGTGTTGGGACCATAACATGAAAATTAGCACAAGTAAAACAGAGGTAATGACTATAACTAAAGAAGTAAAAAAAAAAAACACAATTCACTTAAATGAACATCTTCTGAAACAAGTAAAGAGTTTCAAGTACCCAGGAAGTATAATCAAATGGCAAATCAGAAGACGAGATCGAAAATAGATGCAATAAGGCAAACCAACTCATTGGACAAATGACACCAATACTAAAGAACAAAAATGTATCATTAGCTACTAATGAAAGCACTTTACAACACAATCTTCCTACAAGCTCTATGCTATCAATGCCAAACCTGGACAAAGACAGAAAAAGAGAAAAGAAGAATCACAACAGAAATGAGATTCCTGAGAAGAATACTCAATGTAACAAGATAAGATCAGAAATGAAGAAATCAGGACTAAAGTGGGGGTTATCGCAGCGCTAGATTTTATTGGAAGGCAGCAAGTCAAATGGTTTGGCCATGCAAGTAGGTTACCAGTCAACAGAATACCACAACAAGCAATGATGTACAGACCAGATGGAAACAGAGGAAGAGGCCGACCACGTAAACGTTGGACGGAGGGAATAGCAGAGTCCATGGGAATATTGATACATGAAGCCCTTAACCGGGCACTCTCCCGCTGTTTATACTTCATCTCGACATCGCAAGGTACAAGAGGAACATGATGAGATGAGATGAGATGAGATTCTTCTTCTTCTTTCGTTCGCTTGAAATATGTCTATAACTGCAATGCTGTCTCTTGTATGAATTGAACTGTCTTTTTCAGTTCACACAGCGGTCCATAGAGTTTTTATCTTTCACTGTCATCCCTCTAGGCCAGAAGGTTTGCCTAGATATGTTAGATTTTGGGCAGTCTTGGAGTATGTGCTCTGCTGTCTGCGACGCCAATCCACGTGTGCACATGGCTGTTTCACCAATCTTGAATTTTTTTTTATACATGTGGTTGCGTAATCTATTGTGCCCTGTTCTGAGGTGCAGAATAATGACTTGTTCTGGTCTGTCCATAACGTGGTAGTCATCTTGAGCAGGTTTTGGAGGCTTTCTGACTGATTTGATCATTCTTTTCTTTTGGTGGTATGTAACGGGCACACCAGGCTGTTCTTCTTTGGCTCCTTCCTTAGCCAATTGATCAGCTCTGTCGTTTCCGGGTACTCCACAGTGGGATGGTATCCACTGTATGGTGACCTTATGCTGACTGCTAAGTTCAGAAAGTAGTGTCCTTAGTACTGGCAATTTTCCAGACAGGAGCGCCTCGAGTACTGATTTTGCATCTGTCAATAGCACCACAGGTTGTGTACCATTGCTGGTATTTAGTAATTCCTCTGTTGCTATCTTGATTGCCTCAATTTCAGCATCGTAGTTATGGCAGTACTTTCCTGTCGGTACTCTAGCTGCGTCCCTAGTATTATTTGGGTATTCTATGTACACTCCCGCTCCTCCATTTTGAACAGCATTTTGTGCTGACCCATCTGTGGAGACTCGGATCCAGAGGTCCTGTGGGTATTCTTCATCAAGGAAGCTGAGAGTGGCTGTTCTGCGCTGCATTGTTCTGTTCTTCCTTGTCAAATATTCCTCTCACTTTTGTCTGGATTTGTAATGATAGTCTATGCTCATCTTTCCATGGAGTTCGCTCTGGAATTGTTGTTAAGGGGATACCAACTGTGGGCAGATCGGTGGTTTCTCTGCAGAGTCGTTTGGCCTGGTGGATAAAACTACTTCTTTTCAACCGCCCCATTGCTAGGTTTTCAAATCTGTTCTTCATAGGGTGGCCTGGCAAGCTGAGGAACTTTTCTGCTTGTATTAGCGTTTTCTTATCTCTGCGCTCACTCAGTGCTTGTGTCCTCCCCATCTTCTCCATTTCCACTTTAGGGGTTGATCTCATCCCTCCTGTGGTGACAAGTCCTTGATTTTGCACTTTGTCCAGCTCTTGAAGTGTGGTTTTTGATGCCGAACACCACGCAATTGACCCGTATTCCAGGTGTGGATGTATGTTCTGTTGATAAACTTTGCTAAGTATTTTCCCACTGGCTCCCCATGTGGTTCCACTTAGCTATCTCAGGATGGCTATTTTCCTTCTGGCTTTTGCTACTGCTTTGTTGATGTGCTTTCTCCATGTCAGCCTGCCATCAAATGTTACTCCAAGGTATGTTGGTTCTTTATCTTCTCTTAGGGGTGTTCCATTTATCTGGATGGTCCCTGCCTTTTATTTTGGAGAGAGGGTAAATAGGGTGGTGCTGCACTTGTCAGTGTTTATGCTGACACACCATCTATTTGCTCATGCAACAAATGTATCTACAGCTCTTTGTAGTAATCTGGTGGCCACTGATGCATGTTCATTTGTGCTCCATAGAACCAGGTCATCGGCATACATTGCGGCTTTAATTCCATGCGGTAGATTAGCAACGAGATCATTGATGAAGATTAGAAAGAGTGTGGGGGACAATACTCCGCCTTGGGGAACTCCGTGACGCAGTAGTACTTTCTTGCTCTTTAGTCCGTCTATCTGTACTCGGGCTCTTCTGTTGTGCAAGTATGCTTTCACCCATTTGTACATTCTTCCATTGACTTTGCAGTTTCTCAGTTTATTCATCAGACCTTCTTTCCAGACTTTGTCAAAGGCTTTCTTCAAATCTATCCATGCCGCAAGCACCAGCTTCTTCTCTTGGAATGCATCCTCAATTTCTTGAGAGAGGTAGGTTGTCTGATCTTCCGTAGAGTAGCACTGAGTAGCACTGCCTAAAGCCAGCCTGCTGTGGCACAAGAATGTTTTTACTTTCAATGTACCACTGCAGTCTGTGATTGATGATGCGCGCCAGTGTTTTGCAGAGACAGCTGGTGAGGCTAATTGGTATGTAGCTAGAGGCAATGGAACTATCTTTCCCTGATTTTAGGAGGGGTATCATGATTGCTTCTCTCCAGGCTTGTGGAACACTGCCTAAGGTCCAACTGTTATTGAAGATCTGCAACAGCTTTGCTTTGGCCTCTGTTCCTAGGTTCCTGATCATTTCATTGGAGATACCATCAGCTCCTGGTGACTTTCTCATTTTCAGTTTTGATATGGCTAGCTCCAGTTCGCTGATTGTGATGGGTGCCTCCAGAACCTCATGTACTATTTCCTTCTGTCCTGTATGTTGCCGTTTCTCTCGAATCTCTTGTTGTTTCTCTGGACTAATTTTGATATTGTTATCTTGTGCGAATGAGTCCGCAAAATGGTCAGCTGCTTGCTTTCTTGTTAAGATGTTTCCATCTTTATGTAGTGCAATTTTTGAGTTTCTTTTTTGAGCTGGAATTTATTGTGGTGCTCTTGGCTGGGTGTGGCCTCTGCTTGCTTTCTACACACTTCCACATCATTATGCAACTGTTCCAGTTCACTACTCCAGTAGGGTTTATATTGTTTACGGGCTCCTCTTGGTACTGTTTCTCGCGCTGCCTGTAGTATACATTTCCCAAACTCTTCAACTACTTTATTTATGTCTTTCTCAGTGTTCAGGTTTCTAACCAGTAAGCTGGTGCGATTCTTGTACATTGCCCAGTCTGCTTTCTTGTAGTTCCACCCCGAGAGGGTGCTGCTTTCACTTACAAGCTCATTTTCTACAGTTAGAAAGACAGGCCGATGGTCACTGCCACCAAGTTGTTTCCCAACAATTCGTGTAATGTTCCACTCCAGGTCTGGTGAATGAAAAGCCAAGTCAGGTGTAGTTGTAGTGTGCCATGATCTCGAGTAGAAAGTATGTGGGTCGGACGGCTTGTTAACCAAGATGAATCTATTCTCATCCTGCCAGTCTTCCAGTCTCTCTCCTCTCTGGTCCATGTAACCATAGCCCCAACTCTGCGAGTGGCTGTTGAAATCGCCACACACAATCATTTTTTTCTGTTAATGGTAGTGTGTCCATTGCCTGTGGGCGGTCACTTGGACAGTAGTAATTGATCAGATGTAGGTCTGTATAGCCTGTCTTAAGTTTAAGTGTCTGATACTCAGCCCCTTCCATGCAGACTTCAATTTGGGAAGCAGTGATGTTATTTTTTACAAGGGTAAGTATCCCACCTTTTCGCCTGTCCTTTCGGTCAGATCGGTAACACTGGTAGCCTCTGATTTTGAAGGCTATATTTTCGTTGAGGTGAGTTTCTTGTAAACAACATATGCTTACTTTTTCTTGGTCCAGAATGTTTTCTAATTCTATTTTTTTTTGTTGCTGACTCCCTCCGCATTCCAGTGCATTATTTTAAGTCTTTGTTTAGTATGGCCAGCCGTTCTATTCTCATGTCCCCTGGCTCGAAACATAGGGCCCGGCACTGCACCTGCCTGGGGGACCAAAGCAGGGCGAGCACCATAACATTTAGCAGTAGTCGACATATTCCATTTTGCGTAATTGCGTGGCATCCTGATTTCTGTGGTGCGCCTCCTCGCTGGTTGCCTCCGTCTTCAGCACCTTTCCTTTGCTAGAGCAGACTGTGGTCTCACTCGAGTTTAGATGTGTACACACGCACACACGTGTCTGCACATGCATGTATGTGTATACACATCTAGAGCACACTGGTTATTTTTCGGCGCCAGAAACTCGCTGTCGCCCCTTCTCCAGTTAGTAGAAACAGTTCTGCCACGTGAAGGCCAGGAGTTGGACTTTTGCTGCATAGGTTATGTATTCACGAGCCATTGGGATATTTAAGCAATGTTGGGCGCTCACCTCAACACTGAGCCCCGGCTACATACAGCAACATTTGGAACCATGAGATGACATGAAATGAGAAGAGACATGGGAGACTACTACCAAAGCCTGAAATTCATGGCGTACATCATTATGCAGTCACTTGCGAAGCAAACAGGACTGCAAGAAATAAAGGCTAGAAAAACAACAACAACAACAACAACACCAGATGAGATCCTCCTCCTGGAACGTCAAGGATTCCTTGTCCACATTGTCAAAGAACATTTCGGGCCAAAATAGGCCTTGCCAGCTATCTTAGAACTCACGTCTCAAAACTTTCAAGCCTCACTGGATGAAATGAATGGTCATCATCACTCTTGATGGACAAACACCACTAACTGCACAGATATATACATATGATTTGGGGGGGGGGGGGCCGCTGGCGCTCGCTTTGAACTTAAGCGTAGTCCATACACACTTCTAGTAGTGCTGGACTGAATTTTGCGTGTGGATTAGCTTTCCCTATTAACAGTGTCACTCGCCATCAGGCGAACCCACTCCGACTTCAGAGATACTTGTCATGGACGATAGGTCAACATTTTAGTCCAACTGTCCGGTGTAGGGGTTGAACCCCTTACCTCGGCATCAGCACACCGGATGTTTAAGAACACGCGTTCTTATCCGTTCGGCCATGCTGGCCTACATATACAGATAAAACGGAACACACAATCTCGGTGCTTCCGTAACCAACAGCTACAGTAATTACTTCACTTCTAACATACAGGGCGTTCGTTACTTCCCTTCAAGCAACGGGGCGTTCACTACTTCACTTCTAACATACAGGGCGTTCGTTACTTCACTTCTAACATACAATGCGTTTCGTTACTTCCCTTCAAGCAACGGGGCGTTCACTACTTCACTTCTAACATACAGGGCGTTCGTTACTTCACTTCTAACATACAATGCGTTCGTTACTTCACTTCTAACATACAGGGCGTTCGTTACTTCACTTCTAACATACAGGGCGTACGTTACTTCACTTCTAACATACAGGGCGTACGTTACTTCACTTCTAACATACAGGGCGTTCGTTACTTCACTTCTAACATACAGGGCGTTCGTTACTTCACTTCTAACATACAGGGCGTTCGTTACTTCACTTCTAACATACAGGGCGTTCGTTACTTCACTTCTAACATACAGGGCGTTCGTTACTTCACTTCTAACATACAGGGCGTTCGTTACTTCACTTCTAACGTGCATTTAGCTAGTTAGTCAAGGTTCCAACTTCACTGCTACGGGTGGTCCCCATAATGCTCCGTTCCTGTGCCTGTGCATATAACACAAAATGCTCTTTACGTTTTTTTTTTGAAGTTGCATATCCCTTACTGGACGTTGCAGTCAACAATAGCATTTTTCAGCTGTTGGTGTTCTTGGCAAGGTTACGCTCAGTAGTTTGCCAATGCTTTCTGAGCGACCGGCTCAACCACCCCGTAAGTAACCAAAGTGACGCGATCCGCTGCCGAAAGTCACACACAGAGACACCAGCGAACGTTTCGTCCCAAGTCTTCATAAAAAAAACAAAAAAAAACAAGGTACTTAGCTGGCAAACCAAAGCATCGCAAATCACAGACAAGTAATCCACGCGTTAGCAACGAATATAGAAAACAAAGCCAAACGTCGGCAAACGAAAATACGGGCGGTGGAACGAGAGAGGTGAACAGCCAAATGGAACGAAATTTAAAAAACAAGAATGAGAACAGGGTGGAAAATTGCACACACACACACAAATAATAAACAATGGATACATTTGTGCAACCATATACACACATCTACTTTCTCCGTAATCCCGTAACTCTCGTGAGTAACGTGACGTGCGCGAGAATAGGTGGCGGTTCTCGTCGCGTCGGTAATTTACGGGTATATGAGCCAGTCTCTCAGAAAGCAATGGCAAACTACTGAGCGCAATCTTGCTAAGAAATCATCAATCAGCTGGGAGATGCTGATGTTGACAGCCATGTCCTGTAAAAGATATGCGAACAAAAAAAAATACACACATCTGGGGGGGGGGGGGGGAGAGAGAGAGAGAGAGAGAGAGAGAGAGAGAGAGAGAGAGAGACAGAGAGAGAGAGAGAGACAGAGAGAGAGAGAGAGAGAGAGAGAGACACGCGGGGTTTTATTTTCATGTGTAAGAAGTTTCGTACCAAATCGTGCATCAAGCAAACAAACATCCTGTACGAATGTGAATACGGAGGAAACCAGTCAGTCGTGTCCTGTTCTGACGCAGAACACGATCACCGGGTTTGCCCCGTCAAGACAGTAACAGCTGCCTCCTTGCTGGCCACTGCTCGCAGGGATATGCGTGTCGTCATGACCAGTAAGGGTCTGGAGTCGATCCAACCTTGGCAAACGGACATCTACGACTTTTTCTGTTTTTTTTTTTTTTAAATCTGTCGGTGAGATTAAAAAAAAAAAAAAACCTAACCTGCACAGTTCGCAGCGACCGCACCAGCCAGGCGGCCTTAATTGCTCAGACTCAAGACCCCCCTGTCTACGCTGCAAGGTACTATGGACAGTAGATGACAGTGGTTGTTGGTGGTAGTTGTGTGTGAGTTGTTGTTGTGTGTGTGTTGTCGTTGGTGGTAGCTGTGTGAGAGTTGTTGGTGGTAGTTGTCGTTGGTGGTAGTTGTGTGTGAGTTGTTGTTGGTAGCTGTGTGAGAGTTGTTGTTGGTGGTAGTTGTCGTTGGTGGTAGTTATGTGTGAGTTGTTGTTGGTAGCTGTGTGTGAGTTGTTGTTGGTGGTAGTTGTGTGTGAGTTGTTGGTGGTGGTAGTTGTGTGTGAGTTGTTGTTGGTTGTAGTTGTGTGCGAGTTGTCGTTGGTGGTAGCTGTGTGAGAGTTGTTGTTGGTGGTAGTTGTCGTTGGTGGTAGTTGTGTGTGAGTTGTTGTTGGTGGTAGTTGTGTGAGAGTTGTCGTTGGTGGTAGTTGTGTGTGAGTTGTTGTTGGTGGTAGTTGTGTGTGAGTTGTTGTTGGTGGTAGTTGTGTGTGAGGTGTTGTTGGTGGTAGCTGTGTGTGAGTTGTCGTTGGTGGTATTTGTGTGAGAGTTGTCGTTGGTGGTAGTTGTGTGAGAGTTGTCGTTGGTGGTAGTTGTGTGTGAGTTGTTGTTGTTGTTGGTAGCTGTGAGTTGTTGTTGGTGGTAGTTGTGTGTGAGTTGTTGTTGGTGGTAGTTGTGTGTGAGTTGTTGTTGGTGGTAGTTGTGTGTGAGTTGTTGTTGGTGGTAGTTGTGTGTGAGTTGTTGTTGGTGGTAGTTGTGTGTGAGTTGTTGTTGATGGTAGTTGTGTGTGTTGTTGTTGGTGGTAGTTGTGTGAGTTGTTGTTGGTGGTAGTTGTGTGTGAGTTGTTGTTGGTGGTAGTTGTGTGTGAGTTGTTGTTGGTGGTAGTTGTGTGTGAGTTGTTGTTGGTGGTAGTTGTGTGTGAGTTGTTGTTGGCGGTAGTTGTGTGTGAGTTGTTGTTGGTGGTAGTTGTGTGTGAGTTGTTGTTGGTGGTAGCTGTGTGTGAGTTGTTGTTGGTGGTAGCTGTGTGTGAGTTGTCGTTGTTCTTCTTCCACAGGGTGTGCAGTTATACACTTCACAGGTCGGTGTGTCCAACTTCGGCATATACATACATTCAGGTTGACTTCCTCTAGACAGATTCCAGCCAAGGTCACTTGCCCTATTTACCCGTAAGTACGTTTTCTTTCCCAAGAATGTTACCAAGGCTGCGGCCTTACGGCCCTAAACTTTAAGAATTACACCTGTCATGGAATTTTCAATTTGCACGCAGGATCTTCTACTTTTCGTCCCTATTTGAGAAGGTTAAGTACCCGATTTCATTACCACAGAGATCAGGGGTCGCGTGTGATCATTAGATACTAATGATTCTTGGAAACATTTCAAGTCTTATGCCGAGATTGAGCCCTGTACCTCTTGAGCCTCCCTCCCCTAGCGTGAGCTGTTCACATCTGTGCGACCTGGGGGAAACAAAAAGGGAACTTGTGATGAGTTGCTCTATCCCGAGAGGCAAGCAATACTCTCATTCAAAATATACTCTTGAGATCTCCAAGAGGTGGGTGCAAGACTTGGGCGCTGACTGTCTACCATCACCAACTGAAACAGAAAGGTATATTAAGATTTATGAGCAAGTGTTTGTTGCCTGATTCTCCGTAGGGTCTTAACATACCTTTCTGTATCGTGTTATATTATCCTCATATCCGGCTGCAGTCATGACCTTTCATTTTTCATGATACCATCATCAATTGCCGTGACTCTATTGTAGCCTGGTATCATGTACAGATTGCAGTTCTCAGCAGTCTTCGCCCCAGCTGACCAAAAACATGGTTGATCCTTCCTTGGTTGAGGTGAGTTAAGTTGAGTCAAGAACCGATATCACAGCACTCAGAACATTCCCATATGTGCTCCGTCCTCATCTTCAACAGCCAGCGAAGAGTCCCAATACTAATGGTACCAGCAGCTGTCTGATTATGTGTCCATCTGGCCTTTCCTCGGAGTCCTGAGTGTCAGCCAGATTCCCTGCTCACTCCCTGCGGCATCATTCTCTCCAGGATGTGATGATTTATCTGGTCTTCTGCACTATACACACCATAAGAAACGGTCCCGACCACGTCTGCCTTATCATGCACCATGACGCCACCAAACGGTGCAGACCCAGCCAATCTGTCCGTCTGCTCGTTTCCCACCACACCAGCATGTCCTTGGTTAGCGAGACTAGCGTCTGCCCAAGGTTAACCCACGTAGAAATGTTACGAGGATGTGGTCAATGGAAACCTCGACTTTAGTATATCACAACCGATGTATCGCCTTTTTCAATATAATGTGGGATTAAATGGGCGGCACACGACAGGCAGCCATTGAATAGAATGATCAGGAAGATTCATGGCCAGCCCAAGGGTGGAAATACTTGATGCTGACTATGAACCGCCATGACAGTACAACCGAATATAATCGACCAATTAAAAAAAAAAAAAACGTTGACGCGTCGAGCACTGCATTATTGTTCCTGTTCTTTCTTGCCCTCTTTAAAATCTGTTCCTTCTTTTAAGGACGTTCCCAAGAGCAAATCGTAGAATGTACCGCCAAGATGCGACAAAGACAGTACGTTGGAATGGACACAGATCGAGAGAGCTAAGAGTTATACAGATACTTAAATGAGTAGTTTTTGTCAGATTATTCTCATTGTACATCGAACCAATCTGTCCATAAGTGCGCGGATCCCCTCCTCAGTATCTCCATCAGCGTGCAGCGGTCGATGATATCATCATCATCATCATCTCTCTCTCTCTCTCTCTCTCTCTCTCTCTCTCTCTCTCTCTCTCTCTCTCTCTCTCTCTCTCTCTCGTAAATCAACGATAACGTAAAGCAGATTTGTTGAATTACTTATTTGATAATGAAGAAATATGTCTTCATGATTCCAATGCCGTAAGGATTGATAATGAAGTGGGACAATATCAACCTATTAAGAGAGGTGTTAGGCAGGGATGTGTAATGTCTCCAGATCTTTTTTCCCTATACAGTGAAAATATTTTCAGAAATGTAGAAGATATAAATGGAATCAGCATTGGAGGAAGAAATATCAATAACATTAGATATGCAGATGATACAGCATTGATTGCAGACATGCACAGTATCTGCAACAATTAGTAGACGCGGTTGTTGTACACAGTGAGCAGCTGGGGTTGCAATTAAATTGTAAGAAGACACAGGTTATGGTCACTAGGAAGAACGAAGTACCACAATGTAATATACAAGTAAATGGGAATATTCTTCAACAAGTGAATCGATACAATTATCTCGGAACAGTCATAAGATCTGATGGGAGATGCCTTGAAGAGATTAGAACAAGAATCGCCATGGCGAAAGTAGCCTTTAGCAAGATGAAAAACATTCTGACCAATAAAAAGATGTCAATTGAAACGAGAAAAAGAGTGTCGAGGGGGTACATAGAGCCTGTCCTTTTGTATGGATGTGAAACTTGGACAATGTGCAATCAAGCTGAAAAACATTTGATGGCTACAGAAATGTGGTTTCTGAGGAAAATGCAAAGAGTATCATGGACAGATAGAAAAACAAATGACAAAGTACTACAGGAGACAAATGAAAATCGTAGACTGATTAGAGAAATTAGACGAAGACAGTCACAATTTTTTGGACATGTTATGAGAAGAATGAGTAAAAATCAAATAAGTCATTAAAAAAAAAGTCAAAAGTCATTCAAAAGTCAAATAAGTAATTCAACAAATCTGCTTAAGTCGTTGATTTACGAGAGAGAGAGAGAGAGAGAGAGAGAGAGAGAGAGAGAGAGAGAGAGAGAGAGAGAGAGAGAGAGAGAGAGAGAGAGAGAGAGAGCGATGATGATGATATCATCGACCGCTACACCGGTCTCTGTGGCTAAGGGCTTGCGAACCCGGTTTGTGAGCCCGTATACCCGGGTTCGAAACACGGCGGTGCTGGTTTTTTCGAAAAAGGTATAGGGGCCGGTCATTCAGAAAGCAATGGCAAACTACTGAACGTAACACTTGCCTAGTACATCAACAGCAGCTGAAAATGCTGGTGTTGACTGCAACGTCCCGTAAGGGATACGCAACAACAAAAAAAAAAATAAATAAAATGAGAAGAAATGGATTGGAGAACTTATTGACAACTGGCAAGATCAAGGGGAACAGACCAAGGGGAGGACCGAGAGGAAAATACCTGGATGGCTTGGCCACGTGGCAAGGACGAGACAGTAACACTGAGCTGATCCACGACTCTGGCGATCGAGTGAAATGGCGAGTCATGACCGCCCACGCTTTCCGGCATGGCACATGATTGATTGATTGATTGATTCCAATTTACAAATTTAAAAAAAAAATTGTTTTGGATGTACTCATTAGTTTAGTTTAGTCGATGGATCAACATCACGGCACACGAATGCAACCCATAAGTGCTCCGTTCTCCTCCTAACTCAAACCTGAGTTTGGAGAAACTCAGCTCAATGCACGAACTCCGTTGCACCGGCGAGGATCCTGAAATACTTTGGGTAGATTTTCAACTCGAAATTTTGCCCGGGCAGCGCCGTTAGGCTACTCTTTTTCGATTTCCAACTGCCAAGGGATTTTTTACGTGTGGAACAATACACATGGGCGTCCGATCTCACTACCCAGAGACCTGGGGAAATTTTATTACTAGAAGTCCACGTGAAAAAATCCCGGTCCTCACCGGGGCTTAAACCCGGGACCTCCAGCACTCAAGGCGGACACCATACCTCGAGACCACGCAACTCCCCCCCCCCCCCATGTACTCATTGTATTTGTACAGCTTTATTGCAGTTTATAACTATAGAAATCATATAATTTCACAAAGCAAATGTTAAAAGTCGGCTCTACATGACTTCAACGTGACTCAGTACCTTATTCCAACAATGAACGCTGACCACACATCTCCTTCTAGGTAGTTCCCTCTCATTAAAACTGTTCTCTGTCAAACTTTTATTGCACCCGCCTCTTGTACCAAATTATCCATCCCACACCTTTCTACCCACCTGTTCGCCTGAATGTTGTTTCTTCCGAGCAATATAACAACAATTTTAAACGTGTATTACCAGTGATGATATTAACATTGTAATATTTTCTGACATTTCCTATTTCTATGCCCCCTAACCATATTTGTATTATCTTCTATCCACAAAGCAGGAGCTGTGTCGAAGGAGATTGCGAAAGCCACGAGCAAGCCCGCATTCGAAACACAGCTGTTAACGTTTTGAAAGAAGACCACCTTGCGCTGGTTTTCATACAATGGTGTTAGCGTCAGTCGTTCAGACAGCAATGGAAAACTACTGAAAGTAAACGTTGCCTAGTAAATCGCAAATAACCCCTCCCCCTCTAAAAAAAAAAAAAAAGAAGGCTGGGATTGACTGCGACGTCCTGTAAATGATATGCACGTGCTCACAAACTCCTGGGAAACAGATCTATCTAATCACGGTTAGTGGACTGCAGATGACCTTGCCCTATCGCATACCGGAAATCAACTGCAAGATAACCCGAGGACACTTGACATGACGTCACAACAACAAGGCCGGAAAGTTCACAGGAGACAAATACAACTAATTAGACCAAATCAGATGACCACCGTAACATTCTTTCGAAGACAACATTGCAACACACGGAGGCAAATGACAACATATTTCTTGTTGGCAACAAAGAAAAAGATGGAGAAAAGGATAGAGAAGTTAAAGAGGGTTTTAAAAAGGGAAATGTGAGCTTTTTATATTGAGCGGACATTTGTGGAAATAAAAAAAATAAAAATAGAAAACAGCGTTTAGCTTATAGGGTCGAGTGGTCATAATGTCTGCCTGACACCATAGGTCATAATGTCTGCCTCACACGAGAGGTCATAATGTCCGCCTCACACGAGAGGTCATAATGTCCGCCTCACACGAGAGGTCGTATCGTGGGGTGTATTTTCGATCTTTGCCCTTCCTTCTTTCTTTGGGGAAAAACCCCCAAATATATCCCATCGTCATCATGTGCCCTGCCAACTGGTGTTGGCGATCATGTCTCCCCACAGATCTCGATCCTCGGTGTTCTGAATCAACTATACTGACGAAGCTCCTCCATGTCACCATCTCAGTTTATCCAGAATTATTAATCTTGCTCTGCCTCTTTTCCCAGTGATTTGCCCCCCCCCCCCCCCACAGTTGTCACGATGTTCTCCAATGGATCTCTTCTCATCACACGATCAAAGAATGTTGTTTGCCTCTTTCTGAGGGTTGTATATAATGCCCTATGTTCATTAGCCTCTTTCAGGCAATCGTTGTTAGTTACTCTGGCAGTCCAATGTGTTCACAACATTCGTCTCAGGCACATCTCCGTTGCTTCTATGTTCATTCACGTTTCATAATGCACTGCCATACAATAGTACGGGTTCTTTATAACATGTCAGCACTCTCTTTCTTACATACGGTGACTTAGTGAATAAGACACTTTTCATTTTCTTAATTGCAGCTTTTGCTGAAGAAGAAGTAGAAGAAGAAGAAGAAGAAGACATCCAGCGACAAGACTCCTTGCTTTATGTCAGTGGCGGAGAATGTCCGGCCCACGGCCAGTATTTCCCCCCCCCCCCCCCCCGCATATCCTTTACAAGACCCGCGAAATCCTTTGATCTGACCCGCCAAGCCAATTGCGGGCGCGACTCGAAATTCAATACATCTAAAAGTAAACAGCTGGAAATTCAACATCCTCGCTACACCGTTCATTGGTGGAACAACCAGCTGCTGTGTCTGCTAACTTACAACATGAGATCATTCCGCTGCAAAGCGGCGATGATCTACACAACACCCCTCCCCCAGCTTGAGTTATATAAATGTTACATAAGCAATTATAATTTTCTGCGAGCAGTTTTTTTCAAAATTTACTATCGTAAAGAGGTGTCTGCGCGTCAGACTGACCGTCGCAAACCTGGAAAAGTAGTTGCGAGCAGTAACATTATCTATACAAGCTAACCTCACAGGCCTCACCAAGGAGAAGCAGTTCCAACCATCACATTAGGCGTCAGTTAATTAAACGTTTGATAAAATAAAACAGGCTAATTTTTAGGTCGATAATTATGAATGGGCCACGATCATGTTATAAATATCGAAATTGCCCTTGGCAGAAGAAAAAAGATTCCCCACCACTAGTGTATGTGTTCATTATTGTCCTCTTAATTTCCCATTGTAATTGCTGCTACTTGTTTCAAGTACGTATTTTATAATATTACGAGATCTTTCCCCTTAAGGTTGTTATCCTCCAACATTTCTATCACTTCATCATTCCTCCACGCTTCTACATCATTCTAAATAGATTCGAAAACAGGTGCTTATTGCTAGAAAATAAAAATAGATGCGTGTAACTCCTGCGAAAAAGTGAAAGATAATGAACACAGACAGTGTGCTTACATACCTAACAGTACGTAGGAAGTCTGTGGCGAAGTGGTCAAGCCGCTTGACTCGTGCTCCGAAGTTTGTGGGTTCGATTCCGGGCCGAGTCCTTCGGTTTACGAGTTAAATGTTTCGGAGACCCACCCTGTGGGTCGTCGCTAAAAGCTACGGAGTTCGTGCTTTGTGCGACGCTTTCCGCGCTGCGGAAAGAGACCGAGCCATATTGGATAAAACCTGGTGCAATGAAGTCGAATTTTAAGCGACATACCTAACAATGAACTCCAATACGGCAAACGTAAATCACAAAAAGGGGGGAGAGAGAGAGAGAGAGAGAGAGAGAGAGAGAGAGAGAGAGAGAGAGAGAGAGAGAGAGAGAGAGACAGACAGACAGACAGACAGAGATCAATGATGATAAAAAAATAAAATAAAAATAAGTTATACTACGACACAGCGAATCGACGTTTCGATTATAACAATCGTCCTCAGGAACAACATAAACAGATGTATCGAAAAACATAAATTAGAAAATGTAATAACATTAGAATATACGCAGTCTAGGCATAACACGTTGCTAGGCCAATATACACCTACTTTGTTGCCAGGAAGGCGGCGCAAAAGTTTACTTCCGCCGAGCAGGTGAGTGGGTCTTAATGAAACCATAAAATGCGACTGTGACGGGCATATGTACTCATTGCATGTGTACATCACAGATAGAGGCGAACGTTCCGACAAAAGTCTTTATAAAGAGTACAACAAATGCGAAATACTAAAAATATAAATACGGACGACACTGAGGAATACTTGCCTCGACGGCCTCCATGGAGAAACTTAAAACGGAAGTCATAAACGAGGAATTTGCATAAAAAGTAGAATGAAAAAGGAAACGAAAGAAATAAAATGAAAACTAGGAATGAAAAATCGAAACGAAAATAAGATGTATGTGTGTCATATGTGCATAGATACACAAATACACACCAGTAGACACTCGCGCACAATGACATATGAGGACATATCCGCACATAAATGCGGGCGCGAACACACAGAGACATATAGACGCATATGGGATTGATAGCTGTATAAACGCTCTTTTGACCGCGAGCGTGGTGGGAAAGCTCCACGTGTCCGCCAATTGGAAAGCAAAGGCAAACTCATTCATTCATCCATTCATTCATTCAGTAGCATGTCCTTTGCAGAACCTCGCTCCCATAACAACCTTCCGGAAAACCTCTCGATCATAAGCAAGATGTCCCGCGTCTGACACCCATCTGGAGATCATCCGCCACATCCTGCACCCTCTTTCTCTCTTCCCGGGCATATACCCCTCCAATTATTGTTCTATCCACACTTTCATAGCGTTCCAAGTGACCACAATATTTCAATATGGATGCATTTGTTTTTTTCTGTATCCAAGCTATTCTTAGAACCCGTCTTTTTTCATATTTTTTTTTTACAGGACGTCGCAGTCAACACCAGAATTTCTGCCGCCGTGATCTCTTGGCAAGTTTACGTTCAGCCGTTTGCCATTGCTTTCTGAACGAACGGCAACGATACCAACGCAAAACCAACGCAACGCGGTCTGTTGCCAAATCGCGCACATCTATGTTTCGAACACAGGTATACGAGATTACGAACCGCTTCCGTGAGCTCTTCGCCACGGAGATTGGTAGAACCCGTCTATAACATTTATGTCCAAAGGCATTTATATCAATGTTACGTAATCAATTATGATTTTCTGCGAGCAGTTCTTTTCAACATTTACCACCGTAAAGAGTCGACTGCGCGCCAGACTGACCGACACAAACCCGGAAAAGCAGTTGCGAGCAGTAACAGAATCTATACCACCGAACATCACGCGCCTCAACGAAGGGAAACACTTCCAGCTATTACATTAGTGGTGAGATAATTAAATGTTTGACCACATATATCAGGCTAATTTTTAAGTTGATATATCTGAATGGGCCGCGATGATGTTACAAATATCCAAATGGCCCTAGGCAGAAGAAAACATAAAATAAAATAAAAATATGTTATACTACGACACCACGAATTGACGTTTCGATTATAATAATCCTCTTCAGGAACAATACAAAACAGATGTAAAGAAAAACATAAATTAGAAAATGTAATAACATTATAATGGTTCGATGTGCAATGAGGATGATCTGCCGACTAACTAACTAACATTCAATAAGATTAAAACATAAAAAATCTGGGCATGACACGTTGCTAGGCCAAATTACACATACTTTGTTGCAAGAAAGGCGGCGCAGAAGTTTACTTCCGCCGAGCAGGTGAGTGGGTTCGAATGACACCATAAAGTACGACTGAGACGGACAGATACACTCACACAGATACGGCCGAACATATCGACAAAGGTTGTTTATAAGCAGAACAACAAAAGCGAAATACTAAAAATATAAATACGGACGACACTACGGATTACTTACCTCGACGGCCTCCATTGAGAAACTTAAAACGGAAGTAACAAACGAGAAATTTGCATAAAAAGTGGAATGAAAACGGAAACGAAACAAAAGAAAAAAATTAAAACTAAATGAAAAATGGAAATGAAAATAAGATGTATGTGTGTCAATATAAGTGCATAGACACACTCGCGCACATATCTGCACATATATATATATGCGCGCGCGCACAGACAGAGACATACACAAGCATATGGTATTGACAGCTGTCTAAACGGTCTCTTTTGACCGCGGCTGTAGAGGGATAGCTCCACGTATCAACCAGTTGGAAAGCAATGGCAAACTACTGAAAGTAAATTATCTAGTACACCACAAACAATAAACATGAGCTTGGGGATATATATATATATTCCACCACAATATATATAATTTCCACCAACATTGATGCACTTATCCCATCGTTTTATTAGTCCTCCCAAACCGGCCGCATAGAACTGCGTGCTCTGTTTTCTAAACCACGTTTTCACTTCACATTCAACTTCGGCGACATTCGCGAAATGTCTCCCGCCAAGGTGGGTTTTCAGTGTTTAAGCTGTCAAATATTTATCCCGTAAAGAGGTGCATAGCTGGGTAGAAAAAGTTACGAGGGCGAGTCAATAAGTAAGTCACACAGTGCTGTGGGATGGCAAAGTAAATGAAAACAAAGCACGCTGTTCAATGCAACCGATTTGGGAGGACTGATACAACGATGGGATAAGTGCATCAATGTTGGTGGAAATTATGTTGAGACATAAAGGGACAATGTGTGTATAAAAATAAACTGGTTTCTAGTTGTTATCACATTTAGTTATTTTTCTACAGCCATTTGTGACTTACTTATTAACTTACCCTCGTATATTCATTCATTCATTCATTCAATCATTCATTCATTCACTCAGTACCATGTCCTTTTCAGAACAACCTTTCGGTCATAAGCAATATGTCTGATACATCCATCTGGAGATCATCTGCCACATCCTGCACCCTTCTTCTCTTTGGACTTCCTCTTCCTCTCTTCCCGGGCATATATCACTCCATTATTGTTCTCTAATCTCTCCAAACTTTCGTGACATTTCAAGTGACCACAATATTTCAATTTTCTTTGTGTTAGCGTCTTTTAGAAGCCAACCTTCTTGATTATTCGCCTCTTGTCGTGTGGACGCATTTGTTCTTTTCGGTATCCAAGATATTCTTTGAACCCGTTTATAACGTTTATATTAAAAGGCATGTATGCGCTGTTCAGCTTTGTTTAGTTAGCGTCCAGGTCTCACAGGCGTTTGTTGCAATGGGAAACATCCATACATCCATCATGTGCCATGCCGGTAAGTGTGGGCGGTCATGTTCTGCCATCTCACTCGATCACCAGAGTCATGGATCAGCTCTGTGTTTCATTTTCGACCATGCCACGTGGCCAAGCCATCCAGGTATTTACTTCTCGGTCTTCCCCTTGGTCTGCTCCCTTCGATCTCGCCAGTTGTCACCAAGTTCTCCAAATCATTTCGTCTCATAACATGCCCAAAAAATTTTGACTGTCTACGTCTAATGACTCTAATCAGTTTACGATCTTCATTTGTTTCTTGAAGGACTTGTTCATTGGTCTTTCTGGCTGTCCATGGTATTCTTTGCATTTTCCTCAGAAACCACATTTCTACAACCATCAGATGTTTTTCAGCCTGACTGCTCATTGTCCAAGCTTCACATCCATATAAAAGTACAGGTTCTATGTAGCATCTTTCTTGTTTCAATTGACATCTTTTTATTGGTCAGTATGTTTTTCATCTTGCTAAAGGCTACTTTTGCCATGGCGATTCTTGTTCTAATCTCTTCAAGGTATCTCCCATCAGGTGTTATTACTGTTCCGAGATAATTGTACCTATTCACTTGTTGAAGAATATTCCCATTTACTTGTATATTACATTGTGGTATTTCGTTCTTCCTAGTGACGACTATAATCTGTGTCTTTTTACAACTTAATTCTAACCCTAGTTGTTCACTGTGGGTAACAACCGCATCTACTAAATTTTGCAGGTCCTGTTCATTTTCTGCAATCAAGACTGTATCATCTGCATATCTAATGTTATTGATGCATCGTCCACCAATGTTGATTCCTTCCATATCTTCAATATTTCTGAAAATATTTTCACTGTACAGGGAAAACAAATCTGGAGACATTACACATCCCTGTCTCACACCTCTCTTAATAGGCTGATATTGGCCTACTTCATTATCAACTCATTTGGTAGCTTGTTGTATATTTTACACGTCTAAGGTCTTTTCCATCAATTTGCATCCTTATCATGTTGACATGTCTCACTTTATCGAAAGCCTTTGTGTAGTTCGATTACGGTTCTCAATATATACACAGCATTGACTGTACCCTTACCTTCTACAAACCCACATTGTTCTTCTCCTATTTCAGGTTGTATTTTTCTCCTAATTCTTACCAAAATCTTCGTGATGTGACTCATTATACTAAGTGTTCGATGTTGATCACTTTCCAAGGTTCCTGATTTCTTTGGGATTGATTGCAATAAATACAGAATTACATAACTCATGAGGTATATTTCCAGTATCATATATTGTATTAAGCAGACTGGTAACTTTATCTATTCCATATTCTTCTAAAGCATTAATCATTTCTGTTGTGACGCTGTCTGAACCGGGGGTCTTGCCAGATTTCATATGGTTAAGAGCATTCTGAACCTCCATCTTCAAAATTGCTGGTCCTTCATTATTATTTTGAACATCATACTGTTCGTCTCTGTTATCGTCATAAAGGATTTTTACGTAATCTGACCATACATGTAAGATCTGATCTATTTCTATTATGACTCTTCCATCTTTTGTCTTTAGGCAGCCTGCTGATGTACGTGTTCTTTTATTAGTAAGCTCCTGAATTCTTTTGTGCATTAGTTTCGCATTTTTACTGTCGTGTTGTTTTTCAATTTCTCTGCAATTTTTCTCAAGCCATGTTTCTTTTGCCTCCTTACATAAGGTCCTGACTTTTCTGTGAATTTCTTCATATTTGGCAGGATTATTTTTATTCTGTCCTCTTGTTTCCACTAGTTGTAAAATTTCTTCAGTCATCCATGTCTTACGGCCCACTTTCTTTACTTTTGGAATAGTTTTTTCTGCTGCACAACTGATTGAATTCTTCAGCATTTCCCATTGATCATCTACATCTTGAAATAGGATCTCTAGATCAGACAATAAATCAAATTTGTTCTTTACTTCTATGTTATAATTATCTTGTATTTCTTTGTCAGTTTTCAATTTGCACAAATCATATTTAGGGTTTCCTGCCGTATACGTGGCTTTCTTTAACTTTACCCTCAATGTGCCTGTAATTAATCTTAGATCACTGTAACAGTCTGCATTTGGAATTGTTTTTACGACTGTTAACGCATTTCGAAACCTCTTGCTAATCAGGATGTAATCTATCTGGTTTTTAATCCTGCTGTCTGGACTCCTCCATGTCCATAATCTTCTAGGGTGCTGTTTAAACCAGGTGTTTCCTACAACCATTTCTTGTTCTTGCATGGACAATATGCATGCTCTTAAAAATCTAATTTATGTAGTTCTATCTGTCGCACTCCACAATTTATTCATTTGTTTTAGTTTCTGAACAGCAATAGGTATTCGTCTTTTAATTTATTTCATTGTGTCACCATTGTTGGTAATTATTGACCCAATATTTTCAAAATTTTCCACCACCTCAATTTTTTCCCTCATTAACATATATTTCTTTCTCCATATTAGTTGTATCTGTATGAATTATCTTTGTGTTTGCTATGTTAAGATATAAGTTGTAATTTTCACTATTCTTTTGGATTGAGTTTATTCGTTTTTCTATACCATTCTGTAATGTGGATAGTAATACTGTATCATCAGCATATCGAATCTCTGGTAATTCATGACCACCGATATTTAGAGCATCATATTGCTCGTTGCTTATATCATCTGTGACATTTCTCATTATATATTCGGCGTACAGGTTAAACAAATAAGGGAACAGCACACAACCCTGACGGACTCCTTGCTTGATGTCAAACCAATCTGATGTCTCGCCATCTCTTCTAACCACTGCGTGTTGGTCTAGATAGAGCATTCTTATGAGTTCTACTACATGTGACGGAAAGCCCATTTTCATCATGATTTCCCAAAGTTTCTGATGTTGTACACTGTCAAATCCCTTTGAATAATCCACAAAACATGAGAATATGTTTACATTAAATTCTTTACTCTTCTCTAATATTAAAAGCATGTTGAGTATGTGATCTCTTGTTCCTCTTCCTTGTCTAAATCCAGCTTGAATCACGTTTAATCTCTTCATCCAGTTTTTTTACGAAGTCTTCCCACTATGATGTTTAGTAGAAGTTTAATTGCATGACTAATCAGGACAACAGCATAATTTCAGGTTGACCTTTTTTTTTTTTTTTTGATATTGGAATTAAGATACTGTAGTTCTTTTCCAATATTTTGCCCATAAACCATATTTCCATATATATTTACATAATGCGCGATAGATTTGTATACACTTTATTCTCCACCCACTTTAATTAGTTCAGATGGTATCTTATCACATTCTGGTGATTTACCATTCTTCTAGTTCTTTCTTGCCTAACAATTTAATATAATGAGGGTTCAGGTTCTGTCTCTGCTGTCATTGGTTCATGTAACTCATTCATACTCTCACAGTTATTCATATCATATATTCCACTACATAATTCCTGCCATCTTTCTAGAATTTCTCTAGATCATGTTAGGGTATTTCCTAACTTGTCACAGAAAACATTTAATTGAGGTTGAACATTTCTTGTCAATAACTTCATTTCTTATAAACACTTCGTAATTTCTTTAATTCATGTGACATTGCTCTATTCTAGTACAATAATCTTGCATATATATTGATTTTTGTCCTTTCTTATGATCTATCTTATTTCTCGTGTTAAAGATTTATACATCATCCAGCTGTTATCTGTGTCTCCTCCTTTCTGTTTCAGTTCCTTTCCTTGTTTTACTAATTCTAACATGTCTGATGTACTCCATGGCTCACGTTGCTTATTCTTAAATATTGCACAACCTGCTCCCACAGCATCGGCTATAAATGAGGCGCTTTATTTTGCGTGTTAATCTCCGCCCTCGGCCTTTGTATTATGATGCGTGAGTGTGTTCGTCGCTTTGAACTCAAGTGTAGTCCACACACGTGCTATAACTTCTAGTGCCCTGGGCTGACTTTTGCGTGAGGATTAACTTTCCCTTTTGCCAGAGTCCCACGCCATCAGGCGAACCCACTCCGACCTTTAAAGTTCTTTTAATTTACGTCCCCAAGTCAAGGACGAGAAGTCAACATTTTAGTCCAACTGTCCAGTGTAAGCATGGAACCCGCTACCACGGCATCAACACACCGGATGTTTAAAAACGAGAGCTGTTATCCATTCGGCCATACTGGCCTCCGTCCTTTGTATTTAAGTTTTATCCTGTGGTCAGGCCTGGCTCGTATCCTCTTCGTCTCTATCTCCACTCATTCGTTTGCTAACGTCGGCAATAATCGCGATGCTTTCTCGTCTCTTACTGTCTATTTCAAATAATAAGGTCACTATTACCTTTAGTATGTTCACTGTTTCAGTTGGAAGTAGCAAATATACAAGGGTTAAGCAGGCAAGGAACCTACGACTGGTCTAGCAAACCGGTAGGGAATTTACTTGATCCTAAAATTCTGCCGGAGATTCATGGAGGAAATTGGAGGAAAGGCGCTAGTCACAGGCGCTGGAATTTCAATTACCCCTCCCCCACGGCATAAGTGGATGAAAAACAAACACAAACAAACAAACAAACAGTTTCAGTTACTGTTATCACTGTTTTCAACAGTTATCACTGTTTTCTTATCACAGATTGGCACCTTGCCGTCTTAACAGACGGCAGTTTGTAAAATTAAGTTACATCTCTCAAAAGCACAAAGCCTGGGCTGAATTTAGAGACCATGTGTTGCCCATGCAGCATGATCCCTTTTTCGGCCTGTCTAGTTCACTTCAGAGGAAAGGTAACCCGTCAGACCAATACGTCTGGAACATAACAAGCTGCAGAAGCTAAGGGATCAACAAAGCAATACTCTAACTGCCCGCATGACGGAGCTTCCCTCCTAGACCAATTGCAACCAAGGCTTACGGCCTGCCCTGTCATGACATTTAGTCTTTAGGTTGCATTTCCTCGTACTAGGTTAAGGCTTGTACCCTCCCATTTCACTCCTTCGCCCGAAGCTGTTGGCACAATGTGGGGTGTCGGGTTTGGTAAGCGCCGCCCAACGTTCGGCGCTAACAGAAAGCAGGTAGTACCGTCTACTGTCATACGGTAGTTCAGTCAAATCTGACCAAGACCTGACATTCTTATTCCTATTGGTACAACGATTATCAGCCGGCGATGTGGCACCCAGCCATGTGTCAGCCGGCGATGTGGCAGCCGGGCAATGGACGCGTTTCACAATTCCCCGACATACCGAGTCCAGGGTTCGAAATCAGCTGCGGGAAATTTGGAAGCAGACCGCTTTATGTTTTATGCCAACGGCGTGACGTGTCGCTCGTCCAGAAAGCTATGGCAAACTACTTAACGTACAACTGCCCTGTAAATTGCAAACAATCATAACACGCTGGAGTTGATTACGACATAATGTAAATTCCAATTTTCGAGAAAAAAAATTCCAAATTCGGTCTCGTCTAACCTACTTCCTCAGCGGTGGTTATTGTTGAGAGCCGTGGTTGTTGTGGGTTTTTAGCCATGTTTCTTGTCTTGTGCGCTCTTACGAGTGAGAAAGGACATGGAACTAACCTTATAACTATTGTTTTAAGGCTTGAACTTTGCAAAACATTTCTAAGCCTGAATGCTACGGGACTACTGCTTGGACAGATGGTCTTGATGGCACTCGCTCGGCACACACCAACTTGTCGTGTTTCAAACAAACCAAGCTTAGAATATTAAACTAACGCCAAATCATTAGCGATGTATGGATCTGAAGCATAGAAGGGAATAATTACATCGTTTTGCACGGATCTGAAACACAAAGAGGAACAATAACATCGTTTTGCAAGGACCTGAAATACAAAAGGGGAATAATTACATCGTTTTGCACGGATCTGAAACACAAAGAGGAACAATAACATCGTTTTGCAAGGACCTGAAATACAAAAGGGGAATAATTACATCGTTTTGCACGGATCTGAAACACAAAGAGGAACAATAACATCGTTTTGCAAGGACCTGAAATACAAAAGGGGAATATGAGACAATTTTTTCCATGGATCTGAAATACAAAGGGGAATAATTACATCGTTTTGCACGGATCTGAAATACAAAGGGAAACAATTACATCGTTTTGCAAGGACCTGAAATACAAAAGGGGAATATGAGACAATTTTTTCCATGGATCTGAAATACAAAGGGGAATAATTACATCGTTTTGCACGGATCTGAAATACAAAGGGAAACAATTACATCGTTTTGCAAGGACCTGAAATACAAAGGGGGAATATGACACAATTTTTTCCATGGATCTGAAATACAAAGGGGAACAATTACATCGTTTTGCACGGATCTGAAATACAAAGGGAAACAATTACATCGTTTTGCAAGGACCTGAAATACAAAGGGGGAATATGACACAATTTTTTCCATGGATCTGAAATACAAAGGGGAACAATTACATCGTTTTGCAAGGATCTAAAATACATTGGGGAACATTTGCATCGTTTTGAAATGATCTGAAACACACAATGAAACAATTACGTGGATCTGCACCAAGGTGAAACACGAAGGGGAATAATTAGACGGATCAGCTGGGATCTGAAACAAGGGGAGCAACAATGGATGATTTTTTTTTTTTTTTTTTTTGCATATCCTTTACAGGACATCGCTGTCAACATCAGCATCTTTCAGTTGTATGTTGATTTCTTGGCAAGATTACGCTCAGTAGTTTGCCATTGCTTTCTGAGCGGCCGGCTCAGTTATCCCGCAAGTCACCAGCGGGGGTCGAACCGCTCCCAGTTCTCGCCTGCTACGAGACTCTGCGTGATAAACGGGATTACGGAGAAAGTGTTGTAACCCCAAGGCCAGAGAGACCGCCATCACAAAAATGGACTCGGTAAATCACAAGTACATTGTCCCTATGGACGAAAATCCCTTTCAGATTAACATCCGAAATGTGACTGATTCGGTCACAGGATTAGTAATCTGAGGTTGGGATGGATCCTAATTATAACTTTTCTGGTGTTGAATGGGATATGGGAAATAAAGAGGAAAAAAAATAAGAAAGGGAATAGGAAGGACTCAATAACTCTTGGTATATCGTGCCTACTTGAAGTGCCCAGAAAATCACTCCACATTTACCAAACGCCACTCAAAGTGGCGCCAATGGATGAGATTATACAAGACCAGAGTAAGTCATATTATCTCTTGTATTCTGGTAATCTGAGCGCTGACGTCTGTTATAAATAGATAAGAAGCAATGACCTTGCGGAACTGTCTGTTATAAGCCAATCGGAAGCGATGGACTTGCGGACCTATTTGTAATAAGCCAATCGGAAGCAATGAACTTGCGGAACTAATCTGTTATAAGCCAATGGGAAGCTATGAACTTGCGGAACTATGTGTAATAAATCAATAAGAAGCAATGAACTTGCGGAACTATTTGCAATAAATCAATAAGAAGCAATGAACTTGCGGAACTGTCTGCAAAAGAATCTATTGGAAACAATGAACTTGCGGCACTATCAGCTATAAATAGATCGGAAACAATGACCACGAGGAACTGTCTGCTATAAATAGATCAGGAAACAATTAAATTGCGTAACTACCTATTATAAGCCCATTAGAAGCAATGATCTTGCGGAACTTTTTGCTATAAATCAACCGGAAGCAATGAACTTGGGGATTATCTGCTATAAATCAACCGGAAACAATGAGTTTCAAATTACCATTACTAACTGTGATCCAAAATTTACTTCATAAATGAGATTGCAAAATAACCAATTTTGACGCGCAAACAAAGAGTAAAATCCTATACAAATAATATTGAAACTGTGAGGTGAAGAAAAGACGATGGCGCTGAAAAAGACACACACTGGCGGAAACCACTTAATGCAACCGGAAAGTGGATTTTCAAGAAGCCACAATACAAGAGAAATAAGGAATAATTAACAAATGCATTAGCAAGAGAATTAAAGACAGGCAGGAACATTAGGAAACGTATATACAAGACAAAAGCAAGTTAGCTGTATATATATTTTTTTACAAGATATCTTTTTTACAAGATACCCAGCAGTATTTGCTGTTTGTGATTTCTTGGCATGTTTAGGTTCAGTAGTTTGCCATTGCTTTCTGAACGATGGGCACTTATTTCATTATATAAAAACCAGCGCAAGATGGTCTGCTGCTAAAACGCCCGCAGCTGTGTTTCGAACGAGGTATGCGGAATTGCGAATATCGTTCGTAACTCCTTCGCCATAAAGCCGGATGAATAAAATAAACAATAATACAACACAGACATGTGAACAAAACAAAGAAACAAACAAACAAAGGATATAAGCGCAAGTAACTGAATAGATAGCAAGGCAATCAATCAATCAGGTGCCGTCTCCACAATGAACGTTGGCTGCAATGGATCTCCAACACTGTTTGTCTTTAGCCTTGATTTTACATTCTGTCAGATTGCTCTTCGTCCATCTCTTGATGTTACCTTCCCACTTGTATCGTTGCCTACCTCTTGCTCGCTTGCCTTCAACCGTACCCTCCAGTATGGTTTTTATCATAGTTAGCAGTTACTGCCTTTTAACATGACAGAAATATGTCACTTGGCTTATTTTGTATTTCTTTCATCAACTTTTTATTCCCAGTTTTTTTTTAGAACTTCTGTATTTGATTATTTTTATTTCCATGAAATACGACATATTCCTCTGTTTATCCACATCTCCAGGGCCTCTATTAGCAAAACAAAGAGACAACTAAAAGCACTCTGAAGAAACACAGCCAGAAAGACGGCCAAAATGAACACAATCTAACAGCAGAAGTCTTTGCGACTTACAAGATTTAGCGCCAAACAAACATCTTTTGTGACTTACAAGATTTAGCGCCAAACAAACATCTTTTGCGACTTACAAGATTTAGCGCCAAAAAAAAACAAAAAAAACAGTAGGTGTGCACCAAACAAATATGAATGGCGGAAAATGGGAAGCAAGGATGTGTGACAGTTATGACTTAAAATTTGTTAATATTGCAGCGGATATGTTGTATTATTACGCAATGATAACATTTCAGCGATATGTAAGCCCATATAGGCAGATAGGAAATCGTTTAAGGCGGTTAAACATCCCACGGCACATAATCAGTTACATGAGCTAATGTAACGCGGGATTGAAACAGGTATCGGGAAAAGCCCGCACGTTTCAGAAGCAGAAGAATTAAGCAGAATGTAACGGCGGAGTACATTTGTGTTGTTTTCATGGGAAATACTTGGGGAGGTGTTTAACGCTACTGCGTTCGCATTTAAATAAAACAGACCAAGTACGAATCAAGCTGTGTTTGTTTACCAAATCTGGAACACTGGGATGAGTTAACCGCGCCCTTAATCCTGGGGAATTACCTCAAACGTCAAACCTCCTCGGATAACAGGATAACAGCAAAAACTTATAGGACTTGCGTGCTGGTTAGGCACTATAACTCTTGCAATGGTTTGTCCATGTTTGGTGCAGTTTTTATGCGGTGTTCAAAGTTACACGTCGGTACGTATTAACTGATATTTATAACATATTTAAAAATTATAACCAGAACAAACTCTTTGGACAAAATTGTGGGTTACAAATACTGACACTCTGTGAGGAATGATTGGAAACATCGGCCGGAGATACTGGCGCTGTATGACTATTGCTTGGAAACATCGGCCGGAGATACTGGCGCTGTATGACGAATGATTGGAAACATCGGCCGGGGATACTGGCGCTGTATGACTATTGCTTGGAAATATCGGCCCGAGATATTGGCGCTGTATGACTATTGCTTGGAAACATCGGCCCGAGATACTGGCGGTGTATGATGAATGATTGGAAACATCGGCCTGAGATACTAGCGCTGTATGACTATTGCTTGAAAACATCGGCCCGAGATATTGGCGCTGTATGACTACTACTGAGATATTGGCGCTTTATGACTATTGCTTGGAAACATCGGCCCGAGATACTGGCGGTGTATGACGAATGATTGGAAACATCGGCCGGAGATACTGGCGCTGTATGACTATTGCTTGGAAACATCGGCCCGAGATACTGGCGCTGAATGGTGAATGATTGGAAACATCGGCCCGAGATACTGACGCTTTATAGCGAATGCTTGGGAACATCGACCCGAGATACTGGCGATGTATGGCGAATGACTGAAATATCGGCCCGAGATACTGACGCTGTATGGTGAATGTTGGGAAACATCGGCCCGAGATACTGGCTCTGTATGACGAATGAGAAAAATTGCAGAGAAATTGAAAAACAACACAACAGTAACAATGCGAAACTAATGCACAAAAGAATTCAGGAGCTTACTAATCAAAGAACACGTACATCAGCAGGCTGCCTAAAGGCAAAAGATGGAAGAGTCATAATAGAAAAAGATCAGATATTACATGAATGGTCAGATTGCGTGAAAAACCTGTATGACGATAACAGAGACGAACAGTATGATGTTCAAAATAATAATGAAGGACCAGCAATTTTGAAGATGGAGGTTCAGAATGCTCTTAACCATATGAAATCTGGCAAGACCCCCGGTTCAGACAGCGTCACAACAGAAATGATTAATGCTTTAGAAGAATATGGAATAGATCAAGTTACCAGTCTGCTTAATACAATATATAATACTGGAAATATACCTCAGGAGTTACGTAATTCTGTATTTATTGCAATCCCAAAGAAATCAGGAGCCTTGGAATGTGATCAACATCGAACAATTAGTATAATGAGTCACATCACGAAGATTTTGCTAAGAATTATCATGCAAAGAGTTAGGAGGAAAATACAACCTGAAATAGGAGAAGAACAATGTGGGTTTGTGGAAGGCAAGGGTACAGTAAATGCTGTGTATATACTGAGAAACATAATCGAACGTTCTATAGAAGTAAACAAAGATCTACACCTTTGCTTTATTGACTACACAAAGGCTTTTGATAAACTGAGACATGTCAACATGATAAGGATGCTTGAAGATCTACAAATTGATGGAAAAGATCTTAGACTTGTAAAAAACATATATTGGAAACAACAAGCTGCCATAAGAGTTGATAATGAAGTAAGCCAATATCAGCCTATTAAAAGGGGTGTGAGACAGGGATGTGTAATGTCTCCAGATGTTTTCCCTGTACAGTGAAATTATTTTCAGAAATATTGAAGATATGGAAGGAATCAACATTGGGGGACGATGCATCAATAACATTAGATATGCAGATGATACAGTCTTGATTGCAGACAATGAACAGGACCTGCAAAATTTAGTAGATACGATTGTTACACACAGTGAACAACTAGGGTTAGAATTAAATTGTAAAAAGACACAGATTATGGTCGTCACTAGGAAGGACGAAATACCACAATGTAATATACAAGTAAATGGGAATATTCTTCAACAAGTGAGCAGGTACAATTATCTCGGAACAGTAATAACATCTGATGGGAGATGCCTTGAAAAGATTAGAACAAGAATCGCCATGGCAAAAGTAGCCTTTAGCAAGATGAAAAACATATTGACCAATAAAAAGATGTCAATTGAAACGAGAAAAAGAGTGTTGAGATGCTACATTGAACCTGTACTTTTGTATTGATGTGAAGTGTGGACAATGAGCAGTCAGGCTGAAAAACATCTGATGGCTGTAGAGATGTGGTTTCTGAGGAAAATGCAAAGAATACCATGGACAGCCAGAAATACCAATGAACAAGTCCTTCAAGAAACAAATGAAGATCGTAAATTGATTAGAGAAATTAGACGTAGACAGTCAAAATTTTTTGGGCATGTTATGAGAAGAAATGGATTGGAGAATTTGGTGACAACTGGTAAGATCGAGGGGAACAGACCAAGGGGAAGACCTAGAAGCAAGTACCTGGATGGCTTGGCCTTGTGGCATGGTCGAGACAGAAACACGGAGCTGATCCACGACTCTGGTGATCGAGTGAGATGGCAGAACATGACCGCCCACGCTTACCGGCATGGCACATGATGGATGGATGGATGACGAATGATTGAAAATATCGGCCCGAGAAACTGGCGCTGTATGATGAATGCTAGGAAACATCGACCCGAGACACTGGCGCTGTAAGACGAATGATTGGAAACATCGGCCCGAAGTACTGATGCTGTATGACGAATGATTGAAAACATCGGCCCGAGATACTGGCGCTGTATAACGAATGATTGAAAACATCGGCCCGAGGAGATACTGGCGCTGTATAACGAATGATTGGAAAATCGTCCCCAGATACTGACCAGATACGCACACTTACGGCCTCCCATCATAGCTAGTTGAAAATATTTATGTGAAGTTACTGTTTCCCAGCACTTGTCACAGAGAGTCAGTATGTGGAGGTCGATGGTTCCAAGCATTCGTCACAGTGCCGGAAGTATTTGGGGCCACCAATATGTAGTCCGAGAATGGAGGTGGGGGAAGTCACAAACAAACAGCACACACTTGGCTGTAACGGACTTGCAGAGCCTGCTTCGCGCAGAGTCGCATGCTTCAATTAAAAAAACAAAAACAATCAAAAGCTTGTTGGATCTTTTCTCAAGGACATGCTGGTCTCGTGGAAAACGAGCAGGCGGACGGATTGGCTGAGTCTGCACTGTTGGGTTGGATATTGGTGCACGATAATGCAGACATGGCAGGACCCATGTCAACAGTGTGGCCGAATACATAAATCAGTTATCAGTTATCAGTTGGGGTATCTTCATTGCACTCCGGACAGGTCCATAGGTGCTCAGATCCTCCCCCCAGCATATGCATCAGCGTTCCGTGGCTAATAGTGCCAGTTTTGTGTTGGTTAACGAGGCACCTCGTTTTCCCGATGTACCCCTCGTGTCTGGCCGTGCCAATTCTTACTCCCAAGTCTTTCATCCTGGACAGCGATGTGGATTCACTGACGCCAAAGTCTTCTGTTCTCGACATGTCTTTAAGGGCGTTAATAACATCGGCACGATCCACGGGCTGGCCATCTGCAGGGGGTGCAGAGCCAGCCAGTTTATCAGCTCGTTCATTTCCCTCGACTCCCGCGTGTCCCGGAACAAAGATGAAGGTGACTTTACGGACAACAGACTTCCGCAGCGACTCAGTCCACTGTCTACGTACAGATCCAGCGTCGACCTTCCGAATCATGCTCATTGAATCACTTAGTACACACACGTTGGTATAATGCTGTGCTTCTAGCCATAGGAAAGCCTGTGTAACTGTCATCACCTCCATCGTCATGCTGCTCGTGGTCATAGTGTGGGCACCGCTGGATTCTTGAACGGTTCGGCCCGCTGAACGGGCTGTAAATGCCCACGCACTTCTCTGCTTCTTTACAACAGATCCATCTGTATAGATGATATAAACCATCATGGTTTGGAGAAATGGTGCTGCGGGGGAGTGACCAGAGGCCCTGCCGGGCACTCAGTATTTCCAGGAAAGGCCAGACGGACACATAATCATACTGCACCCAGTACCTTAACTTAGTATTGGGAGTCTTTGCTGGTCACTAATGATGAAGAATGGGAAGAATGAGTGCTGCTATGTCGATTCTTAACTCAAGTCAACTTTTCATAACTATTTCAAACAGATCGTGGTGGAAGGCCATAAGTTCACATAACTGTTGTTTTAATTTCTTGGAGTAATAAATACAAAGGTAAAATATAAACACGCGTTAGGACCGTCACATCATGCAGGCCTTGTGTGCAGGGAGAAATAGGTGGCCAGTGTTTTCTTTCTCGTAGCGACCAATGACCGCTGGCATCGAAGCCTTGTCTGACCGGGTGTATGCCAGTGTCAAGGTAACGTCCTTGTCGTTATAATATCAAGGTAACGTCCTTGCCGTTACAATGTCAAGGTAACGTCCTTGCCTTTACAATTTAAGGTAACGTCCTTGTCGTTACAATGTCAAGGCAACGTCCTTGCCGTTACAATTTAAGGTAACGTCCTTGTCGTTACAATGTCAATCTAACGTCCTTCGCGTTACAATGTCAAGGTAACGTCCGTGCCTTTACAATTTAAGGTAACGTCCTTTCTGCTTCAATGTCAAGGCAACGTCCTTGTCGTTACAATGTCAAGGGAACGTCCTTGTCGTTACAGTGTCAAGGCAACGTCCTTGCCGTTACAATTTAAGGTAACGTCCTTGCCGTTACAATGTCAAGGTAACGTCCTTGTCGTTACAATGTCAAGGTAACGTCCTTGCCGTTTCATCAACCCGCCCCTTATTTTTCAGATATTACTACGAAAACGCAGTATCCATTATTATAATTGACAAATGAAAACTGGCTCTTACACTTCACCACTAAATGGCAATATGAAAAGATCGAAGGAAATCTTGAACCAAAAACACTCTCCCATCCTGTAAGGATAAAGCTTGGGAATCAATAACTTGGGTAATGGCAGCACTCAAGAAGCTTATCCATGGCAAATGACGCTGGTGACAGACGCAGTAACTGTTCCACTGTATGTATACAGCATGGTGCTGACATTATCTAGGTGTTCGTGAAAGCCTGAAGGAGAAACTTTCGAAACGTCACAACACTGATTTATTTCATTCACTGTTTAGGCCAGAATTGTACTTAATCTTCTTCTGGTTTTGTTGCCTAGCCCTCAATTTAGCACATAAACAACTCATGCCAAACAGTGCTATCTTTTGTTATATTCTGCAGCTTCTTCCATGTTCTTGACTACTCTCGTCCTGGCGATGTGCTAATCTATACCGATGGCTCCGTGTTAAGAGACAAAACAGTGCGCGGGGATTCACAGCAAAAGTAAATGGCCAATGTTTAGTAAATGAGAACTTGGCATATGGCACACAACCTCAAGTCTGACAATAAAGGTGGAGGCAGTTACTGCAGCTTTTCGCTGGTTGGAGAACAAACTGTAAACGCACGTTGTGATTGTAACTGACTCACAAAGCATGCTGGCAAATGTGAAGACTGGCATGCTTCATGCAGAATGGCATGCATCAATTCAGAGGTGGCGGGTTGTGAGCATTCGCTGGATCTTTACTCAGAACACTCTGGTGTGGTTGGAAATGAACAGGCCGACAGATTGGCTGGTACCGCATCATTAACGGGTGATTTGATGCATGATAAGGCAGATGTGGTGGAGGCCCTCTGGGAACACGTGAATAATGCAGAAAGAGATATAGACTTATCATGGTCTAGAACAGTGGTTCTCAACCTTTTTTGGCCCATGCACCCCTTCACCATATGTTCAGAATGTCACCCCCCCCCCCTTTTTCGTATTTACTCCCTATAAATCCCCCCCCCCTCCCGCCTCTAGACAGTATACGTAAAAATAGAAGCTACATTTAATAATACATACTAGAACAAATCTAGGCGTCTACATGAAAACGTGATTTGCGGGACTACTTACATTATAAAACAAATTTCAGAAGGGCGAAAAGTACAGAACCATAAAGTATGGAGGGAAAAACAATATCAAGTAATCGGTTATTGTATTAACGCAATATTGAAATAATCCTAATTCCCCCCCCCCCCCCCCGAAACCCTAAAATTTCCCACCGGCTGAGAACCACTGGTCTAGAGTCCTAGAGAGAATGCGGCAGCAAGGGGTGGTAAGAGGATCTGGTAAACAGTCGTCACTCAGAAGTAAAGCGAGACGGACATATAATCATATATCAACTGGCACCATTAGCTTTGGAACTCTTCGTTGGCTTTTGAAGATGATGACTGAGCACTTATGGGAATGCCCCGAGTGCAATGACATCGGTTTTTGACTCAACTCAACCCCCTCCAAGTTTTACCCATATATGTCTTTAGTTCTCTCTCCGTGTGTTTCATGTATTTTTCTATTTTGTTTGTCCCGTAGATTCCAGAGAAAGGACTTTCTAGTTATACCATAATATCTCATGTCTTATATCACCTGCGCTGTCTCCCCCAATCCGCGCAGACTTCTAACATTCCAGGTGACAGTTCTGGAGACTTTCCTAGGTGAAAGGGGGTAAGTAGGCGGCCAAGACTCCATTCCGCTGTCTCCATATCACGTCAGACCTCTTCTAGAAGATTGCCCCTTTCATATTGACTGGCTGGCTGGGTTATTCCCGTTTCTTTTATTAGTTTACGGTTGGTTGGAGTTTGCAGCTTCAGTTTTCTATGGGATGGGGTAGCCCCCCCCCCCCCCCCCCCAATCATGCCAACCCTCGAGACTCACCTCGTACGACAAGTCTGCTAAGTTACAATGTTACTATTCCTTAACTTCCCAAGGCCCAGGTAACACACACGGGCGAGATTACTACTACTACTACTACTACTACTACTACTACTACTACTACTACTACTGCTGCTGCTGCTGCTGCTGCTGCTGCTGCTACTACTACTACTACTACTACTACTACTACTACTACTACTACTACTACTACTACTACTACTACTACTTCTTCTTCTTCTTCGTTTTCTTCTTTATTCGTACGTTCGAATTGTTTGTTTTCGACATATTTTATTTATGTTGTGTCCGTTTACAGGAGAGCTGCGATATGCACGCCTTTCGCCCGACACATCCGACTTCGTCAGGCATTTGTTGACCGGGTTAATCTTCCCCACCATATATTTTTTTTTTTAAAGTCCCGTAGCCGAAGGCTGCCGTGGGTATATTCAATGCTATGACCATCACATCTTGTAGGCCGGAGTGCACGGTGGAATAAGGGCTTAGTCTTTCCCTTCGACAGCCAACGTTAAGAGCTGACCATCGAATCGTCGTCCAACAGCGCTCACGCCACTCTCAGCAACAACATCCTAACGTTGTACCTTCGCGCTCCACGTGACACACATACTGTTAACACGTCATCAAAACTGGGCCAATCGTGCCAGCCAGCAGGGTAAGATGGCCCTGTAGTAATCTAATGTTGTCGCTTCTAGGTCAGAGAAGTCTCCGTGCGTTCACCAGGCACTCTTGTTACCAAATCTTAAAAGGCGTACAATATACCGCCCTATAGGCAGCGGTAGCGCAGTGGTCAGCATTCTTGCTTGTCGATGTGGTGGGCATGTGAACGAATCCCCATCTAGGATTAGGCCACTGAAGATGAGGACGGAGCACGTATGAGAATGTCCAAAATGTAGTGAGGTGGATTCTTGATGCAACTTAACAACTGCCCTTCTTCGTCAGCAACAACAACATTCCAACCGCTGTACCTATGCGCTCAGTCAGCGCAACTGTCATCAACACTTATGTAAAATTAACATGGATTCCTTGGTGGACCCAGCCCAAAACTGCAAACGGGAAAAGTTTTGGGAAGTAAATGTGCTCGGCGTGATATTAACCACATCACCCATCGATGTTTCATCAACATTTCATGTTTTATCGATGTTTCATCGACATTTCATGTTTTCTCGATGTTTCATCAACATTTCATGTTTTCTCGATGTTTCATCAACATTTCATGTTTTATCGATGTTTCATCAACATGTTATGCTTTTTCGTTGCTTTTCATTAACAAACATGAGATCTGTCAAATGTTATGTATATTCAACACTACATGGCGCAGAAACCTGGACAATGAACAAGCGATTAGACAGTCGAATAGAGGCCCTGGAGATGTGGATATACACAAGAAAATGTATTTCATGGAAACAAAAATAATCAAATACATAGGTTATAGAAGAACTTGGAGCGAAAAGAGTGATGATAAAAGTAATAAAATAGACGTAAGTGAAATATTTCGACCACAATAAAAGACATAACACTCTTATAAAACTATAAAGCAGGGTGAGATCGAAAGTAAGCGAGCAAGAGGTAGAAGACGATACAAGTGGGAAGATAACATCAAGAGATGGGAGAACAGCAGTCTGAAAGAATGTACAATAAAAGCGAGAGACAGGCAGTGTTGGATATTCTTTACAACCAACCTTCATTGTGGAGACGGCACCTGATTGACTGATGTATATTTCACATGATTTGTTAAATATCCAAGTTTCACATGCATATGTTGGCACAGGAAATAACGCACGCTTATAATAAACCGACTTCTGTTGTTCTGTTTCATTCCATAAAACTGCAACCTACATCCCCAGAACTAAACTTCTTGTGTAGACATTACTAGAACAACAGATACGAAGAAGCAATAGCAGAATAACAATAATAATAATAAGAAAAAAAAAAAAAACAACATCACATTTACTATCACAATTTTTCTTTTCGCCAGAAAATCCATCTATCGGTTACGTAACAGCAGTTCATTTCCAATGTTTCCATTTAACGGGAAACCCCGACGACTTTAAGTAATGAGTAGCGGGCATCTATTAATAGACCAGGAATAAAGAACGTGAAGGAAAATCGAAGCTTTCAAAAAAGCAGTTATGTAGACGAATAAGATGAATGTCGTTGCAGGAAGAAAACAGACAAAGAGGTATTCGACATTTTTGGATTGTAGAAAACATTACTGAATAGGATATCATCATTATCTGCCTTGCCGATAAGCGTGGGCGATCATGTTTCGCCATCTCACACGGTCACCAGAGTCGTGGATCAGCTTAGTGTTCTTGTCTCGGCCATGCCATGTGGCAAAGCCATACAGAGATACTTCTCTGCTTTCCCCTTATTCTTTTCCCCTCAATCTTGCCAGTTATTACCAAGTTTTCTAGTTTATTTCTTCTGATAATGTGCCCAAAATATGGGATAGGGTCAGACAATTAACTCATGTCGACGATATAGACATAGCTGCTAAGAAAGGGTGTGCTGGAGAGGGGAATGGAGGGTAAGGGTTCACAGATTAAAGAGGTTACAGAGACGAGGGTCGACTTCATTGTAACGGGTTCTATCTCATATGGTTCGGTTCCCTTTCCGCAGAGCGGCCTGTCGAAAGCGTAGAACAGAGCACGGACTCCGTAGTTCCAGCGACGACACCCCCCCCCCCAATCGGGGTTCTCCGAAACTGTACTCGTAATTAGAACAGAGAGTCCACAAGCGAACCCACGACCTTCACAGTGCGAGGCAGGTGGCTTGACAACGTCGCCACGGAGACTTCTTATTGCAAAACTGCAGTAGGAAGCTAATGTTACAGGTGGGTGGTAGTTACAAGTGGGCGGTCGTTACAGGTGGATGGTCGTTACAGGTGGGTGGCCGTTACAGGTGGGCGGTCGTACAGGTGGGCGGTCGTACAGGTGGGCGGTCGTTAGAGATGGGCGGTCGTTAGAGATGGGCGGTCGTTAGAGATGGGCAGTCGTTACAATTGGGCGGTCATTACAGGCGGGCGGTCATTACAGGTGGGCGGTCGTTACAGGTGGGTGGTCGTTACAATTGGGTGGTCGTTACAATTGGGTGGTCGTTACAGGTGGGCGGTCGTTACAGGTGGGTGGTCGTTACAATTGGGTGGTCGTTACAGGTGGGCGGTCGTTACAATTGGGTGGTCGTTAATGTGGGCGGTCGTTACAGGTGGGTGGTCGTTACAGGTGGGTGGTCGTTACAAGTGGATGGTCGTTACAATTGGGTGGTCGTTACAGGTGGGTGGTCGTTACAGGTGGGTGGTCGTTACAGGTGGGTGGTCATCACAGGTGGGTGGTCGTTACAACTGGGTGGTCGTTACAACTGGGTGGTCGTTACAACTGGGTGGTCGTTACAGGTGGGTGGTCGTTACAGGTGGGTGGTAGTTACAACTGGGTGGTAGTTACAGGTGGGCGGTCGTTACAGGCGGCGGTCATTACAGGCGGTTGGTAGTTGCAGGTGGTTGGTCGTTACAGGTGGGTGGTCAATACAGGTGTGTGAACAGAATAAAGAGATGGGCTGGAAGAAGTCACCACGAGTGCAGAGCCAAGACACCAGACAGAAGGTGTTGGAGACTCATTACATCCAACCTTAATTGCGGAGAAGGCACTTTATGATGATCACCTAATAATAGTTTTTTTTGTTTAAATGATAAAAGCCCATTGTCTCCCAAACTATCGTATTTTATTACCACTGAAAACTGATAATGCATGTTGTGTCTTTAACGGTGGTAAACTTTTCATTTATATATGTTGGACTTCAACGCTGCAGACAGCTGAATTCTCGTTCAGAAAGCAATGGCAAACTACTAAACATAAAGTTGCCCAGAAAATCAATCTAGGGTTGGGTCTGATAGCAACGACAAGCAAAAGAAATGCAACATTAACAAACAAACAAAAAAAAAGAATTTATTTGTCGAAGTGCGGAATTTTACAATTTAAAACCAAAAAAAAACAAAAAAACCACTCATTCTATTTTTAGCCCGAGCGATTTCCCCCACTAACAATACCGGTTAACTTCAAGATGTTCCCGTTTAATAATAATTATGTGTGCTGTAGTCCCAACCATCATTTCTGAGTAAACTATGTGTTCTTTTTCCTGGTTAAAGAAAAAAAAACACTTTTGCGTATAGGCTATAAATGGTTCTGTTTAACAATTTTGTATTATTATTATTATTATTTTCATTACTGGTGGTGGTATTATTAGTAGTATTAGTATTAGCAGCAGCAGCAGTAGTAGTAGCATTATTAGCAGCAGAAGCAGTAGTAATAGTAGAAGTGGCAGATGCAGTAGTAGTAGTAGAAGCAGCAGCAGCAGAAGCAGCGACAGTATTAATATCAGTAATAGTAGTAGCAGCAGTAGAAGTAGTAGTGGTAGTAGCAGTAGAAGTAGTAGTAGTAGTAGCAGTAGTAGCAGCAGTTGTGGCAGCTGCAGCGACGGTGGTGACAGATGTAGCGACGGTGGTGATGGATGTAGCGACGGTGGTGATGGATGTAGCGACGGTGGAGACGGTTGTAGCGGCGGTGGTGACGGATATAGAAGCGGTGGTGACGGATATAGCGGCGGTGGTGACAGATATAGCGACCATGGAGACGGTTGTAGCGGCGGTGGTGACGAATGTAGCGACGGTGGTGACGGATATAGCGATCATAGAGATGATTGTAGCGGCGTGGTGACAGATGTAGCGACGGTGATGATGGATGTAACGATGGTGGTGATGGATGTAGCGACAATGGAGACGGTTGTAGCGACGGTGGTGACAGATGTAGCGACGGTGGTGACAGATGTAGCGACGGTGGTGATGGATGTAGCGACGGTGGTGATGGATGTAGCGACAATGGAGACGGTTGTAGCGACGGTGGTGACAGATGTAGCGACGGTGGTGATGGATGTACCGACGGTGGTGACGGGTGTAGCGGCAATGGAGACGGTTGTAGCGGCGGTGGTGACGAATATAGCGGCCGTGGTGACGGATATAGCGACAGTGGTGACAGATGTAGCGACCACGGAGACGGTTGTAGCGGCGGTGGTGACGGATGTAGCAACGGTGGTGACGTATGTAGCGACGATGGTGACGGATATGGCGGCGGTGATAAAGTTGTAGCGACGTTGGTGACATTTATAGCGGCAGTGGTGACAGCTGTGGCCAGGTTTGTGAAATTCCCTGAGTACTGCCTCAATGTTAGACCCGATAAGCTCACCGTGCACTGGTTACCTTTGTTGGCTGTTGACAGCTCACTGCCCTGCTGGCTGGTGCATGTCGGTGCGGCTGTGTGCATTCGTGTCCACTCTCACCCTTGTGTGAAATTCACAGTATGGGAGATAGTGAATCTGATTACTAGTGTCGTTTCGAATACGAGTTGGCTTCTCTTTCTGAAATCTGAATATCCGACAACCGCTTAAATTAGAATACCGTTATGTTTACAGTTAGTTGCATGTGCTGACGTCACAATCATCCATCCATCATCCATCATGTGCCATGCCGATAAGCGTGGGCGGTCATGTTCTGCCATCTCACTCGATCACCAGAGTCGTGGATCAGCTCAGTGTTTCTGTCTCGACCATGCCACGAGGCCAAGCCATCCAGGTATTTACTTCTAGGTCTTCCCCTTGGTCTGTTCCATTCAATCTTGCCAGTTGTCATCAATTTCTCCAATTCATTTCTTCTCATAAATTGCCCAAAAAATTTTGAATGTCTACGTCTAATGTCTCTAATCAATTTACGATCTTCATTAGTTTCTTGAAGGATTTGTACATTGGTTTTTCTGTTTGTCCATGGTTTTCTTTGCATTTTCCTCAGAAACCACATTTCCACATCCAACAGATGTTTTCCAGCTTGTCTGCTCATTGTCCACGCCTCACATCCATATAAAAGTACAGGTTCTGTATAGCACTTCAACACTCTTTCTCTCGTTTCAATTGATATCTTTTCATCGATGAGTATGTTTTTTATCTTGCAAAAGGCTACCTTCACCATGGCTATTCTTGTTCTAATCTCTTCAAGGCATCTCCCATCAGATGTTATGACTGTTCCGAGATAGTTGTACCGATTCACTTGTTTAAGAATATGCCCATTTACTTGTATATTACATTGTCGTATTTCTTCCTTCCTAGTGACTACCATAATCTGTGTCTTCTTACAATTCAAGTCTAACCCTAGTTGTTCACTGTGTGCAACAACCGCATCTACTAAATTTTGCAGATCCTGTTCATTGTCTGCAATCAAGACTGTATCATCTGCGTATCTAATGTTATCAATCAAGACTGTATCATCTGCGTATCTAATGTTATCAATCAAAACTGTATCATCTGCGTATCTAATGTTATTGATGTATCGTCCCCCAATGTTGATAACTTCCATATCTTCTATATTTCTGAAAATATGTTCACTGTACAGGGAACAAAGATCTGAAGACATTATACACCCCTGTCTCACACCTCTCTTAATAGGTTGATATTGACCTACTTCATTATCAATTCTTATGGCAGCTTATCTCAATCAACAACAGTAATATTTTTGGCGGTTTGTGATGTGTTAGAAAATGTTTATGTACGGTAGTTTGCCATGGTTTTCTAAATTACCGACACCTACACCACCGAAATCAACGCAAGGCGGTCTGCTTCCAAATCTTCTGCAAATGATTTTTGAATCCTGGACTCGGTGTGTCGGGGGAACTGCGAAACGCGTTCAATGCCCCCAAGCACTGGCTCTCAACCAACTGACACCAAATCGTCCTATCTGTTGGCATCTCTTACAGCCCTCCCCTCTCCGGTCATCCCCATATGATTAATATCCGTTTTAATTCTTTTCTCCGTGTGGTTTTAGCTCCCCAGCTGTTTAGCTGGCCCAAACAGACAACAGAGTATACTTATATAGGGTGTATTGTTAATGACTGTGCAGTGTTTGAAAATATCACGAAAAATACACCCTTACTATCCTCAAGTTTTCTCAGGGTGTGTCTGATCCAGAGCCATCGCCTGTCCTTCACCCCTTTATTCACTCGGGGTTTGTGCTGTTTTCTCCTCGAGCTCTACATCGATGACTATATTTGTTACCTGGCTTGTGAGGGACACCGCCGAAGGCAGGAAAACAAATACCGATGCATTGACAGCCTTAGGTGTTACTAGATTAGTCGCTAAGGCTACACGAAAAAAAAAAAAAATAATAATCACGGCACTTTTAGGGCACAGCAACAGAAACGATAGGAAAGAGACATTGACTTTCTGAGAGGAAATACTAAGCAAGAGAAGCAATGGAAGACAGAGAAAGATGTGACTGGACAGTTAAACATCTGCGAGAAAGATGTGGAAAGTTAACCAACTGGCCGATAAATAATAATGTAAGCGACGTCAGATTCCTTTACACAAGTTTAAAACAGGATTTAAAAGGCAAGGATCCACTTCACTGTACCGGGTTATATCCCATATGGATCGGTCTTTTACCGAAAGGCAGCCTGTCGAAAGCGTCGCAAGAAGCACGAAGTCTGTAGCTCCAGAGACGACTCCCGAAACAGCAAATGAGATTCCACGAGTCATTCGTGTCATAATGCCGTGACCTTTCTAAACTGTATCCTTGACACAGTGATATACAGTGATATTCTAAACTGTATCCTTGTCATGTCTCTGCCGATTGTAGGAACACTTGTTTTAACGGTATGTCGGGTATGGGATAATATTTACCTGTACATCACAGAACAGTGGGACTAAACTGGTATGGCAGAATCGTCAATGCCGAGCAAAGGGAGAGAATAGAACAAACGCCAGTGAATCAAGAGGTGGGGGGAAAAGGAGACTTTATTACCAAACGTTTGGTAATAATGTCCCGTACATTATTCCCAAACAACTGGTCACGTGACGTTTACTACCGCCGTCGATTGGCTTCAGAAGACTATTATTCTCTCTTCTTGTCTGTCTTTTGTTTGCAAGTTATTTTTCTTCAAACCTCACTAAGACGATGTTTGCCTGGTGGTCTGGGTGCCAGCGACACGGTTTCAACAAGGTTTAACAGGCAAGAATACATATTTCTGCCGTCTGCCGACAGCGTTACACCGAGAACGAACTCAGTAGCTCCAGCGAAGACCTCACGAAGTTCTTCCAAGTTCTGTTTCTTCAAACCTCACAAAGACGATATTTATCGACAAGGACACACTACGTACAGGGATATTTTATTTGGCAAAATAAAATTCACATTAAACAAAGACATCTATTAGATCCATCGATTCCGACACTCAATCACTCCGTCGCTGCCTCGGGGATGCGTCCCTCGGCAGCTTCCGCAGATCCATAGAGGACACTTTATTCACAAGCTTCGAGTTTATCATTTCTCTATTGTAGTTCGTAATGTTTAATATTTTGTTTATTAAACAAACAAAAAAAAAAAAAAAGAGGAAGAGGCCGACCACGTAAACGTTGGACGGAGGGAATAGCAGAGTCCATGGGAATATCGATACATGAAGCCCATATTCGGGCACTCTCACGAAGTTTATACTTCACCTCGTCACCGCTAGGTACAAGAGGAACATGATGAGATGAGAAACATTTAAAAAAAAAAAAATTGCCGGCGTCTCCCGCGTGACAGTCGGAGACACTACACTACCCAGGACACGATAATATTTCCACAAACATTAATAATGTAGTCAAACATTGGTCACGTGACCAGCCGTTTGGGAATAATGTACGGGACATTATTACCAAACGTTTGGTAATAATCACTTCGGGGGGGGGGGGGGGACGCTGAAGATAGATAGGACACACACTGGAAAAACCTGAGGATAATATAACTAGACAATCTCTTGTCTGGAACCAGTAGAGCCAACGAAACAGTTAGTTAGTTAGTTAGTTAGTTAGTTAGTTAGTAAATAAATAAGTGAGTGAGTGAGTGAGTGAGTGAGTAAGTAAGTAAGTATGGTTTATACCCAGTTGTTAAGAACGAACGGTAATGGAAAGCATGGTTCACCGGAAAAAGAAGAGGCAGGTTTTCTCCAGCAGTGATGAAAAAAAAAAAAGTCTTACAAGTCGAGAGAACTGACTTCATTGGATCGGGTGTTATCCCAAATGGCTGGGTCTATTTCAGCAGGGCGGCCTGACGAAAGCGTCGCACAAAGCACAAACTCCTTATATCAAGTGACGACCCCCAGGAGTCTCCGAGAAAAGTGCACTCGTGAACCGAAAAATGCAGCCCGGAATCGAACTCACAACCTTCGGAGCACGAGGCAGATGACTTGGCCACTTCGCCAAGTAGACTCCCTCCAGCAGCGGTGAAGACAGGGCAGATGTTGGTGATCTCCATCAGAGAGAGAGAGAGAGAGAGAGAGAGAGAGAGAGAGAGAGAGAGAGAGAGAGAGAGAGAGAGAGCGCGAGCGGGGGGGGGGGGTGGATAGAGGGATAGAGAGAGAGAGAGAGCGGGGGGGGTGGATATAGGGATAGAGAGAGAGAGAGAGAGAGAGAGTGTGTGTGTGTGTGTGTGTGTGCGCGCGCGCATATTTATATTTTGAGATCTAGATTACTAACGTCACGAACCTTAGCACAGAAATAAATTCACATGTTCTGATCGACACACGCAGACTTACACGACAGAAGTAAAGATACGAAGATACCCGAGACACACCCTCCCCCCCCCCACACACACAAACTTATAACACATGGGGATTAGAACCTCCATATGTCGATAGCGCCTCTCTGAAGTAACACGTGAACTTCGAGGTATGGTTAAACAGACTATCTTTAAACAAGTGTCGACATGAGGCCGGTCTTTCACCCACCTGAACCTACAACTAAGGTATACAGATTTACAGAGAGGGTTCACTTCACTGCACCAGGTGTTACCCCACAAGACTTGGTTTCTTTCCGCGGGACGTCCTGCCGATGGCGTCAGCCCGGAATCAAACCTACCAGCTTCTGAGCGCAGGCATGCTGCTGAACCACAACTAAAGGACTTCAACATAACCCATGACCGGCCAGTTAAATAGCACTATATGTCTCACCAGCTAAATAGGAAAAAAGAACTGTTACTCACATCGGAAAAATACAACCCCCATTCTTTGAGATGTCACGAGAAGGGGAAAACAGGAGTACGTCGTCATAACGGGAAGGTTGGAGGGGATTAGAGGCAGGAGGAGACCAGTAGACAAGATGCTGGACAGTTTGGTATCATGGTATGGAGGAAGATAAGTAAGAGAAATGAGTGGCAGCACACGAGACAGAAGGCTGTAGACAGACATGATCACCAACGCCACACGGCGTGGAATGTAAGAAGAACATATGTCTCACAATGCTCCGTTACGTGAATGTGACTCTGTGCGCTACAGCTTTCAATTTTTGTATTGTCTAGTATGTCCTTTGATCTGTATTTATTTCTTTTACTTTTACGAGTGTCAATCAATACACGCAAATTTATTTCACGTGCTATTCGATAACCCAGGGGTTCCTTGGAATTGATATGTCCGTATATTATATCCCCGAGTACTATCACTGCGAGTATATGCGAGGAGATGATTGACCGTGTGTGTGTGTGTGTGTACTTCTATGTGTATGTGCATGTACATGTGTGTATGTCTCTGTATATGCATGATTGTGTGTATATGTGCGTGTTTATTTGCATGTGTGTATGTGAATATGTTTATGTGTGCTATATGTATGTATGTGCATGCATATAAGAACACATATAATTATAGACACGCATATACCTACTTCAAATCACATACGTACATTCAAAGCAACACACACACACACATATACACTCGTACACACACTCACATACACTTATACGTAGGCATTCAACAGACAAAAGAGACTACTTGGCTTGCCTTGAATCAGACGGGTCTGTGAAGTCGCAAGATCAGGGCCAGCGCTCACACAGGCCCTCTACACTGGGGCACGTCTACGTGGCGCGGCTGTCTACAGACTGCATTCCTAGCAGGGGCCGCCTCTACGTGGCCCGGCTGTCTACAGACTGCATTCCCAGCAGGGACACCTCTACATGACGCGGCCTGTCTACAGACTGCATTCCCAGCAGGGAACCTCTACATGACGCGGCCTGTCTACAGACTGCATTCCCAGCAGGGAACCTCTACATGACGCGGCCTGTCTACAGACTGCATTCGCAGCAGAGATACCTCTACGTGGCGCGGCCTGTCTACAGACTGCATTCCCTGCAGGGCCGCCTCTACGTGGCGCGGCTGTCTACAGACTGCATTCCCAGCAGGGGCACGTCTACGTGGCGCGGCCTGTCTACAGACTACATTCCTAGCAAGGGCACGTCTACGTGGCGAGGCTGTCTACAGACTGCATCCCAGTAGGGGCCGCCTCTAAGTGGGGCGGCTGTCTACAGACTGCATTCCTAGCAGGGGCACCTCTAAGTGGCGCGGCCTGTCTACAGACTGCATTCCCAGCAGGGGCACGTCTACGTGGCGCGGCCTGTCTACAGACTGCATTCCCAGCAGGGGCACGTCTACGTGGCGCGGCCTGTCTACAGACTGCATTCCCAGCAGGGGCACGTCTACGTGGCGCGGCCTGTCTACAGACTGCATTCCCAGCCATCTGACGTTCCCAGTAGCGCCATACCTCTCCGCAGATGTAAAGTTCCCAACATCACCATGCCTCTCGGCAGATGTAAAGTTCCAATACCGGTCTTGCACACCCACTGGTTTCCTAGCTTTGGGAAATGAAAGAAAAGCGCGGTCACACAGTCCTGGTGAAGATAACACGCTGATACTGAATTTTGCGGAAAGTATCTACTCGTACATTATCCACACCAACCACCTCCGATAGATGCCAGGCATTTTCAAGAATGAAACGACCTGCAGGTCAAGGAACCAGGATGTAGAGTTAAACCGGCAATCGTCCAGAGGACTGCAAACCCACCAACCCAGCAAGTCGAGAATGGGACCGCAGATTACCCATCTAAACTCCGAGCCAGTACAGACAGGTATGAGTACACTCTTTCTGGGAACATGTGCTATTAGAGGCACCCGGGCAGGAGGGGCAGCAACAACCATCATACCATGCAATGTCTACATCTTGACTGAGAAACTACTGAATATAAAATTAGTAAATCTCAAACAACCAATACATGTTGGGTTGGCTGCAACGTCCTGCAAAGAGCATACAGCGAACTTTAACACGGGGTGAAGCTGGTCCCATCAACCCTGAGCGAATGTGGACGAATAGAATAGAATATGTTTTAAGACTGTCATGCTTTGTTACTTGTTGACAGAAAGCATAGACCCACAGAGACAAACATCGACGCGAAGCTACATGGCAATCCCAAACGAGCTCTCAACTACACCCACACATTTTGAGATTTCCTTATTTGATTTATGGGAGGAGTTTGGAGTGTCTTTCAGTTTGCAATGGGGAGGTACTTTACACCTCAACCAATCACAGTTCATCGGTGTGTTGTTTCACGGATAGTTAGTTGCTATGGTAACCTAGCTCCCACACGAGATATTTATCAACGTCTATTGTCTGTCTGTCTAAACCACTGAAAGTAACACTGCCTACAAAATAACTGTCATCCATAGGACCTAGTGTTGCACACACACACACACACACAGAGAGAGAGAGAGAGAGAGAGAGAGAGAGAGAGAGAGAGAGAGAGAGAGAGAGAGAGAGAGAGAGAGAGGGGGGGGGGGCGGCTGCGGATTTAAGGTCGCATGGCTAGTGCAGTCGCCACGAACTGTGCAATAATCAACTGAATTTGTGTCTATCTGCCTGTGTGTATCTTTCGATGTATGCAAACTAATGTCCATTTATCTAACTATCGACCCGCGAATTCTCGTTTTCCGTCTGTTGATTTGTCTAGTTCTACACCTGTTGAACTCTCCTGCCTGTAAATAATCTAAACATGCTCTTTTTTCTTCCTCTTCTGCTTCTTCTTTTCCTCCCCTTCCCGCTTCTCCTTATCTGGTCTACTAGTAATGTCAGGGAGTCTCCGTGGTGAAGTAGGTACGCCGCCTGCCTCGCGTTCCTAAGGCTGTGGGTTTGATTCCAGGTCACGACCTTCTGTTCACGAGTGCAATTTTCTTCGAAACTACTGGTGGAGTCGCTGGAGCTACGGAGTTCGTGCTTTGTGGCGCGCTTTCGACAGACTGCCCTGCGGAAAGAGACCGAACCATATGGGATAAAACACGGTGCAATAAAGTAGACCCTCTTGCCTTTTAAACCTTGTAATGTTTGCACAGGAAGTCCGGTAGTCATCATCATCATCATCATGTGGCAGGACCTTCATAGAACGCCGCCCTCACCACGGCCGACCGACGCGACTCTCGTTTCTTTGCCAGTCCCCCTCCCCCATGCTTTTTCATACCCGCGTCTTCAGTGTCGTATCAATCTTCGTGCTGATCGACCTCAGCCTCTTCTTCTAAAACCACGCTTTCCTCAGTTTTCTGTCCAAATAACAGTGACAATGGACTCAGTATTTCAGTTACCGAGACACGATAATTCTCGTTACTATGTTGCCTGTTTGTGATTGGCTGGGCAAGTTCACGTTCAGCAGTTTGCACACAAAGAAGACCATGGACAGGCAGAAAATCTAATGAGCAAGTTCTACAAGAAGCAATTGAAAGGCGTAGACGCTTTTTTGAGCACGTTATGAGAAGAAATAAACTAGACAACTTAGTGACAAATTGCAAGATTAAGGGGAAAAGAATAAGGGGAAGGCAGAGAAGGGAATGTCTGGATAACTTGGCATCATGGTTTCGTGGAGACGAGAATACAAAGCTGATCCACGACTCAGGTGATCGTCTGACATGGTGAAACATGACCGCCCGAGCTTATCCGCACGGCACATGATAGTGATGCGTTTGTACACAAATATCCCTCTGATATTTCAACAAGGATGTTTATAGGGGGATTCTGTCAAAGAGGCCGTAGAAAAGGGGGTAGTGGAATCTACATAAAACATCCTAACGGAAGCTCAACATATACTTCACAGCTGCAGGATAAATCGGTATTAACTTCACAGCGGAGGCAACAGCCCTTCTTACTGCTGCTCGGACCCTAAATAGTTGAGTTGAACTAACCAAAAATAAACCGCTGTCTTCACAGACTTATAGTCAATCCTCCAAGCCATCTCATGCTCCAAAGAAGACACCGTCGCCACACAATAAAAGACAACATTAGAAAGCTGTCTACAAGAACATAACTAACTACTGCAGTGGGTATCAGCCTGGAAGGAAATAAAAAGGCAAACGAGCAAACAAAGCCTGGGGAAAACTTGAGCAGCCCTATCCGGCTCACTAATAAAGCAATCTATGCGGACGAACTGAAGGAAACACAGCAACTACAGACCAAAACAGGACAGGCAAAATGAGCTTGGCGGAAATACAGGGACCAGAATTTTCAGCGCCAGTTTACTGTAGACTCAGAGCACACACCCACCAAATGGATCCCACTGACTTGCAGTTGTGGAGCACCAAGGCAAATCCCAGAGCATGTCCTACAAGACTATCCTGACTTCGCGTGACAGAGAGAGGACATCTGGCCATCAGAAACGACCTAGGGGGGGGGGGGGGGGGGGGGTCGATGAAGACCCTTAGCGAACCATTCTGTTCGTGACCCACGGAACTGACGCATAGCAAATGCTGAACGCTAAAGAAGAAGACCCCTAGAACAGTATACTGTGTAGACAGACCGATGAACTAGCGAATATGCTGCTGCTGCTTTTTCACTCTAAACCAGACCTTGCCAACAAATGGTTAACTATCCATGTTCCCTAAGCCACACCCCTTTGTCCCACTCCATACATACACACATAAAAACATAAACATTATTCCCACTTCTCCTCGTATACCATCTAATGCAAAGTCATCACACCACCCAACCTCCTCTATATCCCTGCACCACGCTAAATGAATAGCACCGCCACTTTGAGTACTCAAATTTCTCGTTGCTTGTTTGCTTGTTTGTGCTAGTCAAAACAAAGCGCAAACTTCCTGCACGACAAGTTCTTCAAAGGAATATACCGAGCAAACTCGACGAGAAAAGAAAACGACAAAGAGATAAATGGCTTGACCAAATGGCTTAATCGCGACACGAGCACAGACCGGACATAGATGTCAGGGATCATGTGAGATGACGCGATAAACTGAGCGATGAGCATGTGTATACAATGATTTATGATAGATTTGTCGAAGAAACGAAGTCATCATTAACAACTCGTAAATATGTGACGCTAATGTAGAGATACACATTGCTACACAGCTACGTCCTAAAGATAAGGGAGTTGAAACGTCGCCTGGCCGAAAGGTTAAGAGCACTCGCTCTTAAACTTCAAGTGCGCTGATGACTGGGTAGGGGGTTTTCTCTCTACAATGGTCAGTTGGACTTAAACTTTGACTTCTCGTCCCTGACTCAGCGACGTAAATTACAAGTACCTCAGAAGTCGGGATGGGTTTGCCTGATGGCTTGGGATACTAGTAACGGAAAGCTGGCCCACCCGCAAAAATAAATAAAAATAGTCAAGTGTAGACTACGATTCTACTAAGGGAAGCAAGCGTAGAAATATGAACGACTACAGGAGTAGATAAAACAAGAAAATAATGCTGGTGCCTGCCCCTGTCTCTCAGGATCAAGCATATCTTTTGCGGGCTAAGAAAACCACGAATCAAACTAAGATGCAGGTCAGCATGGTCGAATGGGTAAGAACGCGTATTCTTAAACATCCGTTGTGCTGATGCCGAAGTAAGGGGTTCAACCCCTACACCGGACAGCTGGACTAAAATGTTGACCTGTTGTTCTTGACTTGGGGACGTAAATTACAAGTACCTCTGAAGTCTGAGTGGGTTCGCCTGATGGCGAGGGACGCTGTTAATAGGGAAAGCTAATCCACATGCAAAATTCAGTCCATCACTACTATAAATAGTGTGTATGAACTACGCTTGAGTTCAAAGCGAGCGAGCGAAAAAAAAAATCACACACACACACACACACACACAGATAAAGCTACATACTACTGTATGGCGTGGAAGCCATTGAACAAGCAACTAGAAAGTCGAATAGATGTCCTGGAGATGTGGATATACAGAAGAATATGTCGTATTTCATGGAAACAAGAACGGAAGTTCTAGAAAAACTGTGAATGAAAAGATAGTTGATGGAAGAAATAAAAAAGAGGCAAGTAAAATATGTCGGCCACGTTAAAAGACATAACACTCTTATAAAAACCATACTGGAGGGCAAGCGAGCAAGAGGTAGACAACGATACAAGTGATAAGATAACATCAAGAGATGGATGAACATTAATATGACAGAATGTACAATCACGGCAAGAGACAGACAGTGTTGGGGATCTATTGCAGCCAACCTTCATTGTGGAGACGGCACCTGATTGATTGAATGTTACATTGTTTTAGAACTGATGTGAACACTCAGGCACGAGGTAGGTTTGGCGGCGCCTTGTATTTGTCAAATTCTGAACGACCAAGATGAATTTTATCGCACAAGTGAAATAGGCGCTAATTTTCAAAAACTGGGCACAAGGGCAACGACCGCTACCCTGCAGCTACACCACTGAAGACATCATCACAACCCCGAGGAAAATAGCAGCCTTGCAGCAACCCTAATCTGCCAGAACCAGTTTTCCACTCTACCATTACCCATACCCCGTTCAACCTAAGAAGAGAAGTTATATTTGGGTCCATTGCCTGGCTCAGATTAATAATCCCGTGACCGAGTCAGCCACAATTCGGATATTAATTCGAAGGCGTTTTAAAGATTGGGCACAATCCACTAATGGCAACGATGATCGTATTCCGGTACGATCCTAAGGCCTTGTCCACGTCAGATTGGAAGCACTAGACTCGAGTTTCGCTCTCGTTTGAGCTCGTCAGTAGTGCATATCCCTGACCGAACCCGGGAATTCCGGATCACTGGCGTGTGAGGCGGGTGTGTAACCACTTGACCACGCGGCTCACGCTAGATCCGACCAAATTATCACACTAGAATATCACAACGTCTCCCATCGAAGGCTATAGCTCAAAATTTGCCCGATCGCCACTAGTGACATCCGTCAATCGACGTGGCCCCAAATGATCAGATCTCGATCTGACAAGGCACACCAGGCGCCTAAAGAATCTGACGTGGACAAGGCCTTGGGTTCGTACCGGAATACAACCAGCGTTGCCAGTAGTGGGTTGTACGCAATCTTTAAACCTCTAATCCCGAAACAACCCAATAGATCGAAGATGATTGTTGTCCAAAGAGAGTAATGATATCAATGCGAGAACATGTGTATACCACACTTATATTCCAGACCCCAACATCGGAACCGCCTCTACAGCCGGACGTTTAACTGATTAAGTGCCATGGGATGATTAATTGCCTTAAGCGACTTGCCGTATCTGCCATATTCTTATATATCGCCGAAATGTTGTCACTGCGTTATGATACAACATGCCTGCTACCATATTAGCAACTTTTAAGTCATAACTGTGACACACCGCTACCTCACATTTTATGTCATCCATTTTTGTTTGGTACAAACCTACTTGTTATTTGGCACAGAAACAGTTAACTTCTGTACCAAGCAACTCAACACGCGTTTATTTATCACTCCATTTACACTATGCTTTACTCAACCCCGTCTATCCCTCCCGCGTGTTACTTTTACCCTCTTTAAACCACAAGTAACATTAGCCCAATTTGTCACTCCCCGGGAATTGGGTTGGAATCTGTTGAGAGGCAAATACCAAACCCCGTGGAGGAAACATTACCCAGATCTAACCACAGCTCTGCTGAAACACAACCTGTTTGCATCCTTATGTGCCTCCCCGCTGATGTAAACCACCAGTTCCGGTCTTGGGGACACCCCCACCCCATATTTCTGGGCTTTAAGAGGGAGAACGATGACTGCAAAAGAGTCTCCGTGGAGAAGGTACTTGGATACTAGGGCCGTGAGGAAAACCTCCACATCAACCTTTCTCCAACCTTCTCAGGGCCTAGATTGCATGAAACCCGCCCAGTGCACAAGACTCAATCTTCCTAGGATTCACAATCAACCAACAAGCCAAATCAATCTACCCCATAATGTTAGTAGTTGAACGCAGTCAAGCTCAAACAGATATTACTGCCCTGGATACAAATAACTAAAGTAACAATTACCCCAAACAAAAAGATCCCAGGCTGACGTCATCCACCAGCCCAGAAGCCTTCAGACGGCATTTCCGTCCTCAGAATTCTTTAGGAGCTAATGCGGAAATATGTCACTGTTTGAAAACACCGGGATAAAATATTGTGAGCTTCTTGTGCTATGATGCTTTCCGTGAGATTTTAAAATCTCTGGTGGTCCAGTATAAGTTCCCGTTGTTATATTCTCTCGATATTAAAACTGGCTTAATAACTCACCGAAGCTCACTTTGTCCGCATCGTGTACTCCACATGGCCATGTATTACCGTTGCCGAACTACATAAATACACACACGCTTGAGTATATCGGCATAAGCGATAGGAGAGACTCAATTAGAATTTCAAATAAAATAACAAAAATCATCTTGATATATTAACATGCTAAAGTTATACTGATACACCAAAGCCGGCATAAAAATGACACTCAAGGTAGCATATTAATAATTTCATGTTTACGTGAATGTTATCACTGGACACCACGAAGCATCACACCATTGACACAATATAGACAGTAATAAATTCAACTATTGGAAGTATGTTACACGTACATAATCGCCTAATCCAGCTGATTATATATATATAACCCTTTACAAAACATGACAATTTATCCCAGCATTGTGTTGGCCTGTTTGTGGTTTACAAGCCAATTTCTATGTTCAGAAGTTTGTCATTACTTTGTGAACGACCGACGCTCTTTTCATCGAAATCAACGCAAGAAGGTTGCTTCCAAATACTGTGGTCTGTTGCTGATTTCGAACCTCCATACACACACACACACACATATATATATATATATATATATATATATATATATATATATATATATATATATATTTAAAGGTATAACATTAAATATGTAAATAGTAACACGAAAATCGTTAATTTAAGCAAACAAATATCTCATTTGCCATGGCAGTTTACAATATTCAATCCGACCTACCCCATCCGGGTTACATAACCGGAACCACTCAATGACATTAGAGGTCATAAAACGCAAAACACCAACGATTACAACTACTACTTTCTATTCATACATTCTAGTACACGGATCTGCCAACATCTTACATGTAAATTATACGCGTACTCACGTTCTGAATCCCCGCGATCAACTGTCAAACCACAGCGTGTGTTACGATATTGACAACATCGCACGGTTTGCTAAATCTGTACGCACGGAAGTCGAAATACGTCGCCACCTTTGGGTAATGAAATGGCGATACTTTCCTACCCACGAGTCATTGCGGCGAAACGGAAGTAAACAGCGCCCTCCTACAACACAGTTAAAAACGTATCAACCAGCTGACGTTTTATCACGTGATGTTTCAGACTTTTAGTCTTAACAACTTTTACATAATTAACATTCTATTACTTAATTATACACGAATAATTAACAATGTTAAGTATAAAATGTGTAAATATTTAAATACTACATTTTGATCTGCCACAGTCCCGCAGACGTGGCACTGTATTCATACGCCGGCTGAATATTTACAATGTCGGGCTAAATTTTCTGGGTCAGTGGGAGAATCCGTTGTTACAAATTAACTGCACTGGCGTTCGCCTCGCGTGCAGGCGTTTTAATATTGGCCTAGTTTCTTACTCAGTTTTACTGTCTTCAACACACATTTAGTAAAGCTCTATAGTTATTTTTGCGGTGGTAAAGGCGTTTTGTATTGTTTTATCTATCAACCGAATGCAAGATCTTTCCGTTACTCTCGTTTCTAACAACAGCTGTCTTTGATTGATTTGTTAGTAAAAATATGGCGTGATGCACGCTCCAGATATTTTTGTATAATAAACTAGCCAGTTGTGTTAGTACTCGTATAAACATAATTACACCCACCAAATAAGTTCTGTAAATGAGCATGGTCAAACAGTATTTTAAACAATATGATAGAGTATATAAATATTTCTAACACCTTAAGTCCACGTGCGCTGGTAATTTACAATACGCACTTGCTAAAAAAAAAAATAAGAGAAACCTTATTGATATCACCCGCTGTTATCTAGTGTTGTTTTCGTTTCTTCTGTCTTGTTTTCCTTAGTTCTCATGGCAAATATTGTCCCTATCTCGTGGTAAACTACATTGTGAATTAGCGTGATCGCAAGCAGACCCCAGAATACAGAAGAGAGGCCTTCACATGAAACCTATATTTTACCTGTACACGTTTAGTTTAGTTTAGTCGATGGATCGACATCACGGCACATGGGTGCAACCCATAAGTGCTTCGTTCTCCTCCTAACTCAAATCTGAGTCTGGAGAAACTCAGCTCAGTGCACGAACTTCGTAGCACCGGCGAGGATCCTGAAATACTTTGGGTAGATTTTTAACTCGAAATTTTGCCCGGGCAGCGCCTTTAGGCTACTCTTTTTCGATTTCCAACTGCAAAGGGATTTTTTTACGTGCACAACAATACACACGGGCGTCCGATCTCAATACCCAGAGACCAGGGGAAATTGTATTACTAGAAGTCCAGGAGAATAAATCCCGGTCATCATCGGGGCATGAACCCGGGACCTCCAGCACTCGAGGCGGACACCATACCTGGAGACCACGCAGCCCCCTGTTTGACAGACACGTGCAGAAGGGGACAGTGCAAACATAACGATGCAGTTTTGGTTTGGGAATTGCTGTCTCACACCGCAAGACAACATTAGCCAGCATACAACCAATGGTGACTGGCCCATAAAAGGCTCAACATACGGGCATGTGGGCTTATTCTCTAAAAAAGAGTCACAACGGATGAAAAAGAAAGAAGAGGAAATTTGTTGATGAGGATACACTAGACAGCAGACATTACTGGGCGCTTTTTTATTTTGCATATCCCTTACAGGACGTTGCAGTCAACATCAGCATTTTTGTCAGCTGCTGTTGATGTACTAGGCAAGATTACGCTCAGTAGTTTGCCATTGCTTTCTGAGCAACCGGCTCACATACCTCGTAAGTTACCAACGCGGCGAAAACCGCTACTAATTCTCGCTCAGGTTACGTTCCTCACGTGGATATACGGGATTACGGAGAAAGACGTTAAAACCTAGGCCAGGAAGCGAAATCCGGTCTGACTGCATTGGTCCACGTGCGGGATTAATTGTTTCAACCTGCCTATAGATAAATGACTAACTTCCACCTCCCTATAAACAAACGACTAACTTCCACCTCCCTATAAACAAATGACTAACTTCCACCTCCCTATAAACAAATTACTAACTTCCACCTCCCTATAAACAAATGACTAACTTCCACCTCCCTATAAACAAATGACTAACTTCCACCTCCCTATAAATACATGACTAACTTCCACCTCCCTATAAACAAATGACTAACTTCCACCTCCCTATAAACACATGACTAACTTCCACCTCCCTATAAACAAATGACTAACTTCCACCTCCTCGTTAGCAATTACGAACTCCCACCTCCATATAAACAGTTACTAACATACACCTATAAACAATTGCAAATGGATCACCATGGCCTGGCAAGAATGAGGCAGCGAGGAGTGACGAGGGGATCTGGCCGACGCTCGACGCTCAGAGGAAAGGCGAGACGGACATATAATCAGATTGCTACTGGTACTATTAGTGTTGGAACTCTTCGCTGGTTGCTGAGGATGGGGACCGAGCGCTTATGGGAATGCCCCGAATGCTGTGATGTCGGTTCCTAAATCAATCACTTAAACAATCAAGAACATTTTTTGCAAATAGTCTTAGTCCTTGAAAGTTAGAAAGAGAATTCTTGCATGTTACATAAAACCAATTTTAACATATGGCTGCGAATCCTGGACAATGAGTAAACAGGCGAAAAAAATCTATGGAAGCCTTGGAGATGTGGTTTTATAGAAGAATGTTGAAAATGATTTGGACAGCTAAAATAAGCAATCTGTACATTTAGGGAGAAGCTAAGCCGCAAAGGCAACTTATCACGGACATCAGAAAGAGGCAGTCATCGTTTTTTTTTGGGCCGCGTTATGATAAAATAAAAACTGGAATATGTCGTGACAACCGAAACGATTTGAGGAAAGAGAGATAGAGGAAGACAGCATAAGAAGATTGTTGACAGTCTTGTGTCATAGCACGGAAGAGAGTCAGTACACGAATTGATCCATGGCGTCGAAGATCGCAATGTGTGGAGGGGCATGACCGCCCACGTTAGCCGACAAGGCACTGGATGATGATGATTCGGAAAGAACAGTGGTGGACGGAATGGTGCCCGGCAAAAGAGGCAGGTATCGACCAGCACGAAGGTGTACAGAGGTCATTGCAGGCGCCTTGACCACGGAAATACATGAGGCAGATCTGGTCAAGGATGAGGTAACTTTTCGGCCGGATATGATGAACGTTCTGCAAAGGGTCTGTTACATCACGATGATGATGATGACAAGGCAATAGTCGAGAAGACAGACAGCCAAAAACGCACCCAGATTGCTTACAAGCTGGGCAACATAAAATAATATATTCAACAGGAACTTCAGTAAATTATCTTATGACAGAATGGGATGAGTCATGAATCGATACCACGGCACTCGGGACACTCCCATACGTGTCTCCGTCCTCATTTGCAACAGTCAGCAAAGAGCCCCAATACCATTAGTAGTCTGATTATGTGCCCGTCTGGCCTTTCCTTGGAGTCATGAGTTTTGGCCAGATTCTTTAGTCACTCCCTGTAGTACCGTTCTCTCCTAGCAGTAATGATCTATCTCTTCTTCTACACCAGTGGTTCTCAATCTGTTTGGCCCGTGCCCCCCCCCCCTCACCATATTTTCAGAACGTCATTCCCCCCTTCACGATATTTTCAGAACGTTATTCCCCTCTTTCGTATTTCCTCCCTAAAAATCCCCTCCGCCGCCCCTACACAGTATACGTAATAATGGAACCTAAATTTAATAGCACATACTAAAAAAAAGTCTAGACGTCTACATAAAACGTGATTTGTGGGTCTACTTACTTTATAAAATGAATTTCAGAAGCGTGAGACGTACAGAACCGTAAAGTATGAATGGAAAAACAATATCAAGTAATCGGTTCTTGTATTAACGCCATCTTGAAATAATCTTAATTCCCCCTCTGGAAACCCTAAAATTCCCCCCTAGGGGGGAATTCCCCACCGGTTGAGAACCACTGTTCTACACTAGACACACGATTTCAAAGTGGCCCGACCACATCTGCCTTATCTTACACCAAAACTCTAACGAGCGGTGCAGACCCAGCCAATCTGTCCGCCTGCTCGTTTCCCCACACACCAACATGTCCTGGGAACAAATCCAACAGATGCTCTCTGTGTTCGACTGTTGTATTGAAGCCTGCCTCTTATGTATGACAGATTAGTAACCCTTGACTGCCAATGTCTTCTACAGACCAAGCTCTGAAAAAGAAGGATGACGATGAGGAGTAGGGGAGGAGAAGGAGAAGGATGAAGAGGAGGCAAATAAAAGGAAGAAGAAGAATGCATCGTATAGTTTCAAAGGCTGCTTATAAAATTAGATGCAGGCATCTCCAACGCCAAGTTTCTGTTATAGTTCACACACACACATTTTATAGTTCCTACCTACACACAGTCTCGCTCCGTGGCGATGGATTTACGGACGCAGTTCATAATCCCACATACCAGCGTTCGAAACACAGCTGCGGGCGATTTGGCATCAGACCGCCTTGCGTCGGTTTTTTACGAAATGGTATGGGTGCCGGTCGTTCAGAAAGCAATGGCAAACTACTGAACGTAAACGTGCTAAGAGATTACAACAGCAAAAACTGCTGGTCTTGACTGCGACGTTCTGTACAGGATATGCAACTAACTTAACCTATACACACAGGCTCATAAATTGTCACTAGGTTAGTTTTAGAACTGTATGTATAGGACACATGGAGAGAAAGGAAACTGGGGAACCCACTTCACTATACTGTGACTTTGCATTTAATCTACAAGCCAGAAGGAACTACATAACGTGGTAGATACAGGAATTGTTAGAAAAGGAGAAACATGGGCGCCATCCTGAATAAAAGGAAGACAAATGTAAATGTAATGTCAACGATCATGGCTAAATGTAATGTCAAAGATTATTTCCAAAAGTAATGTCAAACAAAGATCGTGCCTAAATGTAATGTCAAAAATCATGCCTAAATGTAACGCCAAAGATCATACCTAAATGTAATATCAAAGATCATGCCTCAATGTAATTTCAAAGATCAAGCCAAAATGTACAAGTACATCTAAAGTAAATGTTAGTAATTTGGTGCAAATGCAGAAATTCAACATAGGCATATGGATAACATTTGATGGAAGATGTATCGCAGGCATAAAGAGCATAATAGGACAAGCTAGAAACTGCATAGTAAAACATGGAGAATCTAATCTAATCTAATCTAATCTAATTTCACCTTGCTCATTTTGTACCTTGCGGTATCGAGGTGAAGCATAAACAGCAGAAGAATGCCCGTTTATGAGTTTCATAAATCGCAATTCCCTCTGTCCATGGTCGGCCTCTTATTCTGGTTCCATTTGGTCTGTACATCTCATTACTTGTTGCAGTATATTGTCAGTTGCTAATCCTTTTCTTCCTAGACCAGTCGCAAGGTTAAGGTAATTGAAATCTGACCAAGGGGAGTCAGTCCCCCATGGCAAGACAGACTCACGTTGACCCATGGTTTCGCGGTCATGGTCTACGCCACGAGGGGGTGGGGGTTGACTTGTGTAGTCTGTGGGTCATCAACAAGCTACTAACTTTCGCTTTTCACCCTCCTGCGAGAGGCTAGCCGACCCTAACCCTAATGGCTGCAGGACCAGGCGCAGTTTACACCTTGCAGACTTTGAAGAATAAACTTCCAGTCAAATGCCTGTCCTTGGGGGTTTGAAAAATAATATTCTACGTGTCGTGTAACCAGTTTTGATATAAATGGCTGTAAGTCATGGACAATTAGTAAATGTGCACACAAATCCCTCGAGGAATCAGAGATATGTCTTTACTGGATAATGCTCAAAATGTTATGGGCGGCCAAAAATGAGCAATCTAAATGGTTTTTAAAGCTGCTTACAGACACAAAGGCGACCTATCAAAAACATTAGAGAGGGGCAGCCTTCATTTCTTGTCCACATTATGAGAAGAAACTGGAACTTGATGTGAGACCTGGAAAGATTTGTAGAAAGAGAGATAGAGGAAGACACCAGGAGAAGGTTCTTGACAATCTGGTGACACAGTCCGGACTGAAGTCAGAGAACGAACAGAGGGGATATAGTGACGGAGATCGCAAGATGTGGAGAAGCGTAATCGTCCAGCCAGTGTGTGTGTGTGTGTATGTGTATGTGTGTGTGTGTCTATGTCTGAGTATGTGTCTCTGAGAGAGTGTGGTGTGGTGTGTGTGTGTGTGTGTGTGTGTGTGTGTGTGTGTGTCTGTGTGTGTGTGTCTGTGTCTGTGTGTGCCCGCACGATATCGCAAAAGGTACCTTTAATTCTAAAGGTTAAGTTTCGTTTGGGTGCAGGATCTCTCTGTCTTTGTCTCTGATTTCATATTCTATATATGTCTCTCTGCCTCAAATTTCCTATTCAATAAATGTCTCTCTGTCTCTATCTCAATTTTCTTATTCTCTGTCCGTCCGTCCGTCTGTCCGCCCGCCCGTCTGTCTGTCTTGCGTTCTCGTTCTGTCTCTTTCACTCTGTCTATTTCTTTGTTAGCTTTCCATATTGCCAGTGTCCCTCGCCTTCAGGCGAACCCACTCCGACTTCTGGGATACTTGTAATTTGCGATCCCAAGCCAAGCACGAGTAGTCAACATCTTAGTCCAACTGACTGGTAGTAAGGGTTTAACCTGCTACCTGGCCATAAACACACAGACAGTTAAAGAGCAAGCGCGCTTGTCAATTCGGCCGCGGTGACCTCACAGATAAAGATATAATTAGGATGCTTAAACAGCTGAACAATAAATAATAATACCTGAAACATCTTATCATCTCATCTCATATTTTTCATCATTGTTTCTCTTGTACCTTGCAGTGTCGTGGTGAAGGATAAACAGCATGGGAATCCCCGTTCGTGGGTTTCATATATTGAGATTCCTATGGACTGCAATTCCTTCTGTTCACCGTTTACATAGTCTGCCCCCACTCATGGTTCCGTTTGGTACGTGAACATCAATCTCATTACAATATCGGACGACAGAGAGGAGTGGGGAGTCGGTGGTTGGTTGGTTGGTCGGTCGGTTGGTATTTTGGTCCGTTGGTTGTCGGTTGGTTGATTGGTTGGTCGGTCAGTTGATCAGTTGAGTGGTTGGTCGGTTGATTGGTAGATGGTTGGTTAGTCGGTTGATTGATTGGTTGTTCGGTCAGTTGGTATGTCGGTCAGTCGGTTGGTTGGTTGGTTGATTGGTTGATTGATCTGTCAGTCAGTAGGTCGGCTGGTTGGTTGGGCGGTAGGTCGGGTTGTCGATCGGTCGGTTGGTTGGTGGGCAGTGATTCCTCTCTAAGTATGAGTTTTAAGTCCGATGTATCGGCGGTAGGATCGAATGAGCATCTATCGCAGCAAGGTTGGTGTACGGAATTTTACCCTGACCTGCTACCAAAGTGCCATCTCCGCGGATTGCGCGCAGAGTTCTCCTTAAACTCTCCAGAAGCAAAATCCAACGGGGTGTGCAAGACCGGTTGTGAAACTTCACATCTAAGGTGAGGCATATTAGTAAGCAACCAGATCATGGTACAACACTGTAACAGTGGACTGGCTGGGGTTAAGCCAAGTTTGGTCATGTTTCCCCCACGGGCATTGGTAGTTTGTTGTCAACAGTTTCCGGCTCAATGGCAGGGGTGGGGTTGGGGTGGGTGGGGGTGGGGAGAAGGGGTGGAGAGCCGTGATAGCCAATATCTGCTCAAGACCAGGCACACTGGGTACACAAGACGAAGCCATTCATGAATTTAACGAACGAATTCGATAAATAGGGAGCGTCTTTATCTTGGGTCATAACAAACGGCTCAGAACATAAAGTCTACCCAGGCCTGAGATATACACAAGAGAATTTTGACGTATCCTGCAGCCCATATCTGGAAGGAACTTCCATAGGAAATACAAAGCTACAACCACCCCCTACACATACAACCCCAAGCTGTCTGAACTCCATCTCAGTATAGGCTACATGTTCTGTTAGAATCTCCGCAGAACACATAATAATCATGTATAATGTTCTACCGTATATTTTCTTCTAAATTCATCATCATCATCATTATTTTTTTTTTTTGTGTGCCTGTCACTCTCTTTTAACTCAAACGTAGTGCATTTACATGCTACTACTTCTACTGCACTGGACTGATTTGTGCGTGTGGATTAGCTTTCCCTATTACCCGTTTCTCTCGCCATCAAGCGAACCCATTCCGACTTCTGAGGTACTTGTAATGTACGTCCACAAGTCAAGGACAAGCAGTCAACACATTTTAACCCAACTAACCGTTGAAGGGGTTTGAACTCACTACAGTACCACGGCATCAGCACACCGGAAGTTTTAAAGTGAGAGCTTGTGTCTATTCGGCCAGTTTTGTGCGTGGATTACGTTCAAGTTCAAGGCCAGTGAAGGAATGAAAAGCAAAATGCTCTCCAGTAAATCCTTGATGTTTCCTCTCCTGTCTTAGAGTGTGACCAAGCAAACGAGCTGTCGCTTTGTGATTACTTTAGTGGGGCTGGTCTGGTTCGCTAGATCAGTTCCGCGTCTAGCGTTCGTTGTCTCGGATGGCTGTGTGAGGTGCACCAAAATGGGATCTTCCCAGCCAACGTGAGTTAGCGAGGCAGGCGTTTCAAGAATGTAACCGCATCGTGCAGCCAGGGTCGTGGTTTGAGCGGGCAAAAGAGCAAAATTTGTACGACCGTTCGACAAAGTCTCGATAAGCGCCCACTCTCTCTCTCGATGAGTAGTGGGCCTGCAGTCAGTAAGCTGGTATAGCTTTTTTTTTTTTTTTCGGTTAGTCCTGCCGGCGTAGCTTGAAAGCTCGTCGGTAGGCGTCCAGTGGTTTTGCATGTATCACCTTGTACCGGGAGGGCGCGCTTTAGCGATGCTACTCTTGGCTTGCGTGTGCGTGAATAGTCCGTCTGTCCGATAGATATCTGGTTGATCCTGCCAGTAGTCATATGCTTGTCTCAGCTTTAGCGATGCTACTCTCGGCTTGCGTGTGCATGAATGTCTGTCCGGTCAGTCGCCATGTGCACATTTGCGCTGGAGAGGCTCAACCGTAAATCGGGAGATCTGCTCGCAACTAGACAAGCAGCATCTTTTGTGGGCAGTTTCTCGCCTCATGTTTGTGTGTGGTCTGCTCTGGCGGTCAGTCCGTCTTCGGTGAAGGAAATCGTGTTGATCCTAAAAGTAATCATACGCTCATTGCTTGTCGCTACGCTTGTCTTAAAACTGAAAATTAAAGGAATTGACGGAAGGGCCGATATAAACAGGGATAACTGGCCGTGGCAGCCTAACGTCCACTGCATCTGTGTCCGTCTTCCAGTCGTCTTGCCATGCTCGCCACTGGAGCCAGACGGACACAGACGAGGGAGCGGGGACGAGGGTGTTGCGCGACCACCTCCTCGCTATACAAAACCAAAGCGCAAGTCATTCGTTCCTCATCAAATCAAAGATGTAGTGCAATGAATGGTCATCGTCAATGAATGGTCAACGTCATTCATGATGGACGAACATCACTTAAAGAAGTCTTGTTTCTTCTGTTATAAATTCTTCTTCATCTTCCTCTGCGCTCATCCGGGGTGTTTTTTTCAGATGTAATTGCGTTGTGCCAAGTTTATTTGCGCCCTTAGGCCGACACATCCGACTTCTGCGGTGTTTGTGGACCGGGTTAACCTTCCCGGCTGTTATAAATTCACGAACATATTCATTTATCAGTGTTTCCGCCTTGTTATTTTCCATGGAACCACATCTTATGTGCCTTTATAGTTCCCCCCCCCCCCCCCCGCAATCACATTTCTTGTCAAAACCAGCCACACA
>OY992894.1:20150298-20275298 GCA_963921405.1 Cepaea hortensis
CCTAACTCTTTGCATGATAATTCGAAGCAAAATCTTCGTGATGTGACTCATTATACTAATTGTTCTATGTTGATCCTATTCCAAGGCTCCTGATTTGTTTGGCATTGCAATAAATACAGAATTATATAATTCATGAGGTATATCTCCAGTATCATATATTCCATTCACTGGGCATTTAAATTGCTGAGGATACCTCGAAACAAATCAAATTATACAATGGCCCTGGCACGGCGATATATTGACCTTCTATCTAAATAAGAGGTCAATTATTTAACGTATTGTTGTAATCTAAGTTGTTTTATTGTTATCTTCAATGTTTTTAGTGTTAGATCTAGCTAAGGTAAATTTCAATGCTTTATTGTATTGTAACCTTTATCATCGTCTTGTATCTTGTGTGCATTCTCCCGCTTTGAAAACTACTGCACTGGATCAGTTTCTGCCTGTGGATTGTCTTTCCCTATTATCAGTGTCCTTCCTCATCAAGCGAACCCACTCCGACTTCTGAGGTACTTGTCATTTACGTCTCCAATTCAAAGACGAGAAGTCAACATTTTAGTTCAACTGACCAGTGTATGGCTTGAACCTGGTAACTCGGCATCAGTACACCGGAAGTTTAAGAGCGAGCATTCTTATCCATTCGGCCATGCTGACCTCACCGCGCCTGTCTATGAACCAAATGTTGATGTAAAAAGCAACAATAGTGAAGCACCCTTCCACACCCCCCCCCCCCCCCCCCGGCGCATTTGGCATGTAGTCCTAGACCTATATTTGTATGGACCAATCGGCGCTCAGCGGGTCACGTGGACAGTATCACGCCGCCATCTTCACTTTCCGAAACATTTCCTGGCACCCATTTTAGGTGTCCCGTAGGCTAGCGGGGTAGGGGTATCCCCTATCAAAGGAGAAGTAAGGCGCCTCCTTCCCTCCGCTAGCCTACGGGACACCCTTGGGCAAGGTGGAGTACCCGTTTAGCCCCCCGATCAGGGTTACGTGAAGCCATGGGTGCAGGTGGTGGATGAAGATGAAGAGCAGCCAACAGATAGTTGTAGGTTATGGTCTCCACCTTCACGACGGTAGGCAGAGGATCTCTTTTTTGAGGAGACAATGGCTACGGTCACTGACCAGTATGGTCACTGCTAGGAAGGAAAGCAATGGCAAACTACCTTCTTTACACATGCCAAGAAAATCATGTTGTGTGAAATCATCAATAACAATAGATATGCAGATGATACAGTCTTGATTGCAGACAACGAACAGGACCTGCAAAATTTAGTAGATGCGATTGTTACACACAGTGAACAACTAGGGTTAGAATTAAATTGTAAAAAGACACAGATTATGGTCGTCACTAGGAAGGACGAAATACCACAATGTAATATACAAGTAAATAGGAATATTCTTCAACAAGTGAGCAGGTACAATTATCTCGGAACAGTAATAACATCTGATGGGAGATGCCTTGAAGAGATTAGAACAAGAATCGCCATGGCAAAAGTAGCCTTTAGCAAGATGAAAAACATATTGACCAATAAAAAGATGTCAATTGAAACGAGAAAAAGAGTGTTGAGATGCTACATTGAACCTGTACTTTTGTATGGATGTGAAGCGTGGACAATGAGCAGTCAGGCTGAAAAACATCTGATGGCTGTAGAGATGTGGTTTCTGAGGAAAATGCAAAGAATACCATGGACAGCCAGAAAAACCAATGAACAAGTCCTTCAAGAAACAAATGAAGATCGTAAATTGATTAGAGAAATTAGACGTAGACAGTCAAAATTTTTTGGGCATGTTATGAGAAGAAATGGATTGGAGAATTTGGTGACAACTGGTAAGATCGAGGGGAACAGACCAAGGGGAAGACCTAGAAGCAAGTAACTGGATGGCTTGGCCTTGTGGCATGGTCGAGACAGAAACACGGAGCTGATCCACGACTCTGGTGATCGAGTGAGATGGCAGAACATGACCGCCCACGCTTACCGGCATGGCACATGATGGATGGATGGATTTTAGGCTGGGTCGACCTGGAAGACGAAGTCGATGTCTACAATTTCGTCATGATGCGAATTCGAATCCATGACTACCGGGCGGGTATATTATTGTCTGGCCACTACGCTACCGCGGCTCTCATACGCTGCTGAAAGTGGGAATGAGGTCCCGATACTTGACAACACTTAGTGGAACTGGAACTCAGGGGTAACCCCGTAAAGTTATCCTGCCTGACTGCTGCGGTCAATCATTATCTAGTTTCATATCCTCTGCAGGACATCGAACGAACCCCACCATTTTTTTTTTTTTTTTTGGGTGAATTCTTGGCAAGTTTACGTTCAGTAGTTTGCCATTCATTTCTGAACGAACGGAACTGGAAAAAAAAAAAAAAAAAACACTAACGAAATGCGGTCTGCTTCCAATTAGCCCGTAGCTGTGTTTCGAACGTGGTATGAGGGATTATGAACTGCTTCCATAAAAAAACAAAAACCCGTCGTAACAGAGCTAGATGCGACGCATACACGCTAAGTGTGTTTTGTCCTAAAGTAGGACCAGTGAACAAATCTTACTACCGAATGCATATTCTTGCCCCGAAGACAGCTATTTTAAGAGTTTGAGCACGTTATAAAATTTGCTTTCTTTTGAATAATTTACAATAATTTTGTACTAGATTGACTAACCACAATGTTTTCCCCATGTGTGTTAATTTAGCAGGGAGTTATACTATCATTTAATAGCCCAATAATATAAATAAACACAAATGTGTTGGCTGGCGCTCATAGAAGTCGAAGATAGAAATAGAGGCTTGATGATGCACTAGATTGCAAAAGTGATCATGTAGAGAACGCATTAACATAGCATAATATGAATTTTATTCATATGGCGATGCCAAGTTCGTGTAAACACAAACAGATGATAGTCAGTTTACAATTATTTAGTTAGTTGCATAGCCTTTACAGGACGTTTGCAGTCAACACCAGCATATTTTGCTGTTGTTGATGTCTTGGCAAGTTTACGTTCAGTAGTTTAAAATTACGTAAACATTATATACAAATAAATGGAGGGAACTGGCTTGAGAACAATTGTAAGGACATTTAAAAACAGCACAATACACGAAATATAAAACTAATGCACAAAAGAATTAATGATCTCACCAAGAAAAGAAGAATAAAACCCAAAGAAAGCAAAATCATAATGGCAAAGATCAGTTTTGAAATACATGGTCAGGTCTTTATTGCATACTGTGAACAGCTAGGGTTAGAATGAAATTACAATGAAACAGAGACTCTGGTCGTATCCAAGAAGACAGAAATACCACAATTAAATAGGGGAATTCCTAAACCAGGTGAATCGGTACGACGATCTCTCAACAGTCATCACATCTGATTGAAGGAGCCTTGTAGAGATTAGATTAAGACTCACTTTGGCAAAGGTAGCTTTTTGCAAGATTGAAAACAAACTGACCTTTAAAAGGCTGGCAATTGCAACGAGGGAAGGAGTGTTGAGAGCTATTTAAAAAAAAAAAAAACATATATTGTAATATGCGCGGGAACGTGGACAATAAACAGACAAGCAGAGAAACACTTAATGGCAGAGGAAATACGGTTTCTGGTGTGGAAGAGAACCATGAGTTGACGTAAAAAGCAATGTGAAAGTCCTACAAGAAATAAATGAAGACTGCAAATTAATTACATAAATTAGAAAGAAAACGCAGCGGCCGCAGCAGCATATAACAATATGAATTGGAAACAAATAGTTATATTAAGCTCCTGCGAGAAGAAACGTACTAAACATCAACACGTTGCACATACCTTACAAGGAGATCCATCGTAATCCGAAATCAGAAGCACTCAATAAATAAATAAAATGAATAATAACATAAAATACACACAAACGCGTACAATAAGACACACAGGACGACCTATGTTTCGATTCTCAGAATCTGTGTCAAGGACAGGACAACACGGATAGATGTTGTGTTTTGCATATCCTTTACAGGACATCGCTGTCAGCATCAGCATCTTTCAGCTGTATGCTGATTTCTTGGCAAGATTACGCTCAGTAGTTTGCCATTGCTTTCTGAGCGGCCGGCTCATTATCCCGCAAGTCACGAGCGCGGGTCGAACCGCTTCCAATTCTCGCCTCGCTGCGAGACCCTGCGTGGATAAACGGGATTACGGAGAAGGTGGACACGGATAGATAGGACAACGAAATATAAAAAAAATTACAAAACTAAAAAGCACAACCACTACGTATCCATGTGGGAGCAGAAAATACGGATTTGCCAGGTGCGAAGGCACTCTTTGACTGCAGATTTTAAGTATAGTAGTGTCACGATACTAGAGGTCAACGATCCGAAATGTTACTAGAACACGAACGGCGTCCTCAGCCGCGGCATTTTGTTTGTTGAGAGAGCCTTGATTGAACGATCGGAATGATTGAAGACGGGAGCGAAGTCTACGGGAACTAACGGACAACGGAATACGACGAGGTCCAACACTTTGAACACCGATGTATCGCGATAAAGCTATTTCAAGAAACCTTTGATGTGAGAAACGGAGATTCACGATCACGCCGTATCACGGTCTTTTGTGATAACGGAGAAGAATATCTGTGGTCGGAGGAAACGAGTAGATAATCATTGATGTCCCGAAATGACCGTGCATCAAAAGAACAATTCGGTTGTTATTGAGAAACAGATGAAGAGGACAGGGGGAAATTGGTGGAATTGATTGATTGATTGATTGATTGATCTAGGAACCGACATCACAGCATTCGGGACATTCCCATAAGCGCTCCGTCCCCAACCTCAGCAACCAGCGAAGAGTTCCAACACTAATAGTTCCAGTAGCAATCTGATTATATGTCCGTCTCGCCTTTCCTCTGAGCGTCGAGCGTCGGCCAGATCCCCTCGTCACTCCTCGCTGCCTCATTCTAACCAGACTATGGTGATCCATTTGCTCCTCCGAGGTGTACACGTGCTCCCACAAGGCCGCAACCACATCTGCCTTGTCATACATCAATACTCCACCAAGTTCTGCCGAGCCAGCCAATCTGTCCGCTTGTTCATTCCCCAGCACACCGGCATGCCCAGGAGAAAAGATCCAGGTGATGATTGCTACCCGTGACCTCCGAAGCGAAGCAAGCCACTCTGCACGAAGCTTGCCTGTTCTCACCCTTCTCAGCATGCTTTCTGAGTCAGTTACAATCACAATATGTGTATGTATCGTGTTTTCTATCCAGCGGAAAGCTGCACTGACCGCCTCCACATCCATTCTTAAGCTAGATGTATTGTAATTGGTGGAATAAGCCCATATAGTCGTACAGAGCCAGAGTATTAATAGGCTGGATATTCTAGTGGAATTTAGAGTGCTATTTGGCTTCCACGAGAAGTGGTGATTTATTCTTGAGTGATTATGAAAAGGGAGTTACAATGTTTCAAGTTGGATGAAACCGACGAGCATTTTGTATTTATTGTGCAATAAGTATTCCCGATTCAGCCGAGGATAATTATAAGGTTCCTAGGAAGGAAGAAACAGCAACACTCCTGGAAAGAAAGAAGGGACTCTCGGCTGGTGTAGTAATACATATCGGCCAGATTGAAGTCTGTAATCTCACATACAGGTCAGCAAGTTCCAGAATTAATGGATACATATAAGGCATTCGGGCTAAGAGGCTTAAAGCAGAATAAAGTCAACTCCACATAGAACTGATTAACAATATGGTTCACATGACCATAAGATAAATACAAACAAACTGTAATACCTGAAGTTTTTCCTCTGAGGAATATAACATTCTTGGACTTTAATACAAACAGTATGTCAGTGGAATAATATATGCAGGGTTGTGATTAGTCCTACATCCATAGACTATACTTTATTAACTATAGCGGATGTGTAACCATTCCCTGGATTTGAAGAAAAACATTCATAATTTCAACCGGAAAGACATTACATATAAAAAACACACTGTTGTGAAAATACATTTTATTCCCAAAAGTCAAGGATATTGTGAGGACATCCTCATCAACATTCAGAGAGAGACACTATACCGGGTGAGCGTAAACAAGTTCTGTGCTGTGGTGACATTATCTATGCCGTTGTGTGATGAGCACAGTGAGATGAATCTTGGACTGTCAATCTTATCTCACCTACAATACAGAACACACCAACAACGTCTTTACATACACTCTATACACACCCATGACACTTTTTATTCAGTAAATATGTTAGTATTTATTGGAGGATAATGTTGTGTGGGTATGTTATGAAGGAATAAAATAGAGAGAGAGAGAGAGAGAGAGAGAGAGAGAGAGAGAGATAGAGAGAGAGATGGTGATGAGAAGACATAACGGGGGAGTGTAGACAAAGGTCTGACAATAGTTCCAAAGTATAAGAAGGATTTTAAAGGTGTGCTTGTTGACTCCACTTTCCCCCAGGGACGACAAGCTACAAGTAGGTTGCCAGATAGGATTTACGTCGCCAACAATATGCGAACAGTCTGATATGAAAATATAGGGGTGTGGAGACAGTTAGGTATGAATATTGGGAGGGGGGGGGAGGACAGCATAGTAATAGACAGTGTAAACAGTTGGAGAAGATGGCACAGTTATACAGTGGCGTCCACAACAGTATTGATACCTGCTGGATGGACGCATCCCAGATTGTTGATTAGCTGGCATTCAATTTTGAGCCTAACGGAGCTGTCGGAGTAGCAGGGTTTCAATGCGGTGACACATACATCGTCGACTCCATTTTGGTTGGAGGAATTGAAATGGTTGGGGATGTCTCTGAGGTGTTCTCTAAAACGGTCAGCAAGACGTCTGCCCGTTTGACCAATGTATTTCATGTCATATCGTTTGCAGATGTACTTTATTGAGTTCTTCTGATTTCGGATTTTCACCTTTATTTCGGGATACGATGGATCTGCTTGTAAGGTATGTGCAACGTGTTGATGTTTAGTACGTTTCTTCTCGCAGGAGCTTAATATACCTATTTGTTTCCAATTCATACATAAATTAGACTTAGTCAAGATATTTTGGGCACGTTATGAGACTGAATACGCTAGAAAATTTAGTAATAACTGCAAACTGACGGGTAAAGAGCAAGGGGGAAACAGAGAGTTAAATACTTAAATGACTTGGCCACATGGCATATTCAAACCAAGGACATACCTGATCCATGAGTCTGGTCAGGGTTGCCAGATTAGCTTTTTAAACGCCAAATCCAATAAATCTGGCTTTTTAAAAACAGGTTTGACGAGAAAATATCAATTTGGCGTTTTGGTTTTGTTCTTGGCTTTAAAAAAAATTTGTAATGGCATAATAATTAGCTATAAATGCCTCTTTTTTGAATTGGTCAAGTCAATTTTTATCTTGTTTTACCACTTTATAGCTAAAACAAATGCAAAGCAATAAGCTTAGCTTACACTGCTTTTGTTTCATTCTCGAGAACGAACGTAACAACTAACAAGTATTAAACACTTATGGTTCTCGTACTGTTTGTACTGTTCTATGCACACTCACTCACTGCGCAGCCACCTTACTGTTCAGTTAAGTTTTCAAATTCATTATACCTTCATGGCAAGTATTTCTTATTATTGAGCCCATTATCATGCCAAAGTCGAAACCATCTTATGATACTAATCGGAAATATAATGATAAATGGGAAAAGACATTTGTGTGGTTCAAGAAATCCACTGATAGTTCTGACTCGGCATATTGCAAATTGTGCCGGTGTAATAATAATAATATTGTTCCAAGACTTTCTAATCTCGCAAATCATGAAACAACAGAAAAACACAAGCGGAGCGCGAAATCTTCTTCACAAAAAAAACAAACACTTTCAGTTATGAAAATAAGTAAGAAAATTGATGAAAGTCAAATTAGCAGAGTTACAAATTGCTGTTAGTATGGCCTGCCATAGTGCCATACGCACCATCGATCACTTAGGTGAAATAATGGTAGCCCATGGTAGCACTCTTGGTCTGATAAAATTGCACCGAACGAAGTGCATATCACTAATAAGGAATCCTGTACTGAATTTCTCAACAATGAAGAAGAGGTTTTTATGTGATGTAAGTATATTTTTAATAGATATTTTTATTGGGTTATGTTGTTTGTTTGTTTGTTTGTTTTTTGGCTTCTTTTAATTTCATGACTTGGTTGTTGTATTTTTTAATCACTGTGATCTGGCAACACTGAGTCTGGTTATCGTGAGAGATTGCGTAACATGACTGCCCACGCTTATCGACATAACAATTTATAATGATGTATTACATATAAATATCAACGGGGGAACTCTTTGAGGCCACTATAACAGTTTATAAATAAACCCACACGTATTGTTTGACACTCATAGAAGTGAGAAGAACTAGACACCCCTGGTCGTGCGTCGAAGTACACTTGTTCCTGCAACCAAGCGCTGTCGTCATTTGGAGGTGACAGGTTCGAATCCCGGTCGGTAACTACGGCTTTCAATGGTTATATTGTCTAGTGCGTCTCTAAGCCCCTACTGTTTTTCTTCTCGCTCCAATGACCGCCAAATATTACGTGTAAGTTTATTTATGAAATGATAATGATGGTTCTACATTTAATCATTTAATTTCTTTAATAAAGCATTTTCTGCATGCCGCAATTAAAGTATTCAAACTCTTATGTACATTGACTTTGTTTCAGACTGGTTCCATTAACTTTGCTGTTGCGTTTGGGAAGACATGTTTTGTTCGTTTTAATTACCATTACTGCTGTTTTCCTGTTATTCAGACTACATCTTTGTTTTAATGTTCTGTTGCAATCATATCTACTATTTCTTGTAACTACGTTTCATTGTCCGCGACCAAGAGCGTATTATAAGCATCACGCAGGTTATTTACCACCATTTTACATGATACCACTGATACTCCACGCATGTCTTCTATAATGGACCATGTATGCGCGTTCAGAAGCATTGGGTATATGTTGCTTGACCAATAATTGTAAAGACCAGCTGGATGTGGTCAGTATTACACTGTCTGCCTTTACTTCCCCAGACATGTCTTAGTACCCATTTTCTCTGCTTCGACGTGAGAGCCCAGGCTAAATGTAGAAGTCTGCCCCGATGCTGATTCGATCCCATGACCACAGGGCCTACTGGCGAGTGTCTAGCCACTACACTGCCGCGACTGCCATGTCCTGTTTGGGTCTAATGTTTATTTCACTGTACAAAGTGAACAGTTTAGGTGATAGTACACAAGCCTCGCTGTACAAAGTGAACAGATCGCGCGATAGTACACAAGCCTCGATGTACAAAGTGAAAAGCTTGGTTGATAATACACAAACCCGTCTAATATCTTATTTAATGTTTTGAAAAATTCCAATTTGATTGCTAATTCGCATGACTTCTCTTTGTTGCCACTATACTTTTGCTTTTACTATTCTCAGATCTTTATTTCAAATGTTTACACTCTCCAGCATTCTAATTATTTCTTCTTGTTTCACCGTATCAAACGTCTTCATATAGTCATTAAATGGGGGGGGGGGGGGGGGGGCTGAGTGGTCTCGAGGTATGGTGTCCGCCTCGATTGCTGGAGGTCCCGGGTTCAGGCCCCGGTGAGTACCGGGTTTTATTTTAAAAAAATCCACCTGGACTTCCAGTAATAAAATTTCCCCTGGTCTCTGGGTAGGGAGATCGGACGCCCGTGTGTATTGTTGCGCACGTAAAAAATCCCTTGGCAGTTGGAAATCGAAAAAGAGTAGCCTAACGGCGCTGCCCGGGCAAAATTTCGAGTTAAAAATCTACCCAAAGTATTTCAGGATCCTCGTCGATGCAACGGAGTTCGTGCATTGGGCTGAGTTTCTCCAGACTAAGGTTTGAGTTAGGAGGAAAACGGAGCACTTATGGGTTAAACCGTGTGCCGTGATGTTGATCCAACGACTAAAACTAAAACTAAAAAACTAAATATAGTTATTAAAGGACAAATATAGACCTCTGTTCATTTCTATCATTCTTTCTGCCAATGTTCTCAAGATGTATCGATATTGTTTGGGCCTTTACCTGTCATAAATCCACACTGCTTATCTCCAGTTTCTGGTTTTATTTTGCTCATTATTCACCTAATTATGTTTTTCTTTAATAGTTTAGTGACATGACACATGAAACTAATTGTACAAGGTTCTCCACAATCCATAGACCAGATTTCTTAGGTTGAGTTATGGTAATATATATCAAAAGATCATCAGGTACAAATCCAGTTTATAGGTGCCATTCAATAATTTCGTTCTCACTTCTATAGACAATTAACCACAATTTTAATTGTTTCCACGCCGATGTTATCTGACCCCAAGTATGTACCTTCCCCCATGTGTTGTATTGCATCTTCTACTTCTGTTTTCAATATTGGTAGTCTGTCATACTGGCCGTGAGAGTTTGGTTCTATTCTGCCATCTTAATCATATAACTCTTTTATATATTCTGTCCACCAGGTGACTCCACACCGTCAGTAAGCGAATGAGTACAAAAGAGTATCAACATTGAAAGTGGAAACTAGGAATGTAAGAACTATGAGTAGGGATGGAAAATTTGATAAAATTAAGAAAGAATTGAGAAGACTGAATATTAACATGTTAGGTATATGTGAGGCCAGATGGAAAGGAATGGGCATTATAACATCCGAAGAATATAGCATAATCCATTCTGGCGGAGAGAAAAACCGCGAGGGGTAGCAATTATTATGGATATAGAGAGATCAAAATCGATTAAATGATACTGGACTGTGTCAGATAATATTACAAGTAAAGTTGAGTGTGAGACCTACGGATATCAACATTATACATGTTATGTACCAAAAACAGACAGTAGTGATGACAGCACCGATGCATTTTATAATGATTTGGAGAATACCTTCACGAAATGCAAGTTTTCAGAATAAAATGTCATAATGGTTGACCTAATGCTAAAGTTGGAAATTAACAAGACGGATACATAGTAGGCAAGTATGGACTAGGGAAACAGAAAGAAAAAGGTTGCAGGCTTGTACAGTGTTCAAAAGAGCATGATATGATTATTGGAAACATCTGGTACCAACATCACCCATAGAGATTACGGACGTGAAAATCAATTTGATTAAATTATCATCAAAAGAAGATTTTGAAATGCTTTAAAAGTAGCAAGAACTTTTCCAACCACCAGAACTGCCTTACAACAGATGAGTACATACACACTAACACCAAACCACCTATTGCCAAATATTTGCCAACCAATAGCCTATCAATATAAAGGAAAGAAAAACAATAGAAGACGTTACCACTCATTCTACTAAGCCAGTCTATATGTTGCTGTGGAGCAGTGAAGATGACGGGCATCATTACCATTCATTATCCAAGTATCAGTTGTGTTGTTTCGTGACATAACCATTGTTCGTATTATCCCAATCATCCATTATAATCTGTTAAACTTTTAATCTGTTAATCTATTCAAGAAGGCGTTAGTTCATCCTTTATCATATTTACGTGTGTGGAACTGTGTTACATATTAGTGTGATATTGCTAAAACGCTATCTGGGGGTTGCAGGACAGGAGAGCTGTGTGGCAGAAAGAATACTAGTCTTCAGTTTTTAGAGTGAGCATCTTCCTCTCTGACGGCAGTGCCTTTCCTGTGCTCTCTTGGCCTTCTACCTGACAACCTTACTCGATTCCTTAATGTAATCCTACCAGGTTTGTCTGATCCAGTTCACTAAGGAGTCTCACGAGCCATTTCTGGTTTTCTTTTAGTAGTCGGCAACCACCATTTGGGAATATTAATCCCCCTAATCAACTTGCACGCCACACCAACCTTACTTGTGGAGACGGCACCTGATTGATTGATTGATTGATACGATGAGAACACTAATTGAAGGTTCTATAGAAGTAAATCTTATTTCATCTCATCGCATCATGTTCATCTTGTACCTTGCGGTGTCGAGGTGAAGTATAAACATATAGAAGTAAATAAAGATCTAAATGTTTGCCTTATTGACTACACAAAAGCTTTCGATAAAGTGAGACATGTCAACATCATGAAGATGCTTGTAGATTTACAAATTGATGGAAAGACCTTAGACTTGTAAAACGCATATACTTGAAACAACAAGCTGCCATAACGATTGATACTGAAGTAGGTCAATATAAACCCATTAAGAGAAGTGTGCGACTGGGATGTGTAATGTCTCCAGATCTTTTTTCCCTATACAGTGAAAATACTTTAAGAAATTTAGAAGATATGAAAGGAATCATCATTGGGGGAGCTGAACATCAATAACATTAGTTATACGGATGATACAGTATTGATTGCAGACAATGAGCAGGATCTGCAACAATTAGTAGAATCAGTTGTTGCTCACAGTGAACAACTTGGGTTAGAATTAAATTGTAAGAAGACACATCGTCACTAGGAATAAAGGAAATACCATAATGCAATATGCAAGAACATGGGAATATTCTTAAACAAGTGAATCGGTACAGTTATCTCAAACAATCATAACATCTGATGGGAGATATTTCGAAGAGATTAGAACATGGCGAAGGTAGCCTTCTGCAAGATGGAAAACATACTGACCAATAAAAAGATGTCATTTAGAACGAGCAAAAGAGTTGAAATGCTACATAGAACCCGTATTTTTGTATGGATGTGAAACCTGGACAACAAACGAACAAGCTGAAAAACATCTAATGCCTGTGGAAATGTGGTTTCTGAGGTAAAAGCAAATAATACAATGGACAGACAGAACAACCAATGACCAAGTCCTACAAGAAACATATGAAAAGCGTAAACTGTTTAGAGAAATTAGACGTAGACAGTCACAATTGTTTGGACACTTTATAAGAAGATTTGCATTGGAGAACTTGGTGACAACTGACAAGACTGGGGGGAACAGAACAAGGGGAAGACAGAGAAGTAAATACCTGCATGGTTTGGGCACCACCATAACAATATTTTGTGTATGGGAAATGCCCTTGAATTCAACACGTCTCTGCAAAGTAGGAAATCAGTTTTCGTTGCTTGCCTCCCTTTGTTCGATCACTGGAAACACACGATTCCTGTGTGGTATTTTTAAGAAGAGGAGCAGTCCACAATGAAGATTTTGTCCCCACAAGAGCAGTGGCCGACGTCTGTGGATTAGTCGCAGTTCTTCTTCTTCTTCTTCTTCTTCTTTCGTTTCTCTTGAAATATGTCCATAACTGCAATGTTGTCTCTTATATGAATTTAACTGTCTTGTTTAGTTCACCCAGCGGTCCATAGAGTTTATCTTCCACTGTCGTCTCTCTAGCCAGAAGGTTTGCCTAGACATGTAATTTGGGCAGTCTTGGAGTATGTGCTCTGCTGTCTGCAACGCCAATCCACATGTACACATGGCTGATTCACCAATCTTGAATTTTGTATGCACGTGGTTGCGTAAAGAACGTATATTGGAAACAACAAGCTGCCATAAGGATTGATATTGAAGTGGGACAATATCAGCCCATTAATAGAGGTGTTAGGCAGGGATGTGTAATGTCTCCAGATCTTGTTTCGCTATACAGTGAACATATTTTCAGAAATGTAGAAGATATAAATGGAATCAGCATTGGAGGACGAAACATCAATAACAATAGATGATGCATTATTGATTGCAGACAATGAGCAGGATCTGCAACAATTAGTGGACGCGGTTGTTGTACACAGCGAGCAGCTGGGATTAGAATTAAATAGTAAAAAGACACAGATTATGGTCGTCACAAGAAAAAGCGAAATACCACAATGTAATATACAAGTAAATGGGAATACATGTATTCTTCAACAAGTGAATCGGTACAATTATCTCGGAACAGTAATAACATCTGACGGGAGATGCCTTGTAGAGATTAGAACAAGAATCGCTATGGCGAAAGCAGCCTTTAGCAAGATGAAAAACATACTGACCAATAAAAAGATGTCAATTGAAACGAGAAAAAGAGTGCTTAGGTGCAACATAGAGCCTGCTCTTTTGTATGGATGTGAAACTTGGACAATGAGCAGTCAAGCTGAAAAACATATGATGACTGCAGAAATGTGGTTTCTGAGGAAAATGCAAAGAGTACCATGGACAGAGAGAAAAACCAATGATAAAGTACTGCAGGAGACAAATGAAAACCGTAAATTGATTAGAGAAATTAGACGTAGACAGTCAACATTTTTTGGACATGTTATGAGAAGAAATGAATTGGAAAATTTAGTGACAACTGGCAAGATCGAAGGGAACTGATCAAGGGGAAGACCGAGAAGTAAATACCTGGATGGCTTGACCACATGGCATGGTCGAGACAGGAACACTGAGCTGATCCACGACTCTGGTGATCGAGTGAAATGGCGAATCATGACCGCCTACGCTTTCCGGCATGCCACATGATTGATTGATTGATTGTGGTTGCGTAATCTATTGTGTCCTGTTCTGAGGCGCAGAATAATGACTTGTTTTGATCTGTCCATAATGTGGTAGTCGTCTTGAGCAGGTTTTGGTGGCTTTCTGACTGATTTGATCATTCTTTTCTTTTGGTGGTATGTAACGGGCACATCGATTGTTCTTCTTTTCCTCCTTCCTTAGCCAGTCGATCAGCTCTGTCGTTTCCAGGTATTCCACAGTGGGATGGTATCCACTGTATGGTGACCTTATGCTGACTGCTAAGTTCAGAAAATAGTGTCCTTAGTACTGGCAATTTCCCAGACAGGAGCGCCTCGAGTACTGATTTTGCATCTGTCAATAGCACCACAGGTTGTGTTTTATGGCTGGTATTTAGTAAGTTCTCTGCTGCTATTTTGATTGCCTCTATTTCAGCATCATAGTTATTGCAGTACTTTCCTGTTCGTACTTTGGCTGTGTCCCTAGTATTATTTGGGTATTCTATGTACACTCCCGCTCCTCCATTTCGAACAACATTTTGTTCTGACCCATCTATGTAGACGCGGACCCAGAGTTCCTGTGGGTATTCTTCATCAAAGAAGCTGACAGTGGCTGTTCTGAGCTGAACAATGTTCTGTTCTTCCTTGTCAAATATTCCTCTCGCTTTTGTCTGGATTTGTAGTGATAGTCTATGTTCATCTTTCCATGGAGTTCGCTCTGGTATAGTTTTCAGGGGGATACCAACTGTGGGCAGTCTTGGTGGTTTCTGTGCATAGTCGTTTGGCTTGGTGGATAAAACTGCTTCTTTTTAACTGCCCCTTAGCTAGGTTTTTAAATCTGTTCTTCATAGGGTGGCCTGGCAAGCTGAGGAACTTTTTTGCTTGTATTAGCGTTTTCATATCTCTGCGCTCTCTCAGTGCTTGTGACCTCCCCCATCTTCTTCATCTCCACTATGGGGGTTGATCTCATCTCTCCTATGGTGACTCTAAGTGCTTGATTTTGCACCTTGTCCAGCTCTTGTAGTGTGGTTTTTGATGCTGAACACCGCGCAGTTGACCCGTATTCCAGGTATGGTCGTATTAAAAAAAAATTTAGTTGCATGTCCTTCACAGGACGTAGCAGTCGACCCCAGAATTTTCGCTGTTCGTGATGCCTGGGCAAATTTTACGTTTAGTAGTTTGCCATTGCTTTCTGATCGACCGGCACCTATACCTTTTTCGAAAAAAAAAACCAGCACCGCCGTGTTTCGAACCCGATCGGGATTCAAGCCTGTTACCGCCAAATGAACGACAGCACCAACTAGAAACCCTGGAAAGATGTCTTAATTAGCCAGGTCTATCAACCACATGAACCTACAACTATGTAATATGGACAGAATTCATATCTCACCATTAAAATAGCAATGACTGCCACCTTGCCGTTTTGACAGACAACAGTATGTAAAGTGGAGTTATACCTCTTCATAGCACAAAGCCTGGGGAGAATTTAGAGACCACGTGTTGCCCATGCAGCATGATCCCGCCTGTCGGAGCTTCCTTCCTAGACCAGTTTCCGACCAAGGTTTAGGGCCTGGTCTGCCCTGCCGTGATATTTAGTCTTTAGGATGCATTTCCTCTCACTAGGATAAAACTTGTGCGCTCTCAATTTCACTCCTTCGCCCGAAGCCGTTGGCACAATGTGGGGTGTCGGGTTTGGTAAGCGCCCCCCCCCCCCAACATTCAGCGCTAACAGAAAGCAGGTAGTACCGTCTACTGTGTTACGGTAGCTCAGTCATATCTGACTAAGACGAAATAATAACACTATATGTCTCATAATTTTATGTTAAACTAGCATAGGTCAAATACCAAACACATCGAACCGTAATGCTGTGTCCAGTAGATATTAGAACACTCTAGGACTGACCGATGGCTTGTAGGGATGTCAGTCATCTGGAAGACTGTGAGGTTTCATTTCTAAGTCCGATGCAATGTCAGTCAGGTGGTCTAAGCCCTTGAAAGGTGTGTGCAGCACTTGGAGAGAGACTGATGTTGAGACTTTTCTCACGATTCGCTCTTACAAAGTTCTATCTCCGTGGGTGATTTGTCCGTGGGTGGTTTGTTGCAAAACTTTCTTTCCTCTCTACAAACCCAAAAATAAACGGGCTGCAAGACTACTCCTGAAACACGAGAGTGCGCATTAAACACGAGACAGCTCCTGAAATACGAGACTGCTTATGGAACAAAAGACTGCTCCTGAAATGTGAAAGTGCTCATGAAACATAAGACTGCCCATGAAATATAAGACTGCTCGTGAAACATGAAACTGCTCCTAGAACATAAGACAGGTCGTGAAACACGAGACTGCTCGTGAAACATGAGACGGCGCGTGAAACATGAGACAGCTCGTGAAACATGAGACTGCTTGTAGAACACAAGAATGCTCCTGAAACATGAGATTGCTAGTGAAACATGAGACTGCTTGTAGAACACAAGACTGCTCCTGAAACATGAGTCTGCTTGTAGAACACAAGACTGCTCCTGAAACATGAGACTGCTCATGAAACATGAGACTGTTCGTGAAACATGAGACTGCTTGCGAAACATGAGACTGCTTGCAGAAGACAAGAATGCTCATGAAACATGAGATTGCTCGTGAAACATGAGACTGCTCGTGAAACATGAGACTGCTCGTGAAACATGAGACTGCTTGCGAAACATGAGACTGCTTGTAGAAGACAAGAATGCTCCTGAAACATTGGCTGGGATTGGACCTCAGCTAGTAATGTTTCCTGCGGAGATTTTAAACCGTTGTCAAAAGTCTCCCAGCGAATGTCCAGGGGTAAGAAAGTCATGTGACAACTGAGACCTGGTTAGTAACAATGGTCAAACAACAACAACAACAACAACAACAACAACAACAACAACAACAACAACAACAACAACAGCAACAACAACTGCAGACCAACTCTGTTCACCACAAGCCACTCTGACATACTAGCTAGTGCATTCACCTCCCGAGTCAGAAGTGCTGTGTTCATATCTCCTTCCATGCGCAGTCCTGGCCACGAAGCCTTGCAATTGACCTATAGGCATAAAACCTCAAAAGAATACTTCAAGGCAGTCGGAGCGATATCTGTGATATCGATCGCATCAGCCACCTAGTGCCGTGTGGTCTATAAATGATGCTGCGAGGCATGAAGACTAGACCCTTGACCTTTGCCGTGGAATACTTTCTGTACAGTGGGTACTGCTGTAGCTCAGTGACTGACTACCTATGATTGCCGCCGTAGTGACTGACTACCCGTGACTGCTGCCGCAGTGACTGACTACCCGTGACTGCTGCCGCAGTGACTGACTAGTGACTGACTACCCTAGACGGCTGTCGCAGTGACTGACTACCCTTGACTGCTGCCGCTGTGACTGACTACCATTAACTACTGCCTCAGTGACCATATGTTCACTGCTGCGCGGGGCTGCGTGGTCTCGAGGTATGGTGTCCGCCTCGAGTGCTGGAGATCCCGGGTTCAAGCCCCGGTGATGACCGGGATTTTTTCTCGTGGACTTCTAGTAATAAGATTTCACCTGGTCTCTGGGTAGTGAGATCGGACGCCCGTGTGTATTGTTGCGCACGTAAAAAATCCCTTGGCAGTTGGAAATCGAAAAAGAGTAGCCTAACGGCGCTGTAGTTAGTTAGTTAGTCTTTCCTCTTGAGCCTAAGGCGGCGCATAGGGCAGAATTCATGGCTCTCCATGTCCGGCGGTTCGCTGCTACCTGTTGTAGATCCTGGATGTTCACTTGGCCGTTGAATGAGCCTTCTCTGATGATGGTTCTATGCTGGGTCTCTCTTGATCTTCCACGTTTTCTTTTCTCAAATGGTGACCATAAGAGGGCATGATTAACGGCGCTGCCCGGGCAAAATTTCGAATTAAAAATCTACCCAAAGTATTTCAGGATCCTCACCGGTGCTACGGAGTTCGTGCGAAGAGCTGAGTTTCTCCAGACTCAGGTTTGAGTTAAGAGGAGAACGGAGCACTTATGGGTTGCACCCGTGTGCCGTGATGTTGATCCATCGACTAAACTAACCTAAACAGGTTCAAACCCCCGTCCAGGAGGATTATCTTCCTCTTCTTCAGCGTTCCGAGCCATTGAGGTTCTCTGCTGCAGATACAATCCGTCTCCATTCGTCTCTCTGGTTGACCCTCTCTTGCCAGTCGTTGATTCCAAGTGCTTGTAGGTCTGTATATATATTATCTTTCCACCGTATTCTTGGTCTACATCGGGGTCTACGGTCATTTATTGACCCGGTCTACAACAGGTACCAGAAAGGGTCTCGGGAAGTAAAGGCGTTGGGCGCGATGTTGGCAATATTATCCCTGGACTACTGCTTGGTCTATTCATATATAGGCCTAGCATCATATACCCAATAAGCCTTTAAAAGTGTTAAAAGTTGCCAGGGTTGACTTCATTGCACCGGGTTGTATCTCATATGGCTCAGTACTCAACCCTGTCGTATGTAGCCCCATACAATCCACTGATAGTCGTCGAACGCGTGTCAGTCGTCAGTCAATCCAAGCTAGGATACAGATTCAGATAAGTACCCTTAATAGTGTCATGCAATATTGTCATGTAGTGTGTTTCATGTAGTTTTGTGTCGGTTTGTGTTTATTTGTTCTGTGCTGACGAAGGCTTAGGCCGCAACGTCCAATTTGTTTCTTGTAATCGTGTTTTAGTAAAGCTCACAAACTACTTCTCGTATTTTGGTGATTCATTCATAACCCTGTCGAAAGCGTCGCACAAAGCACGAATTCCGTAGCTCCAGTGACGACCCCCAGGAGTCTCCGAAAAAGAATATGCACACTTGAACGGAAAGACGTAGACCAGGATTGAACCCACAACCCTCGGGGCGCAAGGGAGACGGATTGACCGCCTCAATGCGTGCAAAAGGGTCCCATTGACAACTTTTGTTTCACAGTAATCCCGTCTGCTCAGATGAATGAAGGTTCTCGCATTAGAAGAACAAGGAAGCAATATGGATACCAGCCTGCTCTTGTTGTTGTTGTGTTTATTTCATTACGGCATCTATACCCGTTCTGGGTTGGCGTCTGTTATTGCGGCGGTAGTGAACGCAGTTTGCAGGTCTCCAAAATACCGAGTTGATGGTTCGGAATCAGCCGTAGGCGACGTGGGAAGACTTGAGACTTTGCGTTGACTGTTCAGAAAGCAATAGCGAGCAATTGAAAGTAAAACTGCCTAGTGAATAACAAGCAGCCCATACATACTGGGGTTGAATGCAGCATCCTGTAACTGAGATGAAATAAACGTTTTTGAAACCCTTTATATGGTGTGCTGGAAGAGTCTGTGTGAGCGCGTGTGTGAATATATGTGTGTGTGTGTGTGCGCGCAGTGTGTGCTTGTGTGTGTGTTTGTGTGTGTGTGTGTTTGTGTGTGTGTGTGAAACATCCGGGCTGAGAAAAACAGGCCCTTGTCAAGGCAGTCACCAGGTAATGTACAGGCACGGATTATACAAAAACAGAATCACCAGCCTTACCGAACAGCGAACACACTCCCCACGATGTGTAAGGCAAACATAAGGGAGAACGAAGTAAGGGATAGCGGTGAAAAACATGGGAAAGCTTTTTTGGGGGGAACTACACGAGATAGCCAAAGAATAGAAGGATATTTGTGTGACATTGTCTAAGATCTACAAGCACTTGGAATCAGCGACTGGCAAGAGAAGGTCAACCAGAGAGCCGAATGGAGACGGCTTGTATCTGCAGCAAAGAACCTCAATGGCTCGGAACGCAGAAGAAGAAGAAGAAGAAGAAGAAGAAGAAGAAGAAGAAGAAGAAGAAGAAGAGGAAGAGGAAGAAGAAGAAGAAGAAGAAGAAGAAGAAGAAGAAGAATAAGAAGAAGAAGAAGAGGAAGAAGAAGAAGAAGAAGAAGAATTGTCTAAGCTTCCATGAGGGGTACAATATAGACGCCAAGAAAGACACATTTACGGTGTTGGCTATCGTTGTTGTTATTCTTGGCCCGCCGTTGTGGCCAAGGAGTTACGATCGCATTTCGCACTGACACATACCGAGTTAATAACAGCCGAGGTCGATTTGGAGGCAGACCGCTTAGCTTTGGTTTTCATAAAATGGTATGAGTGCGGTCGTTCAAAAAGAAATAGTAAACTACTGAACGTAAAGTTTCCAAGAAACCACAAATAGTCAACAAATGCTGGGGTTGACTGCCACTTCCTGTGAAGGATATGCAACTAACAAATCCAGCTGTGCGTGGATTCTCGACCTTGGGCCCCAACCCAGTGTTAATTAGCTAAGCGTTTTCAGTCTACAGATGACAATCGAAGGATGAACCACACAAAATAATCTACATATACTAGAATACTTTTATTTACATTGTTGAACTACTATCATCTGAATGTCTCTAATGATGTGGGCACTATTTAAGCAGGAAACAAAGACAAAGAAAATAAGTTTCAGTGAAATGATTTATGAGAAAGTAATAACAATTCCAATAAATTATACTATAAAAAATGTACTGAGGCGTAAATAAAAAGTTATATAAGATAGTAACATAACTGAAATGGTAAATCAACACTCGAAATGACAGCAAACTACATTGATTAGCTGACTTGTGTGTTCACAACACGCTGTTTTCTTCACAAAGACGCCTGATTTAATGGATAACTTTTCTGACACATTGAATTGCTTTTTACTGAATCTTCTACTTATCCTTCTTCAGGGTTTTCTCCTTCTTGTTCTTCTTCTTGTTCTTGTCGACTTGTTCTTATTCTAAGTCTTCTCCTTCTTGTTCTTCTTCTTGTTTTTGTTATTCTTATCGTTGTTGTTCTTCTTCAGCTACCTGGTCTGGAGCAGACGATAACTTCTGTAATCTTTTCTATCATCTGCTGTTTTAATGAAGTTGATGTCTCTCGTATTTCTATTTACTGCCCAACCATTTACGTGTTCCACACACATCTTTCTCTGTCGTCCCTGCCTCTCTCGCTCAATATCTTCCCACACAAAACTACTCTCTCTATATACCATCTCTTCTTTTGACATGCAACATAAATTTCATGTGTCTGTTTCCGGTGGTTAGATGAGTGATCCCCGGGAAGGTTAACCCGGTCAACAAATGCCCGCAGAAGTCGGATGTGTTGGCCTAACGGCGCAAGAACGCAGCTCTGCTGTAAACAGGCACAACGCAATCACGTCCGAAAAAAAACTCCGGATGAACGAAGAAGAAGAAGAAGATGAGTGATCTAGTCCCGCTGATAGCTGTCAAAACTCAACTTTTGCTGTCTTCTCTGCCATATGTAGATATACCGGATGCTTGTAAAGTCTCACTACACTTTGTATGTTGAACAATTGGAAAAAGGAAGTACACGTCATCAAAAAATGTGCTCCACAGTCCATCGTGAAGCAATATTCAGCGAATGGCTGTCTTCTGCTGGGACAATTCTTTGCACTCCAAACAGAATGGTGTTATCAACGGAAGAACGCATTTTTTCTCTTCAAATTTGTTCTTCATACAAAGTGTAATTAGACTTTAGAAACACCCTGTACTTACTACCTGAACGTTTGCTGTCCTCTCTGCCATATATAGATATACCACCTGAACGTTTGCTGTCCTCTCTGCCATATATAGATATACCACCTGAACGTTTGCTGTCCTCTCTGCCATATATAGATATACCACCTCAAAGTTTGCTGTCCTCTCTGCCATATATAGATATACCACCTCAAAGTTTGCTGTCCTCTCTGCCATATATAGATATACCATCTCAAAGTTTGCTGTCCTCTCTGCCATATATAGATATACCATCTCAAAGTTTGCTATCCTCTCTGCCATATATAGATATACCACCTCAAAGTTTGCTGTCTTCTCTGCCATATAGATATACCACCTGAACGTTTGCTGTCTTCTCTGTCATATGAAGGTATACTAAACATATGAAAATGATACTAAAATAACTGAGCCAGCTGGAAGTACGTCCTTGACGGTTGTGGCTCTGCAGCTCAGGAAATGCCGTAACACACAAACTTGCAATCACAATATCACGCCAAGAAATGTAACTCATGGAAGCGATGAATTATATTTGTGAAGATGTGGGATGAGAGAGTTTTTCCAGCTATTTGCTGAGCATCATTGTGACGAATTCTGTAAATAAAAATTACAGCAGAATTAGATATATACATAATGCAGTTACATTTAATATTCAACATCATCACAAATATTGATTTCATCGTCATTATCATCATCAGTGTTAGAAGGGACTGCGAAGGCAAGTTTGAATAGCCACTAGAACTTCAAGTCAAATTGGGTCAAACTAGACTAGAGAGCCACGCGGTAAGCTGAAGAAGAACTGTCAACCAACACAGAAACTGATGTCATTGCCCTCTGATATCTATCAATTCGATGCGGGGACTGCCGGTTGCGATGTTTTGTAGCATATTCATGGAGTGTGATGCGATTATCACATGTGCGACTTCCTGTCCTGCTGCCCAAGCGAGTGTTTTGAGTGTACATGCGATCTCCATAGTCAGGCTCTTGCCTTTCTGGGACAACTTGTTGTTTCTGGGAAATTATAGGCCAGTTGTAGACGGGTCATGAAGTTTATAGATAGACCTGCCAACCAAAGAGTACCTTAATTATTGGAGACAGGGTTTTGATCATACTCACCGCAGTGCGTGTGTGCACGCACACAGACACACACAGACACACACACACACACCCACCCACCCACCCACCCACCCACGCACACACGCACACACGCACACACACGCACACACGCGCACGCGCACACGCACATGCACACGCGCACGCGCACGCGCACTCGCACGCGCACGCGCACACTTATATATATATATGCGGCCGGTGTAATGTTGACTATCTAGTCTCCAGTGAGTTCCGACTGGTGTATACAAGTATGGAGTTAGCACCATTTACCCAGTCGTGTGAGTGTGTCTCTCTCTCTCTCTCTCTCTCTCTCTCTCTCTCTCTCTCTCTCTCTTATCTTACTCCTCATTATCTCCCTGACTCCCCTCCTCTCTCTCTCTCTCTTTGACCTCTCTCTCTCTTTTCTCCTCTCTTTCTCCCACACCTCTCTTACTGATTCCTCTCTTTTGTCTGTCTTTCTTCTCTCCAATATCTCTCTCCCTCTCTCTCCCTCTGACTCCTCTCTTGTTCATTCCTTTCCCTACTGTCACTCATCTCTCCAATCTACCGTTCCCACCTGTCTCTCACCTCTCTCTCATCTATGTCATTGCTCCGATTCTCTTATCTCTTACCTCTCTTTCATCTATGTTACTCCTATCATTGTCATGTGTTTCATCTCTTTCACTCGTCTCTCTCCCCCCTCTCACATAGTTTTCAAATCTTTCACCTCTCTTCCTCTTCTCCCTCAGACTCCCCTCTCTCTCTTCCGCAGCCACGACGACTAACATTAACCTTACCGTCATAATCAACCATTCCATCCCCATCGGTATCTGCCTCCCGAATCATCTCATCAACTTCCTCTTCTCCCTCAGACTCCCCTCTCTCCCTTCCGCAGCCACGACGACTAACATTAACCTTACCGTCATAATCAACCATTCCATCCCCATCGGTATCTGCCTCCCGAATCATCTCATCAACTTCCTCTTCTCCCTCAGACTCCCCTCTCTCCCTTCCGCAGCCACGACGACTAACATTAACCTTACCGTCATAATCAACCATTCCATCCCCATCGGTATCTGCCTCCCGAATCATCTCATCAACTTCCTCTTCTCCCTCAGACTCCCCTCTCTCCCTTCCGCAGCCACGACGACTAACATTAACCTTACCGTCATAATCAACCATTCCATCCCCATCGGTATCTGCCTCCCGAATCATCTCATCAACTTCCTCTTCTCCCTCAGACTCCCCTCTCTCCCTTCCGCAGCCACGACGACTAACATTAACCTTACCGTCATAATCAACCATTCCATCCCCATCGGTATCTGCCTCCCGAATCATCTCATCAACTTCCTCTTCTCCCTCAGACTCCCCTCTCTCCCTTCCGCAGCCACGACGACTAACATTAACCTTACCGTCATAATCAACCATTCCATCCCCATCGGTATCTGCCTCCCGAATCATCTCATCAACTTCCTCTTCTCCCTCAGACTCCCCTCTCTCCCTTCCGCAGCCACGACGACTAACATTAACCTTACCGTCATAATCAACCATTCCATCCCCATCGGTATCTGCCTCCCGAATCATCTCATCAACTTCCTCTTCTCCCTCAGACTCCCCTCTCTCCCTTCCGCAGCCACGACGACTAACATTAACCTTACCGTCATAATCAACCATTCCATCCCCATCGGTATCTGCCTCCCGAATCATCTCATCAACTTCCTCTTCTCCCTCAGACTCCCCTCTCTCTCTTCCGCAGCCACGACGACTAACATTAACCTTACCGTCATAATCAACCATTCCATCCCCATCGGTATCTGCCTCCCGAATCATCTCATCAACTTCCTCTTCTCCCTCAGACTCCCCTCTCTCTCCCTTCCGCAGCCACAACGACTAACATTAACCTTACCGTCATAATCAACCATTCCATCCCCATCGGTATCTGCCTCCCGAATCATCTCATCAACTTCCTCTTCTCCCTCAGACTCCCCTCTCTCCCTTCCGCAGCCACAACGACTAACATTAACCTTACCGTCATAATCAACCATTCCATCCCCATCGGTATCTGCCTCCCGAATCATCTCATCAACTTCCTCTTCTCCCTCAGACTCCCCTCTCTCCCTTCCGCAGCCACGACGACTAACATTAACCTTACCGTCATAATCAACCATTCCATCCCCATCGGTATCTGCCTCCCGAATCATCTCATCAACTTCCTCTTCTCCCTCAGACTCCCCTCTCTCCCTTCCGCAGCCACGACGACTAACATTAACCTTACCGTCATAATCAACCATTCCATCCCCATCGGTATCTGCCTCCCGAATCATCTCATCAACTTCCTCTTCTCCCTCAGACTCCCCTCTCTCCCTTCCGCAGCCACGACGACTAACATTAACCTTACCGTCATAATCAACCATTCCATCCCCATCGGTATCTGCCTCCCGAATCATCTCATCAACTTCCTCTTCTCCCTCAGACTCCCCTCTCTCCCTTCCGCAGCCACGACGACTAACATTAACCTTACCGTCATAATCAACCATTCCATCCCCATCGGTATCTGCCTCCCGAATCATCTCATCAACTTCCTCTTCTCCCTCAGACTCCCCTCTCTCCCTTCCGCAGCCACGACGACTAACATTAACCTTACCGTCATAATCAACCATTCCATCCCCATCGGTATCTGCCTCCCGAATCATCTCATCAACTTCCTCTTCTCCCTCAGACTCCCCTCTCTCTCCCTTCCGCAGCCACGACGACTAACATTAACCTTACCGTCATAATCAACCATTCCATCCCCATCGGTATCTGCCTCCCGAATCATCTCATCAACTTCCTCTTCTCCCTCAGACTCCCCTCTCTCCCTTCCGCAGCCACGACGACTAACATTAACCTTACCGTCATAATCAACCATTCCATCCCCATCGGTATCTGCCTCCCGAATCATCTCATCAACTTCCTCTTCTCCCTCAGACTCCCCTCTCTCCCTTCCGCAGCCACGACGACTAACATTAACCTTACCGTCATAATCAACCATTCCATCCCCATCGGTATCTGCCTCCCGAATCATCTCATCAACTTCCTCTTCTCCCTCAGACTCCCCTCTCTCCCTTCCGCAGCCACGACGACTAACATTAACCTTACCGTCATAATCAACCATTCCATCCCCATCGGTATCTGCCTCCCGAATCATCTCATCAACTTCCTCTTCTCCCTCAGACTCCCCTCTCTCCCTTCCGCAGCCACGACGACTAACATTAACCTTACCGTCATAATCAACCATTCCATCCCCATCGGTATCTGCCTCCCGAATCATCTCATCAACTTCCTCTTCTCCCTCAGACTCCCCTCTCTCCCTTCCGCAGCCACGACGACTAACATTAACCTTACCGTCATAATCAACCATTCCATCCCCATCGGTATCTGCCTCCCGAATCATCTCATCAACTTCCTCTTCTCCCTCAGACTCCCCTCTCTCCCTTCCGCAGCCACGACGACTAACATTAACCTTACCGTCATAATCAACCATTCCATCCCCATCGGTATCTGCCTCCCGAATCATCTCATCAACTTCCTCTTCTCCCTCAGACTCCCCTCTCTCCCTTCCGCAGCCACGACGACTAACATTAACCTTACCGTCATAATCAACCATTCCATCCCCATCGGTATCTGCCTCCCGAATCATCTCATCAACTTCCTCTTCTCCCTCAGACTCCCCTCTCTCCCTTCCGCAGCCACGACGACTAACATTAACCTTACCGTCATAATCAACCATTCCATCCCCATCGGTATCTGCCTCCCGAATCATCTCATCAACTTCCTCTTCTCCCTCAGACTCCCCTCTCTCCCTTCCGCAGCCACGACGACTAACATTAACCTTACCGTCATAATCAACCATTCCATCCCCATCGGTATCTGCCTCCCGAATCATCTCATCAACTTCCTCTTCTCCCTCAGACTCCCCTCTCTCTCCCTTCCGCAGCCACGACGACTAACATTAACCTTACCGTCATAATCAACCATTCCATCCCCATCGGTATCTGCCTCCCGAATCATCTCATCAACTTCCTCTTCTCCCTCAGACTCCCCTCTCTCCCTTCCGCAGCCACGACGACTAACATTAACCTTACCGTCATAATCAACCATTCCATCCCCATCGGTATCTGCCTCCCGAATCATCTCATCAACTTCCTCTTCTCCCTCAGACTCCCCTCTCTCCCTTCCGCAGCCACGACGACTAACATTAACCTTACCGTCATAATCAACCATTCCATCCCCATCGGTATCTGCCTCCCGAATCATCTCATCAACTTCCTCTTCTCCCTCAGACTCCCCTCTCTCCCTTCCGCAGCCACGACGACTAACATTAACCTTACCGTCATAATCAACCATTCCATCCCCATCGGTATCTGCCTCCCGAATCATCTCATCAACTTCCTCTTCTCCCTCAGACTCCCCTCTCTCCCTTCCGCAGCCACGACGACTAACATTAACCTTACCGTCATAATCAACCATTCCATCCCCATCGGTATCTGCCTCCCGAATCATCTCATCAACTTCCTCTTCTCCCTCAGACTCCCCTCTCTCCCTTCCGCAGCCACGACGACTAACATTAACCTTACCGTCATAATCAACCATTCCATCCCCATCGGTATCTGCCTCCCGAATCATCTCATCAACTTCCTCTTCTCCCTCAGACTCCCCTCTCTCCCTTCCGCAGCCACGACGACTAACATTAACCTTACCGTCATAATCAACCATTCCATCCCCATCGGTATCTGCCTCCCGAATCATCTCATCAACTTCCTCTTCTCCCTCAGACTCCCCTCTCTCCCTTCCGCAGCCACGACGACTAACATTAACCTTACCGTCATAATCAACCATTCCATCCCCATCGGTATCTGCCTCCCGAATAATCTTATCAACTTCCTCTTCTCCCTCAGACTCCCCTCTCTCTCTTCCGCAGCCACGACGACTAACATTAACCTTACCGTCATAATCAACCATTCCATCCCCATCGGTATCTGCCTCCCGAATCATCTCATCAACTTCCTCTTCTCCCTCAGACTCCCCTCTCTCTCCCTTCCGCAGCCACAACGACTAACATTAACCGTACCGTCATAATCAACCATTCCATCCCCATCGGTATCTGCCTCCCGAATCATCTCATCAACTTCCTCTTCTCCCTCAGACTCCCCTCTCTCCCTTCCGCAGCCACAACGACTAACATTAACCTTACCGTCATAATCAACCATTCCATCCCCATCGGTATCTGCCTCCCGAATCATCTCATCAACTTCCTCTTCTCCCTCAGACTCCCCTCTCTCCCTTCCGCAGCCACGACGACTAACATTAACCTTACCGTCATAATCAACCATTCCATCCCCATCGGTATCTGCCTCCCGAATCATCTCATCAACTTCCTTTTCTCCCTCACACTCCCCTCTCTCCCTTTCGCAGCCACGACGACTAACATTAACCTTACCGTCATAATCAACCATTCCATCCCCATCGGTATCTGCCTCCCGAATCATCTCATCAACTTCCTCTTCTCCCTCAGACTCCCCTCTCTCCCTTCCGCAGCCACGACGACTAACATTAACCTTACCGTCATAATCAACCATTCCATCCCCATCGGTATCTGCCTCCCGAATCATCTCATCAACTTCCTCTTCTCCCTCAGACTCCCCTCTCTCCCTTCCGCAGCCACGACGACTAACATTAACCTTACCGTCATAATCAACCATTCCATCCCCATCGGTATCTGCCTCCCGAATCATCTCATCAACTTCCTCTTCTCCCTCAGACTCCCCTCTCTCCCTTCCGCAGCCACGACGACTAACATTAACCTTACCGTCATAATCAACCATTCCATCCCCATCGGTATCTGCCTCCCGAATCATCTCATCAACTTCTTCTTCTCCCTCAGACTCCCCTCTCTCTCCCTTCCGCAGCCACGACGACTAACATTAACCTTACCGTCATAATCAACCATTCCATCCCCATCGGTATCTGCCTCCCGAATCATCTCATCAACTTCCTCTTCTCCCTCAGACTCCCCTCTCTCCCTTCCGCAGCCACGACGACTAACATTAACCTTACCGTCATAATCAACCATTCCATCCCCATCGGTATCTGCCTCCCGAATCATCTCATCAACTTCCTCTTCTCCCTCAGACTCCCCTCTCTCCCTTCCGCAGCCACGACGACTAACATTAACCTTACCGTCATAATCAACCATTCCATCCCCATCGGTATCTGCCTCCCGAATCATCTCATCAACTTCCTCTTCTCCCTCAGACTCCCCTCTCTCCCTTCCGCAGCCACGACGACTAACATTAACCTTACCGTCATAATCAACCATTCCATCCCCATCGGTATCTGCCTCCCGAATCATCTCATCAACTTCCTCTTCTCCCTCAGACTCCCCTCTCTCCCTTCCGCAGCCACGACGACTAACATTAACCTTACCGTCATAATCAACCATTCCATCCCCATCGGTATCTGCCTCCCGAATCATCTCATCAACTTCCTCTTCTCCCTCAGACTCCCCTCTCTCTCCCTTCCGCAGCCACGACGACTAACATTAACCTTACCGTCATAATCAACCATTCCATCCCCATCGGTATCTGCCTCCCGAATCATCTCATCAACTTCCTCTTCTCCCTCAGACTCCCCTCTCTCCCTTCCGCAGCCACGACGACTAACATTAACCTTACCGTCATAATCAACCATTCCATCCCCATCGGTATCTGCCTCCCGAATCATCTCATCAACTTCCTCTTCTCCCTCAGACTCCCCTCTCTCCCTTCCGCAGCCACGACGACTAACATTAACCTTACCGTCATAATCAACCATTCCATCCCCATCGGTATCTGCCTCCCGAATCATCTCATCAACTTCCTCTTCTCCCTCAGACTCCCCTCTCTCCCTTCCGCAGCCACGACGACTAACATTAACCTTACCGTCATAATCAACCATTCCATCCCCATCGGTATCTGCCTCCCGAATCATCTCATCAACTTCCTCTTCTCCCTCAGACTCCCCTCTCTCCCTTCCGCAGCCACGACGACTAACATTAACCTTACCGTCATAATCAACCATTCCATCCCCATCGGTATCTGCCTCCCGAATCATCTCATCAACTTCCTCTTCTCCCTCAGACTCCCCTCTCTCCCTTCCGCAGCCACGACGACTAACATTAACCTTACCGTCATAATCAACCATTCCATCCCCATCGGTATCTGCCTCCCGAATCATCTCATCAACTTCTTCTTCTCCCTCAGACTCCCCTCTCTCTCCCTTCCGCAGCCACGACGACTAACATTAACCTTACCGTCATAATCAACCATTCCATCCCCATCGGTATCTGCCTCCCGAATCATCTCATCAACTTCCTCTTCTCCCTCAGACTCCCCTCTCTCCCTTCCGCAGCCACGACGACTAACATTAACCTTACCGTCATAATCAACCATTCCATCCCCATCGGTATCTGCCTCCCGAATCATCTCATCAACTTCCTCTTCTCCCTCAGACTCCCCTCTCTCCCTTCCGCAGCCACGACGACTAACATTAACCTTACCGTCATAATCAACCATTCCATCCCCATCGGTATCTGCCTCCCGAATCATCTCATCAACTTCCTCTTCTCCCTCAGACTCCCCTCTCTCTCCCTTCCGCAGCCACGACGACTAACATTAACCTTACCGTCATAATCAACCATTCCATCCCCATCGGTATCTGCCTCCCGAATCATCTCATCAACTTCCTCTTCTCCCTCAGACTCCCCTCTCTCCCTTCCGCAGCCACGACGACTAACATTAACCTTACCGTCATAATCAACCATTCCATCCCCATCGGTATCTGCCTCCCGAATCATCTCATCAACTTCCTCTTCTCCCTCAGACTCCCCTCTCTCCCTTCCGCAGCCACGACGACTAACATTAACCTTACCGTCATAATCAACCATTCCATCCCCATCGGTATCTGCCTCCCGAATCATCTCATCAACTTCCTCTTCTCCCTCAGACTCCCCTCTCTCCCTTCCGCAGCCACGACGACTAACATTAACCTTACCGTCATAATCAACCATTCCATCCCCATCGGTATCTGCCTCCCGAATCATCTCATCAACTTCCTCTTCTGTCAGCTTCTCCCCTAGATTGGTCATCACGTGACGCAGCTCAGAGGCCGAGATCTTGCCATTGCCGTCCTTGTCAAACACTTTAAATGCTTCTTTCAGCTCTAATGACGTGTCTGTGTCCTTCATCTTCCGGGCCATCATCGTCAGGAACTCTGGGAAGTCGATGGTACCGTTTCCTGTGTGGTATGAGAAGCATTGTTAAACCGAGGGTGGAATCTGTCTACAGAAACTTAACCTGACATAAGTGGATGCCCAAGTTAAACCGTGGGTGGAATCTGTCTGGAGGAAGTTAACCTGACATAAATGGATGCCCAAGTTTAACCGTGGGTGGAAACTGTCTAGAGGAAATTAGCCTGACATAAATGGATGCCCAAGTTAAACCGTGGGTGGAATCTGTCTAGAGAAAGTTAACCTGGCATAAATGGATGCCCAAGTTAAACCGTGGGTGGAACCTGTCTGGGGGAAGTTAACCTGACATAAATGGATGCCCAAGTTAAACCGTGGGTGGAATCTGTCTAGAGAAAGTTAACCTGACATAAATGGATGCACAAGTTAAACCGTGGGTGGAATCTGTCTACAGGAAGTTAACCTGGCATAAATAGATGCCCAAGTTAAACCGTGGGTGGAATCTGTCTAGTGGAAGTTAACCTGACATAAATGGATGCCCAAGTTAAACCGTGGGTGGAATCTGTCTAAAGCAAGTTAACCTGATATAAATGGATGCCCAAGTTGGACGCACTGACTTCTGAATTACATAGCTAGGTGTGACGTACTCCCCCGAAAGGGAAAATGGAGAAGCAGCAGCAGAAGAAGAAGGGGGAGGGAGAAAGAAGAGAATGAAGTAGAAGAAGAAGAAGAAGAAGAAGAAGAAGAAGAAGAAGAAGAAGAAGAAGAAGAAGTAGAAGAAGAAGAAGAAGAAGAAGAGGAAGAAGAAGAAGAAGAAGAAGAAGAAGAAGAAGAAGAAGAAGAAGAATCATAAGTCAGTCTGAAGTCAGAATTGCTGTAAAATAATATTAACAATAATATTTACCTAAGCAATATGGAATTGACAAGAACATTACAATAATCTCCTTGAAGAAGATCGGAAGAGCTGTATAATAATCAAAAGTGATCTAAAGAAAAAAAATATGACTATCAATAATCCCTTTCCCAACCATAACGACAACAAGAATAACAACAATAAAATCCATAAACTAAAGAAACAATAGACAGGATATACTCCATTGTGGAGCAGCGGTACTGCAGCAGCTTGACGCTCAACTGCAGTCGTGCGTTCAATCCGCATTAGGGCGGTTTCGAAATTGTAACAACTAACAAGGGCTCCCAGATCAACCCAGCCTGAAATTTAGTACCAGGAAATGTCCTGAGAAGTAAAAACGGCCGGCGTGATACCGTTCACGTCACCCACTAACCGCCTTTCCGTCTATACCAGTGTTTCTCAACCTTTTTTGGCCCGTGCCCCCCTTCGCCACATTTTCAGAACGTCATTTCCCCCCTTCCTATCAAAAATTTGGCCCGTGCCCCCCTTCACCGTATTTTTAGAACGTCATTCCCCCCTTTCATATTTCCTATCTAAAAATCCCCCCCACCCCTACACAGTATACGTAAAAATGGAAGGTAAATTTAATAGCATATACTAAAACAAGTCTAGACATCCACATAAAATATGATTTGTGGGTCTACTTACTTTATAAAATGAATTTTATAAGGATGAGACGTACATAACTGTAAAGTATGAAAGGAAAAACAATATCAAGTAATCGGTTCTTGTATTAACGCGATCTTGAAATGATCTTCATTCCCCACCTCCCCCATCCCCCCCCCCCCCCCCGGAAACCCTAAAATTACCCCCTGGGGGGAAATTCCCCCCCCCCCCCCCGGTTGAGAACCACTGGTCTATACTAATATGGGACTACAACGTATGCCTTAGGTGTGTAAAGGTGGCCTTTTCTTTTACTTGACTTATATATTCCAATTGGGAGTAGCGGTGGCTAGCACTTTTGCCGTCTGACCCGGTGGTCTTGGGTTTGAATTCGCATCCAGACGGGTTTTTAAAACTGATCTGGACTCCGAGGTCGACCCAGCCTGACAACGGGTATCAGGAAATATGATGGTCAGTAAAGGAAGCTAGCGTTTTATTGACCAAACCACGTACCGAGACACGATTGGTCTAAACGTTATGGTGGCAGTACTGTAGTGTACTGCGTGTACAAAGAAGCCCTAAGAAGATACTTGTTTAGTAAATGTTGATATAGAATTCATACTAATGATATTGGTAATAATAATAATAATAATAATAATAATAATAATAATAATAATAATAATAGTAGGTAGTGGTGGTAGTAGTAGTGGTGGTGGTGGTGGTGGTGGTAGTAGTAGTAGTAGTAGTAGTAGTAGTAGTAGTAGTAGTAGTAGTAGTAGTAGTAGTAGTAGGAGAAGTAGGTCAACAACAACAACATGAACAGTAAGCAGAAGATGAAATAGAAGGAAGAAAAGTAAGAGGAGGAGGGCAACATCATCATCATCATCATCATCATCATCATCATCATCATCATCATCATCATCATCATCATCATCATCATCATCATCATCATCAACATCATCATCATCGTCATCATCGTCAACATCATCGTCATCGTCATCATCATCATCAACAACAACAACAACAACAACAACAACAACAACAACAACAACAACAACAACAACAACAACAACAACAACGACGACGACGACGACGACGACGACAACAACAACAACAACAACAACACGTTGACAGCGTGATCTGATGATAACTAATCTATATAATTCCTTACCATCTGCATCCACTTCATTGATCATGTCTTGTAACTCGGCTTCTGTTGGATTCTGGCCCAGTGACCTCATGACGGTGCCCAACTCTTTTGTAGTGATTGTACCATCACCATCTTTGTCAAACAGACTGAACGCCTCTTTGTATTCTAGGAAGAATAAACACACACACAAATAGCCTCAACTAAAGCAGTAAACCAGGTATACCTCTAGAGTGGATGTATGTAATAGTAACAGAGGTATGAAAGGTAGGTCTGGGAGTCTCCATGGCGAAATGGTCGAGCCGTCTGACTCGGGCTCCGAAGGTTGTGGGTTCGATTCCGTGCCGCTTCATTCGGTTGACGAGTGCATTTTTTCGGAGATTCCTGAGGGTCGTAGCTGGAGCTACGGAGTTCGTGCTTTGTGCTACGCTTTCTGCTCTGCGTGTATGTAATATTAAAAGAGGTATATCTCTAGAGGGTGGGTGTATGTACAAGGGGGCTTCAATTGAGAATCTTAAAAGTGTGCTAGAAATTACATGCCATTGTCTTGTAACCTGTCAGTATTGTTGCCAAGGATGTCAAGTGTGTTTAGCACGTGATAACAAGGTGCACCCGAACCAGGTGACGTCATATCATGGTCGCCCCACTTTCGACATGTACCAAAGAGGAGCAGTGTATGAGTGGAGTAGGAATAGTCAAAACGGCGTGTCTCCTGTGACACACTGTTCATGGCCGGGTCAGGCATACCGAGTAGTGACCAAGAGAATTTCTTTCTACAGTAACCCAAGCTTTAAGACGCATCTTTGGACCCATTAGGGATACACAAAGTGGAGAGTGGAAAAGAAGAAGTAACAAAGACATTTATGATCTGTTTAAGTCCCCGCTAATCACTGGTATCATGAAGGCTAATAGACTACAACGGCTGGGGCATATAGAAAGAATGGAAGATAATAGGGAAACAAAACTCGCTTACACTCAGGAAATAAATGACCGTAGACCCCGAGGTAGACCAAGAAGACGGTGGAGAGATAATATACATACAGATCTACAAGCACTTGGAATCAACGACTGGCAAGAGAAGGTCAACCAGAGAGACGAATGAAGACGGATTGTATCTGCAGGAAAGAACCTCAATGGCTCGGAACGCTGAAGAAGAAGAAGAAGAAGTAACCCAAGCACTTTATCGGCGCTGGAGAATTTGCATTAGACGCAGCGTTGACTACATCGAAAAATGATACATCTGTTCTTTAGCTTTTCAGAATATATTCATACCACACACAAAATATGTAAGGTGTTCAGTTGAATCCCCCTCGTAATAATTAAAACGGTATACCTCTAGAATGGTTGTATGTAATAGACTAATAGTAAAAGAAGTATACCTCTAGAGAGCGGGTGTGTGTATTAGTAAAAGAGTTATACATCTAGAGAGTGGATGTATGTAAGAGTAAAAGTAATGGGCCATTTTATGTGCGTCAGGCGCATGCGCCAGGGCTTAAGACGGTGCCCTTAAAAATTGAACTTTGCTGTGTTTGCTGGCTTTGTTGTCACAAGTTCTTGCTACTGTTTAACCTAAACACTGCCATGGTCAGTTTACATCTGACTTCTTTTGAACAAACCCAATTATCTGTTATCTCCATAAATAACAATCTCTTTCGGAAGAATATCTGAAATGTGGCTGTCTCGGTCACATAATTTCTTATCTAAGGCTGGGATGGGGCCCTAATTATAAATAACTTCTCTTTTAACGTTGAACCACCTTGCGTTGGTTTTTTTTTTAATGAAATGGTATGGGTGCTGGTCGTTCAGAAAGCAATGGCAAACTACTGAATGTAAACTTGCCCAGGAATCACGAACAGTAACAATATGCTGGGGTTTACTGCTACGTCCTGTAAATTATATGCAACTTTTTTTTAGGCTGAACGGACTAGGAGTAATGGAAAAAATGAACCCAATTGTTGTTGAGTATGGCTCCTAGATACTCACAGTTTGTGACATGTTCAAAGTCTTCATTGTTGGTCGTGTCGTTTGGCTGCCGTGTTGTTTGTCTGTGGACATTATTTATTTCTTTTTCTAGGTAAAATGTCTACACAGAATATGATCTTGGCGTTGTCATATAACAGACAGGGCGAACTCTTCTAACTCTATGGTACTATTTGTGCTGAGGATCGTGTCAGCGAGTAAACATAGCCCGAAGAAATATACAACATATATATATATACTAGAGGTTTTATAAGCTAAATCACTAGACACACATACTAGAGATTATTCCAGATAAATCACTAGACACACATACTATAGATTGACTAAGCTAAATCACAAGATATACACACTAGATGTTATACAGACTAAATCACTAGACACACATACTAAAAAGAACGAACGAACTAACAAACGTTTATTATTCAAGGGAAATAATTAGACAAACATACCGGCAATCTGCTCCTCGGTCAACTGTTCACACTGGAGAAGAAAACAAAATATAGACACGATTGATATCTTTCTAAATACACTGTTTGTTTGTCTGTCTGTTTGTCTGAGTAGTATAACATTTATAGAACAAAATCAACAAGACAACTTACAACTACTACACTACTACATCATCATATATGAATATATATATAATAATAATAATAATAATAATAATAATAATAATAATAATAATAATAATAATAATAATAATAATAATAATAATAATAATAATAATAATAATAAACGCAGTTCCACATTTCACCAACATTTCGGGTCGAAGGTTCGAAATCAGTTGCAGGCAATTTAGAAGTAGCTCGCTTTGCGTTTATTTCCAAGGTTTGTGCGTCGGCTGTTCAGAAAGCAAATGCAAACTAAAAAAAATGTTTTGCATATCCTTTACAGGACATCGATGTCAACATCAGCATCTTTCAGCTGTGTGTTGATTTCTTGGCCAGATTACGCTCAGTAGTTTGCCGTTGCTTTCTGAGCGGCCGGCTCACATACCCCGTGAGTTACCGAAGCGATTCGAACCACTGCTGATTCTCACCGTCATCACGTTACCTACGAGAGTATACGAGAATACGGAGAGAAGTCGCTAACCTCTAAGCTACGAAGCCGGCAAATGCAAACTACTGTATGTAAAATTTCCTAGTAAATCACAAACAGCCAGCAAATGCTGGAGTTGATTACGACGTCATGTAAAGGGCATGCAACTAACTGTAACTGATCCCTACTGTGTTGCTGTATGGCGGGAGAGATTGGAACCCCCAGTCCGATGGAAAAAAAAGGCCACTCGCCCAAGAGTTCTCTACGTTGTGTATGGCGTAGTTCTTTCCAAGGCTTAGCTAGCATTGAATACGCGTCCTACGATGTGTGGCGGACATACTCTGACCCTCAGCCGCCGGCGAAACATCGTGAATATACTGCATGAACACGGGGGGGGGGGGTCCATGAAGTCCCCGCCACGTTAGAGGCTCAACAGACAGACAGACAGACAGACAGACAGACAGACAGACAGACAGACAGACAGACAGACAGACAGACAGACAGACAGACAGACAGACAGACAGACAGACAGACAGACAGACAGACAGACAGACAGACAGACAGACAGACAGACAGACAGACAGACAGACAGACAGACAGACAGACAGACAGACAGACAGACAGACAGACAGACAGACAGACAGACAGACAGACAGACAGACAGACAGACAGACAGACAGACAGACAGACAGACAGACAGACAGACAGACAGACAGACAGACAGACAGACAGACAGACAGACAGACAGACAGACAGACAGACAGACAGACAGACAGACGAACGAACGAACGAACGAACGAACGAACGAACTAACGAACGAACTTTATTTTAAAAGGGTGACGAATTGGGCACGTAGGCCCGTCTTACATTCGGCCCTTTCAGTCACTCATCTTTCATTCATAAAATGTGCATGTTATATTTACATAGGGAAAAAAAAACATTGTCAAATGGATTTTGTAAGCATAAATAATGCATATTACGCATGATGCATTCACATGGGAAAGAAAAAACATTGTCAAATGAAAGTTGTAAACCTAAACAGTGCATATTGCAATGTTGTGAGACACATCTCTCATCCACCCTCACATCTCGCAGCCACCCACACATCCTGCAACCGCCCACACTCCCCCACCCACCACACCTCCCCCACCCACCACACCTCCCCCACCCACCCACACATACCTCCACGCACTCACACAGACCCAGGCAAACATACATGCCGCCACCCACCACCGATCCCCCACCCACACACATTTCCCCACCCACACACACATCCCCCACCAATCCCATAACCGACACGCATACACCCACCCACATATTCTCCTACACCCACCGACACACCCGCAACCACCAAGCAATACACACATCACAAAACCACACACACACACATACCCCCGCCAACCCACACATCCCGCACCTATCCACACACACACACATCCCGCACCCTCACAATTTTTCCCACCCACCCACACACACATCAGCCAGCCTACACCCACTCACCCACCCAATATCCGCCACCTCTCAACTACACATCCCCGACAGATAGATAGATAGATAATTAAGTCCCATTAAGCGTTGGTACCTCATTTGTGTGTGTGTGTGTGTGTGTGTGTGTGTGTGTGTGTGTGTTGTGTATGGGGGGGGGGGGGTGGTGGGTGTTCGCAGTCACCTTCCATTCCTTCTATGTCAGCCCCGAACCTCAACAATGCCCCTCCCCCCACCCCCTTACTATGCAACTGTAGCAACTATTCATCTAGATGACGCCTCTGTATAGGTGCACGCGACAGACATACACACACACATACATTATACTGTTTGCCGGTTGCATGCAACCATATTTAACCCCGGCCAGGCTTTTCAACATTCACAAAAGACGGTTGTATTAGATTCTTCTGGTGCCAACGTGGCGCAGCAAGTGGATTTCTGTTACCGGATTATCAAATCAGAAAAAAAAAATGTTTTTTTTTATATAAATGAATTAGATGCATATTTCCAATTCTGTTAGCAATTTGAAAATGTTAAACGATTGACAAGGCAAACAGGCTAGTTTGCTAACTTGTATGAATCCACAACAACAGGCAGATGAAGTCGAGTATGGGTTTTCATTAGTTACACCGAAAGAAAACTGGGTCATAAACGGTAACATGTCTCAGGCAGAGTGGCAGACCATCCATCCATCATGTGCCATGCCGGTAAGCGTGGGCGGTCATGTTTTGCCAGCTCACTCGATCACCAGAGTCGTGGATCAGCTCAGTGTTTCTGTCTCGACCATGCCACAAGGCCAAGCCATCCAGGTATTTGCTTCTAGGTCTACCTCTTGGTCTGTTCCCCTCGATCTTACCAGTTGTCACCAAGTTCTCCAATTCATTTCTTCTCATAACGCCCAAACAATTTTGACTGTCTAAGCCTATAATGTCTCTAATCAGTTTACGATCTTCATTTGTTTCTTGAAGGACTTGTTCATTGGTCTTTCTGGCTGCCCATGGTATTCTTTGCATTTTCCTCAGAAACCCCATTTCTACAGCCATCAGATGTTTTTCAGCTTGACTGCTCATTGTCCAAGCTTCACATCCATATAAATATACAGGTTCTATGTAGCACATCAACACTCTTTTTCTCGTTTCAATTGAGTGGCAGACGTCAAATAAAAAAATCACAGATATGGAGCCTCGGCTGGATCTTTCCCCCGAGGACACGCTGGTGTCGTGGGACACGAGCAGCCGGACAGATTGGCTGGGTCTGCACCGCTCGATGTGGTATTGGTGCATGATAAGGCAGATGTGATCGGGGATATGTGGAATCGTATGTCTAGTGTGGAAGAATAGATAAACCGTCATAACCTGGAAATAATGGAGCGAAGAAGGGTAAGAGAATCGGGAATTATTAGTATTTGGACTCTTCGCTGGCTGTTGAAGATGAGGACGGAACACGTATGTGAATGTTCCGATTGCTGTGATTTCGGTTCTTGACTCAACTCTCAGAAACTGAAACACTCTTCCCGGGTTAAACGCCACAGTGGATTGGGAAGAACAGTGATGAAGGCAAGGTTCTGGGAGAATGGATATATATATATATATATATATATATATATATATATATATATATATATATATATATATATATATATATAGAGAGAGAGAGAGAGAGAGAGAGAGAGAGAGAGCAGCGCAGGGAGATGGGCGCAGGGATTACAGACACCATGGACATCAACATGCGTGAGGCAAGGGATTAAGAATCTAGTCGTCGAGCCGTGATGAAAGCGACATTCTGCACAGCTGCCGGTACCTGATTGTTTCAGAATAAGCCACTCTCGAGTCTACTGAATCACATTCACGCAGTAATTTTCGCTATACCATCGCCTACAGTGGATAATGATGATACCCCCTGGTGATGCTTGCTTGCTTGTGTTCGTTGGCTTGAGCTCCAACGCGAAGTCCTGTATGTCGGATGAAGACATCCTGTTGTCCAACATCAGTGTGATGTCATACAGGACCTGAGTTTTGCGTGAGTATCCGTTGTCCCATGTCTGGCTTATTGGTGTGCAGACTGGTGGTTCCTCGCCGTACAGGCAGACACTCTCCGACTTCGGAGGACCCCCTGGTGATAAGTCGTAAGCCATATATAAATATAATTACTACAGTGATGTTTACCTATCTTGTCCTAGTAGGTCTTTCTGTCTACAAGTGTGCATCTTGCTAGAGTAGGGAATCTCCGTTGTACTCTCTGACACTGGCGTGGACAGAATGAGGTATTCATGACATGAAGTGGTACGTTAGGTTACTACTATCATTAGTTGCTAGACTTGGAAGAGAACAGATGGACTGCGTTATCTGTGAAATCCTAGAAAATCCTTTCTCCGAAAGATTGACCAGTTTCCATTTGGGAGTTTTGTTATCTTAGCAAGGATTCCCCCTTTTTCTACACATCGGTTATTCAAAACCATTACACAGTCAAAATATGTATTATTAATTTGAGCCAAACACGGGACTTGTCAACATCCAAAGAAAATTACTACGAAGTTGTCGTGTTGATTACTGTGTCATGTGTGAAGGTGCAGGAAGTCGGCCTTCGTTTGTTTACCTGTATATTGTCATTTCAAGGTAGCGGAGACCTACACGGCGACTCTGTTTTTCAGTTATTCCAGAGTTCATCCTCCTACATAAATTCACTTACAATGTTTAACTTGATCCACCTCCTAGTGATGACATCCACACACAGACAACATCAATTTTAAATTAGACAGATTGTTTTCACGGACCATTTTAATTATGCTCTTCGCGTTTATTCTCACTCTCTTCATTTATTCATTATTAAAATTGTACTGTTACAATTTTAACATGCTCTTTTGTTAATTCCCCGAACGAGTGGAAATTTGTCTCATGATTGGTCTATCTTAAGTCTGATTCTGATATTGATGTATGTGTCTGTCTAAACTATCTTCCTATTCCACACTTCTGTAATAAATGTGCAATATTCCTCTAGGTGTTAACATTGTGTAATCATTTGTCTGAGAGTGTGAAGGAAAGGATAGGAAAAGTATCTTTTAATCTATTTCTAGAAAATAATCAATTATCTGGGATTAGATTATAGGATCCTACGACACTGATGATTGTGGTGATAATAGTAAATTAAAATTAAGGGGCACCATTTACACACCCTAAAGCCAAATTTGGTATTTGGTGCGGGATTCATATTTATGATGATGATAATGATGATGATGATGATGATGATGACACTAAATTCACAACAGCAAACAGTAGAAGGTCAAATGTGCTCTTTCGCTAGCTAATGGACGGCTGCAATTAAGCGGCTGTATACATCTTGCTAATAGCGAGGGGGATTCCATAATTATCCGATACTGTCCCATTAACATCAGTACCAGAATATAAAGAAACCTTAGAAAGAAGAGAAGAGATTTAAGGAAAGTTTAAAAGGCAAATAATCGTTTTCATTGAACAGGGGTTTGTTACATATGGCTTGGTCTCTTTCCGCAGGTCGACCTGCCAAAAGTGTCGCACAATGCACGAACTCCGTAGCGCCAGCGACGACTCCCATGAGTCTAAGAATATTGCACTCGTATGCCGAATGTCGTAGCCAGGAATCGAACCCACACCCGTCGAAGCTCAAGGCTGGCCGCGTGACCACTTGGCCACGGAGACCCCCACATAACGTGAAGTAGACGCAGTACAGATGTATGCGGGAGCCTCGCTGGCGCAGTTACTATCATGCTTGCCTGCCGTCCTGAGGGAGGGGAGGGGGGGGGGTCATCCGTTCAAATCCCCGAAGCAGTGATTAAACAATAATTTACCAGGCCACCCATGTCGTCCAGGCCTAGACTGGGCACTAGAAAATATTCTGGGAAATTAAGGCGGTCGGCGTGTTATTGACTGCATTACACTTCAAGCGACGGTTGGGTTTAAAAGTACGTGGCCAGCACAGTAAACCCCAGATGCCACCTGGCGTTTAGATAGGTTGCTTACGAACCCATGTAAATATCTTTACTGTAAAGAAAAACAAAACTAAACCATAGAATAGAACTGGTCCCTGCAACTCGTAGCCTTCCTGATGAAACATCCCCATGCGAATCTCGGACAAACATAGATTTATAACTCCTGCCTGTCGGCCGGGTGTAGATGTGTTGGAATAAAGATCAAGGTCAAATCTGTAAATTGATCTAGGCTCCCAGGTCGAGCCGGCCTAAAATAGATACCAGGAAAGGTCATGGGCAGTTGTCAGAGTCTCACCCAGAGTGATAACGCGTTGTCTGCACCAACGCCCGACAAGGCAACGCTAATCTATCATAAGCACTACAGCTAGAACGCGGCGTCTTCACCAACGCCAGGCAATTAACGCTGAGCGATTCTAAGCAGTCGGCGGTCAGCTGGAACGCAGCGTGAACATTGAGGGGTCACGCGGGCTGACGCGAGCACAACTATGTTGTGTGTTGAAAGTCCAGTCAGACCAGGCTCGGTGGCCGTTAGAGACTAACGTGTGAAAGCGGCTTGAGAGTTTGATGCATGTCTTGAAAGCTAGCCTGTATGAACGTTGGAGATGGAACGCCTGTCTGTGTGACTTGTAAGTGGAGTGCATTGATGTATTGTTATATTGATGTATTGATTGCTTGCATTTATAATGTATTGGATACTATGAATTGTGATTGCGCGAAGCTTGTATTATTTCTGATGTGTGCAGTGCGCGAATAAATAGCGCGAATTATATTATCGGCTGTTAGCCTCGTGTTATTTGATAAGCATAGTTAGTTTCACACTTGTCAAGATACGAGCCATATTACTTGCCCTAAGCAAGACATTGACAAGTGCGAACGTGGGGTCTACGTCCTCATTAGATTTGAACCGTGAAATTCGAAAAATAGAGTGTTAAATAATTGTAAAAATGGCGACGGTTGTCGAGTTTTGTGTGTGAATTAATTATAAGTATAAAGTCCGAGTTTTGAACAAATGCGAGCGTGTACGTTATAGTTTGATAGATGAATACCATCTTTCTAGTTAATATATCGAAATTATTAGTGCGTTTTTGAACTTAGTAAATTTCAACCGAGTTATTGAAGTGATAAAAACAAAATGGCGGCCATGTCCTTGAATGTAATTGAAGAGAAGTAGTGTTAGCGGAACGTGTGGAAAGTGTGAAAAGAGAGTTGTTGAGTGTGGTGATACGACTAACAACAATACTTGACGACATACAAACCTACAAAAACTTAAGTGACATTACATACACCACACACTTGCACATGTTGTAATTTCTCTTGCTCCATAAATAACAGGTTGTTTGGTGTCATCTACACCTGTCCCTTGTAAACTCCGACATTTTTTGGTCGACCTGAATTAAAAACCAGTGTGGTTCCGGGCAGTACTGAGCATCCATTGTCCGGCACTTTGCCTCAGGAGTACTTGAGTATAAATTTTTTTTCTTTCTCTTATATTTTCGTTCAGCAGGCCTAAACACAAGCTTAAATCACTAACAACATTATTAATTTTGTGTCTATCTATTTCATCATACATTTTGTTCATCATGTCTAGTTTAAACGAATGCATCGACATGGGTTTAAAGATGAAACTTTCTGGTAAAGAGTTAAGGACCTGGAGTGAGAAAAAGTTTGCAGAATACCTCCTACAACAGGAAAAGAGTAATGAACGTGATGAAAGAGCAGCCGAAAGAGCTTTTAAGCAGGCAGAATCAGATACTGCTGTAAAACTTCAACAGGCAGAATCAGATACTGCTGTAAAACTTCAACAGGCAGAATCAGATACTGCTGTAAAACTTCAACAGGCAGAATCAGATACTGCTTTAAAACTTAAGCAGGCAGAATCAGATGCTGCTTTAAAACTTAAGCAGGCAGAATCAGAAGCTGCTTTAAAACTTAAGCAAGCAGAAACAGATGCAGAAATAAGAAAAGCGGAAATTGTAGCTCAGAGCAAGAAAGAAGAACTTGAAATAAATGCTCGAAATATACGTGAAGAGCTTGAAGTACAGCTAAAAATTGAACAGCTGAAAGCAGAAACTTCCCAAGAAAAGAAAATAGAGTCGATTCCAAATGACCTTAAGAAAGATTATCAGTATATTAAGACAAAAATTATGTCTCATTTTCTGCTAGATGAAGCAGGCTACAGAGAACAGTTTGGTAAATTGTCTCCTAAACCAACACAAACGTTCTCTGATTACATCTCAGAAATACAGAATGTTTTTTCTAAGTGGCTGTCAGCAGCCAAAGTAAATGGTAATTTTGATAAATTGACAGATCTTATTTTGAGAGATAAAATTATCACACTCTCCCACCTCCATTTTCAAAATTTCTATTGGAATGTCAGTGTGAAAGTGTACAACAGATTGAAAGTCGTGGCTCAGGTTATTTTTCAGCCAATAAGCAATGTTTCATTACTGGGTTGACTAGCACAGACTTTGTGGCAGCCGCTACATATGATAGATCTAAGTCAGTGCCCTACAACAAACAAAAGCCCTATAGGCAATCTACTGAACAGCTTAACAAATGTAAATATTGTCATTTGTCACACCACGAAACTGATATGTGTGACCAACATCCTGGTTACATGTCGTACTTACAAAACTACATAGCGAAGCAAGACAAAGAGAGAAAGATATACAGAAGGAACACCAAATGCTTCCTCTGTAAGGCGTTCGGCCACTGGCGGAAAGATTGTAAAGCTAAAGCTATGTCCAGAAAGGTGAATGCAGCCATGATTGATAGTTCTTCATCAGAAGATGAAAGTATAGAAGATCAAACTGTAAACGCAGCACATTCTATTGATGTTTCAACACGACAAATGTACTATCTGTGATCAATTTCATGAGGATGGCATTTTGACATGTGGCCATTCCATTCCTGTTACAAATGAGGAAGCCAATTTAGTAATTAACTCCCAAGGGAAATTAAATATCCACTATGGGTATATTAACGGCAGAGCTGCCACCGTTTTACGGGATAGCGGCAGTACCCTCATTGGCATTAAGAGAGACTATATCTTACCATCACAATATAGTGGTAAATATGTTACATGCAGAACTTTCTCGGGTAACATCGAGAGATACCCGCTTGCATGGACATTCATAAGTACACCATTCCTCACCGGAAAGGTCAAATGCGCAGCATTGACCAATCCTTGTTGCGATGTCATCATTGGTAACCTTCCAGAGGTGAATGATATGCCACATGACAGTAATATATCCACTGTCATTTGTAACATTGATAATACCATTCCACCACCATCACAAATCACCATTCATGATGTATTACCACCTGTAAATGAATGTATGTATGCCAATTCGGCAATGTCATCACAGGAATGTAGTTGTGTAAATGTAACACCAAGCTGTAATGTACATGATAACGTTGATATTACAAATGCAGTAACCAGATCTACTGCTCAAATGCAAGATCGAATCGATCAAACAGAGGCTTTACAGCTAATAAGCACAGTTGTAACATCTCCTGAAAAAACCAGGGAGAAATTTATAACAGCTCAAAAAGGTGATCGATCGTTACAAAAGTATTTTAAATTAATAGGCCAAAAGCCAAGAGTAGCAAAGAACGCTAAATGGTATTTTGCTCTGAAAAACGGTATTCTGACGCGGTACTATACCAAAGGTTCTAGCACTACAGAACAAACGGTGCTACCTTCAGAAAACCGCAACCAAGCATTACAGCTAGCGCATGACATACCCTTTGCAGGGCATATGGCGTATGCTAAAACACGAGCAAGGTTACTTACTCAATTCTATTGGCCTAAATTTTGCAGTGATACCAAATTGTATTGCAGATCGTGTGACATCTGCCAAAAGCTTGTTAAAAAGGGGAAACACCCGCAAGCAGAACTGCAAATCACTGATTTGGCAAGTAGACCGTTTGAAAAGATCTCGGTCGATATAGTTGGTCCTCTTAACCACATAACATCAAGAGGAAACAAATATATTGTTACAATAATTGATTTATGTAGTCGGTTGGCAGAAGCCATTCCGATGAAGAATACAACTTCCAAAGACATCATGGAAGTATTCTTCCATATTTTTGCAAGGGTAGGATTCCCTGATACCATCCTTTCAGATCGGGGTAGCCAGTTTATTGCCGTAGCTACACAAGCATTTACTAATATGTTAGGGGTGAAGCAATGCTTTAACAGCCCGTACCACCCACACTCCACAGGTATTATAGAAAAGATCAACGGCGATCTAAAACATATGCTCTCTAAAGTGACCCAAGAACATCCCGAAGACTGGGACACGTATCTACCTGCTATTTTATTTGCATATAGGGAAGTGCCACATTCCAGCACTGGATTCTCACCATTTGAAATAGTGTATGGTGCCAAACCACGCGGCCCATTATCATTGTACCAGTCTATATTGACTGAAAGTAAAACTATTCATAAACCCATTTCATCATATGAACATGTAATATCATTGCGCGATAGAATCATGAAATCATGTGTGTTAGCAAAAGAAGCACTACAAAAATCTGGTGCTATCTACCGACAATACGCTAACAGAGGAAATAGAACCATTACTCTGACACCAGGACATGACGTTCTTCTTCTGTTGCCAGGTGACAGACATCTTCTCACAGACTCATGGCAAGGACCGTTTAAAGTGTTACGACAAATTTCGACAGTAGATTACGAAATTACAGTTAGGGACAAACACAAGATGTTTCATATTAACATGCTTAAACCATATTACCACAGGGACGACGAACAAGTAGAGACTACAGCAAGCACAACAATAGTGGACCAGACAGACGACAACGATACTGACGAGATACCAACACCAGTACTGGACACAACCAACCTACAGGACATAAAGGTAAATCCCAAACTGACGCAGACACAGACTGACAGTTGCAGACAAGTGTTACAAGACTACAGTACAATTTTTTCTAACAACCCAGGACAGACAGACTTAGTGCATCATCATATTATTTTGACGTCTGACATCCCAATAAAATGCAGACCATATTCCATTCCTATACACTACAAAGACAAATTACACCAAGAAATTATTGACTTAGAAACAAACCATATCATCCGACGTTCACAATCACATTTTTGTTCACCCATTGTCATTGTGAAGAAAAAGGACAACACAATAAGACTCTGTGTTGACTATAGGAAACTCAACAGCATTACACAGTTGGATTTAGAACCAATGAGCAACTGTGAAGACATACTAACTGAACTGACTGACTCACGTTACTTTACTAAACTGGACATGACAAAAGGTTACTGGTAAATACCTGTACATGCTGACAGTATATATCTGACAGCATTTGCCACACCCTGGGGACTATACGAATGGTGCAAGTTGCCATTCGGGCTAGTTAACGCTCCAGCAACCTTTGTCAGAATGACAAGACGACTTTTGACAGGCATTTCCAATATCATTTGGTACATGGACGACATTTGCATACATACAAGGAACATGACAGACCACATAACATCACTACGGCAGACATTCGACAGAATTAGACAACATGGACTGACTATAAAACCATCCAAAGTTGATATAGCCTTTCAGGAAATTACATTTTTGGGCTATAAGATCTCAAATGGCTTCATATCAACTGACGATAACATCATGTCTAGAATTTTGAAATTGTCGCTTCCGACAACCAAAAAAGAGTTGCGAAGTGTGTTAGGTCTTTTGAATTACTATAGACAATTTATTCCTCATTTTGCTGAATTGACCAAATGTTTCACTGATTTACTAACAAACAAACATCCAAAAGTTATTGTAAATAGCGAATGTTTAAGGCCTGCATTTGCGAAAATATTATCTTATTTTTCCAGTGAACCTATTCTAAAATTACCTGATCTTAGCACTATTTTCAGACTAAGATACGATGCGAGCTCCGTAGCCATTGGAGGGGTACTGCTTCAAGAGCACGACCAAATATTGTACCCGGTGTACTACGTCTCCCGGAAATTTAACACCAGTGAACGAAATTACAGCACGCCGGAACTTGAAGCTCTTGTGTTCTCGGTACGTAAACTTTCGAGATTTCTTTTAGGTAAACATTTCATTATTGAAACAGACAATAGCCCTTTGACATTCATCACCAGTGGTACCCCAAGTAACCACAGAGTGGCCAGATGGTCCCTTCTTCTACAGGACTATAGCTTCGAAATCAGACATATACGAGGCTCACAAAACTCTCTGGCCGATCTTCTATCGAGATGTCCATACGACCCACCTAATAGCCAGGTAACACCCGAGCACAAGGCAGATGGTGTATAAACTGCAACGTAAATAGTGCTCAACACCACGGCCAATTATGACTTTATGTCAGTTACGCTGTGAGGAACAGTGTGATAGGGAAGATTGAATCTCCCATTGTAAATATATTGTGTACATATTAATATTATTATGATGTGAATGAATGGGTCGTATAATTGTGAGAAATGTGAAAGAATGCCATTACGATTGTAAATATGTAGTATTATAATAGACACCACAAGTGTCACAGGACAGTACTACAGGACCCAAAGACTTACTGAGCTTGAACAGCGCCAAGTAATCCTGAGTACATCTACAAAGATGATCCACGACGTTTTAACAAGTACGAATGATGACCTTGACAACCTAATCCGGGGATAAGACGGAAGAAGCGATCCAACAGCTGATGACAAGATCTGGGTGCTCCGTATATTCAAAGTACATCTAAAACGAGAGACCTTGAGTGTGCAACAACACAGCTCTACACTTTCGTTAGATGTCCATATTAATTTGAAAGTTAGACGATAATAAAATGTTTATAAATTTATGACAAGTGTATGAAAATTTGGGTATGAAACATTTCCATATACGAAATTGTATATGTCGATTTTTGTTAAATGTAATCTCAGCATCATAGCTTGATTTACTTTTTCACAAGAGTGACCTTTTGTGCACTTTTGTCAAGGAGGATCAAATTATGACACTAAGAAAGAAAATGTTACTTGTAATTTATTTTGTTGAAAGCATGATAAAATTACTGTCCTTAACGTTTGTTCCATAACCAAGGGACATAACTAAATATTGTTGGTGATGTGTGGATATGCATTGAAACTACCATGTTTGCCTAATAGGTATCACGTCAATGTGACGTCATGTGTATATGGGAAAACTTACCAAAACTGAAGACCTTCATTGGATATTCTATGAGATAAGGGTAGATGTCCAATGTCGGAGTTATCTTATAGGTAGATACTCACAGACTCACCTGATTATTTGTAATTTTTCTTTTTGGTGGAGAGGTAAGGGCAAGTTAGCCGTAACTACCGGACTGGCTGTGTCTCAGCGAGGTAAAAACCATGGAATTGATTGTACTTGACCAGTATGCTTGATGGGTAGGCATGGGATTGGTATGCATATTGTTTACTAATCACCTGTACATATTAAGACAAACTAAAAAAGTTACGTCAGATGAAGTGCAAAGTTCGATTCTGACAAGATAAAGAACAGCTATATAGAGTACATGAAAGGAAAACCTTTCATGAGAATGAGGGGGGGGGGGGAATGTCAGAGTCTCACCCAGAGTGATAACGCGTTGTCTGCACCAACGCCCGACAAGGCAACGCTAATCTATCATAAGCACTACAGCTAGAACGCGGCGTCTTCACCAACGCCACGCAATTAACGCTGAGCCGATTCTAAGCAGTCGGCGGTCAGCTGGAACGCAGCGTGAACATTGAGGGGTCACGCGGGCTGACGCGAGCACAACTGTGTTGTGTGCTGAAAGTCCAGTCAGACCAGGCTCGGTGGCCCTTAGAGATTGACGTGTGAAAGCGGCTTGAGAGTTTGATGCATGTCTTGAGAGCTAGCCTGTATGAACGTTGGAGATGGAACGCCTGTCTTTGTGACTTGTAAGTGGAGTGCATTGATGTATTGGTATATTGATGTATTGATTGCTTGCATTTATAATGTATTGGATACTATGAATTGTGATTGCACGAAACTTGTATTATTTCTGATGTGTGCAGTGCGCGAATAAATAGCGCGAATTATATTATCGGCTGTTAGCCTCGTGTTATTTGATAAGCATAGTTAGTATCACACTTGTCAAGATACGAGCCATATTACTTGCCCTAAGCAAGACTTTGACAGCAGTAAAGGCGACCGGCCTGATACTAACCATATCACCCATCGAGGGTCTATTGGTGTCAAACAATATGGGGCTAGCACCATATACCCGAGACAACTCAAGGCACGTAACATAGCCCGTGCTGTCTTTACTATATAGTTGTACACACATGGATCAGCTCAGAATGGTACGGTCTGCTTAACCCTTACACAGGTCAGTTGGGCTAAAATGTTGACCTTTCGTCCTTGACTTGGGGACGTAAATTACAAGTACCTATAAAGTCCGAAGTGGGTTCTACAGATGGTGAGGTACACTGGTAATTGTGTGTTTTTGTTTAGTTGCATATCCTTTACAGGACGTTGTAGTCAACACCATCATTTTGTGCTGTTGTGATCTCTTGGCAAGTTTACGTTCAGTAGTTTGCCACTGCTTTCTGAACGACCGGCACCCATAAAAAATCAACGCAGGGTGGTCTGCTACTAAATCGCCCGCAGCTGTGTTTCGAACACGGGTATGCGAGATTACGAACTGCGCCCGAAATCTCTTCGCCACGGAGCCGGCACACTGGTCATAGGCGAAGCTAATCCTCACGCAAGAACCAGCCCATTGCACTTGAAGTAATATATGGACTACGCCTGATTTCAAAACCAGCGAACGCATGGTAGGGAAAATACAGGGTTTGGTGTATGTGTAGGAGCGGAGGTAGCTTTGCGGCTTTATGCTCGCCTGCCGACCGGCGGGTCAAGCGTTCGATCCCCATCACGGTGGATTAGAATATTGTGTAATGGATCCAGGTCGACCCCAGTCTAAAACTGGTAGCAGGAAATGTCTTGGGGGTAAAGGTCACAGACGTGATATTGCCCATACGAGGCAGCGAGTGTCTACTGGTGTACAGAATATGGGCCAAGCGTCGTATACCAGGTGCGCCGTCAGGTGTGTAAAGCGACCTTTATTTGTTCAAAAATAAAACATGCAATGTTGGTATTGTTCACGTCGCCGAAAGGACTAGAGCCTGGCCCTTAAACTTCCGGTGTGCTGATGGCCAGGTACAGGGTGTATTTTTAATGATTGTGCAGTTTTTGAAAATATTGTCGTTCCAGGTTTTGTATGTACATATTATGTTGCATTATGTTGCATGAACTCCATAGTGGGTAAATACAAAACTTGGAACGGCAATATTTTCAAAAACTGCACAGTCATTAAAAATACATCCTATAGTGCTCCATTACGTTGTATAAGGTGTATTTTTAATGACTGTGTAGTGTTTGGAAATATTGCCGGTCCATGTTTTGTATTTACCCTCTGTAAAGTTCATGTAACATAATAAGTAAATACAAAACCTGGACCGGCAATATTTTCAAACACTACATAGTCATTAAAAATACACCGTTGAACGGTGAGTTCTGATTTTGAGGTAAACTACTGCACGTATAATTGCTAAATCAAAAAATGTGAAGTTGATCACAACGTCCTGCAAAGAACATGCAACCCTCTCTCTCTCTCTCTCTCTCTCTCTCTCTCTCTCTCTCTCTCTCTCTCTCTCTCTCTCTCTCTCTCTCTCTCTCTCTGTGTCTCTCCCCCCCCCCCCACCAAAAAAAAAAAAATGTTGGTACTATTTGAGTACTGTTTCACCCTGTATGAAAGCTACGTAGACACCCGGTATTGACTCTGGTCTGGGTGACACCTGTTAGCATTGACTCGTGGATATCAACTGCCGGCCGTGCGGTACTTTGGGTTGGTAGGGCATGGACGTTAAGTCACAGGTGTGTTGACAACCTGCCAAAGTACACACCTGCATACACACGCATACACACGCTAACACACACATCCCCACACATACACACGCATACACACGCATACACACACGTATCCACGCATACCCACGCATACATACGCGTGGGCACGGGCAGCCGTGATGGCGGAGTGGCTGGCGCACTGGCTGTTGGCCTGGTGGTTACGGGTTGCAACGGATGCGGATGTTTACAATTCACCGGCGTACCCAGGTTAACCCGACCTTTCTAGGGTATTAAGAAATTTCATGCGAAGTAAGGGCGTCCGCTACGATATTGATCAACTCCCCGATTGATTTCCAACTGGTCTGTACACATCTGGGGATATCACTTTATGCGCAATACGCCCCAGGGCCTGTTGTAAACGTCCTTAACTTACACATGTACACGCATACAGGCACATATCTACGCACCCGCATACACTCATGTACGCAACCACATACAGTCATATACGCACCATATATACTCTCTACGCACCATATATACTATCTACGCACCCACATACACAATATACGCAACCACATACACAATATACGCAACCACATACGCAATATACGCACCCACATACACAATATACGCAACCACATACACTGGTATACATATACCACTAAGATACCAGTTGTTGTGGAATCCTGGCAGCCGCTAAGACAGCACATAAACAACTATACCGGAGTTGAAAGGTTCAAATCATGGTTTGGTAACTATAGCTTTCAACCTTTATGTTATCTGTTGTATACTCTAAACTACTGAGCGTAATCTTGCCAAGAAATCTACAATCAGCTGAAAGATGCTGATGTTGACAGCGATGTCCTGTAAAGGATATTTTTTCCCCCGCGTTTCCATCCTGTTTCAGGATATTGCGGTCAACACCAGCATCTTTCAGCTGTATGTTGATTCCTAGGCTAGATTACGCTCATCAGCACACCACGACTTTCTGAGCGACCGTCTCCATACTCTCATAAGTCACTGGCGCGACTCGAACCGCTTCCAATTCTCGTGCACTCACGTCAACGACGAGAGTATTCGGGGTTACGGAGAAAGCTGCTAATGTCTAGGCCAGGGAGACCGGCCTGTAAAGGATATACGAAAATAAATGTATACTCTAATAATCTCTACGTCATTGTTCTACTCCTATGACTGCTAATCAATGGTTGTGAATCTTTGATACGTATATAGCTGTTCGTATCCCGTAATATAGTTTCCAATTATTGAATTTGAATTCCAGTAACGAGTTTGACTTACGGTCATGTTTCGCCATCTCACACGATCACCAGAATTATCAATCAGCTTTTCGGTCTTGTCTCGACCATGCCACGAGGCCAAGCCATCCAGACATTTACTTCTCTGCCTTCCCCCTTGTTCTGTTCCTTTCCATCTTGCCAACTGTCACCGGGTTCTCTAGTTTATTTCTTCTCTTAACATGCCCCCCCCCCCCCCCCCCCCAAAAAAAAAAAAAAAAATAAAATAAAAAAAATAAAATAAAAATCGTGACTGCCTACATCGAATTTCGCTGATCAGTTTACGGTTTTCATTTGTTTCTGGTTGGACTTGCTCGCTGGTTTTTCTATTTCGTTGCATTTTTCTCAGAAACCACACTTCTTCTGCCATTAGATGTTTTTCAGCTTGTCTGCGCATTGTCCAAGCTTCACATCCATACAGCAGTACAGGTTCTATATAGCACTTCAACACTCTTTTGTCTCGTTGCAGTTGACAACCCCCCCCCCCCCCACCACCACCACCATCTAAAACTACCCACATCCATTATTACCCAGTGCCTCAGCAGAATATAAGGGTTAAAATAGGATGACAAAATCACAATTGAGTGGAATGTGGAGCTCACGGTAAGAACTAGGCAATCGCCAGTGAGCCAAAGGATGAGGAACAGACGCGGATAAGGCACACATGGAGAAAACATAAGAACAGTGTAACTAGAATGTTCTGTGTCTGGTGCACACAAGGAAAAGGACATAAAAAATGTTGCATGTCCTATGCAAGACGTTATGATCAATCCCAGTTTGCATTTTAAGGTAACTTTACGTTCATTAGTTTGCCATTGCTTTCTAAAAGAGAAATATTTAACTGTGCACCGGAACAACTGTCAGAACAGTGGTCCTCAACCTTTTGTGGCCCATGCCCCCCTCCCCCCTTACCATATGTTCAGAACGTCATCCCCCCTCCTTTCAAATGTCCTCCCTATAAATTCCCCTCCCCCACCCTTACACAGTATACATAAAAATGGAAGCTAAATTTAATAACACATACTAGCATAAGTCTAAAATCTACATAAAACGTGATTTGCGGGTCTACTTACGTTATAAAATGAATGTCATTAGAGCGAGAAGTACAGAACCGCAAAACTTAGAGAGAAAAACAATATCAAGTAACTGGTTCTTGTATTAATGTGATTTTGAAATAATCTTAATCCCCCTCCCCCCTGGAAACCCTAAAATTCCCCCTGGGGGGGGGGAATGGGGGGGGGAATTCCCCAGCGGTTGAGAACCACTGTGTTAAAACAACAAAGTATAACTATACATCGGAACACCTGTTTTGATCAACGCAGTTTTCTATAAACCAGAACACCCGTTGAAACATCACAGTTTAACTATACACGGAAGAAATGTTAGAATAACCAAGGTTAACTACACACGGAACATTTGTTAGAACAACAAAGCTTAACTATACACTGGAAGAAATGTTTGAACAACACAGTTTAACTATACACCGGAACACCTGTTGAAACAACACTCTACAATTATAGACCTGAACATCTGTTAGAACAACATACATACCGTAACTTTCACTTACAGTAGTGTTTATATTAAATCCACTCGTTTAAAAGAAATCTTAACAAAAGTCTGGACTCACCATGTTACTTGCTGAGTAAGGTATGCGGCTACAGGTTCGTATCACAGTTGCCTAGTACCTCTTGAGAAATGACTAACCGACGGACGTCCTGCAATGTCTGGTTCGTTGTAACTTTGGGTGTCACTTCTTGGCCTCCCCTGGCTGGTTCTCGTCATGCTTCAGTGACTGGGGATGTTATTCACAACCGGTTTTATTGGTGAGAAATGTGAAAAGCCTGCATTTTCGCAATGTACTTACAAGTGCCATTTTGATAACACATTAGGAATATAAAGTATACATTGTAGTGCATTGCTTGGGCACGCGAAATATGCATTTTGAATACTTGTTAGTTGCATATCCTTTATAGGACGTCGCAGTCAACACCAGCATTTTTTGCTTTTGTGACCTCTTGGCACGTTTACGTTCAGTAGTTTGCCATTGCGTTCTGAACCCATAAAAAAAACCAACGCAAGGCGGTCTGCTGCCAAATCGCCCGCAGCTGTGTTTCGAACACGGGTGTGCGGGATTACGAACTGCGTCAGTAAAACCTTCGCCACGTAGACGGCTTGTTAGATACTTGTTAAATACTTGTTAGATACTTGTTAGATATTCACAACAGTCAGTTGTCTATTAAATACGAACGTGGCAAGAAGATATGTGTGTATTGCACTTGTGTATTTAAAACACGTGGCGTGGTCGAGACAGGAACACAGAGCTGATCCACGACTCTGGTAATCGAGTGAGCTGTCGAAACATGACCGCCCACGCTTATCCGCATAGCACATGGTGGTGATGATGATGTTGATATAAAACTGCGGGGAAACGTCCACTTCTGCAAGGAGACCTCTCTGCTAAAGTTTGCGGGTGGTACAGATAACGTGGGATATAAATGATGGAATATTGATGGGGAGAGAGAGAGAGAGGCAGAGAGGTTAAACAAAGAGGTACGGGGAGGGGGAAAGGGGAAATAGAATAGGAGAGACAGAGAGGAGGCAGATTTAGTGAGACAGTGAAGGGGAGACACAACGGAACAGACAGATGTAGTGAGACATAAGGGGACACAAAGGAACAGATAGATGTAGTAATACACAAGGACAGACACAAAGGAACAGAAGTGAGACATATGAGAAGAGATAAAGGAACAGACGTGAGACATATGGGGAGACACAAAGGAACAGACGTGAGACATATGGAGAGACATACAGGAACAGACAGATGAAGTGAGCCAGAGAGGGAGAAACAGCTGAGAGAGTAAGGGGAGACATAGAGGAAGAAGCACAGAGAGAGAGAGAGAGAGAGAGAGAGAGAGAGGGAGAGAGAGAGAGAGAGAGAGAGAGAGAGAGAGAGAGAGAGAAGGAAGGAGGAAGAGATAGGGAAGATGAGAGAGAGAAAAGGAAAGTGAAAACAAAGCGACGACAGAATGTGGGAATTCGAGTGGAAGAGACAGATCAAGTGAAATAAAGAAGGTGGAATGAAAATAGAGAAACATATAGAGTGAGACAGAGAAGCAGAGACTGAGAAGCAGAGACAGAGAAACAGAGACAGAAGGAAGAGACAGACACAGAGAGATTACTATGGCGAATCATATATATATATATATATATATATATATATATATATATATATATATATATATATATATATATATATATATAGAGAGAGAGAGAGAGAGAGAGAGAGAGAGAGAGACAAAGAGGGAGAGACAGGGTTTAGACAAGCCATCCCGCACGCAAAGTTCATTCCGCTACCACATACATCTCTATTATTAACCCAGGTACACCGAAAGTTAACTAAAATTAGATGCTTGTTCTTTACAGGACGTCGCAATCAATCCCAGGATTATTTGACTCTTTGTGATTTACTAGCCAAGTTTAGGTTTAATATTGTGCCATTGCTTTCTGAGCGACCGACTCTCATACCATTGCTGAAAATCAACACAAGACGGTCTGATTCCAAATCGTCAGCAGCTGGTTTTTAACGCGGTATTTGGGATTACGAATCGCGTTCAGTACCCCTTTGCCACAAATGATGGCCACAGGTGAACTTCATATTTGGAATATTTTTCTGCATCTGGTCAGGTGCATACTGCAGAGTGATATATCTTATGAAGTGAATACATGAAACATTATTTAGCTGAAACATGTAAAACACAGATTCAGTGCTTGCTTGCTTGCTGCTTGCTTGCTTGTGTTCGCTGGCTGTGATCTCCAGCGTGAAGTCCTATATGTCGGATGAAGACATCCTGTTGTCCAACATCAGTGTGATGTCATACAGGACTTGATGTTTGCGTGAGTATCCGTTGTCCCATGTCTGGCTTATTGGTGTGGAGACTGGTGGTTCCCCGCCGCGCAGGCAGATACTCTCCGACTTCGGAGGAATCAACGATCCTTCTGACTTTAGCCAGGACCCCGAAGGGACCTGTTGCCCAAGACGCTCGGCGAGGACGCGTCAATAGGTCTTGGCCAGTATAGAACCCAGCCCTGGTGCCTTGGAAATACCTCTGTGTCCCACATATTCAGTAAAACACATATTGCTCGAATGTGTAGTATATGTTATCCCCACGGCAATTTCAAATTTACCATGAACCCTTTCTGTTTATCCAGCCGGCGCCCGACCGTGCTCATGACACTACCAGCGCAGTTCGCTGTCAGTCTGGTTCCTGCTAGGGATTAAATCCGGACCACTGTCTTGAGAGGAGGGCACACTAACCACTGTGCCACGGCGGCTTTGCTTCACTTAACAGCCTTGATAACGTGTCTCGGTATTCGGGGCCCCCTCCCGCAACACCCCACCAATGAAACTAAGTCTCAGATACTAACAGTTGAAAGTTCGGGAACTTGTAGAGCGTGCAAGTCATGGCACAGTTACAATGAGGACACGGATTGGTTGTCGCAGTGTTGCCCTGTCGCAATGCGGCAGACTTGGGCAGACAAGTGAACCAATCAGCACTCTCGTGCTATAAAACCAACTCATTCTTTGAGTAGTGGTTCTCAAACTGGAGACTTCTCGATACTGCTTTTCGGATGTCAAAACTCGTAGACCCAAACAATCAGGGATCGGAAGTGGCGGACTGGGACTTTGTTGTTGGTGTTTTAGTGTTCCCTCGCTTTGAACTCAAGCATAGTCCATAGATGAGCTACAAATTCCAGTGCACTGCGCTGATGTTTGCGTGTGGATTAGCTTTCCCTATTATCAGTGTCAGGGGAACCCACTCCGACTTCTGAGGCACTTGTAAGTTACGTCCCGAAGTCAAGGACGAGAAGTCAACATTTTAGTCCACCTTACCGGTGTAGGGATTGAACCCGCTATCTCGGCATCAGTACAACGGAAGTGTAAGAAAAAGCGCTCTTTTCCACTCGATCATGCTAACCCTCACACGCTTCTGTATCCTGGGACCAGTTTATGACTGGTTGGATTGTTTAGCTCAAAGTTTACTACGGAATGGGAAAGCCAATTCCACGCCCAAGCCTCCTGGGTCTCCTCCTATGGCATGTATGGCAGGTTACAGTGTGATACTATCCTTTGCTTCCTGTAAGGGTCCCGGTAACACATGGGATGAATCCTCCTTAGTCGTCTTTTACGACATGCTTGATATCTATTCATTGCTTCCTCTGAGGGTCTCGATAACACACGGGGAAAGCCAGTGGTAGGCTGAGGTTATGGTGCTTGCCTGCCCCTCTGTGGCCAGCTTTCTAAATTACCATCTACGTGAATTAAACAATAATGATCGGGACTTCCGGGTTGCTTGCTTGCTTGTGTTCATTGGCTTGAGCTCCAACGCAAAGTCCTGTATGTCGGATGAAGGCATCCTGTTGTCCAACATCAGTGTGATGTCATACAGGACCTGAGGTTTGCGTGAGTATCCGTTGTCCCATGTCTGGCTTATTGGTGTGCAGACTGGTGGTTCCTCGCCATACAGGCAGACACTCTCCGACTTCGGAGAAATCGGCGATCCTATTGACTTTAGCCAGGACCCTGAAGGGACCTGTTGCCCAAGACGCTCGGCGAGGACGCGTCAATAGGTCTTGGCCAGTATATAACCCGGCCCTGGTGCCTTGGAAACACCTCTGCGTCCCACTTCCGGGTTGATACCGCTCGAAATTGGCACCAGAAAATATTCTAAGAAGTTAAAGCATCCGACGTGATAATGACACATCATTTATCACATGCCGATATTCATTCATTCATTCATTCATTCATTCATTCATTCATTCATTCATTCATTCAGTAGCATGTCTTTTGCAGAACTTCGCTCCCATAACAACCTTCCGGAAAACCTCTCGATCATAAGTCAGATGTCTCGCGTCAGATATATCCATCTGGAAATCATCCGCCATATCCTGCACCCCTCCTCTCTTTGGCCTTCCTCTTCCTCTCTTATCAGGCATATTATTGTTCCATTACTGTTCTCTCCAAACTTTCATGACGTTTCAAGTGACCAAAATATTTGAAATTTCTTTGTTTGATCGTCTTTAATAGCCAACCTTCTTAAATATTCAGCTCTTGAAGTATGGATGCATTCCAAGATATTCTTAAAACTCGTCTATAACATCTATATTCAAAGGCATTTATGCTCTGTTCACCCTTTTTAGTAAGTGTCCTGGTCTCACAGGCGTATGTTGCAATGGGAAAGATGCATGCGCTTGAACAGCTAATATTTGTAGTTCTATCTGTCCCAATCCACAATTTATTCAGTTGGTTTAGTCTTTGAAAAGCAATAGATATTCGTCTTTTAATTTCTTTCAATTTGTCACCACAATTGCCGATAGCCCTACAAAAATATGGAACTCTTCCAAATACACAATATGCCTCAGTGTGTGTACAGGTGCCCTTCATTTTCCTTTGCATAATTAGACGTTAACAAAATTAATGAAAAAATATACTTGAATTAATTTCTTGAGCAGACGTGTTTCAATGACGGAGTCGTTGATTTCCTTTGAATGCTTTTGCCACAGTTGCTGCCTACTCACCATATTGTGGGCACCGCTGACGTCGGGGCCTGCAGAAATCGAGCCGTCGTAGAAGTGATAGTGCAGAGCTGAACAAACTTGAATCTAACACACCGTTCTATGTACTTGTTATTCAAGCGTTAGTTTTCTTTTCAGCCTTTATGAGAGGCTGTATGCGTGGGCGGGGTGACGGTGTTTGCTTATGTTACTGACACTTCTCAAGTGTTAACTTGTTTCGTTTTGCATGTGGTATTCGTGAATTAGTAAGTCATTCATGACGAAAATACAGCGGAAGTGGATTTGTTGGTTGCAGAAACTGGACCATCCATCTATCATGTCCCATGCCAGTAAGCGTTGGCGCTCATGACTCGCCACCTCTCTCGATCATCAGAGTCGTGGATCAGCTCAGTGTTCTTGTCTCGACCATGCCATGTGGTCAAGCCATCTAGGTAGTTACTTTTCTGCCTTCCCCATTGTTGTCCTCCCCTCGATCTTGCCAGTTGTCACTAAGTTCTCCAATTTATTTCTTCTCATAACATGTCCAAAAAATGTTTACTGTCTACATTTAATTTCTCTAATCTATTTATGATTTTAATTTGTTTCTTGTAGTGGTTGGTCATTGGTTTTTCTGTCTGTCCATGGTATTCTTTGCATTCTCCTCAGAAACAGCCATCAGATTTTTTTCAGCTTGACTGTTCATTGTCCAAGTTTCATATCCATACAAAAGTACAAGCTCTATGTAGCACCTCAACACTCTTTTTCTCGTTTCAATTGACATCTTTTTATTGGTCACTATGTTTTTCATCTTGATAAAGGCTACTTTCGCCATGGCGATTCTTGTTCTAATCTCTTAAAGGCATCTCCCATCAGATGTTATTACTGTTCCGAGATAATTGTACCAATTCACTTGTTGAAGAATATTCCCCTTTTACTTATATATTACTTTGTGGTATTTCATTCTTCCTAGTAACGACCATAATCTGTGTCTTTCACAATTTAATTCTAACCCAAGTTGTTCATTGTGTGCAACAACCACAACTACTAATTATTGCAGATCCTGCTCATTGTCTGCAATCAATACTGTATCATCTGCATATCTAATGTTATTGATGTTTCGTCCTCCGATAATGATTCCATTTATATCGTCTACATTTCTGAAAATATCGTCTACATTTCTGAAAATATTTTCACTTTATAAGGAAAAAAGATCTGGAGACATTACACATCCCTGCCTAACACCTCTCTTAATAGGCTGATATTGTCCCACTTCATTATCAACTCTTATGGCAGCTTGTTGTTTCCAATATATGTTTTTATTAAGTCTAATGTATGTCCCATCAATTTGTAGATCTGCAAGCATCTCTACCATATTGACATGTCTTACTCTATCGAAAGCCTTTGTGTAGTCAATAAAGAAAAGATGTATATCTTTGTTTACTTCTACGGAACGTTCAATAACTGATCGCACTATATACACCGCATTTACTGTACCCTTTCCTTCTACAAATCCACATTGTTCTTCTCCTATTTCATGTTATATTTTCTTCCTAACTCTTTGCATAATAATTCGTAGCAAAATCTTCGTGATGTGACTCATTTTACTAATTGTTCGATGTTGATCGCATTCCAAGGCTCATGATTTCTTTGGGATTGCAATAAATTCAGAATTACATAATTCAGAAGGTATATCTCCAGTATCATATAATGTGTTCAGCAGTCTGGCGACTTGATCTATTCTATATTCTTCTAAAGCATTAAACATTTCTGTTGTGATGTTATCTGAACCGGGGGGTCTTGCAATCTTTCATATGTTTATGAACATTCCGAACCTCCATCTTCAAAACTGGCGGTCCTTCATGATTAATTAGAATATCATACTGTTCATCTCTGTTATCATCATACAGGTTTTTCACATAATCTGACCATACATGTAGAATCTGATCTTTTTCTACTTTGATTTTGCCATCTTGTGTTTTTAGACAGCCTGCTGATGCACTTGTTCTTTTATTATTAAGTTCCTGAATTCTTTTGTGTATTGATTTGGCACTTTGACTTTTGTGTTTTTCAATTTCTTTGCAATTTTTCTCAAGCCATGCTTCTTTTGCATTCTTAAATAATATTCTGACTTGCCTGTAAATTTCTTCATATCTGGCAGGATTATTTTTGTTGAGTCTTATTGTTTCCATTAGTTGTAAAATTTCTTCGGTCATCCATTTCTTACGACCCACCTTCTTTAATTTTGGAATATTTTTTTTTTCTGCTACGAAACTGAATGAATTCTTCAACATTTCCCATTGATCATCCATATCTTGAAATAGGATCTCTAGATCAGACAATATATCAAATATGTACTTCTATGTTGAATTTGTTTTGTATTTCTTTATCATTTCTCAATGTAGAAGCTTGTACACAGATAATGTTTAGTGTTTCCTGTTATATACTTGACTTTCTTCAACTTTACACTCAATGTACCTTAAGTAATCTGTGGTCACTGTAACAATCAGCACTGGGAACTGTTTTTGCAATTGTTAATGCATTTCGAAACCTTCTGCTAATCAGAATGTAATAAATCTGGTTTCTAATCCTGCTGTAAGGACTCCTCCGTGTCCATAATCTTCTATGGTGGTGTTTAAACCAGGTGTTTCCTACAATCATTTACTGCCCTTTTGCCAATTCTACAAGTCTGTATCCTCTTTCGTTTCTCTCTCCCCAAACCATGGTTTCCTATTGTGCATCCATAACCTTGATTTCCTACTTTTGCATTGAAGTCACTTTTTATTATATTTATTTCTGAATGTTTACATTTCTTTAAAGCAGACTCTATATCATTATAAAATTCCTCTATACTATCTGCACTGGATTCTCCTATTGGGGCACACATTTGAATGACGTTATGTTAAAAGATCTGCCGCTGAATTTAACTAGTAGAACTCTGTCTGACACAGCCCAATATCCTTGAACAGATTTTGATGTTTGCCGGTCAAAGATAACTGCTACCCCTCTATGTCGTTCTTCTCCTCCAGAATAAACAATCCTAAAATCTTCATCTGCCTTAATCCCTGCTCCTTTCCATCTCGTTTTACACATTCCTAATATATTAATCTTCTCTCTTTCCTTTTCCTATTTGATGTTATCTAATTTTCCGAGGTCGCTTAACGTCCTAACATTCCATGTTGCTAATTTTAATATCCCTGTCCTTCTCACATAGTAATTCACACAGAAATTTGAATTGTCTACCACGGTAAGTTTAAACTGAATATCGTGTCTTTTTGTTTGCGCAAGATCGTTCTGTAAATGAATACTGATTGCCTCTGCCAACTTTAACATGCGACCATTTTGTGTGTTAAACAACACACGACACGCATTGTCCTTATCAATATCGTTACCGATTTTCAAAATGCGCCGACCAATCGATGACGTAGATTTGTAGTGTGTAGGCTTTGCCAGGTTCCCAGAGTGGTTATTTATTATTCTGTTAATCCAATTGGGTATGTATTATACCACCCTGTTATTCAACTGGCTCTCTGTTCTGCCGATGTAGGTAGACTGGCACCCGCAATATAAGCTGAGAAAAACAATTGGATTTGGCGTATAGTGGGACAAGTTTGCTGTTACTGCTGGGGTGGGGATAAGTGTTGTTCTGCATCTAATAACTGCAGCATATAATTAATGTTCGGCCGACTGCTGTAATCAGCTGGTCTTATATGCGTAGCCTTACGTCATTTCCTCGAATACCATTTATAAGCTAACTTTCTTGGATGTTTAGATCTTGTACAATTTCATTATTCATCTTCTTCGTGGTTCACAATAATATCAGAGCTGTTCTGCAACATGTAAAATTCAAAAGCCATAGTGTTGTTTTTCTTTAATATTTGCGAAATGATAATTCCACCTTTACTCTGGTTACAACGCTGCCAAAAAACAAAAACAAAAACAAAAAATCTGGCTTCTAACCGTTCACAAATAAATATTATCAACGGCAATGTTAAATAACAATGCATATTCTTTGTAGGACTTTACTATCAACCCCAGGTTAATTTGTATATGCAATTGTTTGTCAAGAACTGAAATCACAGCACTCAGGAGATTCCCATACTTGCTCTGTCCTAATCTTCAACAGCCAGCGAAGAGTCCCAATAATAATAGCACCAGTAGCAATCTGATTATGTGTTCCGCCTGGCCTTTCCTGGGAGTACTGAGTGTCGGCCAGATCCTGTAATCACTTCCTGCAGCACCATTCTCTCTGGGCTATGATGTTCAACTGATTAAGTGCCATGGGATGAATACTAGTCTTAAGCGACTTCCTCTATCTACCGTAGGCTTATATACTTTGATAAATAATATGCTACCATATTAACAACTTGTAAGTCATAACTGTGACACACCCCCTACTTCATGTTTTCCACGACCAATGTTTTTAAAGTCCACACCTATTTTTTGTTTGGCACTGACTCTGCTAATCTGTTCTGCCACACCATACACATGATCCCAAAGGCCTCTGAAGTCAACATTTATATCAAACTGACCAGCGAGGGAATGAAGCAAATACGCCGATGAAACGCAGTGTTTGAAAATATTGCCGGTCCAAGTATTGTATTTACCAATTATGTTGCATGAACTTTACAGAGGAGGAATACACAACTTGGGCTGGCAATATTTTCAAACACTGCGCAGTCATTAAAAACACACCCTATATCGCACGAATCCAAGGGACACTATTTTCACTTTCTGTGTGTAGGAATAAACACATTTATTCATCTTGGTATGTATTTTATTAATGGCCGATAACTCGACGATAGCAAATGTATATAATGCACGGTAGCGTGTTCAAACGAAGCACCGAAGTCCAGGGTCTAGAATACTTACCTGTCAAATGGGTGTTCATGAGATTGAATTCGCAGTAATGCTGATACTGGAAGGCCCCGGTTAACGTCGGGGTTACGTTCTTGGAAAACGCGACTTTTAGTGAAACGACGTATAGCGAAACATTATTTTTCATAGAATTTAATGGAATACAGTGTATTATGTAATGTTTATATTGATGGTTGTTGATATTTATTGTCTAAATAGAGGTGGGCTGGACGGCGAATGGTAGAGTTATTGGGACGTAGAGGCATTACACTCTGCCTCTTCATCTGAAGATGAAACTGAAACCTCTTCCTGCCTCTTTTCCTGGCTCTTCTTTGCTTGAACAAAAAATTTGTCCAATGGCTGCTGTACAGTAACCACTCACCTCAATCATGACATTTAACTGTGCAGGGAAACTCTCTGCAGCTGCAGTATCAGCACTCGCCGCTTCACCTGTTGTCTGAATGTTGTACAGGTGTGAACGCTTCTTACAGCGCTCAAACCAACTACGACTGGCTCCAAAACTATCATCAGCACCACTAGTACTGCTCTCATCCGTTTTCTTAGCTAGATCTTCACGGAGAAACTTTGCTTTCTCTTAGATAACCACCCCAGGCATATTCCGTTGGTTCTGGTCTTCAATCCAGACGGCCAATTGTGCTTCCATGTTCTCCATAAGAGTACTTCTGGTACGAATGATCTTGGAAGTACTAAAAGAGGTTAAGTACTTAGCATCCTCTTTGATTTTGTCAGCACCTGCATGAATTGTCCTTACCGTGGTTGGAGGAAAAGCATGGACTTTACCGATATCACCAGCCCGATCGCCAGCCTCTAAAACGTTATGGCGAAACGTAGCGATGTAAAGAAAAGTTAGACCCCCATGTGACAACGACGTTATAGCGAAACGACGTAAACCGAAGCGACGTATAGTGTGGCCTTCCAGTATTTAAACTTGAGCAGGCTTTCAGATCAACACAACCTGGCATGGGTACCAGGAAATGTTTGGGCGACTGGCCCGATGTCAAGCAAATCACCCCTGGGGTGTCGGGTGGGTGGTCAGTGTATTCGAATCCTAATCAAGGTGCGGGTTTGTTAACTAGTGACCTGGACTCCCAGGCTGACCAGGTCTAAACTGGGTAGCCGGACATGTCCTGGGAAATAAAAGGAGTGATACTGACCACACTAATCACCGCGCGCCGATTGGTCTGTACAAATGTGGGTATTGGCCCATGTGACCTATGCGCCTTCTGTCAAAACTGCCATTTACTGCCCATTGGCTGAACGCCTGTCAGTCAAGTCCCAAAGGTTTAGGGTCTGGCCACCCCTCGCCTCCTGCTCGTGGGGGGAGAGGTCTCGGGGGTTTGACGCTGAGTCGCCAGAGTCTGCAGTCTACCTTGTTCCAGACTTACTGGTTATCCTTTCCTCTGGATCAAACAAGGCAAGGCCGAGAGAGAGAGAGAGAGAGAGAGAGAGAGAGAGAGAGAGAGAGAGAGAGAGAGAAGAGAGAGAGACAGAGAGAGAGAGAGAGAGAGAGAACATGTCGTTTGGGCACCACATGTTCTCTGAAGCTCTACCCAGGCATTGGGAGATGAAATTGTGGCCAAATTCCAATCCACATACTTTGCTCTGTCAAAACTGCAAGGTGCCACTTAGTACCTTGCGGTGTATGACAGGGGCGTCTTTGAGCCTGATGAATTAAGGCTGCCTGCTAGTGCAGAATTTTCTTTAAAGGCCCTATACGCCTTATATGTGTAAAATTGACTTATACATTTATTTGTTTTTAACTGTATGTCAAATACGCCCCATGCTCTTTAATTGTATGCCAGATACGCCCAATTACATAGAAACGGATCTTTAACTTCTCTTCTTTGCGTTGCGTTACATCGTATATTCTGGTTCTCGTTCTTTTTTGTCGTTGTTCATATTCTGAAATAAGAGTTTGCAAGTAGAACAATTATTTAAGCACGGGCAATATGTTTCTTACATAAATGCCGGTAGTAAGTTGTTCTATTTGTACTACTACTACTACTACTACTACTACTACTACTACTACTACTACTACTACTACTACTACTACTACTACTACTACTACTACTACTACTACTACTACTACTACTACTACTACTACTACTACTACTACTACTACTACTACTACTACTACTACTACTACTACTACTACTACTACTACTACTACTACTACTACTACTACTACTACTACTACTACTACTACTACTACTACTACTACTACTACTACTACTACTACTACTACTACTACTACTACTACTACTACTACTACTACTACTACTACTACTACTACTACTACTACTACTACTACTACTACTACTACTACTACTACTACTACTACTACTACTACTACTACTACTACTACTACTACTACTACTACTACTACTACTACTACTACTACTACTACTACTACTACTACTACTACTACTACTACTACTACTACTACTACTACTACTACTACTACTACTACTACTACTACTACTACTACTACTACTACTACTACTACTACTACTACTACTACTACTACTACTACTACTACTACTACTACTACTACTACTACTACTACTACTACTACTACTACTACTACTACTACTACTACTACTACTACTACTACTACTACTACTACTACTACTACTACTACTACTACTACTACTACTACTACTACTACTACTACTACTACTACTACTACTACTACTACTACTACTACTACTACTACTACTACTACTACTACTACTACTACTACTACTACTACTACTACTACTACTGCTACTGCTACTGCTACTGCTACTGCTACTGCTACTGCTACTGCTACTGCTACTGCTACTGCTACTGCTACCGCTACTACTACTACTGCTACTGCTACTGCTGCTACTACTGCTACTGCTACTGCTACTGCTACTGCTACTGCTACTGCTACTACTACTGCTACTGCTACTGCTACTGCTGCTGCTGCTGCTGCTGCTGCTGCTACTGCTGCTGCTGCTACTGCTACTGCTACTGCTACTGCTACTGCTACTACTACTACTGCTACTGCTACTGCTACTACTACTGCTGCTGCTGCTACTGCTGCTGCTGCTGCTGCTACTGCTGCTGCTGCTACTGCTGCTGCTGCTGCTACTGCTACTACTGCTGATGCTGCTGCTGCTACTGCTACTGCTACTACTGCTGCTGCTGCTGCTGCTGCTGCTACTGCTACTACTGCTGCTGCTGCTGCTACTGCTACTGCTACTACTGCTGCTGCTGCTGCTGCTGCTGCTGCTGCTGCTACTGCTACTGCTACTGCTACTACTGCTGCTACTGCTACTACTGCTACTACTTCTACTACTACTACTACTACTACTACTACTACTACTACTACTACTACTACTACTACTACTACTACTACTACTACTACTACTACTACTACTACTACTACTACTACTACTACTACTACTACTACTACTACTACTACTACTACTATCACGAAGATCCGTGAGAGATCTATTGATGTCAGCTGTGGTGTGCTGGCAATGAATGGCTTTCACTGCAGTCTGTAACAAAAAACATAATGCATGGTCTTTGTTTCATTTTGTCAGTCGAGGCTGTCATTCGTTGCACCTTAGCTACCACCTTAACCATAGAGTCACAAGCTGGAGCTCGTCTGCCTTGTATCTCCCACTGAAGCTCAGACCATCAACCAACGCACGCCAAACCTTCTTATCGGTAGCGATCTCCGCCCATCATCTCCCCAGACTACACACCTCTGTCTTTAATATTCTCTTATCCTTGTTTCGAAGGTCTGGCTCTATTTGTTTTGCACTGCATGTTTCAGAGGAGAAACCATCTACTTATACTGTACTATTAGCTGGTTTTCTTAATGTGTGTCCTTCCCAGCGAGGGTGTCTTTGCCTCACAAATCTTGATTCAATTAAATATGTCCGGTTCTCCCCATAAGCACACGGAAGAGATGTATTTCTCAACAATATGACTTTAATTTGTGTGCAGATTTTGAGCCACTTGTTCTTAATGGATTCTGTGCCAAACAAAAAGTAGGCTCGGACAAAATTAAAATGAAAGACGGAAAATGGGAAGTAGGGGTGGGCCACATTAATGGCTTAAAAGTTGTTAATATGGTAGCAGATATGTTGTATTATAACGCAATGACAACATTTCGGTGATATATAAGCCCATGGTAGATACGGGAAGTCGCTTAAATCGATTAAACATCCCTTGACACTTAACCAGTTAATACTGTTCAGCTCCTGCGTCGCCATGGCCAGACTGCGACTGATTTCTTTAGACCCTGAAGCCAAAGCAAAGAAACATATTCATCATCTCATCTCTTCATGTTTCTCTTATACCTTGCGGTGTTGAGGTGAAGTATAAACAAAGGGAGAGTGCTCACTTATGGGCTTCATATATCGATATTCCCATGGACTGTCTGTCACATAATAGACCAACGTGATTTAACCAGTGATGAGAATAAAAGGCGTTCTGAATTAGCGGCATGTTCGAGGCTAAAGGTTGTTTCAACAAATCCAGAAAATGTAACTGCACGTGTTTACATCTGGTCAACAGCTTAGGAACATTCGGTGGTGAGTGAGATAAATCCATGCATGGCTTTGACAGTTTATCAACATTCGAATACAGATAGAACCCGTCAGATCCTGGTTTCAATCAGATGTCAACCATCGTAGGTCGGGCAAAGTTAACAGCTGCAGATGTGTAGGGGAAGTGAGTGAGATGAGTCCATACATCGCTTTGACAGTTTATAAACAGGTTGGATGGAAAGCGGAAGTACTCAGCTCGGGAGAAAACAGTCAGTCTGTCATTTATAGTTTCCAGACATCACGCAGATTGGCAGATTGCTATTGACAACTGTTGTTGGGAGCATACAGTAACTCGCTAGTTTGTTGGGGATGTCAAAACAAGTGATGACAACTCTGACAGTGACTAAGCCAGGGAGGATAGATTCTTGACAATGGATGATATGTCCAAATAACACCTGTGTGGACATAATGAATACCGTCACGTGACCAATTTTAGGTTTTGCCATAAACCATGATTGGGAGAAACAGTGTTGACCAAAACCGTGGATTATGATGGACGTGTTTGTGGGAGAGCTCTACAGTGTTAGATTAATTTAATATTAACTAGCATGTGTCGTTATGGCAAAGTGTAGCAGCCATCCCGGAATGAGGCGGTTTTGCATAAGGTTCCCTCTGGTTGGAAGGAAGAACACGGAACCAAGGAAAAATCCGATCCCGGATAAAGTTTGGCGCAGGAAGATTGGCCCGCAACTTTATCAATGAGCCTATGCTAGAGGAAGATGATCAAAATTGCTCAGGGGAGCTGAATGATAGAAGTATCCTACAGGATAAGTACCGAATGAGTTGTAGGTCATACCAGTCTTTAACACACCAATAGTGATTGAGATTCACATTGGAGGAAAGATAACATTTAAGTGTAGTTGTTCCACATATCAAGAACATTATAACGTTAAGACAATAACGAAAAAATAAGGAAATCTATAGAACATTTCGCAAGAAGGACAAACGCCATGTTCATGGGACAGTGTTCTATTGTTTTTTTTTTACTGTGCAGGAATTATGAGATCTCAGTTTTCTACAAACTATTAGGAACAGTTTTTGTTAGGAACAAACATTAATAGTGTTCCCGGACTGTAGTTTCGATTGGGACTCAGATTTCATGGTTATCAAGGTTCATGGAAGATAACAAGTCTGGCGGAAAAGAAGCGGCAATTGGTGAGGTCTATTGTACTGACTCGTGTGATGTCGTGTAATCCTTGCCATGATGAATGGACTCTGATCCTGAACTTTGAAGGCTGACCTATACATTTGCATCAGAATACACGACACACATTTTCTTCACAGACACGTCTCATATACGTTACACTTTTCTTTTAATAAATTAATCTTTATTAATTTTTAGAAGCAAGAGTTGTTGAGTATGTTGCGTTGGGGAAGTATGAGAGGGGACATAGTACAACAGTGAGAGAGTGATAGGAAAAGGTGTCAACGGGCTGATGGAGTGTGTTGGACGGAAGCTGGTGGATTCTCCAGGATATTGATAAAGGAAAAATATTATAATGTGGGTGTTGACTCTCTTCACTCCAGGGACGACACTTTAAAGGAAGACACGACACTGTCATTCCCTGCGTCCATCGTTTACGTGGTTGGCCTCCTCCTCTACTTGTTGTGATATACAGTTAGTTGGTAACCTACATGCATGGCCAAAGAATTTGACTTGCTGCCTTATAATAACATTTAGCGCAGCTTTAACCCCCACTTTAGTCCTGATGTTTTCATTTCTGATCTTACCTCTTCTTGATACGTTGAGTATTCTTCTCAGGAATCTCATTTCTGTTGTGATTTTTCTTTTCTCTTTTTCTGTCATTGTCCAGGTTTGGTATTGGTAACAGAGTTGGTAGGAAGGCTGTGTTGTAAAGTGATTTCTTAGTAGTTATCGATACATGTTTGTTCTTTAGTATTGGTGCCATTTGTCCAGAGGTTTGGCTTATCGCATCGATTTTCGATCTCGTCTTCTGATTTGCCATTTGATGATATTATACTTTCTAGGTACTTGAAACTCTTTACTTGTTTCAAGAGATGTTAGTTTAGGCGAATTTTTGTTGTGTTTTCTTCTTTAGTTATAGTCATTACCTCTGTTTTACCTGTGATAATTATCATGTAGCACCCTACAGAATAGAACTGGAATAAGCCTGCAAACAAAGCTAAAAGTCTACAGAGCAGTTGTATTATTCACACTGCTATATGCTTGTGAAACTTGGACTGTTTATCAGCGACACGCTAGGAAATTAAACCACTTCCACACAGTCTGCCTAAGGAAGCTACTGAAGATTAAATGGCAAGACAAGATTCCAGACACTGAAGTCCTAGAAAGAGCATCCATGTCCAGTATCCACACTCTACTGATGAAGAATTAGATTCGCTGGGCTGGTCACTTGACTCGCATGCCAGATCACAGGCTCCCTAAACGAATTTTTTACAGCGAACTGCGTTGTGGTAAACGCTCCCAAGGTGGCCAGAGGAAACGTTTTAAAGACACTCTGAAAATTTCACTGAATGCTGCTGGAATTCATTATGACACCTGGGAGGCTGCAGCCAGAGACCGAAATTCGTGGCGTGCATCATTACGCAAAGGTGCAGTCATATGTGAGGCAACCAGGACTGCAAGAGCTGTGAAGAAAAGGCAGGACAGAAAAACCACTGCAGGAAATTCTCCTCCAGAGACGTCAAGCATTCTTTGCCCACATTGTCAAAGAACATTTGGAGCCAAAATAGGCCTTATCAGCCATCTTAGAACTCACGGCTCCATACTTTCAAACGCACTGGATGAAATGAATGGTCATCATCATTCTTGATGGACAAACAACAACAACAGCACCCTACACATTTCGTTTAGACAATTCATGTGGTCTTGAAATTAATCTTCTGATTTTGGTATTAGTGCTTGGTCGTCCGCAAACAGGAGTTCTCTAATGGTGTAATTTGCAGATGATTCTTCTGTGTTCTCGTCATGTGGTGTTCTTGCGGTCACTGTTCGGCTGGTGTAATTACATATGTTGTCTATATATGTTATGAACAAAAGAGGGGACAGAACACAACATTGTCGTACTCCGGATCTTATGGTGAAGGGTTCTGAGTGTCCTCCAGTTGCTCGCACTATGCATTCACTGTTGTTGTATAAGCTTCTACATAAGTATGTTAGATGTGTACTCACTCCATATTGTTTAAGGATTTCCCACAGCTTATTTCTATCAGTGCCTTCCGTGTGTTGTTCAACACACAAAGTAGTCGATTGTTAAAGTTTGCTGAAGCTATAATAATCAACCTTCGTAAGCCGTCCTTGTGCAAGCAGAAAGACATGTTAGTCAGTTTAAAATTACCGTGGTAGACAATCGACATTACTGTGCGAACATGTGTATATTTCAGTTTGAAGGATTTATCTAATTAATTCACGTAAGTTGTGTGATTTCTGCAGTATGTATCTGACGAGATGCAGCGAAATATGCCAGGCAATAAATCGTACAATCTATTGTTTGTGTCTTCGTTATTCAAATTCATCAAGGGAAAACATTGTTTTGTATTTCTATCTACTCTATCAAATTCAATTTCTTGGCCCACAAAGGCTGAGTAGAGTGTTTAATTGAATTCGATTGATTTTTTCTATACGCTGTCTAAGAGCTAAAATTACATCTGTGAATCCTTTGGTTTTCCTAAATCCGAGTTGTGTTTCGCTTCGCTGGGGTTCTATAGTAGTTCGTAATCTTTTCTCAAGAATTTTGCAAAATATTTTCCCAGTATGTCTCAAAAGGCAAATGCCTCTGTTTTGCGTGCAGTCTATTTTGCTGCCTTAGTTTTTCCGAATTGGGATCATTATGGCGTTTCCCCAATCTCGTGGTGTCTGTTGTTCTACTCAAACAAGGTTGAATAGTCTATGTAGCCATGCTGTTCCTACTTCTCTTGTGGCTTTAATTAGTTCACTTGGTATTTCATCTTGTCCCGGTGATTTGTTCATTGGGGCTAATCTGACGGCTTCTACAGTATAATTTCTTCTTTCAGTATGTTTGGTTCTAATTCTTCGGTGGCATCTGTGTAGGTTTCTTGAATTCCTGTAACATCTGATGGGATGTTGAGAAGTTGTTCGAAGTACTGTTTCCATCTTATTAGGATTTGTTCTTGTTCACTTATTGGTTCTCCATTTTCGCTGTTAATTATTTCAATTGGGTCAAAGGGTTCTACTCTCGTTCTCATTGCACTTATCTTTTTGTAGAAGATTCTAGTTGCCTCCTTGCAGTTTTTATTTAGGGTTTCTCCATGCTCCTCCCAATCATTTTGCTTTTCTCTCTTTACTGTTCTGTTCACATGTCTTCTCGCTATTCTATATTCTATGTAATCAAGTTCCTGTTTGCTCTTCGACCACTTTTTATATTTTTCCTTCTTGTCTTTTACAGCGTTCTTTACCTCTGCGTTCCACCAACATGTTATTTTCTTTTCCCGTGTTTTGCGTTTTTCCGTGGTTCCACATGTTATTTTTGCACTATTTAAAATGCTTGATTTGAACATCTCCCATTCTTTTTCCACTTGTTTTCTTTCTATAGGTAATTTTAGAAAGTGTTCAGTTAATTCTTTCTCGTAATTTTCCCTCACTGTCTCGTCTTTGAGGTTTTTTAAGTTTACTGATTCGCATTTCATGTATTTTCTTGGTATTTGCTTTCTTCTTCTGATGGTTCTTATTGTGGTAAAGTGAGTTGGGCGCTGCCCTTGCATCTATAGTCTGTTTACTTTTGTCTACCCCAATATAAAATACCATATCTCAGTAACCAACTGAGGGAAAATGATGAGATTTAGCATATAACCTTATCATTATTTCCGCCGAACAAAAAAATGTTTGTTCCGGAGATTGTACTGCAGATTTCAAAGTTTGTTTATATGCGGTATATAATTTACGGGTCAGAGATGAAGTGCGTATTATTAAAGGTACACCTTCACAAGGAAACATTAGCGTTGAATAGTTAATTTTCTCGTGGGACACGAGATTGGCCTTATGACAACAGCCTCGCGTAGTGGAATGGGGAGTGTTCAGAGGTGTTACAGGATAACACACACAATGAAACCGGATGATTTTTTTTTTTAACCTTACCATTTATCGCTGAAATCTGAATGTGCGAATGTTGTTGAATGGGATTGAATGTGAAATTTTGTACACTTCAAAGAATCGCCATGAACTGTACACATATTTTTTATCAAGAAGCTGATCGCAGGAAACTGCTTCATATACTACTACAAATACCGAGAAAAGAACAGTGCACGCATTGGGTTTGAGTAAACGGTCATTTCGTTGATTGGTGCTGGAATCTGGAATGAAACCACCACGCAATAAGCAAACGGTAGTAGAAAGACAATTGTAGACAGCTTTGACAAGGATGTCATAAGGGGAGCTATTATTAAAATGCTGGATACCAAAGAAACAGTGACTGTAAGAAAACATAGGGTTTGGTTGAGAAAGAACAATGACATAGAGCTATCCAAGACAACTTTGTAGAAAATTATAAGGACATTAGGCTTCACCTTTAGAGAGTACAATTTAGGTAGACATATCAATTTTCAAGCAACCGCATTTAGGAGCTATGAGAAGAAAATACCTACGTGAAATAAGGATGACATAGAGTATTTGGAGGAAGCCTCGATCAATCCGCACCACACAAGTGAAGCGGAATGGCAATCAGTGGATGGGAAGATAAAGCGATATGTGCCCAGTAGTATAGGACAGCATTTGGTCATAGCCCATGCTGGTAGTACGCATAATGGCTTACTGCAGAATGCTGGACTCGTGTTCGTATCAAAGCATACAGACAATAGGGATGATCATAATACGATGAATGGTAATGTATTTAGAGATTGGCTCGAGAATACAGTGCTTCCATCCCTAGATAGACCGTCGTGTCCAATTATGGACAATGCATGATATCACAATGTTGTTGCCCAAGAAGACAAAATACCTACAGCATCGAGCTCAAAGGCAGCAATAAAGATATGGCTCTGAATGGAAAACATACCATTTCCAGAAAAGTATTTCAAGCTAGAATTGTTGTCCCTTGTAAAACAGACGCCAAAAAAGCAAGAAATATCAAATCCACAAGTTGATAGAAGAGCATCGTCATGGGTGCTTGAGACTTCCGCCGTACCATTCTCATTTTAACCCTATAGAACTTGTGTGGGCTAAAATTAAAGGACAGGTGGCAGCTGACAATACTATATTCAAATTGTCTGAAGTCAGGATACTAACTCAGTCAGCGCTATTAAATATTGATAAAAGTTAGTGGGAAAAAAAATGTGAGGACCATGTGTTGAAAGAGGAGATGACTATTGGAGAAAGGATGGATTGAATTTTATGCAACCGAGAGCATTCATCAACCTACTGGAATCATGCGACACAGATTAAGGTCAGTGCAGATCGCAGACATTAATCCACATGCACACCTACTGGGATATTTTTGCTTCAACTATTCAGAAGAAGAATTGCAGGCCCTTAACATGACAGCATCGGCACAAACAATACAATTGTCAATGGAAACAGTTTGTATTCCATAATGATGAATTTTCAATTCCGTAAGCCCTCAACAGTGACAAACAATAGGCATTGAAAAAAAAAAAGCTCTACACGGATTGAATACAAGCCGAAGAGTAATATTGCGGTGGGAACTGACATACTGTGGCATAGCAAGAAACATGAGAAGAAACACGTTGCCAAAAGTGGGGACAACAAACGAACATACGAATAATTCTATAAACTTCAATGAAAAGAGGACCAACATCTTGACCGTTAAGAAGGAAGCCCACTACAGAGAAATTCACAGCTATATTCGTCGTGCAAAACAGGTAATCATGTTCCGTCTCAGCAGAGTAGACATTGCACACACTCCCATACGAATCTGGAATCGTCTTGTGTTGTCATTCGAATAGGCGGGGCATTACTGTAAAACAAGTTTGTAAGCGAGAAATCACGTTTTTCACCAAAACATCAAAGAAATGTCGCCGTTTTCCATGATTTAAGTTGCTTTTGGACCTATCAAAGACATATTCCTTGGAAAAATGTCATAACGATGTAACAGACAGTTTTCAAAATAATTGATCGTGAATGAAGGCATTCATTTCAGGACAGACTATAAATATGTTTCTCTTTCTGTTATTTCTTGTTAATATAAAATCAATTTGGCGTATAGTATCAAGATCTTCCATTTATACCAGGTGTATATTTGTGAGTCTTTGTGTTTATATAATGTGTTTGTTATGTAGAGGTCGTGTTGGCTGCAAACCTCTATTAGTCTACATCCGTTATCATTTCTTTCATTATGTTGGTCTCCAAATGCTCCAAGATGTTTTTTCTATGCCGGCTCTGTTATGTCCTAGTCTTGCATTGAAGTCTCCCATAACTAAGATGTTGTCATGCTTATCTATTTTATTTAGCACGTCATGGATGTCTTCGTAGAATTCCTCGCATTCTTGCTCATTTTTGTTTGTATTATATGGTGCATATATTTGTACCCATGTTGTAATTGTTTGTTCTTTTATTCTCACTGTTATGATTCTTTCTGATTATATTTTATTTCTAGTATTCCTCTTGCTAGCCGTGGTTCGATGACTATTCCCACACCATGTCTTGCCCTTTCTTGCTGTACCACTCCAGGGTAGACAAACGTGTAACTGTGGTGGATCTCCCTGCATCCTTCCCCCTTTATTCTGGTGTCCTCTATTCCCATCAGTCCAATTTTCCTCTCTTCCATTGATTCTATATGTTTTTCTTCTTTACTATTAAAGCCGCAGACGTTCATTGTGCCCCTTTTTTTTTTTTTTAGAATCTCTGGTCTATCTCATAGTCCATTAACATTGCCGAGTCTATATCCCGGCTTATAGAAACATATTACAAGTAATACATGAATAATTATTCATTCAACAAGATGGACAGAGTGAACTTTAAAATGATGCCTCGAAAGAAGAAATCTCAAGAGACAGTGGTGAAAGCTAATGTCTTTTGACAGCATAAGAATGAGAAGCAATTTTTCTACTGGAGAAACAAAGAAAATACTCCAGGATTAGACAATGCAACTATAGAAGAACTATACGTCCTTGAGGAATTTGGTAATACGTTTACAAATCTGTGGCAAGACACACACAACAGTGGGAACATCCATAAACACGTATTACAAACAAGTTATTACAGCCATTCCAAAGAAATCCGGATCGATAGGCCGAGAAGAACATACAACAATTAGTCTCAGGAGTCGTATAATGAGAATATTATTAAGAATGTTTGTGTGTGTGTGTGTGTGTGTGTGTGTGTGTGTGTGTGCGCGCGCGCTCTCGCTCGCTTTGAATTCAGGCGTAGTCCATACACGTCCTTTTATTTCTAGCGCACTGCACTGATTTGTAAATGGATTAGCTTCCCCTATTACCAATGTCCCTCGCCAACAGTCGAACCCACTCCAACTTCAGAGGTGCTTGTAATTTACATCCCCAAGTCAAGGACGAAACGTCAACATTTAAGTCCAAATGACCGGCGTAGGGGTTATCAGCACACCGGGTGTGTAAGAACGAGAGCTATTATCCATTTGATCATTTTGACACCCGTTATTATTATTATCTTTGAGAGGAATGCATAGACAACTACGGCATCAAATAGGAAAGCAACGTTGTGGTTTCGTTCAGAAAAAATGCATAAACAATACTACGTGCACTCTAAGAAACATACTTGAGAGTGTCATTCCAAAACAGATATTTTAGGTTATTCCCAGTCATTTGTCAGAGTGCATGAACAGGGCGGTGAGTATCCTTGGCGAAGAGGTTAAGTCTTCGCGTTGCCGAGGTCGTAGGTTTGTTTCTAGACTGCATCATTGGGTTCACGTGTGTTTTCTGAGACCGCTGCGTGTCGTCGTTAGAGCTACGGTGTAGGACTCTGCGCAACACTCCGCAGTCCTCTGTGTAGAAAGGAGACTGAGACATATGAGATAAAACTCTGGGCTTTCTTCACTATCATCACACGTATCTTCATCGTCTTCACCATAATCACGATTATAATCATCATCTTCACCATCATCAAAATGGTTTTCATTACCATGATCATATTGATCATCATTATCATGATAATTTGTTGTGTGTGGCGTGCCAGACCCGGTCGTGTACAGTCTATCACAGAATTCATGCATTTTTGAAACTTCCTACTCCACTCATCCACTCGTTGGACTGATAGGCATGCATCACAATACTGGATCGTCATTTGCCGAAGAATTTCTGCTGATAAAAAAAAAAAAAACCGATAACAAAACGCGCTTTTTTTTTTGGCGCATGTCAAAAGTCGGGAGGTCATCTTTAAACTGGCCTTATGACGTCACAGTGTTCGTCGACACCGTAATGTCACGTGCTGAACACTCTTGACATTCTTAACAACAATAATGAAAGGTTACAAGACAATGGCTTGGTTATTGTAATTTCTATCACATTTTTAAGGTTTCCGTTTGAACACTCTCGTACTTCAGCCAAAGTATAATTGATGTATCCACTTCATATGATATTTAACTCTGTAGTATTCTCCTGACGAGATGCAATGAAATATACCAAGCAATAAATCGTGCAACATATTGCTTGTGGCATCCGTGTGTAAAGCTTCATTGTAGTGCAAATAAGGGCTGTTTGCCTGGAGAGCTGTGTAGACGTGTTATTGAAAGCTGTTGTGACAGCAGGAAAATGGAGGCCAAACCAGACTGGGGTGGACCTAGAGGGGAGATTCTGGATAACATGACATGTGGTATGGTAACACATTTGTATTGGAAATGATTGCAACGCGAGTGACAGGAGGCAGGGACAAACAAAACAACCATGGTCGTACGGTATGGACTCATTGCACGTCAACCGCCTTTACTTCACACAACATTTCCTGGTACACCCAGTAGCTGGGTCGACCTGGAAAACCAGGTCACATATATAAAATCCACTCCGAAAAAAATTAGAACTAATGAACACCTGGCCGATAGAGGGGCTAGTGTACCGTGACTCCCAGTTGAGCCGTGGAGAACTTTGTACCAGGCCAGCGGCCACACTAAAGGGACAAGTGAACAACTATATTTCTTATACGTTGGGAGGTTCCTTGAAGAGATTAGAAGGCAAGAATCGCGATGACAAATGTAGCCGTTTGCAAAGCTGAAAACATACTGAATAATAACACGATGAAAATTTCAACGAGAAAAGCAGTGTTGAAGTGCTAAATAGAACTATACTTTTGTATGGATGTGAAGCGTGGACAATGAGCGAACAAGCTGAAAAACATCTGATGGCTGTGGAGATGTGGTTTCTGAGGAACATGCAAAGAATACCATGGACAGACAGAAAAAGCAATTAGCAAATCCTACAAGAAACACATAAAAACCGTAAACTGATTAGAGAAATCAGACGTAGACAGACAAATGTGTTTGGGCACGTTATGAGAAAACATTAACTAGAGAACTTGGGACGCAGAGGTGTTTCCAAGGCACCAGGGCCGGGTTATATACTGGCCAAGACCTATTGACGCGTCCTCGTCGAGCGTCCTGGGCAACAGGTCCCTTCGGGGTCCTGGCTAAAGTCAATAGGATCGCCGATTCCTCCGAAGTTGGAGAGTGTCTGCCTGTACGGCGAGGAACCACCAGTCTGCACACCAATAAGCCAGACATGGGACAACGGATACTCACGCAAAACTCAGGTCCTGTATGACATCACACTGATGTTGGACAACAGGATGCCTTCATCCGACATACAGGACTTCGCGTTGGAGCTCAAGCCAACGAACACAAGCAAGCAAGCAAGCAAGCAACTAGAGAACTTGGTGACAATTGACAAGATTGAAGGGCAAAGAACAAGTGAAAGGCAGGGAAGTAACTATCTCGATATTTAGACCACATGGCATGGGTGGGACAAGAACACAGGGCTGATACACGACTCTGATGATCGAGAAAGATGGCAAAACATGACCGCGCACGCTTATCAGCATGACACATGATGATGAAATTTCAAAGTATAGTTTTGTCCCTGGACGTTGTTACCAAATCGACATTAAGGGAGTTTAAAGCTGAATGATCGACTTCATTGCACCGGGGTTCATCCCATATGTTTAACCACGTCGCCACGGAGACCCTAAATATGTCACCCCATAAGGGACACGAACTTTTGAGCCCCAGGTTAAAAGTCTGGTGCTCTACCGACTGAGCTAACCAGGCACTAAATTGTTATTGACACATGGCCTGCCGTTATCTGGACCGGCAAATCTCGCCCTATTAAAGTGGCAAACGTGAGCTCTGCACAATCAAACTGTGTATGCCTAGGCCTAATGTATGCGTGCATCTGTTACAGGATAATTCCACATGCTGACACACACACACACAGATACACACACATACACATACACACACTATCTCTCTCACACTCTCACACAAACACACACAATCTCCCCCATTCTCATACACACTCTCTCTCTCACATACACACTGCCTCTCTCTCTCTCTCTCTCTCACACACACACACACACACTATCACACACATATATACACATACTCTCTCTCAGTTACACACACACGCTCTCTCTCTCTCTCTCTCTCTCTCTCTCTCTCTCTCTCTCTCTCTCACACACACACACTATCACAACACATACACACTAACTCTCTTTCTCAGCTAACTTGGTAACACGTGTATGTACATTCGAGTAGTTTCTGTAACAACGTGTGTTACGTGTATCAACATAAATATAATTCATCTATTCACTTCATATAATTTAACTGTGTAGTATAACTCTGTCTGTGGCTAAGGGTTAGAGAACGCTGTTTCACAAACCCACATTCCGCTTTCGAAGTCAGTTGCATGCCATTTGAGAACAGATCGCTTTGAGTTGAAATTCACAACCGATTGAGCGTCGGCTTTCAAAAAACAATAGCAAACCACGGAACCTAAAATTGCCCAGAAAATCACAAACATCCAATAAGTGCTGGGTTAATTGCGACGTTCTGTATTGAACAATCAGCTAACTTTAGTACTCACGTGACGAGATACCGCGAAATATGCCACATATTGAATTGTACGATCTGTAGTTTGTGCCTTCCGTGTTCAAAGAGATAGATACCTGGATGGCTTGGCCATATGCCATGATCGAGACAAGAACACAGCCCTTATCCGGAACTCTGGTGATCATGTGCTTGCTTGTGTTCGCTGGCTGTGAACTCCAGCGTGAAGTCCTATATGTCGGATGAAGACGTCTTGTTGACCAACATCAATGTAATGTGATGTCAATGTGAGGATTGCGTGAGTATCCGTTGTCCCATGTCTGGTTTATTGGTGTGCAAACTGGTGGTTCCTCGCCGTGCAGGAAGATATTCTCCAACTTCGGAGGAATCATCGATCCTACTGATGTTAGCCAGGACCCCGAAGGGACCTGTTGCCCAGGACGCACGGCGAGGACGCGTCAATAGGTCTTGGCCAGTATAGATCCCGGCCCTGGTGCCTTGGAAACACCTCTGCGTCCCTAGTGATCATGTGAGATGGCGAACCTTGCTGTTTGGGCTATTTATGTCTATCGGTCCCTCAAGATTTCTCACAAAATGGTCAAAGGGCGAATGACTAGTATAATAATCATGAATGCATTCAAAGATAAAGCTTGGTTAACACATACACGAAAGTGACCGCTGGGGGTTGCCAGTATTGTCAGAATTTCTGTCGTATGCTCTGACTAAATTTAAGCAGTACGATAGTTTATTCTGCGATAGTCGCAATTCGCGGAGAAGAGCAATTAATACGCCATAAGTTGCCAGGGGCAGAACAGTTTCTATAAATTCAACAATGTCACACACCCTGAATCTTTGGGTTGTGGATCGGATGCTATAAAAGGATTAAGTATTCTTATTTCTTCTTCTTCTTCTTTCGTTCGCCTGAAATATGTCTATAACTGCAATGTTGTCTCCTGTATGAATCTATCAGTCTTTTTTAGTTCACTCAGCGGTCCATAGAATCTATATTCTTATTTAAAACCTATATCTAGACTCCCATATTTGTCTAAATTACTCCCTAAATACAGCACGATCCCACGTCTTTAAGTAAGATTTCACTAAAAGAGATAGGGTTATAGTTTGCTTGATTTGCTCTCATTGTATTTGTTTTTATCCACATGAATGTTTAGACCTAATTGTTGTGACCTCTCATGAAGTATGCTTAGTTTATCTAGCATCTAATTTTGTTTGTGTGTGTGTGGCAAGCGGGGATTGCCATCAGCGAAGTCTAGATCACCAAGAAGCTCTGCCAGAGTCTACTGGGTTCCGTTTCTGGGGTTAGATAATTTTGTCTTATTAGACAATGGGATTCCATGTCTGGGGTTAGACAGAGTTGTCTTATTAGTCTATCGGATTCCATGCCTGTGGTTAGAAAGAGTTGTCATATTAGTCTATGGGAATCCATGCCTGGGGTTAGATAGTTTTGTCTTATTAGTATATGGGATTCCATGTCTGGGGTTAAACAGAATTGTCTTATTAGTCTATGGGATTCCATGTCTGGGGTTAGAGAGAGAGTTGTCTTATTAGTCTATGGGATTCCATGTCTGGGGTTAAACAGAATTGTCTTATTAGTCTATGGGATTCCATGTCTGGGGTTAGAGACAGTTGTCTTATTAGTCTATGGGATTCCATGTCTGAGGTTAGAGAGAGTTGTCTTATTAGTCTATGGGATTCCATGTCTGGGGTTAGACAGAGTTGTCTTATTAGTCTATGGGATTCCATGTCTTGGGTTAGAGAGAGTTGTCTTATTAGTCTATGGGATTCCATGTCTTGGGTTAGAGAGAGTTGTCTTATTAGTCTATGGGATTCCATGTCTGGGGTTAGAGACAGTTGTCTTATTAGTCTATGGGATTCCATGTCTGAGGTTAGAGAGAGTTGTCTTATTAGTCAATGGGATTCCATGTCTGGGGTTAGACAGAGTTGTCTTATTAGTCTATGGGATTCCATGTCTTGGGTTAGACAGAGTTGTCTTATTAGTCTATGGGATTCCATGTCTGAGGTTAGAGAGAGTTGTCTTATTAGTCTATGGGATTCCATGTCTTGGGTTAGAGAGAGTTGTCTTATTAGTCTATGGGATTCCATGTCTGAGGTTAGAGAGAGTTGTCTTATTAGTCTATGGGATTCCATGTCTGGGGTTAGACAGAGTTGTCTTATTAGTCTATGGGATTCCATGGCTTGGGTTAGAGAGAGTTGTCTTATTAGTCTATGGGATTCCATGTCTTGGGTTAGAGACAGTTGTCTTATTAGTCTATGGGATTCCATGTCTTGGGTTAGAGAGAGTTGTCTTAATAGTCTATGGGATTCCATGTCTGGGGTTAGAGAGAGTTGTCTTATTTGTCTATGGGATTCCATGTCTGGGGTTAGAGAGAGTTGTCTTATTAGTCTATGGGATTCCATGTCTGGGGTTAGATAAAGTTGTCTTATTAGTCTATGTGATTCCATGTCTGAGGTTAGACATAGTTGTCTTATTAGTCTATGGGATTCCATGTCTGGATTTAGACAGAGTTGTCTTATTAGTCTATGGGATTCCATATCTGGGGTTAGATAAAGTTGTCTTATTAGTCTATGGGATTCCATGTCTGAGGTTAGACAGAGTTGTCTTATTAGTCTATGGGATTCCATGTCTGGATTTAGACAGAGTTGTCTTATTAGTCTATGGGATTCCATGTCTTGGGTTAGAGAGAGTTGTCTTAATAGTCTATGGGATTCCATGTCTGGGGTTAGAGAGAGTTGTCTTATTTGTCTATGGGATTCCATGTCTGGGGTTAGAGAGAGTTGTCTTATTTGTCTATGGGATTCCATGTCTGGGGTTAGAGAGAATTGTCTTATTAGTCTATGGGATTCCATGTCTGAGGTTAGTCATAGTTGTCTTATTAGTCTATGGGAATCCATGTCTGGATTTAGACAGAGTTGTCTTATTAGTCTATGGGATTCCATATCTGGGGTTAGATAAAGTTGTCTTATTAGTCTATGGGATTCCATGTTTGAGGTTAGACAGAGTTGTCTTATTAGTCTATGGGATTCCATGTCTGGATTTAGACAGAGTTGTCTTATTAGTCTATGGGATTCCATGTCTGGGGTTAGACAGAATTGTCTTATTAGTCTATGGGATTCCATGTCTGGGGTTAGATTGTGCTGTCTTATTAGTCTATGGGATTCCATATCTGGGGTTAGACAGAGTTGTCTTATTAGTCTATGGGATTCCATGTCTGGGGTTAGACAGAATTGTCTTATTAGTCTATGGGATTCCATGTCTGGGGTTAGATTGTGCTGTCTTATTAGTCTATGGGATTCCATATCTGGGGTTAGACAGAGTTGTCTTATTAGTCTATGGGATTCCATGTCTGAGGTTAGACAGAGTTGTCTTATTAGTCTATGGGATTCCATGTCTGGATTTAGACAGAGTTGTCTTATTAGTCTATGGGATTCCATGTCTTGGGTTAGAGAGAGTTGTCTTAATAGTCTATGGGATTCCATGTCTGGGGTTAGAGAGAGTTGTCTTATTTGTCTATGGGATTCCATGTCTGGGGTTAGAGAGAGTTGTCTTATTTGTCTATGGGATTCCATGTCTGGGGTTAGAGAGAATTGTCTTATTAGTCTATGGGATTCCATGTCTGAGGTTAGTCATAGTTGTCTTATTAGTCTATGGGAATCCATGTCTGGATTTAGACAGAGTTGTCTTATTAGTCTATGGGATTCCATATCTGGGGTTAGATAAAGTTGTCTTATTAGTCTATGGGATTCCATGTTTGAGGTTAGACAGAGTTGTCTTATTAGTCTATGGGATTCCATGTCTGGATTTAGACAGAGTTGTCTTATTAGTCTATGGGATTCCATGTCTGGGGTTAGACAGAATTGTCTTATTAGTCTATGGGATTCCATGTCTGGGCTTAGATTGTGCTGTCTTATTAGTCTATGGGATTCCATATCTGGGGTTAGACAGAGTTGTCTTATTAGTCTATGGGATTCCATGTCTGGGGTTAGACAGAGTTGTCTTATTAGTCTATGGGATTCCATGTCTTGGGTTAGAGAGAGTTGTCATTTTAGTCTATGGGATTCCATGTCTGGGGTTAGAGAGAGTTGTCTTATTAGTCTATGGGATTCCATGTCTGGGGTTAGACAGAGTTGTCTTATTATCTATGGAATTCCATGTCTTGGGTTAGAGACAGTTGTCTTATTAGTCTATGGGATTCCATGTCTTGGGTTAGAGAGAGTTGTCTTAATAGTCTATGGGATTCCATGTCTGGGGTTAGAGAGAGTTGTCTTCTTTGTCTATGGGATTCCATGTCTGGGATTAGAGAGAGTTGTCTTATTAGTCTATGGGATTCCATGTCTGGGGTTAGATAAAGTTGTCTTATTAGTCTATGGGATTCCATGTCTGAGGTTAGACATAGTTGTCTTATTAGTCTATGGGATTCCATGTCTGGATTTAGACAGAGTTGTCTTATTAGTCTATGGGATTCCATATCTGGGGTTAGACAGAGTTGTCTTATTAGTCTATGGGATTCCATGTCTGAAGTTAGACAGAGTTGTCTTATTAGTCTATGGGATTCCATGTCTGGATTTAGACAGAGTTGTCTTATTAGTCTATGGGATTCCATGTCTTGGGTTAGAGAGAGTTGTCTTAATAGTCTATGGGATTCCATGTCTGGGGTTAGAGAGAGTTGTCTTATTAGTCTATGGGATTCCATGTCTGGGGTTAGACAGAGTTGTCTTATTTGTCTATGGGATTCCATGTCTTGGGTTAGACAGAGTTGTCTTATTAGTCTATGGGATTCCATGTCTGAGGTTAGACAGAGTTGTCTTATTAGTCTATGGGATTCCATGTCTGGGGTTAGACAGAGTTGTCTTATTTGTCTATGGGATTCCATGTCTTGGGTTAGAGAGAGTTGCCTTAATAGTCTATGGGATTCCATGTCTGGGGTTAGAGAGAGTTGTCTTATTTGTCTATGGGATTCCATGCCTGGGGTTAGAGAGAGTTGTCTTATTTGTCTATGGGATTCCATGTCTGGGGTTAGAGAGAGTTGTCTTATTAGTCTATGGGATTCCATGTCTGAGGTTAGACATAGTTGTCTTATTAGTCTATGGGATTCCATGTCTGGATTTAGACAGAGTTGTCTTATTAGTCTATGGGATTCCATGTCTGAGGTTAGACATAGTTGTCTTATTAGTCTATGGGATTCCATGTCTGGATTTAGACAGAGTTGTCTTATTAGTCTATGGGATTCCATGTTTGAGGTTAGACAGAGTTGTCTTATTAGCCTATAGGATTCCATGTCTGGATGTAGACAGAGTTGTCTTATTAGTCTATGGGATTCCGTGTCTGGGGTTAGACAGAATTGTCTTATTAGTCTATGGGATTCCATGTCTGGGGTTAGATTGTGCTGTCTTATTAGTCTATGGGATTCCATATCTGGGGTTAGACAGAGTTGTCTTATTAGTCTATGGGATTCCATGTCTGGGGTTAGACAGAGTTGTCTTATTAGTCTATTCCATATTCAGTAAGGCAAATGGGAGGCCAGCATGGCCGAATGAATCGGAGCGTTTCCTCTTAAATTACGGTGTACTGGTTCCGAGGTAGCAGGTTCGACTCCTACACTTGTATGATTATCTGTACCGATGGCTTCGTGTTAAGAGGCAAAAATAGTGCCTGGGGATTCATAGAAAAAGAAATAGTCAACGTTTAGTAAAGTAGAGATTGGCATATGACACCACAACCTCAAGTTTAAGAATGGAGGTAGAGGCGGCTACAGTAGCTTTAAACTGGCTGGAGAACAAACGGCATATGCATGTTGAGATTGTAACTGACTCTTAAAGCATGCCGAACGAAAGAACGAACGAACGAACTTTATTTTCTGACAAAGGCGAAGACTGGCATGCTTCGTCCAGAATGGCATGCATCGATTCAGAGATCGCGGGTCTTTTCTCCAGGACACTCTAGTGTGGTTGGAAATGAACAGACAGACAGATTGGCTGGTGCTGCATCATTAAGGGGTGATTTTATGCATTATAAGGCTGACGTGGTGAAGGCCTTCTGGGAACATGTGAACAATGCAGAAGAACAGATAGACTATCATTGTCTAGAGAGAATGCAGCAGCAAGGGATGGTCCGAGGATCTGGCCGAAAGTCGTCACTTAGATGTAAAGCAAAACAAATATATAATCAAATTGCAACGGGCACCATTAGTATTGGAACTCTTCGCTGGCTGTTGAAGCTGAGGACTGAGAGTTATGGGAATGCCCTAAGTGTAATGATGTCGGTTCTTAATTCAACTCAACTCACCGGTCAGTTGGGCTAAAATTTTGACTTCTCGTCCTTGAATTGGGGACGTAGATTACACACATCCCAGAAGGCCTTGCATATAGATATAAACACAAAGGACCCCTTTATAGGCTTTGAGGCGTAATTGACATGTGGTGCTAACCTCGTATATTTATAGAACAATCGGTACTCGAGGAGTGAAATGGTACATACCACACCGGCCCATTTATATCTCAAATCAATGAGGTGCCGTCACCACGATGAAATGTGGCTGCAATAAATCTACAAAACTGTCTGTCTCTCGCCTTGATTGTACATTCTTTCTCACTGCTCTTCGTCCATCTCTTGATGTTATCTACCCACACGCGAAAACACGTTTTCTTGCATAAACTCATGTCCATTTATAAAACTCGCCGCAATGAGAATTCAAACCCAAGACTACGATGGCAAACATAACAGCCCTACCTAACTACCGCTTTCTATACAGATGAAGCATATTTCCTGTAACAACAGATGGTGTGAAATTTGAATATTTAACACATCAGTTGAATCGCACATGTGCGCCTGTGAATGTATAAGTTAGGGGATAATATTAAAATAATCATTGAACAAATAGAACTATACAAAAAGAACTCAGTATCGAACCACTTTGATTTTTATAAGACTTTAAATCGGGAAAAATTAAATATTTAGGTATTTGGGGGAGGGGAGGGGAAGGGAAACCTTAGAGATATGGTGTTATAGAAGAATGCTGAAAATTCATTGGGCAGTCAAAATTAAAAATGTAGACATTTTGAGGGAGTCTAAGTAGCAAAGACAACTTATTACAAACACCAGGAAGAGGCAGTCGTCATTTCTTTTGGGGCCACATTTTGAGAAGACAAAAACTGGAACATGTTGTGACAATCGGAAAGATTTATGGAAAGAGAATGGGATTCTTTAAACTATTCTCAGAGAAATAAGATAAACCTTTCTGGAATGCAAATTTTAGGCATTGATTGTTTACAATATTTTCAGGTTGATCTTTCGTTAGTAGGTTAGGAAATTTTTCAGTCAGTTCAGCAAAATCAGGTATGAACTGTCTATAATAATTTAATAGTCCTAATACACTTCTGACTTGCTTTTTCGTAGTCGGAAGTGAGAGTTTCAGTATTTTGGACACGATGTTATCGTCTGTCGTGACAAAGCCATTAGATATTTTGTACCCCAAGAAAGATATTTCCTGATAGGCTATGTCTACTTTTGTAGGCTTTACCGTCAGTCCGTGCTGTCTAATCCGTTCAAATGTCTGCTGTAATGTCTTTATATGGTCTGTTATTGTCTTTGTGTGAACACAAATGTCGTCCATGTAACAGATAATATTTGGTATGTCCACTAGTAAAAGTCGTGTCATACGTACGAATGTCGCTGGGGCATTGACTAGCCCAAATGGAAGTTTGCACCATTCGTACAGTCCCCAAGGTGTGGCAAATGCTGTCAGATGTCTGCTCTGTTCGTCTACCGTTATCTGCCAGTAACCTTTCGTCATGTCTACCTTCGTAAAGAATCTAGAGTCTGTCAGTTCTGTCAATAGATCTTCAGAGTTGGACATTGGTTCTAGATCAAGAAGAGTTATTTTATTTAATTTCCTATAGTCGATACAGAGTCTTATCGTATTGTCCTTTTTGCGTACCATGACCATTGGAGATGAGAAATGTGATTGGGATCGTCTAATGATGTTGTTTTTCTCTAAACTAATGATTTCCTGATGTAACGTTTCTTTGTAATGCACTGGAATGGTGTAAGGTCTGCATCTTATGGGTGTGTTTGAAGTGAGTGTGATGTGATGCTGTACTAATTCTGTTTGTCCTGGATTGTTGGAGAAGATGGTGTTGTACTGTTGTATGAGATGTTTGCAGCTGTCTGTTTCTGCTTGAGTTAAGTTTGGGTTTATTTTGATTTCTTTCAAGCAGTTCGTCGTGTCTACTGCAGGCGTTGGGATTTCGTCACTATCTTCGTCATCTTCATGGTCTATTATTACTGTACAAGCTATTGTATCGTCTTGTTCGTTATCTCTGTTGTAATATGGTCTTAGCATATTGATGTGGAATATTTTGTGTTTGTCTTTTATTTTAATCTCATAGTCTACAGCTGAAATCTGTCTTATAACTTTAAAAGGTCCTTGCCAAGACTCAGTCAATAAGTGTCTGTCACTAGGTAAGAGAAGAAGTACGTCCTGTCCAGGTGTCAACGTTATTGTCCTGTTACCTTTGTCTGCATATTGTCTATATGTAGCACCAGATACTTTTAGTGCTTCTTTTGCCATTATACAAGATTTGATGATTCTTTCACGCAATGATGTCACGTATACGTATGATGATATGGGTTTAAGTAATGGAGTGGCTTCAGTTAACATTTGATGATAGATAGTCAATGGGCCACGTGGTTTGGCACCATAGATAAGTTCAAAAGGAGAGAACCCAGTACTAGAATGTGGAACTTCGCGATAAGCAAAAAGTATAGCAGGCAAATATATGTCCCAGTTGTTGGGATGCTCTTGTGTGACTTTCGCAAGCATATGCTTTAAATCACAGTTAAATTTTTCTATGATTCCACTTGAGTGAGGATGGTACGGAGAATTGAAACATTGCTTCACCCCTAACATCTTGGTGAAAGCTTGAGTAGATGCGGCAATGAATTGAGTTCCCCTATCTAATAGGATAGTGTCTGTAAATCCTATCCGTGAAAATATATGGAAGAAAACTTCCATTATATCATTGGCAGTTATGTTCTTTAACGGAACCGCTTCAGGCCAGCGACTACATAGATCAATGATGGTAATAATATATTTATTCCCTCTGGTTGTTATATGATTAAGAGGGCCCACTATGTCGACAGATATTTTCTCAAAAGGTCGACTGGCTAAGTCAGTGATTTGTAACTTTGCCTGTGGGTGTTTACCTTTCTTTACCAGTTTTTGGCAGATGTCACAACTTCTGCAATACTGCTTAATGTCATTGCAGAATTTGGGCCAATAAAACTGTGTTAGTAATCTTGATCTGGTCTTAGAATATGCCATATGCCCTGCAAGAGGTATATCATGGGCAAGATGTAAGGCTTGCTTACGGTATTGACTTGGCAAAACAGTTTGCTCTGTTGTGCTGTCACCTCTGGTATAGTACCTGGTGAGGATGCAATTTTTCAAAGCAAAATGCCATCTTGCATTTTTTGGTTACCTTTGGCTTTTGGCCGATCAGATTAAAATATTTAGACAATGAAGGGTCAGCTTTTTGGGCTGTTACAAAATTTTCCTTCATAGTTTTAGGAGGTAGTATCACTGGGCTAATCATTTCTATAGCCTCAGTTTGATTAATTTCATCTTGCACTCTAGCAGTAGATCTAGTTACTGCGTTCACACATTCAATGATATCAGATGGTGGTGAAACAGTTTGATCAATGATGTCATGAGATCTTAGTGCTACATTAGGTACCATACATTCATTTGGTGATACAACATTCTCAATGATAATATTTGATGGTGATGATGTTAAGTTCTCATCAATGCAAACAGATGTTATATCATGGGGTATATCATTCACCTCTGGTAAATTTCCAATGATGATATCACAAACAGGGTTAGTTAATGCTGCGCATTTTACTTTCCCAGTGAGGAAAGGTGTCTGAATATATGCCCATGCTAATGGGTACTTTTCAATATTCCCAGAGAATGTTCTGCATGTTACGTGCCTGCCTGTATAGTCTGTAGGCATTATGAAATTTCTTTTCAGTCCAATAAGTGAACTGCCGGTGTCCCGAAGGACTGTAGCGGGTTTGCCATTCACATATCCCTGATGGATGTTTATTCTGCCTTTGGAGTCTATTACCAAATTAGCTTCTTCATTGGCAATAGGAATGGAGTGGCCGCATGTTAAAACGCCATCTTCATAAAAGGTATTACAAACAGTACATTTATTTGCGTTAAACATGTCAAAAGGCTGTGCTGAGTTCACAGGGTGTTTCTCTGATTGTTCTTCATCTGATGATGAACTATCAAATAAGGCGGCATTAGCTTTATTGGTCATTTGCCTTCCTTTACAAGCATGACGATAATGCCCGTACGCCTTACAGAGGAAACATTTACGTAAATTTCTGAAGGCTTTACGTTCCTTATCTTGTCTATTTACGATGTTCTGTAGATATGTAAGATATGCGGGGTTCTTGTCACACATCTCACCTTGGTGGTGTGAATAGTTACAATATCTACAATGATTATATTTCTCAGACGTAGGATTATATGATTTTTGCCTATGATAGGGTTCTTATCGAGATTTTTCATAGTTAGCCGATGCTACAAAGATTGTATCAATAGCTTCACCAGCAAAACAATGTTTATTGGCTGTATAATAAGACGAACCACGTTTCTCAATCTGATCTACACTCGTACATTCATTCTCTTGCAAAAATTTAGAAAATGCTGATGGAAGGGATGAGATGACTTTATCTCTGATAATTAGATATTCTAATTTCTGGTAATCTTTATTTATTTTGGCTGCTGAAGTCCATTTTGCAAATATATCTCGGACTAAGCAGAGGTAGTCAGAGAACGTTTGAGTCGATTTTGGGCTCAACTTGCTGAATTGTTCTCTGTAGCCTGCCTCATCTAGCATAAAATGTGCCATAATCTTTGATTTTAGATAATGGTAATCTTTCCTGATGTCTTTTGGGATAGTCTCTATGACTTTCAGAGGTTCCCCTGACAAACTCCTCGTGTAAATAATATTCCATTCAGACATTGGGACCTGGTAATGGTCCATTAAAGTTTCAAAATGTTGGGTGAAGGCTGCAATGCAGTCACCTGAGGTATAATTTCTTACAATACCTTGATACTTTTTATACTGGTTTTCTTTCTCCAGTCTTTCAGATTTCTTAGACTCTTTGTCTATGGCAGTATCGGCCTCAAGCTGTTTCATTTTTAGTTGCAATTCAAGCTCTTCTCGCTTACTTTGAGCTGTTATTTCTGCCTGTTTTAATGCTCTTTCAGCTGCTCTTTCTTAGCGTTCGTTAGCTTTCTCCTGTACTAGGAGGTATTCAGAGTATTTCCTTTCACTCCACTTTGTTAACTCATCACCAGTTAACTTCAGCTTCAAACCCATCTCGATGAAGTCGTTTAATGAAGACATGATGGTAATAATAAATGCAAATGAGTTGTCAGATACACAATTAGTTATAAGTTGTTAGTATAGTGAAAAATTTACAATTTACAATTGTGTTCAACTTACAATTTGTGCCCAAATTTGCATCCGAAAGTATAGAGAAAGAAAAATAAACTCAAGTGTACTGGATGCGGTGAAGAACGGTTCACACTAGAGTTAGGAACTGTAGGGTCGCTAGTTCAAAACACGAATGACCTCTACGGGCAAGGGTTTCAGATGGCACAGAAAACCTGCTTTGTTTTGGAGGAAATAAATTAGCGTCTATTTGATGTGGTGTGTATGCTTGTCACTAAGTTTTGGTTAGGTTTGTATGGCGTTGAGTGTAATTGTATGTCGTAATGTCGTCAGTCAACAATTTTTTTTTTCAAAACCACAAGTCACTTTCTTTCCGAAACTTTTTGCTTTCCACAATCAACTTCACAAAGACAATCTACCAATATCTCAACACTTTACAACACTGATGACCCATCACTTACATCAAGATGACATTCAGTAAGGACATAGATATCAAGTTTACAAGATGGCGACAAGGTTACAATGGCGACGATTCTACAATGTCGACAAGGTCAAAATGGCGACAAGTTACACAATCACTGATGTTTTACACGTTTACAGGATCAAACAAATGTATGCACTTTACGTTCACATCTAGCCTCCATATTCAAATAATCTAACACTATATATGAGGATGATCTTTTAAGTTGACATTTAAATGTACATCAAAGTTGGACAAAAATGCTCACGTTCACAAATCTAGGTTCAAATCTTAATTAATTTAAAGCCGGACGATGCCACCACGTCCACACATGTCAGGGTCTTAAACCTAGCTCGTTATACCTAACACATGTGAGACAAGTACAAGTACAACATGATTGGACTTGAGACACAACGACACGTAGTTCAATGGATTTATTTACCGATCACATGCAATACGATCTAGTTGTGCATGGAATGATCATCACAATACATAAATAATATATATCAATACACTTACAGACAACCCACAGCTTACAGTCTATCTCACAAGATATTCAAGCACTCGACTTTCGGGCACAATACTACACAAGCCTTTCTCTACCCACACGTCAGTCCGGTCCGAGTACCCAAAGCTGTCTCCTCTGTCTCACAAAGCGCTTGCCCTCTGTGGCTGGACGCGCGCGGACTGCGTGCGTCTTGCTTTGTCCTTGCCTGACCGCTGGCTGTCACGTCAGCCAGCAACCTCGCGGGCAGGTAACTAATACTCGCCTGGCGGGCGTAACGATGTTCCTGCATACCGGCAACATTCGAGACTCTGACAATAGAGGAAGACAGAGAGCGAGAGAGAGAAATTCTTGACAGTCTTAGGTCATGGCATGGAACAGAGTCAACACACGGATTTATCAATGCCGTCGGGGATGGCAATTTATGGAGCGGCTGTGTTTCAAACGCAGTATGCGGGATTATAAATTGCGTCCATAAGTTCTCTGCGCCACAGAGCCGAGTTATAGAAAGATACACTTGAAAACAAAACTGTCAGTCTTATTTACTGCCTATATTATTTTGCAGTGTAGGTCAGGGCGGTCATGAGTTCTGAAGAATTAAGGCCACCTGGCTAGTGCAGTCACCGCCAGCTGTGCAGGTTAGGGTTGTCTGTTTGCCCCAGAAAGAAAAAGCAAAAAAAAAAAAAAAATAAATAAATATCCACACCTTACCGAGGCTTCGAACGCAGGTCTCTCAAAGGACAACCCGGCGTTTTAGCCACTTGGCCAGCAGTTCCTCTAAAAGCAAAACAAAAACTGTTATTGCGGGAAGGTTCTGCCCAGTACAAGCTGCCAGATGACAATGATGTGCGTAAAGCTTCCTGTGTTTCTCATACCTTGTGAGTTTCTTCACGTATTTTATTAATTCTTTTTTTTTTGTTTGCCTTCACTCGCTTCGGAACTTAAGTGTAGTCCATGCACGGCCTACTACTTCTAGTCCACTGGACTGATTTTTGCATGTGGATTAGCTTTCCCTATTACCAGTGTCCCTCGCCATCAGGCGAACACACTCCGACTTCTGAGGTACTTGTAATTTACGTCTCTAAGTCAAGGACGAGAAGTCAACATTTTAGTTCAACTGATCCACGTAGGGGATGAACCGGCTACCTCGGCATCAGCACACATGATGTTTAAGAACGAAAGATCTTATCCATTCGGCCACGCTGTCTTCCACCACAGGGTTTATTTCACTATGCGTGTGATAATCCCGTTTATTTCTCTATTCTCTGATAATCCCGTTTATTACTCTATTCTCTGATAATCCCGTTTATTTCTCTATTCGTGTGATAATCCCGTTTATTTCTCTATTCGTGTGATAATCCCGTTTATTTCTCTATTCGTGTGACAATCCCGTTTATTTCTCTATTCTCTGAAAATCCCGTTTATTTCTCTATTCGTGTGATAATCCCCTTAGTTTCCTTTGTCTTTTTTGGAGGTCAGATGGCCGAATGGATAAGATCATTCGCTCTTAAACTTCTAATGTGCCGATGCCCAGTTAGCGGGTTCAACACCTACAATTCCAATTTCATTTTAACAACAAAAATAAAAAAAAAAAAACATTCCTAATTCGGTCTGGTTTAACCTGCCTCTTCAGCTTTGGTTATTGTTGAGATTCGTGGTTGTGTGGACTGTTAGTCCAATTTCATACTGGTTTTTTGGTTCCACTTTGCTTGTCGGATAGAGTTATTGTGTGTTGTCTGGTTATTTTCTTTGTGTTATGTTTGTCTTGACAGAGACCGGTCCTTGGTCGGGCCTACTGGTGTCCGCAGTCTTTCGTTTGTTGGTTTCTTTTCTCTATTAGCATTTCTACGTGCTTGTTGTTTCTTGTGTTGTCCTCACCGGGGCTGGTCCCGGTCATGTCCAGTCCTCATAAGGACTCGATGTAGGCAAAGGCAGAGAATTTAAGTGCAGTCTCAAGTTGTCCCCCCGGTCAGAGGCCCGAACTCCTTTACGTTTGCTTTCTCGTTTGTCATCATCGGTGTATGGGAACACCAACATAGGTAAGTAGAACTAAAATGTTGACTCATCATTCTTGGCTTGGGGACGTATATTACAAATATCCCTGAAGTTGTCGTATGTTTGCCTGATGGCGAGGGACATTGGTAATAGGAAAAACTTATCCACAGGCAAAAATTAGTGCAGTGCACCGGAAGTAGTAGCACGTGTATGGACTAATCTTGAGTTCAAAGCAAACGGGGGAAAAAAGAGGATTTGAGAGCTGGCAGTTTAAACAGAACACCCATCAAGACAAAAAGAACTGACAACATAAATTCACGGGGCAAATGAATAAAGAGTTGGAATAGGACAATAAACGTTGTTTAGGAGAAAATAATAGGCAAGAAAGGCAGAGGAAGACAGGCAATGATGTACCTGATCAGCTGAAATAGCTGGGCAACAAATAATCTATGAATGTTAGTGTCGCAGTCATCCTCAGTATTGCTTATCTGGATGTGATTTCTAGGCAAGTTCTCCTTCAATAGTTTGCCAATATTTTCTGAACGACCGGATGGAAAAAAACCACAAGGCCGTCTGCTTCCAAATCGCCCGTAGCTGTCTTTCGAAAGCGGTATGCGGAATTATGCGTTTATAACCCCTTCACCACAGTATGAGATAATATAATACATACAATAAAAATGTTAGTTGCATATCATTTACAGGACTTGGCAGCCAACCCCAGCATGTTTTAGCTGTTTGTGATTTCTTGGAAAGTTTACGTTCAGTAGTTTGCCATTGCTTTCTGAACAAGCGGCATTCATTCCTTTGTATGGGAACCAACGCAAGGCGGTCTGCTTCCAAATCGCCCGCAGCTGTGTTTCGAACGCGGTATGTCGGATTACTAATTGCATTTGTTACCTCTTCGCCACAGAGCCGGTTATATAATACAAACAACACTGAACTCATCAATGTTTCCACTGGCGTAGAGGGCTGCAGAGTCATGATCGTCCACGCCTGCTCAAGTACCAGGCCACTGAAGAAGAGGTCGTAATTGCACTTTCTCTTATTCTGTCCCATACACCAAGGTCCTGCACTCCTGACTACTAGTGGTACCATTAGTATTGGGACTCTTCGCTGGCTGTTGAAGATGAGGACGGGGCACGTATGGGAATGTTCCGGGTGCTATGAGGTCGGTTCCTGACTCAAGTCAACTAAGCTCATTATATTCCTGACACAAATATTATTTCAGTGTAACAAATGTCTAGTATTTCAATGCAACAAATATGCAGTATTTTAGTGTAACAAATGTTTAGCAGAAATGTCTAGTATTCAGCGTAACAAATGTCTAGTATTTCAGCGTAACAAATGTTTAGGATTCAGCGTAACAAATGTTTAGGATTCAGCGTAACAAATGTCTAGTATTTCAGTATAACAACTGTTTGGTATTCAGCGTAACAAATGTTTAGTATTCGGCGTAACACGTGTTTAGTATTCAGCGTACAAATGTTTAGTATTCAGCGTAACAAATGGTGGGGCAAAGCTGGCTGACATACTCACGAGCATGTATGATGTTTGACTCGCACAGACACACACGTGCTATAACCGAGAACAGGACGAGTAGCCAGTGAGACGAGCGCGAGTGTCGCGTGTTGGGGGACGCTATAACACGCGGCAGTCAGATGACGTAGTGTGGTGAATATACTCCGGCCTGAAAGTTGCAGTATTATTTCTTGCAGTCACTCGTAACAAAGGGAAACACAAAGTCAAGGTAAGATTTAAGTTTTAACAGTTGTCCTTGCTATCTAAACACAGCTAACAGATAAGAATAATACAAAATGGTGTTTTTAATTGTCCATGTTCTAAAACTTGTAGTGGGCATAAAAAAAAGTACTAGTGTATCGGTTAATTTTCTAGAGTACATTGAAGTGAGCATTGCCAGCTATCGATTAGTCAGACTTATACAAGTTACTCGTATGTCCTTTCACAGGACATTGTATTTTAAATTGTAATCAACCTCTGCACTTATTGGCTGGGGATTTCTAGGCAATGTCAGTATAGTAGTTTGCATTGCTTTCCGAATAGCCGACGCCTCATACAATTTGAAATCAACACAAAACGATCTGATTCCAAATCTCTAGAAACTTGATTTCGAATCTACGACATAGTACGTCATGGAGTTATAAAACTGCGCGTATCACTATCCACAATATCACAACGCCGTTTCTGACGTTAAAAAGCTAAACAGAAACTTAATAAACAAATTTGCGACTTATAGAATATGAGAGCAAAAGTCAGTGGGGGTCGGGTTTTGTCAATTATTGATTGAAAAATGCGTACACAGAAGGAAATGTGGCCTAATCGAAACATGGGAAAAGAAAACAAAAGATGCATTTATAGCGTTTCACCAAATGTCTTTCGTCTACTTTACAACCTGACTATCGCCACTACATCAAGACACGGCGTGACGAAGAACTAATCATTGCGGGACTCCATGTGAGGAAGACACGACATGTGTTTACTGGAGGAAGACGAACGATGTTTTATAACGACGTTGTACGTGCGCGTCTGTTATGTTCTGTTTATGGTTACTAAATTGACATATTTCCGACTGAAATGAGAAGAGCAGCCTTCGTAATTATTGTAGATGATGGGAAACTTAACATATAGCAATGAAATGCTATATAGAACATGTCCTGCTGTACGGCAGTGAAAGTTAATGAACACATTAGAAAGAGTTCGGAGTCGACGGAAATGTGGTTTCTGAAACTTATGTTGCTAATACCTTGGACTGCCATAGTAAGTAACAAAGAGAGTTTGAAAAAGACTAATGAATGTACCAGGGCGGCTTCAAATGAAAACCTTGAAAGTGTGATATAAGTTACAGTAACCACGTCAATATCTTGTAACCTCTCAGTATTGTTGGTAAGGATGTAAAGAGTGACAGCACAGTACAGACGAACACGGTGAAGTTATAAGGATAGTTTACAGATGGCCGCCCTGTGTTTAACATGCACCAAAAGAGAACAGCGATATGTTATCCGTTTTGTGATCAGCGAAGGAGTGAAACCTATAGAAATTTATCAGCAAATGAAGGTCCAGGATGATGATGCATGCCTGTCAGTCTAGGAAGTGTATGAGTGGAGTAGGAAGTTTCGACCACAATCAAATCCAGATGAACTTATGAGTAAAGGTACCCCTTTGCAACATGACAATGCTCGACCCCATACAGTCCACGCAACGGTTGAAATCATCGAAAACCTCCACTTTCAGTGTGCACCACACCCCCGTACTCGCCAGACCTAGCCCCAAGTGATGTCCACCTATTTGGGCAACTTAAAGATTCATTGGGGGGGGGGGGAGTGGGATTAATGTTTTCTTTTGAAGTCCCCTCGTAGTATGTGGTAAACACATGTAAGAAGGAGACAAACATAATTCTTTGGTCACATAATGAGAAGAGAGGTATTGGGGAAGTTTGAGACGACTAGAAATATCACTGGGAGGAGAGGCAGGGGCAGACCCAAAAGAAATGATACTGGATGGATTGGGACAGGACAGACAGAGAAATGATGCTGGGTGGATTGGGACAGGCGCAGACATAGAAATAATGCTGGGTGGACTGGGACAGGGGCACACTCAAATAAATGATGCTGGGTGGACAGGGACAGACAGAGAAATAATGCTGGATGGACTCAGTCCACTAAGATGCCACTTAGTTGCCTTACACCTCTTACATAGACACGCCGATCAAGTGCTGATATCCTAGAATCAGCTGAAAGCGCGGCAAGTACAGCACACGCAGGGACCCGAGCCTTGTCACACACACACTCACACACACTCCCCACCACCTGCCACACCTGTGCTGGTTGCGGTGCCTGGCTCGCTGGCCTGCCTGGGCGAGTCATTTTAATGCTACGGTTTTACAGCTGGTGACAACTGCCACCACAAGTCGTGTACACATATTTAAGTAATGTAATGTAATGTAAAGTGGAGCATTAGCGAAGGTGATAGAGAACTGCAGTGGTAGCGTCATGAGCAAGGTCGGATAGGGTTAGACCTTTGCTAAGTGAGGGAAAGATTGGCCATCTATTGCTCCGTGCATCCAGGTTTACCAAATGTGATAACATAATCATAACATCACAGCCCGTGGCAGGAAACTGCTTTGAGACAAAATTAATTAATTATCCTCGTAAAGTACCATCATCACCAAGTGCCCTTCCAGCTGTCGTAGGCGCTCATGGCTCTCCACAGATCTCGGTCCTTGGTTTTCTGGATCAACTCTGCTGATGATATTCATCCATGCCACCGTTTCAATCCATCCAGTATCATTTCTCTTGTTCTGCACATGCCTCTCTTCCCCTCGATATTTCCAGTTGTCACGATGTTCTCAAATGCCTCTCTTCTCATCGCGTGACCAAAGAAAGTATAGGAGCTTTATATACTCCTTAAGGCGTACTGGACGCATCAGTGGCGTCACTGGGGTTGGTGTCACCCAGTGCGGTAAACTCTTGGTGTCACCCCTCTAGACTTTCACCATGGTCTTCTTCCGAGTGTTCCTGTACCATATATAATCGCATATAGTAATGTTTGTAAAATAAGTCAAAAAGTTAATAAGGACATAAGAAAGAAAACAAATTGAACAATATAACTTCAATACTTCAGGTAAAACATAAATAAAGAACTTCGACAAACTGGGACAAAGTTAAAATTTTTTTATTTTGCTATGTCTGCTTTGTCAAATTTGCAATTTTTTTATTTTGGTGTCACCCCTTGATGGTGTCACCCGGTGCGGCCCGCACCCCCCGCACCCCCCTAGTGACGCCCCTGGGACGCATGATGCTATAGATCAATAGGCACTCAGTGGAATATGTAGTCAGTGTCCCACCGACCGTCTTTACTTCCAGAGACATTTCCTGGGACCCTGTTTATATTGGATTGACCTGTGAGCCCAGATCAATTTTAAAAAAATCAGCAAATGTCCGTATCCGAACCCATGGCCACCATGCCGGCAAGCCTTCGTCTAGAGACTTCGCCAGAAAAGCTTTCAAGAGCCTTTGGTTACAAGTTAGTTGCATGTCCTTCACAGGACGTTACAATCAGCACCAGCACACACTGGCTGTTTGCGATTGACTAGGTATGTTTAGTTCGGTTGTGTGCCATTAAAACCCGAACGGTCGCGATTCATACTATCGAAATCAAAACATCCATATCGCAAGTAGAAACCTCGATTCGCTGTGCCGGGGAGTTGTGAAAAACGGGCAGTTACAACAAGCTACAGCGCCGGCTGAAGCTTCTTCAGATACTGGCATCTACCCCGTATTGTGACCCCAGAGAGCCCGTACTGTGATCACAGAGAGCTCGTATTGTGATCACAGAGAGCCCGTGCTGTGACCACAGAGAGTCCGTATTGTGATCACAGAGAGCCCGAATTATGATCATAGAGAGCCCGTGTTGTGACCACAGAGAGTCCGTATTGTGATCACAGAGAGCCAGCATTGTGATCACAGAGAGCCAGCATTGTGACCACAGAGAGCCAACATTGTGACAACAGAGAGCGAGAATTGTGACCACAGAGATCCAGCATTGTGACCACAGAGAGCCAGCATTGTGACCACAGAGAGCGAGAATTGTGACCACAGAGATCCAGCATTGTGACCACAGAGAGCCAGCATTGTGACCACAGAGAGCCAGCATTGTGACCACAGAGAGCAAGAATTGTGATCACAGAGATCCAGCATTGTGACCACAGAGAGCCAGCATTGTGACCACAGCGAGCCAGCATTGTGACCACAGAGAGCGAGAATTGTGACCACAGAGAGCGAGAATTGTGACCACAGAGATCCAGCATTGTGACCACAGAGAGCCAGCATTGTGACCACAGAGAGCCAGCATTGTGACCACAGAGAGCCAGCATTGTGACCACAGAGAGCGAGAATTGTGACCACAGAGATCTAGCATTGTGACCACAGAGAGCCAGCATTGTGACCACAGAGAGCCAGCATTGTGACCACAGAGAGCCAGCATTGTGACCACAGAGAGCCAGCATTGTGACCACAGAGAGCGAGAATTGTGACCACAGAGATCCAGCATTGTGGCCACAGAGAGCCAGCATTGTTTCCACAGAGAGCCAGCATTGTGATCACAGAGATCCCGTATTGTGATTACCTAGAGACAGGGTGCTGCTGATAGACAGATGGACTGTCTGGAGGATACATTGTTGTCCAACTGACTATAATATTCACCAGCAACTACCCTGACCACCACTCGGCGTCAGTAAACATAAATGTAGCTCTATGGTAAGTACATGCTGTGGGGCTTGTAGTGTTGGATCTTCGCATTGTTTCAGGTCACGGCATAATGAGATCGTCATCATAATCATCATCATCACGTGTCCTACCAGCTGGTGTATGCGTTCATGTCTGCCTATACATCTCGGTCTTCGGTGTTCTGGATCAATTAAGTTGATGCTATTCCTCCGTGCCAACGTCTGTTTATCCGGCATCACTTCTCTTGGCCTGCCTCGGCTCGCACTGATCTTTCCAGTTGTCATGATGTTCTCCAATGCATCTCTTCTCATCACATGAGTAAAGAAAGCTGTTTGTCTCTTACATAATAAGATTTTTTAAAAAGTTGCGTATCCTTTACGGGACGTTGCAGTCAACACCAGCATTTTTCAGCTGCTGTTGATGTACTAGGCAAGTGTTAACGTTCAAAAGTTTGCCTTTGCTTTCTGAACGACCGGCTCGCATACCAGCACGTTATAACACAACGCGACACGGTCTGCTGCACAAATCGGTCGCAGCTGAGCTTCGAACGCCTGGTACCCGGCTCACGAACCGCGTTCGCAAGCCTTTAGCCACGGAGCGGTGTCCTAGTGGAGAGTTTAGTATCGTGTCCTAGTGGGGACTTTAGTATCGTGTCCTAGTGGAGAGTGTAAAATCGTGTCCTAGTGGAGAGTATAAAATCGTGTACTAGTGGAGAGTGTAAAACCGTGTCCTAGTGGAGAGTTTAGTATCGTGTCCTGGTGGAGAGTTTATAATCGTGTTCCAGTGGAGAGTGTAAAATCGTGTTCCTAGTGGAGAGTGTAAAATCGAATCCTAGTGGAGAGTTTATCATCATGCCCAAGTGGAGAGTGTATAATGATATTAAACGTCGCAGTGGTTTGGAGAGCAGTCATCGTAAGCATGGTTCCTGAAAGAAAGGGCTGGAGGTTGACCAGCGCCAATATGGACACATGACATCGTAGACAAGGTTCGTAAAAGAAAAGGCTGCAGGTTGACCAGCGCGAATATTTACACATGACATCGAAGACATCTGAGAAATGAAGCTTCATGACGCATGGAGGAGCTGCACAGGATGTGAAATGTATTCGGCCGAGCGCAATGAGAAGTGTATTTTGCCAAGGACCAGCTGTATGATGATGTCGACCCATCTTACAAGGCTGGGTTCGACCCATCTTACAAGGCTGGGGTCGACCCCAGAGCCGCAATGGTGGAAACTAGAATCCGGACATTGCTTTGGATTGAACCTGGGCGGGTGTTTTGATTACCACGCCCACGAACCACTGTGCAACGGGGCTATGGTAATCACAAGGGGTTTCGCTATTTCTACGGGCAAATAGCAGCAATGGTAAATATTAGCCGTAATGATAGCCTTTTCGGTATTAATGCACGTTAACATATTCGCCAGTCTAATTGGGACTATTAGTCCCGCTAGTTAATGGCTCTGCCTTGATGTTAAACACACTAACTATACATTGGGAATTTATACAGCCAGTTACTGGGGTATGTTGCGTCCTCGGCCAGGCTAACTCGCTGTATGAAACAAATCTTTGCCAGGACACGATTGTATTCTCTCCACTAGGACATGATACTAACACTCTCCACTGGGACACGATTATACACTCTCCACTAGGACATGATTATACACTCTCCACTGGGACACGATTATACACTCTCCACAGGGACATGATTATACACTCTCCACTGGGACATGATTATACACTCTCCACTGGGACATGATTATACACTCTCCACTGGGACATGATTATACACTCTCCACTGGGACACGATTATACACTCTCCACTGAGGTACGATTATACACTCTCCACCAGGACATGATTATACACTCTCCACAGGGACACGATTATACGCTCTCCACTGGTACACGATTATACACTCTCCACTGGGACACGATTATACACTCTCCACTGGGACACGATTATACGCTCTCCACTGGGACACGATTATACGCTCTCCACTGGGACACGATTATACGCTCTCCTCTGGGACACTATTATACATTCTCCACTGGGACACGATTATACGCTCTCCACTGAGACACGATTATACACTCTCCACTGGGACACGATTATACACTCTCCAGTAGGACACGAAGTCTAGCATTCTCCACTGAAACACGATTATACACTTTCCACTGGGACACAATTATACACTCTCCACTAGGACGAGATACTAAACTTTCCTCTAGGATACGACAACAAATTAGTCGATAGAACATCACATTGTACTCTCAACTAGACACGACACTAAATTATCCACTAGGACTTGACACTGTACTCTTCACTAGGACACGATATTAATCTCTTCACTAAGATACGACACCATATTCTTTACTAGGATATGCCACTATACAAATCATGATACTAAACTGCTCTCCTCTAGGACATGACACTAAACTCTCAAATAGGATATAATACAATACTCTCCACTAGGACATGATTATACATTCTTCTCCAGGACATGATTATACACCCTCTACTAGGACATGACACTATAGTGAGTTCCCTTGAGCAAGATGGCGGGACATTTCTTCGTCCCGTAAAATGGAACGTGTTTTTTCCGAAATGTGTATGGATTAAGTGTTTTTTCGTGGTGAAATGGAGTTCGGACCGTGCAACGGAGTTCGTGCACGGGCGTCCGGTCTTCTTTCGGCGTATCATCGGCGCCCGGTGGCGATAGTTAAGCCTAACATGACGGCCAGACGACCAGCTAGGACACAACGTGGTAAGAGGGCGGGCGCGCGCAGAAGGCGCTTAAAATGTGACAGATTGGGTATCGGAAATGTTCGAGTACTGTACTGGAACTGTGCATCATTTAGTCAACGCCGACCCATTCTTGAAAAACTACTCTACGGAAACGATATTGTGGTCTTGCAAGAAACACAGCTCACCGACGGAACAGTCAATGTTGCGGGATTTCAGGGTTTCCTTAACAGGCGGCACCTCGGACAGGCCATTCTGGTCCGCGACAACATACTAGTGTCTGAGATCGATATGTCCGCCTGGAACAGCGATGCCCTGCAAGTGCAGGCATTAAGAATAATGACACCAGTGCAGCTTGTAATCGTTAACGTCTATGCGAGAAATGGGAAGGTCGACGTGCGACAATGGCAGAGTTTGTTCGATATGGATGAAAGGCATATCATCTACTGCGGGGACTTCAATGCCAGAGGCAGTCAATGGGGGAATTGCATCACCAATCGACAGGGAGAAGATTTGGAGGACGCCCTGGCATCTGCTGCCCTAATCTGTCAGAATGATGGGAAGGTCACTAGAATGGCCACTCGACCAGGCGACTCTGACAGCATCATTGACTTGGCTCTGGTGTCGCCCACCATCGCACCAAGGTGCCGGTGGGGCATACTGGGATACCACGATAGTGACCACTACCCTTGTGTCATCCTGATCAAGAAAGACGGGGCCATGAGTCAAAGAAACAAGACCAATGCCTTCCCGTACGACACCACTGGTCAAGACGCCATAAGCAAGATCAGAAGAAGGAAACTAACTTCCTCCCGTAGGAGACAAGAAAGATGGCTGCAGCCACCATGGTGGAATGGAGAGGTCGAGAAGGTGTGGCTGGGAAAGAGGCAGGCTGTCAAAGACTGGCAAAAGGCCAGAAAGGCTAACATGCCACAGGTTGAGTTGGCGAACCTGAAGACTGAGGTCGTTAGGACGACGACTTTATTCAAATCCTGCGCCAAACAGGCCAAGGCCGACAAATGGGACGAGTTCTGCAGGAAGGTGTGCTCCGAGCAATCTCTTACGACATTCTGGCGCCTCCACAAAAACATGAACGGTGCTGCACAACGTAGGGGTATTCCAGACTTTCAAGGCACAGACCTCGCATGGAAAAAGTCGGATGCGGATAAAGGTAAGGCCCTTCTTGCAACGCTACATAGAACAGACTGACCAGAAAGACGAGCCCGCCAGACAGAGGACCACAACAACACTCTCTCAGTTGTGCGAGGGGGTCGGGACAGACGAAGAATGGACAATCACAGTTGACATATTGCGTGCGATGCTCAAGAAATCACCTAACACCGCCCCAGGTCCAGACGGCATCCGATATGGTGACCTACTGGTGATATCAGATGATGACATGGAAGAACTGGCCAGAGAATTCAACACCAGTATCCATAGGGGTCAGGTCAAAGAAGAATGGCTACACAGCTACTTGCTGCCGCTGCCAAAACCGAACAAAGACCACTCCAAGATAAGCGGCTACAGAATCATTACGATGCAGAATACTGTTGGCAAGCTACTGGAGAAAATTGTAGCACACAGACTTGCTTGGGACTTGGAACAGCTCGGCTGCTTCCCGCCCACACTTGGAGGATACAGACGCAACAAAGAGTCATGGCTGAATGCGGCGGTCTTTGCTCAAGATGTTTACGAAGGATTTCAGGTCAGAGAAGAGACATGTGCGGCCGCCATAGATTTAGAGGACGCATATAACAGAGTATCTTTCGAGCACTTGATGCAAACCCTCCTTAGACTGAAAGTGCACCCTCACCTTGTACGATGGATAGCTGCAGTTCTACTCCAAAGGAAGGTGGTGCTAAGATGCGGGAGTTGGTCTTCTGAGCCGATAACGATATGTCCAGGATTGCCGCAGGGTTCACCACTGTCACCAGTACTATTCAACGTGTATACGGTGCCGATCACTGAACAACAGTTGGATGGGAGGGGTAGGACTCTATCATTCGTCGACGACATCCTCGTGTATCGACAGGGTCGAGATAGACAGGCGGTTGCCAACTATATGCAGGGCGAACTAGATCGAATTTCCTCATGGTGTGCTGATGCCGATGCCCTTGTCAACCCTGCAAAGGCAACGGTTACATGGTTCTCACTAAACAACCATATTGTGAAAACAGACCTGCCAGCAGTAAGAATGGATGGGAGCATTCTGAGTAGAACCCAGTCAATGACATATCTTGGCGTGAGGCTTGATCGTAGCCTGTCCTTCAGAGATCATGTCGATTATGTCATAACGAAGGCTCGAAAAGGTTTGGCAGCAATGAGAGTCATGGCGACTGCCAATATCGAGCAAAGACTGCTATTACTTCTGTTCCAAGAACTTGTGCTTTCACGCATCGAGTATGCCCTGGCCATCCTCACTGTCAGCCCTACACAGATTGGAAGACTTGAAAAGGTACAAAACGAAGCCATGCGCATCATTTTGGGCTGCAAGAGAGACACCAGCTGTGTAGCAATGAGATATCTCCTTGACTTCCCGACAATGGAACACAGTTTCAAGATCTGGAGAGCTCGTGCATACTTAAAAATAAGTGCAGATGAGCAGCACCCTCTGCATGACGCTGTATTCAGAGAAAAGGGTGACAGGCTAAAGAGGGGCAAATCATGGATGGGTCGGGCGGAAGATGTCGTCGGACAGGTCTGCAGTCTTACCAGTATCAACCCCGGCAAGGAATGGGTGCCGGTGCCTCCAGCTTTTAAGTGTACCTTCTCCTGCATTATCACACTCGACAGACGGTGCAGAGAGCAGAACCCTGCCTCTGTCAATGCAGAGGTTAACGCGCTCATCTATGATCACTCAGATAGCCCCGAAGTGCTCATCTATACAGATGGATCTGTTGTAAAGCAGCAGAGAAGTGCGTGGGCATTTACAGCCCGTTCAGCGGGCCGAACCGTTCAAGAATCCAGTGGTGCCCACTCTATGACCACGAGCAGCATGACGATGGAGGTGATGGCAGTTACACAGGCTTTCATATGGCTGGAATCACAGCATTATACCAACGTGTGTGTACTAAGTGATTCAATGAGCATGATTCAGAAGGTCGAAGCTGGATCTGTACGTAGACAGTGGACTGAGTCGCTGCGGAAGTCTGTTGTCCGCAAAGTCACCTTCATCTTCGTCCCGGGACATGCGGGAGTCGAGGGAAATGAACGAGCTGATAAATTGGCTGGCTCTGCACCCCCTGTAGATGGCCAGCCCATGGATCGTGCCGATGTTATTAACGCCCTTAAAGATATGGCGAGAACAGAGGATTTTGACGCCAGTGATTCCACATCGCTTTCCAGAATGACAGACCTGGGAGTAAGAATCGGCACAGCCAGACGCGAGAGGTACATCGGGAAAACAAAGCGCCTCGTCAACCAACACAGAACTGGCACTATTAGCCACCGGACGCTGATGCATATGCTGGGGGGGGGGGGGAGGATCTGAGCACCTATGGACATGTCCGGAGTGCAACGAAGATACCCCAACTGATAACTAACTAACTAACTATACTCTCCATAGGATATGATTATAAACCCAAAGACGTGACTCTGTAGTTTCCACTAGGACATGATGTACACTCTCCACTAGAACAGGACACTAAACGCTCTACTAGGATATGCTACAAAACACTCCACAAGGACACAACACTAAACTCTCTACTAGGTCATAATTATACGCTCTCCACTAGGACAAGATTGTACACTCTCCACTAGGACAAGATTGTACACTCTCCACTAGGACATGATTGTACACTCTCCACTAGGACATGATTGTACACTCTCCACTAGGACATGATTGTACACTCTCCACTAGAGCATGATTGTACACTCTCCACTAGGACATGATTGTACACTCTCCACTAGGACATGATTGTACACTCTCCACTAGGACATGATTGTAACTCTCCACTAGGACATGATTGTACACTCCTCACTAGGAGATACACGCCCTTCCCCCAATTGGGACACGACACTAACACTCTTCACTTGGACATGCTTTTACACTCTCCACTAGGACACACTACAAAACTCTCCACTAGGACACTATACTAAACTCTCCAGTTGGACACGATACTAAACTCTCGACTAGGACACGACACTAAACTCTTCACCAGTATTGCCACAACGCACAAATCGAGTTTTCAGACGTAATGACCCTTTTCTGGAGCAGCACAAATAGAGGCAATGGAAAAAAAAATATTGTTTAGAACACAGTTTATTATCATCAACATAATCATCTGCCAATTTGGCGCCCAGTGTCGTGGGGAGGAATAATTAACGTTTCAGCGCGCGATGGGTGGCACAAGTTAGTGTTTCCGTGTGATCGTACAATGTCTTTGATATCGTCAATCATTTTTTTCTTCTGGGACGTCCACGTGCTTGTATCAGATCTTCTTTGATGTAGGGCCACAGCTGGTGGTTGGTGGTGTTGCATTCTAACGAGATGGCCAAACCATCTGATCTTCTGCCTTTCAATATATGTGGCACATGAAGTTGATCCATTTGTCTCTCTGATAACACCATTTCTTATTCGGTCTCGGATAGTTAAGTTGGCATCTCTCCTCAAGCATCTCACCTCGCCAGTGTTGATTTTGCGTAGGCGTGATTTGGATAATGTCCAAATTTGGCATTTGTAGCATAGGGTCCGGCTCCCTGGCCGAGAAGTTAGCAGCTTACTGCATTTATCCAGAATACTCTCGTGGTTGACGTGAGCGCACGAGAATTAGAAGTGGTTCGAGTCGCGCCAGTGACTTATGAGAGTACGGAGCTGGTCGCTCAGAAAGTCGTGGCGTGTTGATGAGCGTAATCTAGCCTAGGAATCAACATACAGCTGAAAGATGCTGGTGTTGACCGAAATATCATGAAACAGGATGGAAACGCGGGGGAAAAAAAGCATAGGGTCGTTTTGAATAGGGTATTTATTTTCTGTCGTTTTGAGGACATAGGCAAATTTGGGTGATTCAGTGTGGGTTATAGTTGATATATAAGCACACTAGCTTTCTGATATGTAATTTAAATTTCTCTGTCTATTCTGACATATTCTGTAATCATACTTCCTATATATTTACATTCTTTAAATTGTTTCAGAGATGTGCTATTCATCAGCATATTTAGTGGACCACAAGATCCACTAACTTGCATTACTTCAGTTTTGGTTGTAATTATATTCACATTTCATTTGCGGCTAATGAAACTAGAACAGTGGTTCTCAACCGGTGGGGAATTCCTCCCCTCCCCTCCCCACCGGGGGGATTTTAGGGTTTCCGGGGAGGAATTAAGATTATTTCAAGATCGCGTTAATACAAGAACCGATTACTTGATATTGTTTTTCCCTACATGTTTTACGGTTCTGTACTTCTCGCCCTTCTGAAATTCGTTTTATAACGTAAGTAGACCCGCAAATCACGTTTTATGTAGAGGTATAGACTTTTTCTAGTATGTGTTAATAAATTTAGCTTCCATTTAACGTATCCTGTGTATGGGCGGGGGGAATTTATAGGGAGGAAATACGAAGGGGGGGGGGAGGGGGAATGACGTTCTGAACATATAGTGAAGGGGTGCATGGGCCAAAACAGGTTGAGAACCACTGAGCTAGAACACTATATACAACAATATGAAAGAGACAAACATCATTCTTTGGTCTTGTGATGAGAAAAGAGGCATTGGGGAATAACGTTACAACTGGAAAGATCAAGGGGAAGAGAGGCAGAGGCAGACAAGAGAAATGATGCTGGATGGATTGAGACGGTGGCATGGAGGAATATCATCAGCAGAGTTGATCCAGAACACCAAAGACCGAGATCTGTGGAGAGCCATGAATGCCTACGCCAGCTGGCAGGGCACTGATGACGATGATTGTATCTGCTGCATGTTGAACTCAGCTTTTTATATGATATTGCACTCTTCCCTAGCCGCATAAATTATCATCATCATCAAGTGTCCTGCCCGCTGGCGTAGGCGTTCATGTCTCTCCACAGATCTCGGTCTTTGGTGTTCTGACCAACTCTGCTGATGATATTCCTCCATATTCAGTCCATCCAGCATAATTTCTCTTGTTCTGCCTTTCTTTCCCTTGATTTTTCCAGTTGTCACGATGTTCTCCAACTCTTCTCATACCATGACCAAAGAAAACTGGAAGTTTCATTCTTATTGTTAAAGACAATGTCACTAAACTCTCCACGAGGACACGACACTAAACTCTCCACTAGGACACGACACCAAACTCTCCACTACGACACGACATTAAACTCTCCACTACGACACTAAACTCTCCACTACGACACAACACTAAACTCTCCACTAGGACACGACACTAAACTCTCCACTACGACACGACATTAAACTCTCCACTACGACACTAAACTTTCCACTACGACACGACACTAAACTCTCCACTAGGACACGACACTAAACTCTCCACTAGGACACGACATTAAACTCCCTACCAGGACACGACACTAAACTCTGCACTACGACACTAAACTCTCCACTAGACCACGACACTAAACTCCCCACTAGGACATGACACTAAACTCTCCATTAGGACACGACATTAAACTCTCCACTAGGACACGACACTAAACTCTCCACTAGGACATGACACTAAACTCCCCACTAGGACACGACACTAAACTCTCGACTAGGACACGACACTAAACTCCCCACTAGGACTCGACACTAAACTCCCCACTAGGACGTGACACTAAACTCTCCAGTAGGACACGACACTAAACTTCCCACTAGGACATGACACTAAACTCCACGACACTAAACTCTCCACTAGGACACGACACTAAACTCCCCACTAGGACACGGCACTAAACTCTCCACTAGGACACAGCATTAAACTTTCCACTATGACACGACATTAAACTCCCCACTAGGACACGACACTAAACTCTCCACTACGACACAACACTAAACTCTCCTCTAAGACACGACACTAAACTCTCCACTACGACACGACATTAAACTCTCCACTACGACACTAAACTCTCCACTAGGACATGACACTAAACTCTCCACTAGGACACGACATTAAACTCCCTACCAGGACACGACACTAAACTCTGCACTACGACACTAAACTCTCCACTAGACCACGACACTAAACTCCCCACTAGGACACGACACTAAACTCTCCATTAGGACACGACATTAAACTCTCCACTAGGACACGACACTAAACTCTCCACTAGGACATGACACTAAACTCCCCACTAGGACACGACACTAAACTCTCGACTAGGACACGACACTAAACTCCCCACTAGGACTCGACACTAAACTCCCCACTAGGACGTGACACTAAACTCTCCAGTAGGACACGACACTAAACTTCCCACTAGGACATGACACTAAACTCCACGACACTAAACTCTCCACTAGGACACAACACTAAACTCCCCACTAGGACACGGCACTAAACTCTCCACTAGGACACAGCATTAAACTTTCCACTATGACACGACATTAAACTCCCCACTAGGACACGACACTAAACTCTCAACTACGACACAACACTAAACTCTCCACTACCACACAATACTAAACTCTCCTCTACGACACGACACTAAACTCTCCACTAGAACACGACACTAAACTCTCCACTAGGACACGACACTAAACTCCCCACTAGGACTCGACACTAAACTCTCCACTACGACACAATACTAAACTCGCCACTAGGACACGACACAAAACTCTCCACTAGGACACGGCACTAAACTCGCCACCAGGACCATGACACTAAACTTTTCCCTACGACACGAAACTCCCCACTAGAACACGACACTTACTAAACTCTTCACTACAACACGACACTAAACTCTCCACTAGGACACGCCACTAAACTCTCCACTAGGACACGCCACTAAACTCTCCACTAGGACACGCCACTAAACTCTCCACTAGGACACACCACTAAACTCTCCACTAGGACACGCCACCAGAACACAACACACTGCAAGTCGCGCCCCATTTCCAACCACGGAAACGATATTCTCATAACCATGCACATTGTCTCTCCCGCAAACACACGCAATTAATGGGGTGTCCTGTGTGCATAGCGCCACCGGTGGCAGGGGAAATTGTAAGCCAGATCAATATAGTCATTATGCACGTAAATATATTTATCAGACATTGTCCTGTAGCTATTATAACAGCTAAACAAGTGTAATTTATACACCTCGGGCTTTTAATATAGTTATAAATATGGATAGGGCGTGTTTACTTATGGGGTTCATTTACTGTGCGGACTCATGTAGCCGCAGCGGTAAAGTGGCTGTCTGTGACAATGTGTAGGGAAATGAGGGCGGGGTGGAGGAAAAGTGGGGAGTGGGGTGGAATAAGCACACAAAATATGGGTGGAATACATCAAAAGCGTTTATATTTACGTTGTTAGACAGACAGACAGACACATCTTATTTCGTGTGAATGTCAGACCTGTAGAGTAATGACAGATTTTTCTTAACCTGAATAGGTGGTTGAGTTTGGAACGCCATTTGTTACTTCTGCAACTCCACAGTGTTACGTGGAGTCACAGGTTCCAATCTCGTGTTTTTATAACTGTCAGTGTTGCGCTTCAACACCTGATGTAAAACTTCCTCTCACCGTGTGATATATGCGCATCAATCAATCAATCAATCAATCAATCAATCAATCAATCAATCAATCAATCAATCAATCATCATCATCATCCAGTGCCTTGCCGGCGGGTGTGGGCAATCATGCCTCTCCACAAATTACGATCTCCGACGTCATGGATCAGTTCGTGTGTTGACTCCCTTCCATACCATGACACAAGGCTGTCAAGAATTTTCTCACGCTGTCTATCCTCTATCTCTCTTTCCGCAAATCTTTTCGGTTGTCATATGTTCCAGTTTTTGTCTTCTCATAACATCCTAGTACATCAACAGCAGCTGAAAAATTCTGGTGCTGACTGCAACGTCCTGTAAGGGATATGCAACATTAAAAAAAAATAATTTTCAGCAATCTTCTATACAGCCATATCCCCAAGACTTCCAGGGATTTTTTCATCTGTTTACTAATTGTCCTGGATTCATAGCCGCATGATAAAACTGGCTCTATGTAACATGCAAGAACTCGATACCTATCCATAATCATTTTTAATTATGTGCTGCTGTCGTTTCTACTTTTTACATGAGGCAGTGAGGATACTCCTCACTAGTATGAATACATATACTACAGATCATACACACCTTCATTGCCGTAATTGCTCTCACTACACTAGCATGAACACATATACTACACACCATCATTGACGTAATTGCTCTCACTACACTAGCATGAACACATGTACTACACACCTTCATTGACGTAATTGCTCTCACTACACTAGCATGAACACATATACTACACACCATCATTGCCGTAATTGCTCTCACTACACTAACATGAACACATATACTACACACCATCATTGACGTAATTGCTCTCACTACACTAGCAATTACACATATACTACACACCATCATTGACGTAATTGCTCTCAATACACAAGAGTGAATACATATACTACACACCACCATTGCCGTAATTGCTTTCACTACACTAGCATGAACACATATACTACACACCATCATTGACGTAATTGCTCTCACTACACTAGCATGAACACATACATTACACACCATCATTGACGTAATTGCTCTCACTACACTAGCAATTACACATATACTACACACCATCATTGCCGTAATTGCTCTCACTACACTAGCATGAACACATACACTACACACCATCATTGACGTAATTGCTCTCACTACACTAGCAATTACACATATACTACACACCATCATTGACGTAATTGCTCTCACTACACTAGCAATTACACATATACTACACACCATCATTGACGTAATTGCTCTCAATACACAAGAGTGAATACATATACTACACACCACCATTGCCGTAATTGCTCTCACTACACTAGCATGAACACATATACTACACACCATCATTGACGTAATTGCTCTCAATACACAAGAGTGAATACATATACTACACACCATCATTGACGTAATTGCTCTCACTACACTAGCATGAACACATATACTACACACCATCATTGACGTAATTGCTCTCAATACACAAGAGTGAATACATATACTACACACCACCATTGCCGTAATTGCCCTCACTACACTAGCATGAACACATATACTACACACCATCATTGACGTAATTGCTCTCAATACACAAGAGTGAATACATATACTACACACCACCATTGCCGTAATTGCTCTCACTACACTAGCATGAACACATATACTACACACCATCATTGACGTAATTGCTCTCACTACACTAGCAATTACACATATACTACACACCATCATTGACGTAATTGCTCTCACTACACTAGCAATTACACATATACTACACACCATCATTGACGTAATTGCTCTCAATACACAAGAGTGAATACATATACTACACACCACCATTGCCGTAATTGCTCTCACTACACTAGCATGAACACATATACTACACACCATCATTGCCGTAATTGCTCTCACTACACTAGCATGAACACATATGCTACACACCATCATTGCCGTAATTGCTCTCACTACACTAGCATGAACACATATACTACACACCATCATTGACGAAATTGCTCTCACTACACTAGCATGAACACATATACTACACACCATCATTGACGTAATTGCTCTCACTACACTAGCAATTACACATATACTACACACCATCATTGACGTAATTGCTCTCAATACACAAGAGTGAATACATATACTACACACCATCATTGACGTAATTGCTCTCAATACACAAGAGTGAATACATATACTACACACCATCATTGACGTAATTGCTCTCAATACACAAGAGTGAATACATATGCTACACACCATCATTGACGTAATTGCTCTCACTACATTAGCATGAACACATACACTACACACCACCATTGCCGTAATTGCTCTAACTACACTAGCATGAGCCTGCTCCGTGACGATGGTGTTACGGACGCAGTTCGTGATCCCACATATCAGCGTTCGAAACACTGTTTTTTTTTTTTTTAACGAAATGGTATGGTTGCGGATCTTCAGAAAGCAATGGAAAACTACTGAACGTAAACTTGCCAAGAGATTACAACAGCGTGGGGATACGTGTGACAGTGTGAGTTATCTAAATGGAATGCGTGTAGCATTGCGAGTTATCTACATGGAAATGGTGTAACAGCGTGAGGTATTTGAATGAATGCGTGTAACTGTGAGTTATCTAAGTAGGGTTGTGTGTAACAGTGTGAGTTATCTAATGGCAATGAACGTAACAATGTGAGTAATCTATATGAGAATGCTTGTAATAGTGTGAGTTATCTACGTTACATTGCTTGTAAGAAAATTGCTTGTCTACAAGGCAGCACGCGTAACATTGCAAATGAAACGCCCAGTCCGTTATCGTGGTATTGATGTTAGTAAATAAATAATTACATGGCAGGACATATACATATGCACTACACGCTGTGGTAGCTTGTGCAGTTTCTTGTCATTAGTGTGGTTGTGTATAGAGCTTTTTTTTTTTGGGGGGGGGGGATGTTTTGTTGTTGTTGTTGTTTCTGAACGTTGCATGATTCTAGTATATAGACATTAATCATCAGCATCATCATGTGTCTTGCCGATAAACGTAAGCGGTCATGTTTCGCCATCTCACACGATTACCAGATCAGCTCTCTGTTCTTGTCCCGACCATGCCATATAGCCAAACTATCCAGATATTTACTTCTATACCTTCCCCTTGTTATTTTCCCCTTAATCTTGCCAGTTGTCACCAAATTCTATAATTTATTTCTTCTCATAAAGTGCCAAAAATGTGACTTTCTACGTCTAATTTCTCTAATCAGTTTGCGGCTTTCATTTGCCTCTTGTAGATGTTGTTCATCGGTTTTTCTGTCTTTCCAAGGTAATCTTCGTATTTTCCTCAGAAACCATATTTCTACTGTCATAAGATGTTTTTTCAGTTTGTATGCTCATCGTAAACGTTTCACATCCACTTGGGAGGCTTCGTGGCGAAGTGGTCAAGCCGTTTAACTCGGGCTCCGAAGGTTGTGGGTTCGATTCCGGGCCGCGTCCTTCGGTTCACGAGTTAAGTTTTTCGGAGACTCCTGTGGGTCGTCGCTAGAGCTACGGAGTTCGTGCTTTGTGCGACACTTTCTGCGTTGCAGAAAGAGACCGAGCCATATGGGATAAAACTCGGAGCAATGAAGTCGACCCTGTCGACTTTTAAGCGACACTTTTTATGTTCTATGTAGCACTTCAACTCTCTTCTTCTCGTTGCAATTGACATCTTTTTATTAGTCAGTATGTTTTCCATTTTACTGAAGGCTATCTTTGGCATAACGACTCTTGTTCTAATCTTTTCAAGGCCTCTCCCTTCAGATGTTATGACTGTTCCGAGATAGTGGTACCGATTAACTTGTTTAAGAATATTCCCAGCTTTCATTAAGGTAGGGAATTCCTGAAAGTCAAAAGAATATATTTGAGAGACCAAGGGTAGAATATTTCACCATATGATAAAATCAATACTACCATACGAATCATTTGTTTATCGATGCATGTGTAGAATAGAAGGACAAAAATTGTATTATGAAACAATCAATTTGGAGTTCATGGTGAGAACAGGATAAATGTAATTGAATCAAGAAATGAGGAAGATGAAGGTGACTCAACGAAAACATGCCCCGCAGCGATTCAGTCCACTGTCTACGAACAGAACTCGCCTCGGCTTCTCAGATGATTCTCATGGAATAATTTAGTACACAAACAATGGTATGTGTATCAACGACAGCACGTAGTTTTACTTTGTCATCTTCACCTTCTGAACGTCCGGAAGTCACAGCTTCTAGGTGCTCAACTTCCACCACCTACGCAACTGCACAGTCAGGCTGGAGCCACGAGTTCATTTCCCGAAAGTAGGTAGTAGTAAGTCTTTCCAGAGTTCCACCTCAGGACAAACCATAATAGCCTGGTCACCGTCTCCATCTCCTGGGATGAAAGTAGATAGTAATAAGTCTTCCCAGGGTTCCACCTCACGAGAAACCACAATAGCCTGGACACCGTCTCCACCTCCTGGGCTTGGAGTAGATAGTAGTAAGCCCTTCCAGGGTTCCACCTCAGGAGAAACCATAATAGCATGATCACCGTCTCTGTCTCCTGGGCTGGAAGTAGGTAGTAGTAAGCCCTTCCAGGGTTTCACCTCAGGAGAAACCATAATAGCCTGGACACCGTCTCCATCTCCTGGGCTGGAAGTAGGTAGTAGTAAGCCCTTCCAGGGTTCCACCTCAGGAGAAACCATAATAGCATGGTCACCGTCTCCATCTCCTGGGCTGGAAGTAGGTATTAGTAAGCCCTTCCAGGGTTCCACCTCAGGAGAAACCATAATAGCATGATAACCGTCTCCATCTCCTGGGCTGGAAGTAGGTAGTAGGCTTTCGGAGGTGTCTGCCTCGGGAGCAGGAGATGTCGTTTGCTTGCCGAATCAAAACTAAACATCTGACCTCTGAGAGTGTTGCAATTCTTTATCTCGATTTGTAACTACTTGCTTCTACTTTCTTGTCCATCAAGATAGTTTTTTCTTCTAAGTGTTTATCTCCATAATTTTGTTTGAAGGTAGTGTCGAATCTATGTGAAAACACAGCCTTAAAATAGTTTGAAAATGTCCAATCTATGTGAAAATGTCCAATCTATATGAAACATCCGACTTTGACAGCTTTATGTCCAGTCCATGTAAAAATGTTGAATCTATGTAAAAATTTCTAATTTATGTGAAAACACCAGACTATCATAGCGCTACAGCAGAATCCAGTCTATGTGAAAACACCATACATCAAGACCCAAAAACACCAGACTATCACATCACAACACCAGTTTCTAGACTAAGCTAAAACATCCCTCTATCAGCCCTACATTAGTTTCTGCTTTGCGAATACTATTACTTTTAATCTGATAATGGATGGCTAGAAAATTGGACGCTGCTGTTTTCCATTGAGGCGTTGCGGTGTTTTAGTCTTCACTGACACACAGCGAGCCCTGGGGAGGTAAGCTTACCTGGAGTAAGCAGGTCAATTGCTGATGAGTATTGGCAGATCACCACGGGTAGATACTCGAGGCTGGTGGGTTGCACTCTTGTTACCCCAAGCCCCAATTAGGGTATGGACATTTAGTGGCGCCATATTGCCTTGTGTATGTTGATAAGAGGCAATGGTGATGATAATCTCATGGCGCATACTGTCGTAGGGCCGTCACATACTTCAGACCGAGGCGGAAAAATAAGTTTGGCCATTCATTTCCCTTAGTCGATGCCTTTCCCTCCCCAAAAATTATCAAGCACTCATTTAATGAAGTAGCGTAGACTCCAGCGATATATATGTCGGTAAAAATTCTGTCAATACAGTTATATGACTGTCACAGTATGTTGTTTTCACGTAGATTGAAGACTGAATAAGGGCTGTGAAAATCTGATGTTTTGACTTAGAATGGACACTGTTGGAGGGTTGTCAAAGTCTTGTGTATGGATGTACGTGGATTGATCATTGTCGTAAGGCTTTGGAATAATGGTGTTTTCACATTCGTTTCAACTCGCTTGCAATGATTTTAAAGTCGGGTGTTTTCACACAGACAAGACACTCTTGTACTGGTTGTACTGTCGGGTGTTTTCAGATAGCAAGGACGCTATTGAAATGCTTTTGAAGTCGCTTGTTTTCACATAGCCAAAACGCTGTTGCAATGCTTTTGAACTCGGATGTTTTCACACAGACGCTGTTAAAGTGCTTTTAAACTCGGGTGATTTCACATAGAGAAGACGCTGTTATAGTGCTCTTACAGTCGGATGTCTTCACATAGAGAAGACGCTGTTAGAGTGCTCTTAAACTCTTGTGTTTTCACATAGAGAAGACGCCGTTATAGTGCTCTTAAAGTCAGACGTTTTCACATAGAGAAGACGTTGTTAAAGTGCTTTTAAACTCTTGTATTTTCACATAGACAAGACGCTGTTTTAGTGTTTTTAAACGCCGGGGACGCAAGTTCATTGTCTTGGAAATCGGGCTCACAAAACTCAATGCAACGTCACTTGCAACTTATGCACTGTACGTCATGTATCAGGTTCTTGACAGAACGTCTCTCTCATTCTGACCCGCCCAGAAGATTCTTAATCCTTTGTAAGTTCTTTTGCCTCATGCACTACAGGCCCAATATCGTGTCCGTCTACAAGATGATCAACCACCGCCGGCTCTTCTGGGACCACACCTTCCATCACTGTTCTAGACACCACACCTTCCATCACTGTTCTAGACACCACACCTTCCATCACTGTTCTAGACACCACACCTTCCATCACTGTTCGAGACACCATACCTTCCATCACTGTTCCAGACACCACACCTTCCATCACTGTTCTAGACACCACACCTTCCATCACTGTTCTAGACACCACACCTTCCATCACTGTTCGAGATACCATACCTTCCATCACTGTTCCAGACACCACACCTTCCATCACTGTTCCAGACACCACACCTTCCATCACTGTTCCAGACACCACACCTTCCATCACTGTTCTAGACACCACACCTTCCATCACTGTTCTAGACACCACACCTTCCATCACTGTTCTAGACACCACACCTCCCATCACTGTTCTAGACACCACACCTTCCATCACTGTTCTAGACACCACACCTTCCATCACTGTTCTAGACACCACACCTCCCATCACTGTTCTAGACACCACACCTCCCATCACTGTTCTAGACACCACACCTTCCATCACTGTTCTAGACACCACACCTTCCATCACTGTTCTAGACACCACACCTCCCATCACTGTTCTAGACACCACACCTCCCATCACTGTTCTAGACACCACACCTTCCATCACTGTTATAGACACCACACCTCCCATCACTGTTCTAGACACCACACCTTCCATCACTGTTCTAGACACCACACCTTCCATCACTGTTCTAGACACCACACCTTCCATCACTGTTCGAGACACCATACCTTCCATCACTGTTCCAGACACCACACCTTCCATCACTGTTCTAGACACCACGCCTTCCTTCTCTGTTCTAGGCAACGCTCCTTCCATCACAAGTATGTGAATATAATATGTGTGTATTATTCACTTGTAAAGCATGTTATATTCATTTTCGTCCCAATCCCCCAGTGAAATCACATTACTGTACATATGTATTAAGAGATTTCTGGTATTCGTCTATTCGGTTATCCGTTACAGCAATGGCCTGGAGGGTAACGGTTAATCGAAGTTTAACTGTTATAGAAAACGTAACATTTTACACTTTTCTTGTTATTTTTCCGTTCGATCGCTTTTAACACAAGCGTAGTCCATACACGTTCTGCTGCGTCCAGTACACTGGACTGATCTGTGCATGGGGATTACATTTTTCCTATAAACCAGTGTCCGTCGCCTTCTGGGGAATTCACTCCAACTTCTTAGGTACTTGTAATTTACGTCCCCAAGTCAATGACGATAAGTCAACATTTTAGTCGACCTAGACGATGTAGGGGTTGAACCCCCTATCTCGTCATCAGCACACCGGATGTTTAAGATTAATGCTCTTATGCATTCGCTTATGTTGAACTCCTGATTTTCGGTTGATATGTGGCATGTTCATTGCTAATTGATATCGCCATAATTGTTCCAGCTACACAGTTTAGCCCTGGTCGTCCTAGCAACCCAGGCCAGAGGAAAAATACCATCCTGATTACGTTATATCATATCCTGGGCCAGAACGTCATGAGACAAGGTGGTCATTATGTTATATCATATCCTAGGACAGGACGTCATGAGGCATGGTAGTCATTATATTATATCATATCATAAGCGAGGACGTCATGAGGCAAGGTGGTCATTATATTATATCATATCATAAGCCAGGACGTCATGAGGCAAGGTATTCATTATATTATATCATATCATAAGCGAGGACGTCATGAGGCAAGGTAGTCATTATGTTATATCATATCATAAGCCAGGACGTCATGAGGCATGGTAGTCATTATATTATATCATATCATAAGCCAGGACGTCATGAGGCATGGTAGTCATTATATTATATCATATCACAAGCGAGGACGTCATGAGGCATTGTAGTCATTATGTTATATCATATCATAAGCCAGGACGTCATGAGGCATGGTAGTCATTATATTATATCATATCATAAGCCAGGACGTCATGAGGCATGGTAGTCATTATATTATATCATATAAGCGAGGACGTCATGAGGCATGGTAGTCATTATATTATATCATATCATAAGCGAGCACGTCATGAGGCAAGGTAGTCATTATGTTATATCATATCATAAGCCAGGACGTCATGAGGCAAGGTAGTCATTATGTTATATCATATCATAAGCGAGGACGTCATGAGGCAAGGTAGTCATTATGTTATATCATATCGTAAGCGAGGACGTCATGAGGCATGGTAGTCATTATATTATATCATATCATAAGCCAGGACGTCATGAGGCATGGTAGTCATTATATTATATCATATCATAAGCCAGGACGTCATGAGGCAAGGTAGTCATTATATCATATCATAAGCCAGGACGTCATGAGGTAAGGTAGTCATTATATCATTTCCTAGACCAGGACGTCATGAGGCAAGGTAGTCATTATGTTATATCGTATCCTAGACCAGAACGTCATGAGGCAAGGTAGTCATTATGTTATATCATATCTTAGACCAGGACGTCATGCGGCAAGGTAGTCATTGTGTTATATCATATCTTAGGCCAGCAGGTCATAAGGTCAGGTACTCAGTCTCTTCGTCGTCTTTGCTTCTCAGACAAGGGAGTCTTCTTCGCCGAGTAGTTAAGCCGCGTGACCGCTCTTCGAAGGTTTTGGATTCTATTCCCGTCTACGTCCGTCGGTTCACGATTGCAGTTGTGATCATAGCGTTTCACCTCCACCATCTGTGCTGTCTTACCCGTTTCATACACAGTTCTAACTCTAACATTCCAGCTACCAATTCTAGAGATTTCCGTAGGCGAAAAGAAGATAATCTGCGATCTAGACTCCTTGCGGCTTTCTCCATTCTCACCATGTATCTGTAGAATGTATGTGATTTACAAAAGAGAAAATGGTACTACATGCTGTTGATGCATCTACTGAAACATATTGTCATGTTATCACATAGTATTGCCATAGTTTTTAGTTTTAGTTTAGTCGAAGGATCAACATCACAGGACACAAGTGTAACCCATAAGTGCTCCGTTTTATTCCTAACTCAAGCCGGAGTCCGGAGAATCTCAGCTCAGTGCACGAACTCCGTAGCAAAGACGAGAATCCTGAAATACTTTGGGTAGATATTTTAATGGATATTTTGCCCGGGCAGCGCTGTTTGGCTACTCTTTTTCGATTTCCAACTGCCAAGGGATTTTTTTTACGTGCGCAACAATACAGACGGGCGTCCCATCTCACTACCCGGAGACCAGGGGACATTTTGTTACTATCATATCTTAGGTCCACATGAAAAAATTCCGATCCTCACCGAGGCTTGAACCCGGGACCTCCAGCACTCGAAGCGGACACCATACCTCGAGTATAGTATCGCCATGCAAACATATAAGACAACGTAATCACTAGTCCCTGACGAAAATTATTATTATTATTTTTTTTTTTTGCATATCCTTTTTACAGGACATCGCTGTCAGCATCAGCTTCTTTCAGCTGATTGTTGATTTCTTGGCAAGATTATGCTCAGTAGTTTGCCATTGCTTTCTGAGCGGCCGGTTCACATACCCCGTAAGTTACCGACGCGATTCGAACCACTGCTAATTCTCACCGTCGTCACGTTACCTACGAGAGTATACGAGATTACGGAGAAAAGTCGCTAACCTTTAGGCCAGGAATCCGGCGACGAAAATTATTAGTCCTTAAATAAATAACCACAAACCTGCTTGCTCCAGCCAATTTTAAAACAACATCTCTCTTCATGTAAAAGCTGCTCCAAGCTGGGGATTCCGTGCAGGCTCAGGCTTGTCAATTGCCCATCATACTTAACGTACTCTGAAGATGTTGTTCCCTCTTCAGACAAGAGCTGTAGGACTGAAGGAACCAAAAACTATTGGCATATGATAAACTGTGACTAGAGTAGAAGTGGGAAGTTAAGCGGAAAGTTAGTCGAGAGATGGGGTGGAGGGGAAGGGGGGGGGGTGTAATATGATAGTTGTTTAGTTGCCATTAGAGCAATATAACACACCGTGGCTTGGGAACCTTCAGAGAATATAAAATATCGTGGCTTGTGAATATTTAGAGAATATATAACACATCGTGGCTTGTCAAAGGAGAAAATTATTGCAGAAAAGTCACACACCAAGCGTTTGAGACGTAAGATGGTGCATGACGGTGGAAATGACCACGTGTTCAGATGCACCCACTGTGAACAGACATTTACAGCGCAAATTGGCCTTATCAGTCACACTCGCTACCGCCATAGTTAAAAGTTATTATGCCTTTTTAAAGCACAAACTATCGTCTGTCAAGACGGCAAGGTGCCAATGGACGTGGCTTGTGAATGTTTAGAGAATATATAACACATCATGGCTTCGGAATGTTTAGAAAATATAACGTCATGACTTTGAAATATCTAGACAATATAACTGACCAATGACCGGGTGAATGTAGAAGACATTGTAAACACTCGTACATTACATATTGTTACGCATAATGACTGTCGGAAGATTTACACATTATAATACATCATAGTGCGAGTGCATTTACACAATATAATACGTCATGCTGTGTTTGTATTTTCACAATATAATACGTCATGTTGTGGGTGTATTTATACAGTGTTATACGTCATGTTGTGACTGTATTTACACAATATTACACCACATGGTATATGTGTCTTTACACAATATTATACGCCATGTTGTGTGTTTATGTACACAG